>CM059808.1:13127500-14327500 GCA_030435695.1 Brachymystax lenok tsinlingensis | reverse complement strand
AAAAGAAATCCAGAAAATCACATTGTAGGATTTTTAATTTATTTATTTGCAAATTATGGTGGAAAATAAGCATTTGGTCAATAACAAAAGTTTATCTCAATACTTTGTTACATACCCTTTGTTGGCAATGACAGAGGTCAAACGTTTTCTGTAAGTCTTCACAAGGTTTTCACACAATGTTGCTGGTATTTTGGCCCATTCCTCCATGCAGATCTCCTCTAGAGCAGTGATGTTTTGGGGCTGTCGCTGGGCAACACGGACTTTCAACTCCCTCCAAAGATTTTCTATGGGGTTGAGATCTGGAGACTGGCTAGGCCACTCCAGGACCTTGAAATGCTTCTTCTGAAGCCACTCCTTCGTTGCCGGGCGGTGTGTTTGGGATCATTGTCATGCTGAAAGACCCAGCCACGCTTTCATCTTCAATGCCCTTGCTGATGGAAGGAGGTTTTCACCCAAAATCTCACGATACATGGCCCCATTCATTCTTTCCTTTACACGGATCAGTCGCCCTGGTCCCTTTGCAGAAAAACAGCCCCAAAGCATGATGTTTCCACCCCCATGCTTCACAGTAGGAATGGTGTTCTTTGGATGCAACTCAGCATTCTTTGTCCTCCAAACACGCATTTAGTTGAGTTTTTACCAAAAGTTATATTTTGGTTTCATCTGACCATATGACATTCTCCCAATCCTCATCTGGATCATCCAAATGCTCTCTAGCAAACTTTAGACGGGCCTGAACATGTACTGGCTTAAGCAGGGGGACACGTCTGGCACTGCAGGATTTGAGTCCCTGGCGGCGAGTGTGTTACTGATGGTAGGCTTTGTTACTTTGGTCCCAGCTCTCTGCAGGTCATTCACTAGGTCCCCGTGTGGTTCTGGGATTTTTGCTCACCGTTCTTGTGATCATTTTGACCCCACGGGTGAGATCTTGCGTGGAGCCCCAGATCGAGGAAGATTATCAGTGGTCTTGTATGTCTTCCATTTCCTAATAATTGCTCCCACAGTTGATTTCTTCAAACCAAGCTGCTTACCTATTGCAGATTCAGTCTTCCCAACCTGGTGCAGGTCTACAATTTTGTTTCTGGTGTCCTTTGACAGCTCTTTGGTCTTGGCCATAGTGGAGTTTGGAGTGTGACTGTTTGAGGTTGTGGACAGGTGTCTTTATACTGATAACAAGTTCAAACAGGTGCCATTAATACAGGTAACGAGTGGAGGACAGAGGAGCCTCTTAAAGAAGAAGTTACAGGTCTGTGAGAGCCAGAAATCTTGCTTGTTTGTATGTGACCAAATACTTATTTTCCACCATAATTTGCAAATAAATTCATTAAAAATCCTACAATGTGATTTTCTGGATTTTTTTTCCTCATTTTGTCTGTCATAGTTGAAGTGTACCTATGATGAAAATTACAGGCCTCTCTCATCTTTTTAAGTGTGAGAACTTGCACAATTGGTGGCTGACTAAATACTTTTTTGCCCCACTGTAAATCACTGACAGTGTCACCAGCAAAGCACCCCCAAACGATCAGACCTCCTGCTTCACAGTGGGAACCACACATGCAGAGATCAGCTTATTTGAGCTGTTCTTGCTATAATATGGACTTGGTAAATTACCAAATAGGGCTATCTTCTGTATACCTCCCCTACCTTGTCACCACCCCTACCTTGTCACAACAACTGATTGGCTCAAACAGATTAAGAAAAATAAATTCCACAAATTAACTTTTAATGAGGCACACCTGTTAATTGAAATGCATTCCAGGTGACTACCTCATGAAGCTGGTTGAGAGAATGCCAAGAGTGTGCAAAGCTGTCAAAGGCAAAGGGTGGCAACTGAAGAATCTCAAATCTAAAATATATTTTGATTTAACACTTTTGGCTACTACATGATTCCATGTGTTATTTCATAGTTTTGATGTCTTCACTGTTATTCTACAATGTAGAAAATAGTAAAAATAAAGATCCTGAAATGAGTAGGTGTCAACTTTTTACTGTTACAGTATGATGCAGAGACAGGCTACATCATAATGTCGATCAAATTGGTTGAGCGGTTCAGAAAAGGATGAGTAAAGCATAGAGTAAAGAGAGAAACTTGAATGTGTGTGTAAAATAACACATGCGCATGACGTGATTCGAATCCTTAGTTTTGAGAAAGTAGTTTCCAGAGAGTCAGGCGGGCGGGAGAACTGTAATCGTAGCCTTGGTTTAAAATATTTAGTGATTGTGAGCTGCGCGCTCGTCCGTGTTCATTGTGAAACTGCACTTACAAATTCGTAACATGCTGTATTGTACGCATTGGAATTCGTAACAAATCATGCGAATTGGATAATGAACATCCACAAATGCATACAAAACGTAACATATCATAATACATGGAGGGACACATCAGAAACACTGTGCTCACAACCGTTTATCTCCTAAATTGTGTCGCTGGTGTATGTTTTTGAATTCTGGAATATAAATTGCGCAGTAGGCTATAAGTCTTTTAACAGGCGCGAGTCCATCTTCATCCTGTTGGCACAATACATAACTTTTTATGCGCTCGAGAAATCTATATTGAAGCAAACGTTCACCCACTTTTTAGAAATCAAAAAGTTGGGTCGATATTTTCTTATGTCAACCATCCATCAAGAATAAAAAAAATTACATGTGTCCGCCTTTTGTCTTTATATACGTTCACACACTTATTCGATGATATCTGGGCAACATCAACTGTTGATTGCCAGTGATAATCATTCATCACGTAACGTAATCATATGCTATATATAGCCAATACCCAACTTCCAAGGAAATAGGGTTTTGATGCAAACATAAATTATACTTAACATTATATAAATTTACATGATCACCTTCGCTCGCTCGGTTAAACAAAGTTAGATGAAAAGACCTTCAAATAAAAGGTCACATTCTGTACTGTCGCCTCATATGAAACAATTGATTTCATTTCCAAAGTGAGTATAGAGCCAAATTAAAGTTTTAGCTACACTTTCCAAATAAATACAGAGGGGAGTGTCTGTTCGCTGGTGGATACTATAGGGAAATTACAATCTAATGAAAGATTTTGTTAAATAACAAATTATTTTAGTCAAGGGGTCGTGTTAACCCAGGATTCTGTTTTTTTCATGCAGGAAAGATAACTCAAGTCACATAAGTTGCGTGGACTCTGTGTGCAATAATTGTGTTTAACATGATTTTTTAAATGACTACCCCATCCCTGTAGCCCACACATACATACGATTATCTGGAAGATCCCTCAGTCGAGCAGTGAATTTCAACCACAAAGACCAGGGAGATTTGCCAATGGTTCGCAAAGAAGGGCACCTATTGATAGATTGGTAAAACAAATAAAAAAGCAGATTGAATATCCCTTTGAGCATGATTCAGTTTTTAATTAACTTGGGGTGATATATCAATACGCCCAGTCACTACAAAGATGTAGGCGCCCTTCCTAAATCAGTTGCTAAAAAAAAAATAATAAAAGGTAACCACTAAGGAATTCCACCCTGATGATGGTGATTTTAAAACAGTTAGAGTTTAGTGGCTGTGATAGGAGAACTGAGGATGGATCAACAACATTGTAGTTTCTCCACAATATTAACATAAATTACAGAGTGATAAGAAGGAAGCCTGTAAATAATACAAATATTCCAAACCATGCATACTGTTTCCATCATGGAAACAGTATGTCCAGAATACAAAGCATTATGTTTGGTGCATATCTAACACAACACATCACCGAGAACATATTTTCAAGCATGGTGGTGGCTGCATCATGTTGTGGGTATGCTTATCATTGGCAAGGACTAGGGAGTTTTTTTTAGGATAAAAAGAAACAGAATGGAGCTAAGTACAGGCAAAATCCTAGAGGAAAAAAAACATGGCAGAATTGCAAAGAAAAAGCCATATTTCCGACCGTCCAATAAAAGATAGGAAAAAGAACAGACACTGGACAGAGGAACTCATCCTAGAAGGCCAGCATCCCGGAGTCGCCTCTTCACTGTTGACGTTGTGACTGGTGTTTTGCGGGTAATATTTAATGAAGCTGCCAGTTGAGGACTTGTGAGGTATCTGTTTCTCAAACTAGATACTCTAATGTACTTGACCTCTTGCTCAGTTGTGCACCGGGGCCTCCCACTCCTCTTTCTATTCTTGTTAGAGCCAGTTTGTGCTGTTCTGTGAAGGGAGTAGTACACAGCGTTGTATGAGATCTTCAGTTTCTTGGCAATTTCTCCCATGGAATAGCATTTCTCAGAACAAGAATAGACTGACGAGTTTCAGAATAAAGGTCTTTGTTTCTGGCCATTTTCAGCCTGTAATTGAACCCACAAATGCTGATGCTCATAGATACTCAACTAGTCTAAAGAAGGCCAGTTTAATTGCTTCTTTAATCAGAACAACAGTTTTCAGTAAAAGGGTTTTCTAATGATCAATTAGCTAATCCAAGTTTATAATTTGAAAAGGCTAACACAACGTGCCATTGGAACACAGGAGTGATGGTTGCTGATAATGGGCCTCTGAACGCATATGTAGATATTCCATAAAAAATCTTCAGTTTCCAGATACAATAGTCATTTACAACATTAACAATGTCTACACTGTATTTCTGATCAATTTGATGTTATTTTAATGGACAAAAAAAGTTGCTTTTCTTTCAAAAACAAGGACATTTCTAAGTGACCCCACACTTTTTTGAACGGTAGTGTATGTTCCTGAGTGGCCTAGTTACAGTTTTGACTTAAATTGTCCTGAAAATCTTTAGCAAGACTTGAAATGGTTGTCTAGCAATGATCAACAACCAACTTGAGAGCTTGAATTTTTTAAATAATATTGGGCAAATATTGTACAATCCAGTTGTGCAAGGCTCAGACTTATCCAGAAAGACTCACAGTTGTAATTGCTGCCAAAGGTGATTCTAACATGTATTGACTCTGCGGATTTAATCATGATCTAATCATGCGTTTTATTTTCCATACATTGTTAGATTTTTCTCCACTTTCACAGAGTATTTTGTGTAGATTATTGACAAGAAATTACAATTACATCCATTGTAATCCCACTTTCTAACACAACAAAATGTGGAAAAAGTCATGGGGTGTGAACACTTTCTGAAGGCACTGTATGTGACATCGTGTACAATTTTCAGGGACCCTTTTTGGCTCTTGAGTGCTACTTTTTTAAAGCTACTGGCTTAAAGTATACACAATCTTGTAGTGTCTCTAAAATAAGTGACACTACTCATAATTCAAGATGTTGCATCCAGTTTCATGACCTCGTGCCTTCTATGTCATGACTCATGATGACTAACTATTGTATTGTACTCACTGACCTTTGTATTTGCATACACAATCATATGTGTGTAGACACACTAACCCTAGCTCCTAACCCCAACACTAATTCTAACCTTAACCCTAAACCCCCTAGAAATAGCATTGTGGGGACTAACTAGATGTCACCAGTTGGTCAAATGTTTTTGTTTACTATTCTTGTGGGGACACATCCATCCACACACGCACGCTCAGAGAAATCTCTCATTTGCTCCTTTCACTCTTTCTGCACCACAATCCCCCTTTTCCTCTCTCTCCTTCTCTCACCCCCCTCTTCCCTGTCAGAGGGTGGGCTCATTAGCACCTGGGCCGGAGCACTGATGGGGGGATTGATTGATACCTCTAGGGGAATTTTCTCCCCCCTTCTGACAGCCAGCATTTGTAAAATGTCTCCCACTCCAGTGCCCAATACTGATGGCTCACCAGGGAACTAAACACAGAGAGGGCCAGAGCTGTACAGAATCTGAGAAATGGAGAGAGAAAGACAGACAGAATCAGAGAGAGTGATAAAGACCGACAGAGAGAGAGAGGCCAGATACACAGCTGTATTGCAGGGTAATGGGGACCCTGTAGAGGGAAGAAAATGGAACAGAACACTCAGGACAAGGGGCGTGTTAGGGGCGGGAACGCCTCAGCGAGATGGCATCAGTTGCTATGCAACCGGGTGCCGAAGCTATTTATACACAAGTCCCCTTTTTCCTCTCCTGGCGAAGACGCTGCTTATCATGAGTTGTAGATATAAGGCAGAGAAGGGGCGAGGATTCTGTAGGGTCCTAGGGTGGGGTGGGAGGAGTGGTGAATATTGTCAGAATAGCTCCTAGTGCCAACATTATTATTTAGCTGCATTTGTACAGGATGTACTCAATATCCTGCTTTTTACTTTTGCTGCAGTAACCATGTGTTCTGTATTTGTCTGATATATTTGTACCAAGGTTACTATTTGATGTAGGGAGTATGACCATATAAATTATTAAACTGCATTGAATGTTGAATCAAATAGGCCTATTTTGAATGTAAGATCTTAATTACATCTTGTTAAATTAGATCAATTGTTCTCAACATTTAGACTGTCATTTTCATCCCTAACTTGAATTGTCTGTTAAAACGTCTACAGCAACACAATTGAGTCCTGTGTGTGTTAACAATAACATCAATGCAGTGTCAGGGATTGAAATGAAAGACATTGCCAAATTTTATCCTCTCCACAGAAGGGGGACAATAGATATGATTGAGCATAGAAATAAATTACATTATTGCATTTTAATAACAACTCTCTCTAAGCAACTGTAGAACATGCAATTACCTGCCGTTAGACAAAGCACGTATGTGTACGGCTATACGGCGTAGTATGGGCAGGAACAACTAGACTTGACAGACGACTGGAATTGAAATGTCTTGTCAGGACTGTTTCACACCGGCTGAAAGATGGTCCTAAGTGGCCATCTGCGCACCCATCCCTGGCTCCCTCCACAGACAGATCCCCCCGTCTGTCTCGCCCTGGCAGGCTCAGCCCATATGGAGAGGGACGTAATTATCCACCCGCAATGAATGAATCAACATTTGATTATAGGCTTCTTCAGGCCAAGTTCAAAAGCTCCGTTCAAAAACCAGTTGCGCGTCTTTTTTTTATGGTAATCAAGAATAGCACTGAGTAAAGGCCTTTTTTTCCTTCTTAATAATGGTAAACTTTTTCCTCCAATTTATATAAAATCTATTTTCAAAAATCTCTGAAAAATCGCCTAATTTGTAGGATGTGTGAACGCGCTTTGGTGATGAAATTCCACTTCCTTATGCTATATAATACATTTTACCAAGACAAATTATAATGATTCATTTTCGGAATCGTTAAGTGGTGTTTTTCCTCTAACATAACATATCCAAAAAGTCGGATTTCGTAAACGAATACATCCGTTAACCACTGAGCGCTGTTGACATAACAGTGCAGGTTCCTCGTAACAGCTTTTGAGAATTTCACATTTTGTGGTCGCATTCAAAGTTGTATCAGCGGTTCGCAAAAACTAACATTATCACGACAGAGCTAAGTTAAATGAAAGACTTTAAAAACAAAAAGTTTTCTTATACGCTCAGTGCTCCGTTGACATTTCAGAGTTAAGTTTGTTTTTGTGAGAAATCTTCGAAAACGAACAAGAATTGCTAATTAATATGCAAATCGTATACTAAAATACTACGTCATGTCTCAAAATCGATATCCTTCCGATTCGAGAAGAAATGACGAGTTCAATGCGAAAGTGAGTCTGTCAGGTATCCAGTAGCTTTAATACTAGCACAGAATCCAGGCTGACGCGATGCAATTTTCCTGAAATATATATATATTTACCACTTTTTTTCCTCCATTGATTTAGTCACCCTAATTCTGCCCATGCTACAATGGTAAAAACTCCAATAACGTTTGAACCATTGGTTTTCTTAGAGGATTGTCTACGCAATTAGTCATTGGTCAAAATATGCGTTTTTGATTAGACACCCTATGATTTGCACTTTTGATATTTAAACCATTGTAACTCATAACATTTGATACATGCTTTTGTAGAAGAGAATGTGAAATAGAATGAGCTTCAAAAGTATTGGGACAGTGACACATTTTGTTGTTTTGAAATGATACAATGACTGAGGTTAAAGTACTGCCCATCAGCCACTCCGCAGCTTTAGAAATTACCTTGTTTTTATTTTCATAGCCCCCCCCCCCCCCATTTAGGGGGCCGAAAGTATTGGGACAAATTCATT
Organism: Brachymystax lenok tsinlingensis; assembly: GCA_030435695.1. Lineage (NCBI taxonomy): Eukaryota > Metazoa > Chordata > Actinopteri > Salmoniformes > Salmonidae > Brachymystax > Brachymystax lenok. Next base: position 14,319,434 of record CM059808.1, on the reverse strand, counting down.
TGTGTATTAAACTAGTAAAAGGTTTAGTATTTGGTCCCATATTCATTGCACACAATGACTACATCAATATTGTGACCATAAATTGGTTGGATGAATTAACAAGTTTGTTTTGGTTGTGTTTGATTATTTTGTGCCCAATTGAAATGAATGGTAAATAATGTATTATGTCATTTTGGAGTCACTTTTATTGTAAATAAGAATATATGTTTCTAAACACTTCTACATGGATGTGGAAGCTACCCTGATTATGAATAATAATGAGTGAGAAAGTTGGATGCACAAATATATATGCATGTTAACCTCCCCTCTTATTGTAATGGTGAGAGGTTAGAATGTTTTGGGGGTATGATATGTGTGGCTGTAACTTTTGGTCCTCTAAAATGGAGGGACTATGTACAAAGAGTACTGTAATTTCTTAACGGTTCACCCGATATGGATGAAAATACCCTCAAATTAAATCAGATACCCACAGACTTCCAGTCATTGCTATAACACTAGTTAGTATTGGCTCATGAAACTCTTTCACTTGCTTCATACTGGACACGGAGACATAAAAATGGTATCCACTAGGGAAGTAGATTTTTATTTATTTAACTAGGCAAGTCAGTTAAGAACAAATTCTTATTTTCAATGACAGCTTAGGAACAGTGGTTTAACTGCCTTGTTCAGGGGCAGAACAACACATTTTTACCTTGTCAGCTTGGGGATTCGATCTAGCAACCTTTCGGTTACTAGTCCAACGCTCTAACCACTAGGCTACCTTGCACCCCCAGATAAAGGGCCTCATTGCCAAAATCCCAAAGTATCCTTTTAACCTAGTTGTATCATATTTAAATCCAAAGTGCTGGAGTACAGAGTCAAAACAACAAAATGTGTCACTGTCCAATACCTTTTGGAGCTCACTGAATGTGTTAAATTGGATGTTTTATTGATAAAGTGAGTTTTTCTCCTCTGCAGCCAGCGGAACTTGGCTGAAATCACAGAGCTCATCCACACGGCTTTCCTGGTGCACCGTGGGATTGTCAACCTCAAGGAGTGGACAAACTCAGACGGACCCCTGAAGGACATGCAGTTTGGAAACAAGATGGCTGTTCTCAGTGGGGACTTCTTGCTCGCTAACGCCTGCACCGGACTGGCCCAGCTAAACAATACTAAGGTATGAAATAGTCATCATATAACAAATTCTGTTGGAGATTTCTTGCCCTGGAGCTTTTTTGTTCGGCCTTCAAATGAGTCTTCCAAAATGCAATCTGAGGTCTCAATAGTTTTTCAGGGAGATTAAATGATACTTGACAATGTTGAGATCGTTGCAGTTTGGCTAACGATTTTGATGAGAACACAAACAGTCTAAGCGGACGAGTTTAAACACCACTTAATTTTTCCTGGCTGTTGCGGATTGATTGAATCAACAAATCTATTCTCTGGCAGGCAGACAGATACTCACATAAATAAATAAAAATATGTTTGGGTGGGAATAATGCACCCGCATATACACAGTACGTAGAAGAGGTTGTGTTCTCTTACGTCCTTCTACTCATTCTTACCAAGCACTTCTGCAGATTGTGTGTCTGTGCGTGCATGTGTCCGTGTCTGGGTGCAGGCATGGGTGTCACAGATCACTTCCAGTGTGTACGCTGGCAACCCTTTGACATCTGTCACCAAACTCAACTGTCAGAATGTGGCTGCACAAAATAATCTAAATAACCTATTTTCTCTCTGCTTTGCAATCTTAACAAATTCTACCCCCTGCATCAGCTGATCGTTCATGCTCAGATAGAAAAACAGGCATTTCAAATGCCACCTCAGGTCATGGTGATCATGATCAATAGGATAGTAGAAGTACTTTTTTACCCCTCAAATACATTTGGGCATATTACAGCAAAAACATCTGGCAGCTTTCAGAGGTTGTCAGTGACAGTAAACAGGCATTATTACACCTTCACCTTATTACACTTTCATGTGTTTTGCTGTGTTATTAATATCTTATTTTTCACAATTATCACATTCTAGAGCGCCCCCTGCTGGACAGACATGCATGTCAAATATGTTTGGGTGGGAATAATGCACCCCTATATACACAGTAAGTAGAACAGGTTGCTTTCTCATATGGCCTTCTACTCATTCTTACCAAGTACCCACTCTTCCCCTTAGATCAAATCAAATGTCCACGATCAGCTCCTTGTTTTGTTGAGGGAGAGGTTATTTTTCTTAATCCACTCCACCAGGGCCCTCACCTCCTCCCTGTAGGCTGTGTCATCGTGGTTGGTAATTAGGCCTACCACGGTTGTCTTCAGCAAACTTGATAATTGAGTTGGAGACGTGAGTGGCCACGCAGTCATAGGTTAACAGGGAGTACAGGAGGTAAACATTTCACAAGCATGGGATAATATTGCCTAAAGAGAGATGTTGAAATCAAATTTTATTGGTCACATACAAATATTTTGCAGATGTTATTGCGGGTGTAGCGAAATGCTTGTGTTCCTAGCTCCAACAGTGCAGTAGTATCTAAAAATTCACAACAATACACACATCTAAAAGTAAAATATTAGATTGAGCAATGTCGGAGTGGCATTGACTAAAATACAGTAGAATAGAATACAGTATGTAAACATTATTCAAGTGGCCAGTGAGTCTGTATGTAGGGCAGCAGCCTCTAAGGTGCAGAGTTGCGTAACCGGGTGGAAGCTGGCTAGTGATGGCAACTTAACTACTTAGCGCCCCACTCCCGACAATACCTGGTGAAATGTAAGGCGCCAAATTCAAAATCCAAAAGTTGAATTATTAAACATTCATCAATATACAAATGTTGCATAGTCATCAAAAGCTCTGCTTCTTGGCAATATCACAGCGTTGTCAGATTTCAAAAAAGCTTTACGGCGAAAGCACAACATTTGATTGTTTGAGGATAGCACCTACAATATTAACCATTAGCATAAATTCATAACACAACGTGGGTCTCAAAAAACGCATAAAATCGCTAATATAAAATCCCTTACCTTTCGAAGAACTTCTGCTGAGTGCTTCCCAAGTGTCCAACGAAGACAATCCATGCTTCTTTTGTTAGAAAAAGTCATTTATATCCATAAATCTCCGTTTGGTTGGCGCGTTATGATCATAAAATCCACCGTTGAGTCGCCCATTGAACCGTGAAGAGAACGCGTTCACATTATACCTATACACTTGTCCAAGAACAATTAAACATCATTGATAATGTATCCTTAGGTATACTTATGTATATTTACTATAATATTTCAACCGGATTATAAACTGGACGATAGGAAAGGAAAAACACAGCGCGCGCGAGCCCGTGAACGCGCCTCCTCTTCTGTTTACATCCGATGACTAGTTCGAAATTCTTCTTCTATTACCATCCAGAGCAACCTAACATCAAACAATGTCTAGAGACTGTTGACATCCAGTGGAAGCAATAGGTACTGCAATCTTACTCCCATATGGCGGTTTTCATTAGGGAGGGGTTCAAAATGAGGCAGTGTCAAACACTTTTTCCAGGACAGAAATCCCTCGGGTTTTCGCCTGCTATATCAGTTCTGTTATATTGTCAAACACTTTTTCCAGGACAGAAATCCCTCGGGTTTTCGCCTGCTATATCAGTTCTGTTATACTCCCAGACAATATTTTAACACTCTTAGAAACTTCAGTGTTTCCTATCCAATAGTACTAATTATGTGCATATCCTAGTTTCTGGGCCTGAGTGGCAGGCCTTTTACTTTGGGCACGCCAGACTCTCCAAAACCGACACCTCAGCTGCCGCTCCCTAAGAAGTTAACAGTCTGAGGGCCTTGAGATTGAAAAACAGCTTCGGTCTCTTGGTCCCAGCTTTGATGCACCTTTACTGACCTCGCCTTCTGGATGATAGCGGGGTGAACAGGCTGTGGCTCGTGTGGTTGATGTCCTTGATAATCTTTTTGGCCTTCCTCTGACATGGGGTGCTGTAGATGTCCTGGAGGGAAGGTAGTTTGCCCCCGGTGATGTGTTGGGCAGACCGCACCACCCTCTGGAGAGCCCTGCGGTTACGGGCGTTGCAGTTGCTGTACCAGGCAGTGATGTAGCCCGACAAGATGCCCTCAATTGTGCATCTGTAAACGTTTTAGGGGCCAAGCCAAATTTCTTCAGTCTCCTGAGGTTGTAGAGGCTCTGTTGCATCTTCTTCACCACACTGTCTGTGTGGGTGGACGATTTCAGATCGTCAGTGATGTGTGTCCAAGGAACTTGAAGCTTTCCACCTTCTCCACTGCGATCTGGTCGATGTGGATAGGGGTGTTCTCCCATTGCTGTTTCCTGAATTCCACCATCAGCTTGTTTTGTTTTGTTGAGTAAGAGGTTATTTTCCTGGCACCACTCTCCCAGGGCCCTCACCTTCTCCCTGTAGGCTGTCTCGTCATTGTTGGTAATCAGGCCTACTACTGTTGTCGTCTGCAAACTTAATGATTGAGTTGGAGGCGTGGGTGAACAGGGAGTACAGGACAGGGCTGAGCACGCACACTTTTGGGGCCCCTGTGTTGAGGATCAGCGAAGTGGTTCAGTTATCTTTGCTTTCTTGGGTACAAGAACAATGGTTGACATCTTGAAGCAAGTGTGGACAGCAGACTGGAATAGGGAGAGATTGAATATGTCCGTAAACACTCCAGCCAGCTCGTCTGTGCATGCTCTGAGGCTAGGGATGCCGTCTGGACCGGCAGCCTTGCGAGGGTTAACACGCTTAAATGTCTTACTCACGTCGGCCAAGGAGAAGGAAAGCCCACAGCAATACACTTGGTACTGAGCCGTGTCAGTGGCACTGTGTTATCCTCAAAGCGGGCAAAGAAGGTGTTTAGCTTGTCCGGAAGCAAGACGGCGGTGTCCACGACGTGGCTGGTTTTCTCTTTGTAGTCCGTGATTGTTTGTAGACCATGCCACATGCATCTCGTGTCTGAGCCGTTAAATTGCGACTCCACTGTGTCTCTGTACTGACATTTGGCTTTTTATTTTTTTTATTGCCTTACGGCGGGAATAACTACACTGTTTGTTTGTATTCGGCCATATTCCCAGTCACCTTGCCATTGTTAAATGCGTTTTTTCAATTTTTCGCGAATGCTGCCATCTATCCAGGGTTTCTGGTTTGGGTAGGTTTTAATAGTCACGGTGGGTCCAACATCTCCTATACATTTCCTGATAAACTCTGTCACCATATCCGTATATTCGTCAATGTTATTCTCAGAGGCTACCCGGAACATATCCCAGTCTGTGTGATCAAAACAATTAGTACTCACACTTGAGTCTTAACTATGTTCATGACACTGCCTATTAAAACAAAAGGACAATGACAAATAGAGAACCCTATTCAATACTTAATGGAGAAAAAAATTTTTTAACTCACCAATTGCTTGATGTTAAATTGTATTTTTTTGTTTTGTGTGTCACCAAGACAGACATGACTGTAGTAGCAGTCGTAGCATTAGCACTGTTTTTTAGGAGAGCAATTCATCTGTATTATGTGTCCCGGCTTTGAGAGGAATCCTAGGCCAGTACTTGTATAAATGGTAAAGTGATCTCAGAGCCCAGCTCCGGTTTCTCTCCCTCACAGACCTGTCGGCAAAACACGATCCGCCTGGATTTGGGAATAGAGTAAGGGGGAGGCGGGGGCTTATCTGATACTTTTCCCCAAAATTTTCCTCATACCCAGCCTAGCAAAGATAGCACATTTGGTAGCACTTTAGGTGCATTGTCTTTTTGGCCTTTTGTGAGGCTGGCTACCCAGAGGTCACTACTAAGACTAGAGACAGACAGTGCCACCACTCTTAAATTATGAAAAAACGACTTGAATGTGGTGAATGTATTGAGGGAGTACAACGTATGTATTCTCTTTTTCTTGTCATCTACGTAGACCTGTAAATGTTTGCCCATACGCTGTTCTTTCTGAAAAATTGGTTGTGAAAGAAAATAACGCTAACCTTTGTAAAAATCATGGTTTGAGATTTAAACTCAGTCACTGGTTTGAACAATCATAAAATAAGGAGTCTGATTTGAATTTACTTTGGAGGATTAGTATCACATGTGTGAGCAAGGGTGATATTTAAAATGTTGTCATGGATGCCCCCTGCAAGAGGGACATGGCAACTGCAGACAGATGACACAAATGTTTAGTGGAGCTTAGTGAGACAAAGCTGTTCAGCCTCTCAAAAATCTTTGACTTGGCATTCCAAAGGTCACAATTTTACCTGGGGCAAGTTGAATCCTAAATAAGAAAAAACAAAGGAAGTAAGAAGAACCTTTTTAATTTTTGAACATTTATTCCACTACGTGCCCGCATACCTGGACCAAGTAGACTTGTGAGAATTCCTTGAAGGCGAGGGAGGGTGCTAGTGAAGAACATCTTTATCATGATGAATGTACGATACCACCCAGCAACACACTGTTGAACAGAGTGAAGTTTTATCTAAAACAAGAAGAAGGTATCAATACCGAGTTGGGTTCTTAATGACAAAGAGCCGCAGCAACAGATGTCAGACCACTGCTCAAGAGCCTCATCAACCCCCACAGCCCCCATGACATTTCCTGATTTCTGCCTTGCCATCTGCCTTTCAGCTCCTCAGACTTGTCACCGGATAAAGCCTTATAATAATTCAGTTTAAACTGGAGGTCGCTATAAATAAAAATTTAAAAAGCTCAGTCTGGGTGTACTTAAAGAAAACAGCAGGCAGTCCTCAGCCAGTCCACACTGGTCCGATAATGTGAGGAGTTAGAGCTGGTCAATTCACAGCCCAGATACCCACTAAGTCTCAACCCTTATGTTTACAGCCACCCCCTTAGTCTAGATCCCATCCTCTATACCAAGGATCAACAACTAGATTCAGTCGCAAGACAATTTTCTTCTTGAGATGGTCGGTGCACCGGAACATAATTACAAATAATTTGTAGACTGCACATATTCTGCAAGAAGCCCAAACAGATTTAATATTTGGATAACACTTTACTTGACACCCAGTGTCATAGCACATTGACACGACATACCTTGTCATAATATGGTCATAACACTCATGACCCATATTTACACCTGTTGTGACATATTGCATTTTATGGCTGGTTATGACACCTGCATAAGTGCAAAATCCACGTTTTTTTTCTTAATTCCGTCATGTTTTTTTAAATCATATTTTAAATAACTTGCAGAAAATAAATTGACACTCATGAAGCATTATGACCACCCTGTCATTTTACTTGGACTAAGAAAATGCTATTTATGACACTCATGAAGCATTATGACATCATAATCATATAAGCCACATAGGCTTATCACTTACATGCCCTTATGTCAATAAGAGGGTGTCTTGTCCTGCTCCTGAAATCTGCTTCTGCATTCATTCCAGTAATCAGCAACAGAGCATTGGGGTAGGTGCATGTCTGACATCAATTTGTGCGCAATTACAATTATTTAATATGGTAAATTTCATAAAATGTTGTACGATATAAACATACTGTTGACATGTAGGCTATGGTGTAATGGAATATTTTGCGTTATGTGGTAGGTTGACACTCCTATGAAGGTGTCATAACCAGCCATAAAATAATGCAATATGTCACAACAGTGTTATGACATGTTATGATGCTGGGTGTCAACATAATCATTTCAAACCTTGCTTACATTTGTTTACAATCACACCTATCTATGCGTGGGAATACTTTGGGGAACAGATTTACAACATTAAAATCACTTGGAGCTGGTGTTTTAGTCTTATGTCCAACAATAAAAATGTTAAAGATACATATACAGTACCATTCAAACATTTGGACATGCCTACTCATTCAAGGGTCTTTTATTTTTTACTATTTTCTACATTGCAGAATAATAGTAAAGACAAACTATGAAATAACACATGGAATCATGTAGTAACCTAAAAAGTCTTAAACAAATCAATACATAATCTCAACCAGCTTCACCTGGAATGCTTTTCCAAGTCTTGGAGTTCCCACATATGCTGAGCACTTGTTGGCTTCTTTTGTTTCACTCTGCAGTCCAACTCATCCCAAACCATCTCAATTGGGTTGAGGTCGGGTGGTTGTGGAGGCCAGGTCATTTGATGCAGCACTCCATCACCCGCCTTGGTCAAATAGCCATTACACAGCCTGGAGGTGTGTTGGGTCATTGTCCTGTTGAAAAACAAATGATAGTCCCACTAAGCAAAAACCAGATGGGATGGCATATCGCTGCAGAATGCTGTAGTAGCCACTGGTTAAGTATGCCTTGAATTCGAAATAAATCAGTGTCACCAGCAAAACACCATCACACCTCTTACTCCATGCTTCATGGTGGGAACCACACATGCGGAGATCATCCGTTCACCTACTCTGCATCTCACAAAGACACGGCAGTTGGAACCAAAAGTAAAACATTTGGACTCATCAGACCAAAAGGACAAATTTCCACCAGTCTAATGTCCATTGCTCGTGTTTCTTGGCCCAAGCAAGTCTCTTCTTCTTATCGGTGTCCTTTTAGTAGTGGTTTCTTTGCAGCAATTTGACCATGAAGGCCTGATTCACACAGTTGATGTTGAGATGTGAATGTTACTTTAACACTAATGAACTCTGGGTCTTCCTTTCCTGTGGCGGTCCTCATGTACTTTAGATTTGTGTGTATTGTTAGATATTACTGCACTGTTAGAGCTAGAAACACAAGCATTTTGTATCAGCCGCAATAACATCTGCTAAACACGTATGTGAAATAAAATTTGATATGAGAATCAGTTTCATAGAGCTTGATGGTTTTTGCGACTGCACTTGAAGAAACGTTCAAAGTTCTTAATGTTCCGCATTGACTGACCTTCATGTCTTAAAGTAATGATGGACTGTCGTTTTTCTTTGCTTAGTTGAGCTGTTCTTGCCATAATATGGACTAAGCCCTATTTGGTAAATGACCATCTTCTGTATACCACCCCTACCTTCTCACAACTGATTGGCTCAAACGCATTAAGAAGGAAAGAAATTCCACAAATTAACTTAAGGTACACCTGTTAATTGAAATGCATTCCAGGTGGCTACCTCATGAAGCTGGTTGAGAGAATGCCAAGAGTGTGCAAAGCTGTCAAGGCAAATGGTGGCTACTTTGAAGAATCTCAAGTATAAAATATATTTTAACACTTTTTTTGGTTACATGATTCCATATGTGTTATTTAATAGTTGTGATGTCTTCACTATTATTCTACAATGTAGAAAATAAGAAAAACACTTGAATGAGTATGTGTCCAAACGTTTGACTGGTACTGTATGTAGATCATTATTTTGCTCAGAACTTGGGGGGCCAAATACAATCCTGTTGGGGAACCCTACCCTATACCATCACCATCTCTAGAGCAATTTCAATACTACATAGTGCTTTCATGGTGGTTAACCAAAGCTTTTTTATTTTGCGTTTGACAGGTTGTGGAGTTGATCTCAAGTGCCATTGGTGACTTGGTGCAGGGAATCTACCATGAGATGCCCAACAGTTTGGAGGTAAGACCATTTCCATACCACTACCAGGGACAGTGTAGCTAGTTAGCTGTAAACTCACCTAAACAAACTGCACTTTCAATTTAGGAGTCTACAATCTCACCATGTTCAACCTGCAGATCGATGTGCCTCAGAGTGGAGTCTTAACATACGCAACAGCAGATTTCCTTTTGATGAGATGGGAAACGTTGTCCATGCTACATCAAATGGGCCACACAGTGCATTCTGGGCGATTCTGGGACGAGGAGCGAATGGGAGTCTATTGGGAGCTAGCTCAAAAACCCAACATTAGCATGAATTTCGTCAGCAAGAAGTACAACATTACAAATCTTTTCTGAGATGTTAGATAATTAACTTGCTCTCTGTAATATCGAATAGCTTTGGAATCATGACATTACATACTTTCGAGGAACACAGGCACGTTTCTCGACATATACACCGACTTTGAGAAGGGATTGCGTGACGATTAGCTTAGCGACAACGTGAATGTGTGAACGTGATTAGTCGACAGTCTGCTGTGTGTTATGCTTTTTCATTCATTTGATTCCTATCTCCTTTCTACAATATCTCTGGCAACGCACCCTGGACTAAAGAGGCAGACAAATAGGAAACGTGCTAGACCCTCTGTTAAATTACACATTTCTCAAGGTAGGAATATCGCAAAAATATGATAAATGGCTCATTCGGGAGAAGACATCGTCCTGATTTATGACATCGGACAGTATTGAAGTCTGACATGTATGGTAAATGTTTTCGTGATCTAGAAGTTGTATTCCTATTAACTTCCAGTGTAGTGAGAGCGACTTTATACTGGCTGGATTTCTGCCTGCTTGAACGCCAATAAGTCAGATACATGAGGTGAGAATCGATAGAACATCGGAGTTGCACAAAAACAATAACATTCAAAGTGGGTGAACCTTTACTTTTTTAAGTAATCACAACAAACATAACATCATACTAATTTGAGTGTCTCTTATTTAGCTTTACTATGTTACATCCAGCCTGTGAGACCAGGCTGCAATGGTTATGATATACAGTACCAATACAAAGTTTGGAAACCTACTCATTCAAGTGTATTTCTTTATTTTTACAATTTTCTACAATAATAGTGAAGACATCAAAACTATGAATTAACACATGGAATCAGGTATTAACCATAAGTGTTAAACAAATCAAAATCGATTCTTCAAAGTAGCCACCTTTTGACATGATGACAGCGTTGCACAGGCTTGGTATTCTCTCAACCAGCTATACCTGGAATGCTTTTCCAACAGTCTTGAAGGAGTTCCCACATATGCTGAGCACTTGTTGGCTGCTTTTCCTTCACTCTGCGGTCTAACTCATCCCAAAACATCTCAATTGGGTTGAGGTCGGGTGATTGTGGAGGCCAGGTCATCTGATGCAGCACTCCATCACTCTCCTTGGTCAAATAACACAGACCTGAAGGTGTGTTTTGGGTCATTGTCCTGTTGAAAAACAAATTATAGTCCCACTAAGCGCAAACCAGATGGGATGGCGTATCGCTGCAGAATGCTGTGGTAGCCATGCTGGTTAAATGTGCCTTGAATTCTAAATAAATCACTGACAGTGTCACCAGCAAAGCACGCTCACACCACCACCAACATGCTTCATGGTGGGAACCACACATGCGGAGATCATCCGTTCACCTACTTTGCGTCTCACAAAGACACTGCAGTTCGAACCAAAAATCCTACATTTGGACTCATCAGACCAAACAGAATTCCACCGTGTTTCTTGGCCCAAGCAAGTCTCTTCTTATTATTGGTGTTCTTTAGTAGTGGTTTCTTTGCAGCTGGATGGTTTTTGCGACTGCACTTGAAGAAACTTTAAAAGTTGGAAGGAAGGTGACTGAGCTGAGCTACAGCAGTGTTTGGCAGACCATGAGACATCCTGAAAAGGTCTACTAAGCTAACATATGGAATTATTCTGAGATTTTCGGGATGGTCTGACTAACACCGCTGTAGCTCGGCCACCACAGATGGATGCGATGGATCGAGACGCAGCCCATGCAAAAAAACATATTCTATGTTACTTAGATTGACGCACAGGTGCATCAAGGATTTTAAACTGTGCTTTGGATCGTATCAGAGCAAAATACTTGAAATAGCTTATTTATTTACTACTGTGAAGTGGGTCCAATTAAATTAAAGATGGGACGAATGGTAGCCTAACCTAACTTGTTTTAGGCCTATAGGCTATTTCGCCAATAGGAAACCATCAGTCAGAAAAGGTGAGGAATTTATTCTGCAATGTTCATGGAAATTAAATAAGAGTAAATAGATGCCTATTTCGAATTAGTTTAGAATGCAAATGATTGCATCTTATTCTATTAAGCTACTATTTTTTTTTTTTTGTCATGAATAAGAGTGTCATCATATACCTGCAAAAGGCTACTACTAGGATAAAAATGTACTTCCACACAATGGGAACAGTCAGAAATTAATACGTTTGATGTAAACTGCTATTTTCAGGACAAGAGCCTGACTGATGACATCAACATGGTTACGTGGGAGGAGCAGAGGTTCTTGTCCCATGGTGCCTTGCTGGCGAAAAGCTGTCAGGCAGCGATGGAGCTCGCCAAACATGACAAAGATGCCCAAGGACTGGCCTACAACTACGGCAAGCATCTATCACTGGGCCACAAGGCAAGTACTGCATGTTATGTGTTGTGGGTTTCGTCTTTATAACAATTCAATGATGATGAGACTGAAGGGGCCTCCCGAGTGGCGCAGCGGTCTAAAGCAGTGCTAGAGGCGTCACTACAGACCCTGGTTCGATCCCAGGCTGTGTCACAAAGGGCCGTGATTGGGAGTCCCAAAGGGCGGCGCACAATTGACCCAGCCACATCCGGGTTTGGCCGGGGGGGCTTGGCTCATCGTGCTCTAGCGACTCCTTGTCGTGGGCCGGGCGCCTGCAGGCTGACCTCGGTCTTCAGGTGAGCGGTGTTTCCACATTGGTGTGGCTGGCTTCCGGCTTAAGCGGGCAGGTGTTAAGAAGCGTGGTTTGGCGGGAGGATGCATGACTCTACTTTCGCCTCCCGAGGCCATTGGGGAGTTGCAGAGATGAGACCAGATCGCAACTGCGGAGAAAAAGGGGGTAAAATACAAAATATTGAGACTGAAGACCGGAACCAGTTCAACCATTATCTAGAACAGGGATGGGCAACTTTAAAGAGTGGTGGGGGCCACTCATCATGAGGGTCTGAAGTGGCTCGGGGGTTTGTGCATCCATACACACACATGCAGTCAGAGCCGTCCCTAGTCTTTTGGGGGCCCAAAGCAACATTTTGTTGCAGGCCCTCCCTCCCCCACCTAGAGGAGAAAAACATTTTAGCTGCCCCTGTCTTGACAGCGGATAATGTTTTTTTCTCTACACATTTTGCAATTGTTTTATGAATTTCATGCAATTCTACTCATTTTGCCAAGGGACGGAGAGAACATGTTTGCAGTTTAATATCATCTGAGTTTTTTTTTTGTGGAGGGTACTATGCTGCATACAGAACCCGCTGCGCACTCAATGTTGTGGGAAACTGAAGTGAGCTTTCGCCTATTGTCTGTTTGTTTGAGTCTTTTATAAAACAGAAATTGTAACGTTGTCTATTTGCTGCTTTTCAATCAATCATGTAGCTGTTCTTTAGGCTATGGCCTAAAATAAATGTTCATATGGGCAGAATATAATATTTTGTAGCATAGGCTACCAAATTTATGAAAATAACCAGTTCATGTGAAAATATTTGGATCTGGTAAAAGGCCGACATTTGGTTGATTCAATAAAATAAGACTGTCACATGACAATAGCCTCTACAATTAAAGGGATCAGAGTCCATCTGTTATTAGGCTCTCACCATCATTATTTATATCATTCAAATTCACCAAATAATTGTGTTTATAAGCCCACTAGGCTACTCATTTGTTGCATTAAATGTTTTTGAATAATAGAAAGGAAAATTTCATTGGGTGTTAATGCAATAGCCTATCCTACACAATTGCACACAGTAGCCTACTGTACCTCGGTGTCCAATCTGATACACAGAAACATATAAAAACATTAACTCATTACCTTGATGCTTTCTCTGTTAAATCTTCTAGACCCTGCTGTAACTCAAGCAGACAATCAACAAATGTAGGGGTATTGGATTGGATCCAACACCGATCACAACTGCCTTCACTGGCGCAACAAACGAGACGTCAACATATTCTGGACATTCTTCCGAACACAATTTTTCTGCACTGGTTGTTTTAGCAAAGAGTAGCAAAGCAGGGAAGCCTTGTTTGTTGCATGAGGCTTGTTCCTTTAGGATAGCAGGAAGCTGTTCAAGCGTTGGTGCAACGCCCCTTGACCATAACACTTTCAATGCATGTTTCATGGTCTGTATGAACCTCAACGCCAGCCAGTTTATAGATGGATGATACGGGGCGGGCCTGATGTGCTGTACACCATTCACCTGTAGGAACGTAGTGTCCCAATAAATTGCTATCTGTGGTCCATTGTCGCGGCGATCTGAACCGACTAAACACTTCCAAGTTTCTCAATGGTGTTCTCTGCAGTAGTAGACCTCATGATGGAAACATCTGGCTACTTGCTATGAGCATCCACAAGAAACATTGTCTTCAAATGGACCTGCGAAGATGCATTGCTACGCCGCCTCTGGCCAATCCCACGGATGTTGAGGAACACGCTTTCTCCTCCGACCACAGGTAGTGGTAACTTGGAAGAACTGCAACGCAGATGGATTTAACTTGCGGCTTTTGATGTCCTTTGCAGCAAGTGACAATCCCAGTATGCAGTCCAAAAATGCTCGTCAGTGGACAATGATCTGTAAATAGTTTGGAATAAATCGTCCTTAGCAATTCAGTAACCCCAGCAAAGAACATCGTTGGCTTACGTTCTGAGGAGCTGGGGTCCAAGGTAGTCTTGACCTTGGACGGAGGCTTGTGAAGGCCCATGGCGTTGATGACGTGTCCATTCGGTGATTGGAAGAATGCACTTTTTCCCCCCTCAATCTGCAAACAATACCCCATAATGACAAGCAAAACGTTTTTTAGAAATGTATTAAACGATACCTTATATACATAAGTATTCAGACCCTTTGCTATGAGACTCGAAATTGAACTCGGGCGCATCCTGTTTACATTATTCATCCTTGATGTTTTAAACTTGGAGTCCACCTGTGGACATAATTTGGAAAGGCACACCTGTCTATATAAAGGTTCCATATTTGACAGTGCATGTCAGAGCAAAAAACCAAGCCATGATTTCGAAGGAATTGTCCGTGGAGCTCCGAGACAGGATTGTGTCGAGGCACAGAGCTGTGGAAGGGTACCAGATCTGTGCCTCTCAAAGAACACAGTGGCCTCCATCATTCTTAAATGGAAACAGTTTGGAACCACCAAGACTCTTCCTAGAGCTGGCTCCCTGGCCAAACTGAGAAATCTGGGGAGAAGGGCCTTGGTCAGGTAACCATCTCTGTAGTGTCCAAACGGAAGCCACTCCTCAGTAAATGCACATGACAGCCCGGTTGGAGTTTGCCAAAAAGGCACCTAAAGGACTCTGACCATGAGAAACAAGATTCTCTGGTCTGATGAAACCAAGATTGAACTCTTGGGCCTGAATGCCAAGCGTCCCATCTGAAAGAAACCTGGCACCATCCCTACGGTGAAGCATGGTGGTGGCAGCATCATGCTGTGGGGATGTTTTTCACCGGCAGGGACTGGGAGACAAGTCAAGATCGAGGGATAGATGAACGGAACAAAGTACAGAAATCCTTGATAAAGACCTGCTCCAGAGCGCCCGGGACCCGAGACTGGGGTGAAGGTTCACCTTCCAAAAGGACAATGACCCTAAGCACACAGCAAAGACAACGCAGGAGTGGCTTCGGGTCAAGTCTCTCAATGTCCTTGACCTTGAGGGGCCCAGCCAGAGCCCAGATTTAAACACTATCGAACATCTCTGGAGAGACCTGAAAATAGCTGTGCAGCAACGCTCCCCATTTAACCTGACAGAGCTTGAGCTGCAGAAGAAAATGGGAGAAACTCCCCAAATACAGGTGTGCCAAGCTTGTAGCGTCATACCCAAGAAGACTCGAGGCTGTAATCACTACCAATGGGGCTTCAATGTATTGAGTAAATGTAATATTTGGTTTGTTTATAAATTAGAAAGTCTAAAAAACAGTTTACTTTGTCATTATGGGTTGTTGTGTGTAGCTTGATGAGGACAAATACCTATTTGATACAATTTAGAATGAGGCTGTAAAGTAACGATGTGGAAAAGGTCAAGGGGTCTGAATACTTTCTGAATGCACTGTATATACAAAAATAGGTGGACACCTTCAAATTTGTGTGGCTGAAATAGTCGGATCCACCCGTTGCTGACAGGTGTAGAAAATCGAGCACACAGCCATGCAATCTCCATAGTCAAACATTGGCAGGAGAACAAGTCAGTCAAATTTCTGCCCTGTTAGGCCACACAAGCTCACAGAACGGGACCGGCGAGTGCTAAATCGTCTGTCTTCGGTTGCAACACACACTACAGAGTTCCAAACTGCCTCTGGAAGCAACGTCAACACGAGAAATGTTTGTGGCCGAGCCGCCGCACACGAGACTAAGATCACCATGTGCAATGCCAAGCATCGGCTGGAGTGGTGTAAATCTCGCTGCCATTGGATTGTGGAGCAGTGGAAACGCTTTCTCTGTAGTGATGAATCACGCTTCCTCTGGCAGTCTGACGGACAAATCTGGGTTTGGCAGATACCAGGAGAAAGCTACCTGCCCAAATGCATAGTGCCAACTGTAAAGTTTGGTGGTGGAATAATGGTCTGGGGCTGTTTTTCATGGTTCGGGCAAGGCCCCCTGTTCCAGTGAAGGGAAATCTTAATGCTACAGCATACAATGACATTCTAAATGATTGTGGGAATCCAACTTTGTAGCAACAGTTTGGGGAAGGTCCTTTCCTGTTTTCAGCAGTGCCCAGGTGCACAGTGAGGTCCATACAGAAATGGTTTGTCGAGATCGGTGTGGAAGAACATGACTGGGCTGCACAGAGCCCTGACCTCAACCCCATCATACACCTTTGGGTTGAATTGGAATGCCGACTGAGAGCCAGGCCTAATCGCCCAACATCAGTGCCCAACCTCATGTGGCTGAATGGAAGCAAGTCCCTGCAGCAATATTCCAACCACTAGTGGAAAAACCTTCCCAGAAGAGTGGAGGCTATTGTTGCCCATGATTTTTGGAATGAGATGTTCGACGAGCAGGTGTCCACATGCTTTTGGTTATGTAGTATATGTCCTTACGAACTCGTCTAATGTAGTGTATGTCCTTACGAACTCCTAGTCCGTAGTCCTTCAATCTCTGTAAGGTCGTATCCAAGTTCTGGAGATGGTCTTTGTCTTTCCCGCTAACGAGGTGTCATCCAGGTAGCATTGTACTCCTGGCAAGATCTTGTCCATCGCCCTCTAGAACTGGGCTGGCGCACTTGGGATTCCAAATGGTAGATGAGAGTACCTGCAGAGCCCCTTGTGAGTCACGATGGTCAGAAGCTCCTTTGTCTTTTCATACATGTGCATCTGCAAGTAGGCCTGGCAGAGGTCGATCTTGCTGAACTTTTGACGCCAGCTAATCCTGTGAAATGGTTGTGTATGTGGTAGTGGATTCTGCTTAGTGGACAACACAGGGTTAACGGTAACGTTAGTCTCCACATATCCTAATTCCACCATCTTTTTTTAAGGACTGGTATGATGGGTGTTGCCCATTCACTCATGCTGACCGGCTCCAGTACTTTGTTCTTGACTACAGTGTCCAAGTCAGCCTTGACTTTGGTCTTATAGCATAAGGTACGAGTCGTGCTTTCAGAAACTTTGGTTTGCTCTCTAGCTTAATGCAATGTATTTCATGCTACACAACTCTCCATTAAAGACTTCTTTGATTTTCAGTTGCAACTCCCTGCACTTTTCCTGAATAACTCAACTACTGAGCCTCTTCAGCAGCTAGTTCCATGGACACACTGACTTCAATGTCCTTTGCCAGTGTCAGATTACTTGCAGTCAATAGTCTCTTGTGTAGCTTCACGCCATAACCCACATACTATGTCTCTAATTGTGTCATTTTAGAACATCATTAAACTCAGTACTCTGAGTTTCTTTAACGAAGCAGCAAACATTATCACTGATTCTCCATCTTCCTGATTTCTTCTGTGGATCCTAAACTAGTGGTTAAGGTGAAGTGTCCTTTCAGTATTTCCACAAAATATGTCTTATTATCTGGCCTGTGTGGCTGTAGCAGACCGCAGTCAATTAATTCTCTTTAGCCCCATTAAACAAACAAAAAAGGTATGCACAATTGTCCTCAATGTCATTTGCAATAACTAAATATTCTAACTGTTCTGTAGATGAGCTAAACTGCTCAATACTTTCATTAAACCATCCAGTTTTCAACAAATTCTAGCCATTTTTTATTTCTCAATTGGCTCCTGATTGTCACTCACTTGAATATTTTCCTTAGTCACATGATCTTCATCCACTTCACTTAGACGTTTCATCCTTAATTTCCCCAAAGTTCTTCCTCGCATGTCCATTCCTACCCTTTTAATCACTTTGTTTTCTCGCTTCGACGTCAGTCTTAAATCCTTTTCTGTCGTCCATGACAATGCAAACTCTCTTAGCTAGCTCGACTAAGCACAGTGTATTGCTAGTAGAGGCAAGTGCAGACATTAGCCTTAAACTTGTTAAAACCGACTTCTTCCAGACAGTTCCCATAGGTTCAGACTTGTTGCCAATATTTTATTATATCTCGTGAGTTTCATAACCTTGTCTTTATTACAATTCAATAATAATGAGACAGGAATCAATTCAACCATTTATCTAGAACATGCTCGGTCTCAACACATAAAGCCCCATGATGCTATGTGGCACAACCCCAATACACCACACTGCAGGAAACCTGAAAGATTGGCTTTGCTGAAAAGGAATCATGCTGAATTCCATTAGTCTTTCCTGAAATGTGAACATGTGAGTGAAAAGGACAAAATAGTACAGCGGATTCAAATAATCAACTCATCAAGCTTTTGATAATTTTAAATCAGCTGGGTAACACTAGGATAACAAAACGTGCACCCCTTGGGGTCCCCAGGACCACGTTTGGGAAACGCTGTAGTTGGTGAGATGTGACATGTAAGGATCATGATTAGGCTGTCATGACTGACTAATGCTGTCATTTCCCACTCTTTAGTTGAACTCTGACCTGCAGCCATTTGTGAAGAGCAGTTCAGCAGGCCCAGTAACATTCAGTTTGAACTCTGCTCCTGTGGTTTTCCACCGGCAGATTGTGGGGCAGGAGAGATGGCGTCATCAGCTGCAACAGGTACTGAAGCACTCATCCCGTGCCATTACTTTTCCCCTGACCGTTTAATTGGTGTGTATATATAGCTACAAGGTAAAGATCTACACTGAGTGTACAAAACATTATGAACACCTTCCTAACATTGAATTGCACCTCTTTTTGCCCTCAGAACAGCCTCAATTCATCAGGGCATGGACTCTACAAGGTGTCGAAAGCGTTCCACAGGGATGCTGGCCCATATTGTCTCCAATGCTTCCCACAGTTATCAAGTTGGCTGGATGTCCTTTGGGTGGTGGACCATTCTTGAAACTGTTGAGTGTGAAAAACCCAGCAGCGTTGCAGTTCTTGACACACTCAAACCGGTGTGCCTGGCACCTAACATACCCCGTTCAAAGGCACTTAAATATTTTGTTTTGCCCATTCACCCTCTGAATTGTACACATACACAATCCATGTCTCAAGGCTTAAAAATGCTTCTTTAACCTGTCTCCTCCCCTTCATCTACACTGTTGAAGTGGATGTAACAAGTGACATCATAGCTTTCACCTGGTCAGTCTGTCATGGAAATAGCATGTTTTATACTAACTGTATACTTACTTTAATGTCTTTCCCTTTTTCCTCGCTCTGAACAGGCAACTATTGGAACTATTGACTATACAAAGGTAAGCAGGGTGGATGTTTATTATTGTGGTATGGTAGCAAGGTGGGTTGCAAAACTAAGATGCTTAGAAACAGTTGACATCCGCTCTAACCAATCGTAAGTTAGACATTTCCTTCCCAAAGTCAGTTGGAGGGAAAGGAGGGGACAGACGCGGCGCAGGAAGAAACAGAGGCGGGCGGGGTTCTCTGGTCACGTCTGAAACCAGATCGTGGGGGATTAGGTACCTAGGACTATTTGTGGAGGAGACAGCGACAGTGGCGTTGTCAGAATCTCCTTCATGAGGACAGGAGGGGGGATATGAGGAGAATGTATCCTCCTTAACTGCACCCCAGTTATTGTAGTTACTTTAACTACCATTTCTATATAGATTAGTACTTAGAATAGAATACATTTGTTCTGCTTGCCTGGGCTTTTACGCTGAAATGTACATTGTGTCAAACACTAGGTGTACCCTGTGCACTGCTCCTCTTAGTCTTAAATGTAATGCAGTCTGAAACCATGAAGATGGTCTGTCATTTTGGAAATATCTGTGACCTGTTGTTTGACATAGGAAAGAAAGTGGTGGACAGAGAAGGACAGGGCCTTTCTGGGAAGTAATGAAGTGTGGAGGAGACCCTTGGAGTGTGCGGTCCCTGTTTCGAAACTGACGAGTGTGCACACACATTAGCGCAGTAGAGCAACGCTCCCTGCCTGCTGTTTTTTTTAAGCGAAGGCCCACAGGGGCTTTTCGGTCTCAGAATTCATTAGGTAGAACGCCCTGAGCAAAGAATATGTCCTGACAGAGCTAGAGCAGCAGGGGGGAAAAACACCGAAGATTACTCCGTGTGTCTGGGATGAGGGGTTACAATGACCAATGTACAGTTTTGTTATGACCACTGCACATTCCATCCTCCGCAGTCACAATAGGCTGCTCATTTCAACATTTGCTTACATTAAAAAATGCTGTCGCCCTATGGTCTCTTCCTGCAACAGCTGCAGTCCATGATCAAGTTGGAGGAAGGTGTCACCTCGACAATGGACCTGTGTCGTTACCACGGCAACAAAGCTCTGGAGTCCATCCAGTGTTTCCCTTCCTCTGAGGCACGCTCAGCTTTGGAGAACATCGCTAGCACTGTCACAAAGTTCTGACCCCCCCATTACCCTGTGGCCTCAGGACGAATTGCACAATCAATTGATGCTCAAACACACAAAATAAAAACAATCTTTGTTCTATTTAAGCCAATCAGTGAGCAGAACTCAGTCCTATAGACGTTTACCAGAAATTAAAATACAGATTGCCCTTTTCAAAACGCCATTTAACTGCTATTAAAACAGTTCCCATCCAGTCATCGGAGTTATTTTATTGTGTTTGCTACTATTACAACTTTGCTATCTCACTGTGCAATAGCAAAATAAAATCTAGGTGGGGAAAAATGTCAGCTTTCCTTGGCCCTGCCACGAGAAGCACACTTGAAGCTCCGCAAGCAGTAATTATTAATGAGGTCCATTCCCGTGACCTGCAGCAAATGGACAGGAAATGCAAGGGTATTGATTGGGCCGCTGTGCGCTGCAGGCTGGCGCCAGGGTGGTGGCCTGTGGTTTCCCAGGCACTCTCGGCGGGGACAGCCAAGGTGTGAAACTGGGTAGAAGAGCGTCACCACTACCAACTGTCTGTCACATGTGGCCCGGCCTGAAGGGCACAGGGGAAGGAGGGGAAAGGACTGAGGCTGATCGAGGAATGCAGAGGACATTTAAAATACAAATTTGCATCTCAGTCTATGGTAGTTTGTGTCCACTCCCTCTTATGTTTTTGTCTCTGTTAGGTTCCTTCATTCAGCGAGCCTCCGGCCATTGATGAAATATTCATCCATGCTGTGAGCAGACCGGAGAAAAGAAACATGGGAAGTTAAAAAGGTACCTGCTTTGGGTCTTCAAATAACTAAAGCAAAAGTTAAAACGAAGAACATTTTTGACTGAGAACATTTACCTGTTCTTGAGATCCTTGCCACAGGGCTACAGGGCCTGAATTACATGTGTGGATCTCTAGTTAGAATTGGGTCCTTACAGATTAGTGGCAGGGAGGAAGCAAGGCAGGTTGCATTTTAGAAGGCTCCATACAGAGCCACAGCTCCATGTACAGTATCATACATCTGAAACCCAAGACTCTGGTATTATTCAGAGATGATTTGTGGTTTTCCGTCTGTCGCACCCAGACTGCTCGGCTGTCAAGAGGGCTGAGTTTACATAAATGTTGGAGGGGGCAGCAGGCATCAGCTACCCCCCGTAGGTGAGTGTCTGTGTTGTAATTACAGATGGGGCGCAGTGGAGAGCTAGCCAGCGCAGCAAAACAGATTTCGTTACAGCATCCCCACATCATGCTCCTACAGACAGAGGACAATACCTCTTCAAAGTCCACAAAACAGACTTCAGACTTCAATGATTGTGTCTTCGAGGGGCAGAATCTTCAAATGCCACTCAAATGAAGATGAGTACTCTGGCCTTGTCTACTAACGTCACAGCACATCCATCAGTTTTCCTGCATTCTAGACCAAATGATAACTGAAGACCTAGGCTACCCCTTTGCCTTGCATTTATAATATTTTGTGTGCATTGAAAACATGATACGTAAAAAGAAATCCAATCCATAATAGTGGGATATTAGACTTAATTAGTATTTTTACAAGTGAACACCTGTTAATAACATCACATGGCTGACTGATGGATGAAATCACTCAGCGCAATAGGAGCAATATGCTATTCTCTCTTCTACAGAAATGAGCATATTGTCCAAAAATTGCATTTTAACGAGCACTTCTCAGTGTTAAGTGCTGAATCCCAGACCCTCTTTGCAAGCCTTCGCTTCAGTGATCCCCGACTCGGCTTTCCAGCACAGGTCTCGCGCTTATTGGCTGACAGATCAGACTGCTGCGCCACACGCTGCCACTGAACCAGCTCATTACCCAAATAATGACTGTTGCACCATCTCGGTTGCAGTGTCTTGTTATATACCCAACAGACACATTTGTGACCAGTCAGTGCTAGAACATTGGGTACTAGAGTGTGCGTGGATGTTAGATATAATATGTTCTCTACAGAAAGAGATCAAGTTGTGCTCCTACATTGTGACGGCACCAATTAATTACATTGCTTTGTTAACTTGCAGAATGCATATGTAATGCCTTGGAATCTGGGTCTGGGATTTGGAACCTGTCCAGTATGGTCATTTCTGGACAATTATTTATATCCATTAGGCAACCCATTTTGCCTCGAGCAACCCAGGAGGTATAGGTTCTTATGGGGAGATTCTTAATTGGTATTGCTTGCCTCTTCATCTCGCCTCCTTTTGAAGAAGGTCAAAGGTA
Source organism: Brachymystax lenok tsinlingensis (assembly GCA_030435695.1). Classification (NCBI taxonomy): domain Eukaryota; kingdom Metazoa; phylum Chordata; class Actinopteri; order Salmoniformes; family Salmonidae; genus Brachymystax; species Brachymystax lenok. The sequence continues at coordinate 14,296,590 of CM059808.1, read as the reverse complement.
ATCGAGGGGAGGAGAGGAAACTTGGAAACAAAAGCACTTGTATTAAATTACTCCTTGTCCGTTAGCTCGTCAGGCAAATTATTTTTTATTATTATTTTTTTAAAGAGGAGGAATCCCAATATGAGTAGTTGTCAAAATTAATGTAGCTAGTTGTGCCAGACATTTTATAGATAACAAATGATTGGGTACTTATCTTTTTTAACATGCACATGCTTTTCTAATCCGAAATAACAACCGCTGTTTCAAAGGGGGTGAGGTAGATTTCAAAACTCTCCCGCTTAGGATACACTTGTGCATCCTCCGCCAGAGGAGGTAATCGAGGAGAGGAGCAAACTTCTCCATTCGCCTATTAATGAATTTACACTTCTACATATGGCTTTCAGTTTCCAGGTAACGGGGGATGGAGGAGTCTAGGAGAGGATGGACTTCTATCCAACTGAGAATCTCCCATTGCCTCTTGTATAGCCTCTTTAACTTAAAGGGCAGTTCAAATAATTTTAAATGTTAGAATAGTAGTTGCCTTTGGCTACATAACGACTTAGGACTCTATATGATCTGAAGCGTTATAGATTTCGCTATAGAAATGTAAAGCCAGAGTTTACTGTGAATGCAGTCTCCGCTAAAACGGGAACATTGCCTTTAAAATTCAAATCAGATTTCAGTGATGCAGATTGAATAGAGCCCTTAAAGCCTCTAGTCCTCAGAGACAGGGTGCTGTCCACATGCATGAATGCCCTTACAAAACTGGATTTGTATTTTTAGATGCTGATATATTCCTTAGATCAAAGGGTTATGTTGGATTTCGGGCATTTTAAGTGTGAAATAAATAAGTTCAAAAACATAGCACATATCCCTGACCTAACAAGTATAATAAGATATTTAATTAAGTTCGGCTGACTTAAAGGGCCATGAGAATCTGACATGGACCCCATAGAACCATCCATTTCATTACCTCCGCCCTCTGTAAATAATTCAGTTTTTGTTTCTTTCTCTTAAAAATAAGTTTCTGTGCTCCTCTTTTTTCTACATAGAGGGCCATAGTAGTTACAGTATGCGCCTGCATTGCCTTGCATTTTTCTGTGCAATGTTTTCACCACAGCCTAGGTTGCGGTCCCTAGTATTGAGAACTCTTTCCTGAGCAGCGTCTGGCACCTACTACCATACCCCTTTCAAAAGCACTTAAATCTTATGGCTTGCCCATTCACCTTCAATGTCACACATACACAATCCATGCCTCAACTGTCTCAAGGCTTAACAATCTTTCTTTAACCGGTTTAACCTATACACTGATTTAAAGTGGATTTAACAAGTGACATCAATAAGGGATCAAAGCTTTCACCTGGTCAGTCTGTCATGGAAAGAACAGGTGCTCATAAGGTTATGTCCATTGAATTGCACACAATTTATGCATGCTAAGATATACCAACCACACAACTCAAACGCCGGTTCACCAGTATGAATGAAATCGCAAACCGCTGGTTTTTGTTTCAGCCCTCAAGAACTGTTGTCCGCTAAAGATGATCATCTGTTTGCATCTGCCCCTTCATTGGCTGTCCAGTATCCAGACGACCTGTCCCCAGAGCTTCCTATACAGTTAATCGGTTTCTGTAACATGTTGAGGCCGGCAATTAAGGATAATGAGAGGCTCAATTAAAGATGTTTCAGAAATGCTTATTTGATGCACCACTCCTCTGCCATAGCAACATCAGGGAAACTTGGCAATCAGGCTGTTTTTAACCATCCCTGTAACTTGCTTATGCGGAGAGATCATTTTCTCAACTAGAACTAGGCCTACCTAAGAAGCATTAGGCTCTCGGCCTGATATGCACTTTTGTATTGCTGCCACTCAGAAACCAATATATATTTTTTATATAATTACGAGATAAGCTCACGTTATTACGAAATAATTCTCGTTATTATGAGAAATAACATTATTTCAAAAAAGATGTCATAATGAAATAATCCGGTTGCATGTCATGAGAAATAGCCTTTTATGCTGAAACAGTAGCATAGGCTACTTGGCAAGCAAGGCATCCTCTCATGCACAGGTTGACATTATGGCCAGTTTGCTTGAGTTTATCAACTTATTTTCTCCTCCGTTTGAGGCATTGGGAGATATTCGTGTCATTGAGCAATATAGATGGTGTTGTAATTAGTTTACGTACATTGCAGAGAATTCTGAGTTCTCGAGGCTCTACAGCAGATGGAAAAAACTAATCCGACCTCCTTGACCGACATGGGAAGCTTCATGGATACAAACTGATGCGGGATATATGGTTACCCAAAGTGCAGTCTAGTCTTTGTCATATTCTAGACCCCCATGGAGTGCGCATTTGGGCGGAAGTCAATTTCACAACCATGATGACAGAGGAACATCTTAGGTAAGTGTCCTTTTTGTCTTGTAATTCCACATTTGGAAGGAGCATTGAAATAATTAGCTAGCATGATATAATTTCTAGAACGGACATAGCTAGCAAGCTATATGAATGATGCACTGAAATGAACTATGGGGGGGATCACTATGGTAGCTAGCTGTAGCTATTCTCAAGAACAAGCAAGCCCCTACCTGAGAAGCATGTCCGACTGATCAAGCATTCTACTCAATGCATTGTCAATGAGCACTGATTTCATCAAAAGTGCATTATAGTGGCTTGGAAATAAAATGACATTGCAAAAGGAGGCAAATAATTAGTAAGAAAACTATTTGACATCGTCAGATTGACAGTATAACTAACCCAAGATTAGACCACAACCTGCCATTTCCAATGTGAACAAATGGGTCATAGTGGACAGAACAAGCAAGGAGGGGGGCAGAGAAGAGCACGAGCTAGCGAGATCCTATTGGCTCGTTATAGCATGTACAGTATTTGCATATTTCAGTTAGGGAACGCCTACTCTGAAGTGCGCGTGTGCAATAAATCAATTAACCCTTGCACTCCTAAACAACTTAATTTATTTTGGCAAAGGGTAAAATCTACAAAACTTAGTCCACTCTGTAACAGATTCTAGTGTTGGGAACGGAAAACTGTATTAAGATCAAATGTTTAATCAATGAGAAAATGTGCATAATGCCAGCCAAAATCCATCATGCTCCTTCTCCCACTGCCGCCCACTGGGCTTCCTCTCACCACCATATATGGCTGTATCACATCCGGCCGTGATTAGGAGTCCAATAGGGCGGTGGACAATTGGCCAACCAGATACTTCACACTTGTACATCCGGTGAAATATCTGGCTCATTGTTCTAACGTTTATAGCTAGCTAACATTGAGGGGACACCACCGGATGTTAGCTAGCTAACATTCCTAGCTATTTTTGACAAATTTGTCACCCTTCCCTAGGAGGTCTGGAGAATTTTGTACTGCAAAAATGGGTTGATAAGTCCGCTGGGAGTGATTTTGATTGGATGTAACATTTCAAGAACCCTCCCCCACACGCCCGTAGTCACCATCCGGGTAGGACACATTTTGTAGAGAATTGATGCATATGCTTATTTCAAGTTATCAAATGTGGCCGACAGTCTGCAATTCATATTTATTGAAAGTGGATTATGCTGGTGAAGTCAAACGTCACAACAGGTTCTAAAACCGCTCTTGGTTCTATTTTTGACGTGCTGCAAGTCCCACCTCTCCCATATCATTGGTTTTTAGAACCATATACCCACGTGGGTGATTGAAATATGAAATAGGTCCACACTCCAGTCGAGTTGGTGGTGGTAATGCACCTTAAAGTTGGTTGCAACCGCCATATAAAGTCAAAGAAGAACACCGAACTAGGAAAGATTACTAGAAACTAACTAGGTTTACCCTTTTATCTGTGGAGTAATTGAGTAGAGGACCTTGAGCATTTCAGGTAAAATAACAACCCAATGTTTATATTCTAGGAAAAATTAGCTAGCAACAGCAAGCTAGCTAAATGGCCCTGAGTGTTTCATGTGTTTCGATCTTTCCCTAAATTTATATAGTTGCTTCAGAGTTCGTGTCCTGATCGCGTCTGTTGTGAATGGACAAAATCAACATGAGTTAAGAAAATATTTAAATGTTTTTAATAAATGTTTTTACTTTAGTTTAAGTAACACAATAACATAACGATAATGAGTCTATATACAGGGGGTACCGGTACCGAGTCAGTGTGCGGGGGTACAGGTTAGTTGAGAATTTCTACATGTAGGTAGGTGGGAATAGATATTGCATAGATATTAAACAGCGAGTAGCAGCAGTATACAAAACAAATGGAGGGGGGGGGGTGTCAATGTAATAGTCCAGTGGCCATTTGATTAATTGTTCAGCAGTCTTATGGCTTGGGGGTAGAAGCTGTTAAGGAGCCTTTTGGTCCTAGACTTGGCACTTAGGTACCGCTTGCGGTGCGGTAGCAGAGAAAACAGTCTATGACTTGGGTGACTGGATTCTCTGACAATTTTATGGGCTTTCCTCTGACACCGCATATTATATAGGTCCTGGATGGCAGGAAGCTTGGCCCCAGTCTCCTGAGGGGGAAAAGGTTTTGTTCGTGCCCTCTTCAACGGTCTTGGTGTGTTTGGACCATGATAGTTTGTTGGTGATGTGGACACCACAAGGAACTTGAAACTCTAGACCCGCTCCACTACAGTGCCGCCTTGGAATTCAATATCCCAAGAGATACATTTCCATACAGGATTTACCCCAGTGTTTTACCCAAAAGATCAGACTTTTCTGTTTCCATCTACGCAGGCCAGCACGCGCGTTTCACTGGGCCATGGCTCCAGCGGACCTGCTCTCACTTGGGGCCAAAGCCAGGCCACTGGTACTTCTCAGCTAGCATTTACATAACAATGGCTAACTGTGAATTTGAATACCTTTCTCACAAAGCAACTGTGTATACCAGCAGTATTTTTGTATACAACATTTACTAACGTAGGTAGGCCTAACTATATGCCATGGGTTATATGTGTAGGCCTACCTATGTTAGCACATGTTGTATACACAAATACAGTTAAACAACACACAATGTATAAACCTATTACAATTGGAGCAGGGCAACCTTGCTGGATGTCAGCTGGGTGTGCAGGATTCTGTTTCAGGCCAGCAATAACACACCTGATTCAACTTATCAAACCTAATGAGCTGATAATCAAGTGGGCTATTGCTGGGCTGGAATAGAAGTCTGCTCACCCAGTAGATCAGGGATCAGTGGAGCAAGGTTGGCCACCGCTGGTATAGAGTTTTTTTTATGCTTTATTAATAATAGCATATGTGTTGCTACTCAATTATCTATTGTTGTATAGACAAAGATGTCTAATCTTTACATACAAGTTAGATTATTTGTACGTTTTGTTGTGATGAAGTGTTGAATCTTTGAAGTGTTTAGGTTTGTTTAAATTGTTTTACTTTTTCAAATTAACTAGTGTCAATGTTGATTAATCACAATCCTGCAAAAAAGAGGGGAAGGGGTTCTGTGTTGTATTCTCAAATGAACATTTACTTTTTGTCTTTTTGTAAGAACTCCAATTTTTTTTGTCACTGTCTCAGTATATCAGCTATCTGAATCCATGTAGCAGCTTATCATAATATTATGGCATACATCGCCATAGGCCTACAGCAGTGTTTCCCAAACTCGGGACCCCGAGGGGTGCACGTTTTGGTTTGACCACGTCATTTGTTCACCAATATCCCCTTACTTTCAATCAGTAGAATTATGTATTTTTCAAGGCCTTCCAATGAATTATATTTGTACACAAGGAATTGTCATAAATTCCTGGTGTACAGAAGTTGAAAACATTGCAAGCTCCTGTTCACCCGACCTGGAGTTTCTGATGATAAAATGCCAACCCCACTATATGCCGAAGAAATTCACATGCATTATCATCCCAGCTGTGTACATGCCACAAGCAAACACCAAGGTGGCACTCAGCAAACTGTACAAGATAATTAGCCAGCAAGAATCCGCTTACCCGGAAGCAGTCTTTATTGTCGCGGGTGACTTTAACCACGCCTGTCTAAAACACATTTTCCCAAAATATCTCCAACATGTATCCTTCCCCACAAGAGGATCCGCCGTGCTTGACTATGTATACACAAACATCTGCGACTTGTACAAAGCCATCCACCACCCACACGTCGGCCAATCAGATCACATCTCAGATTGTTTTGAGAATACTGATCGACTTTGGTCACACAACATAAAACATGTTTTCGTACTGGATGGCCGCCGTTTTGCTGGCTCAGACCCAATCTATCCACTACTATTTCTTACAACCGACATTAACTTTTGAAAATCAGATAGGCAGTTACCTCAATTCTGGCTTCAACTTCGACTCATCTGCCCTGGGCTCTTTCTGTAATTCCGACCCAATTTTTGGCCTACACAAGATGTCCCAATTTCAGACGTTAGAGGCAAGAGAGGGGGGATTCTTGCAAGATTAAGGCGAAGGGAGAACCGTCCACCTCTTCCCTCCATTCTACTTGCCAATGTACAGTCACTTGATTATAAGATGGATGACCTCCGATTGCGGATTTGCTACCAACAGGACTCTTAAAACTGCAATATTCTCTGCTTTTCTGAAACATGGCTCTTGGACAAGATATCCCCCTGTGGCTATCCAACTCGAATTCTTAATTAACCGTGCTGACAGGACAGTGGAGTCTGGGAAATCGAGGGGAAGGGGTTTGCCTCTTCATCAACAACTTCTACTTTTAAAAATGCACCTTTCCAGAAATAAGTCTCTCACTGTTGCCGCTTGTTACAGACGCCCCTCAGCCCCCAGCTGCGCCCTGGACACCATATGTGAATTAATTGCCCCCCATTAAAAAAATGTAGAACCAGGAACATATATAGCCCTTGGTTCACTCCAGACCTGACTGCCCTTGACCAGCACAAAAACATCCTGTGGCCTACTGCATTAGCATCAAATAGCCCCCGTGATATGCAACTTTTCAGGGAAGTTAGGAACCAATATACACAGGCAGTTAGGAAAGCAAAGGCTAGCGTTTTCAAACAGAAATTTGCATCCTGTAGCACAAACTCCAAAAAGTTCTGGGACACTAAAGTCCATGGAGAATAAGAGCACTTCCTTCAAGCTGCCCACTGCACTGATGCTAGGAAACACTGTCACCACCGATAAATCTACGATTATCGAGAATTTCAATAAGCATTTTTCTACAGCTGGCCTTCCTTTCCACCTGGCTACCCCTACTCTGGTCAACAGCTCTGCACCCCCCACAGCAACTTGCCCAAGCCTCCCCCATTTCAACTTAAACCCAAATCCAGATACCTGATGTTCTGAAAGAGCTGCAAAATCTGGACTCCTACAAATCAGCTGGGCTAGACAATCTGGACCCTCTCTTTCTCAAATTATCTGCCACAATTGTTGCAACCCCTATTACTAGCCTGTTCAACCTCTCTTTCGTATCGTCTGAGATCCCCAAAGATTGGAAAGCTGCCACGGTCATCCCCCTCTTCAAAGGGGGAGACACTCTAGACCCAAACTGTTACAGACCTATATCTATCCTACCCTGCCTTTAAGGTCTTCGAAAGCTAAGTTAACAAACAGATCACCGACCATTTAGAATCCTACCGTACCTTCTCCGCTATGCAATCTGGTTTCCGAGCTGGTCATAGGTGCAGCTCAGCCACGCTCAAGGTCCTAAACAATATCATAATCGCCATCGACAAAAGACAATACTGTGCAGCTGTATTCGTCGACCTGGCCAAGGCTTTCGACTCTGTCAATCACCGCATTCTTATCAGCAGACTCAATAGCCTTGGTTTCTCAAATGACTGCCTCGCCTGGTTCACCAACTACTTCTCAGATAGAGTTTAGTGTGTCAAATCGGAGGCCCTGTTGTCCGGACCTCTGGCAGTCTCTAGGGGGTGCCACAGGGTTCAATTCTCAGGCTAACTCTTTTCTCTGTATACATCAATGTCGCTCTTGCGGCTGGTGATTCTCTGATCCACCTCTACGCAGACAACACCATTCTGTATACATCTGGCCCTTCTTTGGACACTTAACTAACCTCCAGATGAGCTTCAATGCCATACAACTCTCCTTCCGTGGCCTCCAACTGCTCTTAAATGCAAGTAAAACTCCAGGTCATCTATAAGTCCTTGCTAGGTAAAGCCCCGGGAACACTAAAATAACACATCCTAGATCTGAATGAATGAAATAATCTTATTCAATACTTTTTTCTTTACATAGTTGAATGTGCTGACAACAAAATTACACAAAAATGATCAATGGAAATCAAATGTATCAACCCATGGAGGTCTGGATTTGGAGTCACACTCAAAATTAAAGTGGAAAACCACACTACAGGCTGATCCAACTTTGATGTAATGTCCTTAAAACAAGTCAAAATGAGGCTCAGTAGTGTGTGTGGCCTCCACGTGCCTGTATGACCTCCCTACAACGCCTGGGCATGCTCCTGATGAGGTGGCGGATGGTCTCCTGAGGGATCTCCTCCCAGACCTGGACTAAAGCATCCGCCAACTCCTGGACAGTCAGTGGTGCAACGTGGCGTTGGTGGATGGAGCGAGACATGATGTCCCAGATGTGCTCAATTGGATTCAGGTCTGGGGAACGGGCGGGCCAGTCCATAGCATCAATGCCTTCCTCTTGCAGGAACTGCTGACACACATGAGGTCTAGCATTGTCTTGCATTAGGAGGAACCCAGGGCCAACCGCACCAGCATATGGTCTCACAAGGGGTCTGAGGATCTCATCTCGGTACCTAATGGCAGTCAGGCTACTTCTGGCGAGCACATGGAGGGCTGTGCGGCCCCCCAAAGAAATGCCACCCCACACCATGACTGACCCACCGCCAAACCGGTCATGCTGGAGGATGTTGCAGGCAGCAGAACGTTCTCCACGGCGTCTCCAGACTCTGTCACGTCTGTCACATGTGCTCAGTGTGAACCTGCTTTCATCTGTGAAGAGCACAGGGCGCCAATGGCGAATTTGCCAATCTTGGTGTTCTCTGGCAAATGCCAAACGTCCTGCACGGTGTTGGGCTGTAAGCACAACCCCCACCTGTGGACGTCGGGCCCTCATACCACCCTCATGGAGTCTGTTTCTGACCGTTTGAGCAGACACATGCACATTTGTGGCCTGCTGGAGGTCATTTTGCAGGAGCTCTGGCAGTGCTCCTCCTGCTCCTCCTTGCACAAAGGCGGAGGTAGCGGTCCTGCTGCTGGGTTGTTGCCCTCCCACGGCCTCCTCCACGTCTCCTGATGTACTGGCCTGTCTCCTGGTAGCGCCTCCATGCTCTGGACACTACGCTGACAGACACAGCAAACCTTCTTGCCACAGCTCGCATTGATGTGCCATCCTGGATGAGCTGCACTACCTGAGCCACTTGTGTGGGTTGTAGACTCCGTCTCATGCTACCACTAGAGTGAAAGCACCGCCAGCATTCAAAAGTGACCAAAACATCAGCCAGGAAGCATAGGAACTGAGAAGTGGTCTGTGGTCACCACCTGCAGAACCACTCCTTTATTGGGGGTGTCTTGCTAATTGCCTATAATTTACACCTGTTGTCTATTCCATTTGCACAACAGCATGTGAAATTTGTCAATCAGTGTTGCTTCCTAAGTGGACAGTTTGATTTCACAGAAGTGTGATTGACTTGGAGTTACATTTTGTTGTTTAAGTGTTCCCTTTATTTTTTTGAGCAGTGTATATTTCACTGGTCACCCCCAAAGCCAATTCCTCCTTTGGCCGCCTTTCCTTCCAGTTCTCTGCTGCCAATGACTGGAACAAATTGCAAAAATCACTGAAGCTGGAGACATATCTTTAAGCATCAGCTATCAGAGCAGCTTACAGATCATTGCACCTGTACATAGCCCATCTGTAAATAGCCCATCGAACTACCTCATCCCCATATTGTTATTTATATTTTGCATTTTTTTTTTGCTCGTTTGCACCCCAGTATCTCTACTTGCACATTAATCTTCTGCACATCTGTCACTCCAGTGTTTATTTGCGGGTAGTCAGTGGACATTCTGAACCTTGTTTGAAGTCACTAGGCCACATGACCAAGGAGCTATTGAAATTCTACATTTTGAAAGATTCATTTAAAATCATGTGAGATAAATGGACAAACTAAAGGGTGTGCAATGTGTAGGCCCACTGAGTGGACATTCTGAACCTTGATTGAAGTCACTAGGTGACATCATCAAGGAGCTATTGAATTTTTTTATTTGGAAAAATTCATGTAAAAACGTGTGAGATGAAAATTGACAAACTAAAGGATGTGCAATATAGAAGGGTAGTCAGTGGATATTCTGAACCTTGTTTGAGTCCAGTAGGTCATATGACCAATGAGCTATTGAAATTCAAAAATGTAAATAAATAATTTAAAATAGTGCAAGATGTAAATCGACAAAAAAAAGTGTGCAATGTTTGTCTATGCCATTGGGTTTGCTAGAACCAGTTTTGAAAGTTTTAGGAGTAATGGTTAAATAGCTATTTAATATGAAAATGTTGATTTGTCACTGTTGACGGTCCCCAACTGCTGTTGGTGGAGGTAGGGGAAACTACAGGCGAATATCCAACGTGAAACTGTCTTTACCTTGGTTTATTCAATATACAGCCTAGCCCTCAAACTCAAGGTGGCACTCTGCCTTACTCCTACAGTTTTCATCCATTAGCTTTTCCCACGACTACAATCCTAACACCGTGTTTTAACGTTTAGAAATACCAATAATCGTTGCTTGCAATACGGCTTTATAAACATATGGGCCTCATCTTTTATCAGAAAGAATCCTTTAAATAAAAAAGATCAACTTACTGTAGTAGTTTTGCACAGATCCACAAAGCTATGGGTACCTCCATCCGACGAAACTACGCTTCTGCTACACTTCCCGAGTTACGTTTACACACAGGTGTTCGGAGCATGCTAGATAGGTAATTAGCACAGGTGGTCGTTCGCCTAAAGTCTTCCGTAAACAAGAATTGTAACATGAAAATATGGCCGTGTGGGAACACTAACCCTATCAAAGTGTGTATTAATTTAACTTTTATTTTTATAATTTCTCGCTGATATGAAAGATAAGGTTCTTATGCTTCCAAAACCGTACCGCAAGCGACAATGTTCAGATTGAGCGCCGTACAGAAGACGCCTTCTTCCAATGACTCGTATGTGTAACGTAATGGAATTGAGAGTCGTGATCAAGGGATATGTACAGCCTTAACTATGGAAATTAGGTATCAGCCTTGTCAGTGACACACACAGATTACAATCCCAGAGTTTACACAAATATTAGCGTCATAGTTTATTGCAGGGTTTTGACCCTGGGAAATCACCTCCCCAGTTAGTCTATTGTGTTATTGAACATTCATATTGGACTGTACTATGGAGCGCACACCAATGAAATGGGGTTATCAGCCTACTCAGTGACACCCACAAAACACAATTATTCAGTCTAATACACTTTGAGGGCAAATGGCAAATTCCACTATTGTGTCTAATCCTTATTGTCGCTAGCTTCACAGGTCACACCGCCACACAAGACACATCCACAGCTGTGCGGAAATGACACTGCAGGCGCGCGCCCCGACACGACACGACACGTCACGCGAGACGACACAGACCCCACCAAAAAAGAGAAACACGAACAACAGTGTGAAATTCCCACGGCAGATATGTTAACCACGTCTTCCATTACTGGAAAGGACTACATTAAACCGTAAAGGTGAGTTCGAGCTAAAGCATCTGTGTTTATATTTTTGACAATTCCACGAAGAGTGTGGAAAACTCGTACAAGGATATACACTGACGCGTCACGAAATGATAAGCTAACTGTAATGCGAAGTAGAAATCTATTTTCTGTGTATTCAAATACATGTCATAGCGTTTTTTAATTTCCACGAAAGGCGGAAGTTTTTATTTCCAGTGGGAAAAGTAAAACAGTTGTGTGTGTTCATGTTTTGGTTCATGGGCTTCTAGTGTAGAAGAATGAGGAAGTGGATGGGACAGAAACAGAAGGGGGCGAGTGAAGCAAATCATTTAAAGCCTCCACAAACGGAGTCCTCTTGCATTAGAGAACACAAAACTCACACACTGTTAGAAGTTAAACAATAGAACACAAGTTAGTGTCTTATATTTAATTGTAAAATGAACGTAGCTTACTGCGACGCTGTCTGATATTTTCGTTAAGTAAACATGCGCCCAAGCAGCTGATCAAATAGCACGGGTTCAGAATATCATCCATGTATGCCTATGAACATATAAAGCGGGTGCAGTAGACAAGGGCCTGATTGATTACAACAATATTACATCAAATGCTTTACTTTTTATATGGAACAACAATCACAATTGTTGTTGAAGCATAGACTGCGACTTTTATTTTGAAAGAACAATATAACAACATTAGGACAATGCAATCGTATGTATATGCTGTACTCTATACCATCTACTGCATCTTGCCTATGCCATTCGGCCATCGCTCATCCATATATTTATATGTGCATACTCGTATTCATTCCTTTACACTTGTGTGTACAAGGTAGTTGTTGTAAAATTGTTAGATACTACTGCATGGTCGGAAGTAGAAGCACAAGCATTTCGCTACACTGACATTAACATCTGCTAACCATGTGTATGTGACAAATAAAATTTGATTTGATTTTATCAATGTAATGTGCCTATTTAGAGAAATTACAACAGTCAAGGTTACTTACCATTGCAGTGACATTAGAATTCTGAAAATTGCATAAACAGGTTTTATTTATTTTTGATTATATTGTTTTACTATAGAATATGAATTCGTCTGACCATAGGGAAAACTCAGATGAAGAAATGCTTGAGATAGGTAAGTATAAACCATTTAATATTCTACTGTTATTGTAACTATTCACTTCCGGCACTGTTTGGATTTAGCAACAGCTAATGTGGGGAAATCTAATCAAGCTGTATATTGGAAATAACATAACAATGATTTGAAATGTTTGTTTTCTGCAGAGCAAGAACCCATTCAAGACATCAAGACGGAGAGAGATGAATGTACTATTAGTGAGACAACTGAAAGACCCCGAAGATGGTACCTTGGAACTAGTGAGGCCACCAGGAAACGTACTGCCAAGGACATGGGCTGTGATGCACACAATTCTGAATTGCTCCAGTCTACCAGCAGCAAAAGAGTCAGGGTCTCTAGTGAGGTAAATTAATGAAATGGCATAATATATGATTATGACTAACTGAATTTGGTAAATAGACAAATGTCATCAAATAGACATAGGCTTGCTTATTCCTGCTTTTATTTACATGACATTAAAAAGACATTGTTTTTTTATTTGAGATAAGAAATGCATAATGTTGTTGTTGTCTCTGTGTAGGCAGGGCGGCGCTTGCTGAGGAGATTGTCTGAAGAGTCCACGAGGCCACAACCCCTCTGCCTGACATCTGCAGAGAAGGACCATGCCCAGGAGAAGACTATAGCCTCTTATAGGAAGCCTCTCTACAGCATCTCTCACAGAATCACAGAGAAGAAGCACACATCAAGCCTGGACCAGCAGGCTCAGCATGAAGGAGGAGTGCAGCTAAGCTACAGCAATCTCTTATCCCCCCAACTGGTCAATACAGGGGAGCACAGCCGAAGTGAACCCTTCTCTGCCCTGGGGGCGGCAGGGTCCATGTCTTCAACAGACTCTAATCTATACTCCCTCGTTGAGAAGATGTTTTTCATCCTCAATACGCTCAACTCAAGCATGACCCAACTGCACAGCAAGGTGGATCTACTTTCCCTGGAGGTCACTCGCATCAAAAAACAGATCAAACCCTCAGAGATGGCAACTGAGTTCCAGCCTCCGCCAGAATACCTGTTGACAAGTGAAGAGCTGAGTCAACTGATGGAGCAGACATCAAATGCTGGCGAGTTGGGTTGTCGACTGCTAGTACATCTCTTCCCAGAACTTTTTAAAGCCAAGGAGTGCACTCCTGGTTGTATCGCTAACAAGAGAACGTTGGATTCCCTACAGCTGCAATTAATACGCAACTATGTGAAGGTGTGTTTTCCTCTGGTAAAGAATAACAACATTTGGCAGGATGAATGCCTATTACAGATTAATAACTTCTTTAACCGCTTCTGGGCTCAGAAGGATATGGAGAGCGGGCCACAGTCATGTGGGAGACAGACTATTACAGACTTTGGTTTAAAAGCTGAGCGGAACCAGCCCTGCCATTTTATAAATGAGGAGGGGCAAGAAGTGCACCTCGACTTAGACTCCAATAGTGACCACACAAACAATAAAGTAGTAGTGCCAGACCTTGTGTTTGACACTCAGGAAGTTGGAGAGGATCTTGATAAGCTCTCCTCCCCTGAAGACTTTATGTTTCTTGTAAACAGAGTTTTCCCAAAGGTTTTTGAGGAGGGGAAATTGCCAGAGGGTAATGTGGGAAAGATGACCCTGGACTCAGACAGGATAGAGATTATCCGTAAGTACATGGAAGCTAATTTTCCTGACGTCCCAGAGGATAGTTGGCTGCATGTGTGTGTGCAGCGTATAGAAGATGCAATTGAGGGTTATCACAGTAACGGCAATGGCAGTGAGCCTGAGAACATGAACGACGAGAGCTATGACTCCACAAGCCTCCCTGATGATGTCTCTATCATCAAGATCAGTGACATGTGTGACTACGAGAGACCAGGTCATAGGTCAAAAAAGTCCTTGCTTGTACCAGTCGATTTTGAACAACTTGAGATCCCACTACCAGATTTCAGTGTGCCTCAAGAGTATCTGCTCTCTAGGGAGCAGCTGAGGAACAACTATGACTGTAGCTTGTCAATTGGGAACTTTGCCTCTCGCCTCTTGGTACTTACGTTCCCTGAGCTCTTCACCTACGAGAACGCACGGAAGCATTACAACTGTAGTGGCTCTCTCGGGAAGAAACAGCTTGATCCTGTGCGGGTCAACCTTATTCGCCACTACGTACAGCTACTATATCCACAGGCCAAGAATGACAGAGTGTGGACCCTGGAATTTGTGGGTAAACTGGACGAGCGGTGCAGGCGACGAGACACGGAACAACGGCGGTCGTACCAGCAGCAACCCAAAGTCTATGTTCCTGAGTTGGAGCAAGCGCCTGTGGACTTTGTGGCTGCTTGCCAAGTGAACCAGCTCAACACAGAGCACTTGGAGGACTTTGAGATCCCTCCACTACCCCCTGAAAAAAGTAGCAAAGACTTCTGCATGATCCCCCTGGAGGAGTTGACGGTGTCAATTCCGGACTTCCCAGTGCCTTTGGTCTACTTGCTCTCAGACACTGAGGTGCGAGAAATTGTCCAGCAGAGCCTTTCAGTGGGAAACTTTGCCGCCCGCCTACTGGTGCGCCTCTTCCCTGAGCTCTTCACTCAGGAGAACCTACGGCTTCAGTATAACCACTCAGGCGCCTGCAACAAGAAGCAGCTGGATCCAGTGCGTCTCAGGCTCATCCGCCACTATGTAGAAGCCGTGTACCCAGTTGAGAAGATGGAGGAGGTCTGGCATTATGAATGTGTGCCAAGCATAGATGAGCGATGCCGGCGGCCCAACCGCAAGAAGTGTGACATACTGAAGAAGGCCAAGAGATCAAATACTGTGTCCTAGTAGCAAAGCTAAAGACAATTTTTATTTTTTATTCTAAATATTTGCACAAGTACATAAGCTGAATAGCATAGTGGAGCCTTTGCACTCTGTCCTGTGTAGGATAAGGCCAACATGTAAAGGCTTTTCAGTAGTACTCAATGTATTTGTAATATTGAACTACAGTATTAGACAGTTTAGTTTTTCATTGTCTGCTTGTTTGAGATTATAGACTGTATGTATACACCAAAATAGTGTCATAGCTAATCTAATTTACCCTGTATATAAGATGTGTAGCCTTAAAAACAATAACCATATAAATATTACAAAGACAGATCACAGGCAAAGATGGATAAAAATTGTGCTCATTTTTTCCATTGCATATTTGTTTTCACATTGTGGCACCACTGGTCTTTTATAACAATGTTATACCTTCTTATAGAAGTTTGTACTATAAATATGTATTAAACCATGGCAACAGATCATGTTAAGCCATTTGTAATCAAATCAGTCGAATTCAGCATTTCACTTTATTAGCATTTAGCATTCCATTACTTATCCCACACATATCCCCTTGCATCTGATTCAAACCATGACTATCCATTTCATAATTACATAGTAATACTGAGAATGAGTCTGTTATTAATATTTGTTAATAGAAAATTGTGTCAAGGCCCAAGACCATTTGAAACCAGATAAGCCAATACCAAGAAGACTAAAAAAATGCAGCGTTCACTTTGATGTAACATCATGCCTAGACGTAGATATGCCAAGTCCCTTGTCAATGGGGAGCGGTATTTTCAGTATTGTACACAAACTCATTGTTTAAAGGCATTCTGCTTGGGAAGTTCTATGTTTTTCCAGCGCCTCAGAACAACTTTGTACCGGTCTCCATCCTTGGATTCACCCAATTCCTTCTTAATGGTGACTCTCAAAAGCATGACAGTGTCTGTTTCTTTGTTCTCTGACAATACCAGGTCCAAGGTGTCCCCAACTTTAACCTGAAGAGAGAACCAAAGATGGGTACAATTAAGAAACTTAGGGTTTGATTCAATCCGTATTGCTGAAGATCTGCATTATATACTGAACAAAAATATAAAACGCAACATGTAAAGTGTTGGTCCCATGTTTCATGAGCTGAAATAAAAGACCCCAGAAATGTTCCATACGCACAAAACGCTTCTCAAATTGACTGCAAATGTTTACATCCCTGTTAGTGAGCATTTCTCCTTTACAAAGATAATCCATCCACCTGACAGGTGTAGCATATCAAGAAGTAGATTAAACACCATAATCATTACAAAAGGCCACTAAAATGTGCAGTTGTCACAACACAATACCATACAAAGGTCTAAAGTTGACGGAGCGTGCAATTGACATGCTGACTGCAGGAATGTCCAGCGCTGTTCCCAGAGAAGTGAATGTTCATTTCTTTACCATAAGCCGCCTCAAATGTAATTTTAGAGAATTTGGTAGTGTGTTCAACCAGCCTCACAACCATGTGTAACAACGCCAGTCCAGGACCTCCACTTCCGGCTATTTCACCTGTTGGATAGTCTGAGGAGGTGCTGAGGAGTATTGCTCTCTGTAATAAAGCCCTTTTGTGGGGAAAAACTAAAGTCTGATTGGCCGGGCCTGGTTCCCAAGTGAGTGGGCCTATGCCCACCCATGGCTGCACCCTTGCTCAGTCATGTGAAGAATATATTAGGGCCTAATACATTTATTTAAATTGACTGATTTCCTTATATGAATTGTAACAGGTAAAATCTTTGAAATTGTTGCATGTTGTGTTTTTTTTCTTTTTTCCCCCCAGTATAGATTTTGTTTATATAGCGCTTATCATACAGAATCTCAAAGTCGCTTTAAAAAACCAAAACAAATTCAGGAAGCTGGCAGTTCATGGGAGATCGTCTTCTACAGCTGGATAATGATGCAGTTCAGTAAAGGAGTAGCTTGAGTGGAGGTGGCATCGATGGTACAGCCAGGGAGGGAGAAACATTAAATCAGACAGGCAGGCCCGAAGCTGTTCATTAGGCACCTCAGTTTCTGAAGCTCACAGCTACTCTTCCAATGTAGGTAGGCTAAAACAGATGCACCATGAAAAATGTAGCACCCATCTGGGTGATGCTTCTGCTGCTATTACAAGCACAATTTAAATATTAAGGTTATTTGCCGTAAATGCAGTCTCCGAACGCGGAAACATTGCCTTTAAATTTAAGTTGCGCTATATTGCGGATCTTCAGTGCTACGGATTGAATCGAGCCCTTAGACTTGTCCCTGGCAATCCAGAGCAAGGCAGGGTGTTGGTTAGATTGCTCTACCACTTCAGTTCGCGGGGGGTGGGTTTGGATCCTAACAGTCCTGTAAGATGTTGTAGGTTGACAAAAATATTGTTTATTTTATTCATCATTACTAGGCACAAAAGTAACTCACCAATTTACTTTTCTTGACAAGTTTCTGTCCATTTAGCCAAAGCTTGTTTCCATAGAATGCATCCTCCACTTTGCTGAAATAAAAAGACAACAAAAATCAGTTGGCCACTGAGGATAGGCCTAGATTAGAGCCTTTTAAGTAATTCCATATCAATCAAATAATTTGACCTCATCTCTTCATTCAACCTTTCAGGAGAGAGGTGCTCAAAGTTGACCCATTTGGATCCCCTCAAATTGTTGTCAATATTGATGCCAAATATTAATGATACCATAACCCAACCCTCTTTTTATCTCCTTGAGTGCATCCATTTGAAAACAAAGGCATATCTCTGTAACAACTCACTTGCGTGCTATGTCAAGGCCAGCTTTCATGATAACATCATATCGAAAGGACTGCACATATTTCTCTATGTCTTTGTAGTCTTTTGGCACACTGGGGTCATCCTCAGGTTCATCTTCATAGTCACTGTCCTCCAGGTCCTTTTCATCATCTTCGTCCTCTTCCTGTACGGCCTTTGCGCCTCCTTTCTTCTTGCTGCTTTTGAACCTCACGTGATGAAGAACCAACCTGCTCTTAGCTGAATTCCACCGTTTAGGAAGCTTGTGTGTCCCAAGGGTTAGGAAAGAGGGTGAACCACACAGCTGGCGAGTGTGTAGTGTCCTTGGGCACCATTCTGTCCAGTAAGGTCCCTGTCCAGGGTTCAGCAGCTTTCGGGTACTCAGCCTTCCCAACTGTCTCAGGGCCAGTGCCTGTATCAACAATCCCTGCATGCTGTAGCTCCTCCTTGTGACTTGAAAAAAGTAGACAGGCGTTTACAACAATACAGTTATAAAGAGCAGTTGAATGTGGATTTTTGGTACAACAAGCCTTTAGGAAATCAATAACTATATATGTAATTTAGATAGGATACATTGTCAAGTTATGTTGGTGGCCCACTATGGTAATGGTATGCCTCCAGAGTGGTGCAGCGGTCTAAGGCACTGCATCTCAGTGATAGAGGCGTCACTACGGACCCTGGTTAGATTCCAGGCTCTATCACAACCGGCCGTGATTGGGAGTCCCATAGGGTGTCGCACAATTGGCTCAGCGTTGTCCGGGTTAGGCCGTCATTGTAAATAAAAATGTGTTCTTCACTGACATGCCTAGTTAAATAAAAACATTAAAAAAATGTATGTGGGGGTGTGGCCATAAGAGCAGCATTCATTAGGGTTGAATAGCTTCAACTAACTAGTGCATAAGCTACCCTTACCTCGTTTCTTTTTAACTAAGGTTAACTAGTTGACATACAGTAGCTAGCTAGCTACATCATCACATTGTTTATGTTATGCAGTGTACTCAACCTCTTCTCGTCCACAGCTAGGGTACATGATATGTAGCTAGCTAACTTAAGTATAGGTCTAAAAAAAATTCTACAAATAATTTTCTTCAATTTAGGCTAAAGTGAGCTTACTTTGTAATGTGTAACGTTAGTTTAGCTAACGTTGCTAACTGAAATAAATACCTTGCTACAGAGATAAGCAATACAGCTAGTAGCTAATAAACGTTGTTTCCCCTGGTGATTACTGATTGTAGCTAAGTCCATTATGTCGTAGTTACCGTTATTTTGAGATGAGTCTCCTTCATTCAGGTAGCTTGATAGCTAGCTAGCTACTTATAACATGACCCGTGTGAAGGTCAGCAACAGTAATATCACTTCCGCGTCAAGTTAGACAATCCTTCAAATTAAAAGCATTTTTTATTTTACCTTTATTTAACTAGGCAAGTCAGTTAAGAACAAATTCTTATTTACAATGACGGCTCTTGCTTGTGTGCAGATTGTATTTTCCTCTATTATGTCTCTTAGAAATGTATGTGTTGGATTACTAGTCAGATATGATGATTATGGTGCCAATGGTCCATCTTTTTTGCCTTCAGGTCTCTCTTTATGTAGTGTTGTGTTGTCTCTCTTGTTGTGATGTGTGTTTTGTCCTTTTTTTTTTAAATCCCAGCCCCCGTCCCCTTGGAGGCCTTTTGCATTTTGGTAGACCGTCATTGTAAATAAGAATTTGTTCTTAACTGACTAGCCTAGGTAAATAAAGTTAAAACAAAATTTTTAAAAAGAGTAGGAGTTTGTTGCTTTTTATTGAAAATACGGTGTACAGGTGGATTTACACCTCGGGAAAACCATTATTGTTTGTGCCATAACTTTTAAATGATTTTTTACTTTTTTATGATTTAAAGTATATGAGTCTCCTCAAAAACAGGTGACAATGTAGCCTATTTATGTCTCCTTTACCACCTGTTGTTTTTGCAATCTCTTGATTTGTGATGATTTTGGTGCAAAATCTTATTTATATTGCACAATAATTGACATGTTATACTGTTAATACACACACACACACACACACACACACACACACACACACACACACACACACACACACACACACACACACACACACACACACACACACACACACACACACACACACACACACACACACACACACACACACACACACACACACACATATATACATACAGTGAGGGAAAAAAGAATTTGATCCCCTGCTGATTTTGTACGTTTGCCCACTGACAAAGAAATGATCAGTCTATCATTTTAATGGTAGGTTTATTTGAACAGTGAGAGACAGAATAACAACAAAAAAATCCAGGAAAACGCATGTGAAAAATGTTATAAATGGAATTTCATTTTAATGAGGGAAATAAGTATTTGACCCCCACTCAATCTGAAAGATTTCTGGCTCCAAGGTGTCTTTTATACAGGTAACGAGCTGAGATTAGGAGCACACTCTTAAAGGGAGTGCTCCTAATCTCAGTTTGTTACCTGTATAAAAGACACCTGTCCACAGAAGCAATCAATCAATCAGATTCCAAACTCTCCACCATGGCCAAGACCAAAGAGCTCTCCAAGGATGTCAGGGACAAGATTGTAGACCTACACAAGGCTGGAATGGGCTACAAGACCATCGCCAAGCAGTGTGGTGAGAAGGTGACAACAGTTGGTGCGATTATTCGCAAATGGAAGAAACACAAAAGAACTGTCAATCTCCCTCGGCCTGGGGCTCCATGCAAGATCTCACCTCATGGAGTTGCAATGACCATGAGAACGGTGAGGAATCAGCCCAGAACTACACGGGAGGATCTTGTCAATGATCTCAAGGCAGCTGGGACCATAGTCACCAAGAAAACAATTGGTAACACACTATGCCGTGAAGGACTGAAATCCTGCAGCGCCCGCAAGGTCCCCCTGCTCAAGAAAGCACATATACATGCTCGTCTGAAGTTTGCCAATGAACATCTGAATGATTCAGAGGACATCTGGGTGAAAGTGTTGTGGTCAGATGAGACCAAAATGGAGCTCTTTGGCATCAACTCAACTTGCCGTGTTTGGAGGAGGAGGAATGCTGCCTATGACCCCAAGAACACCATGCCCACCGTCAAACATGGAGGTGGAAACATTATGCTTTGGGGGTGTTTTTCTGCTAAGGGGACAGGACAACTTCACCGCATCAAAGGGACGATGGACGGGGCCATGTACCGTCAAATCTTGGGTGAGAACCTCCTTCCCTCAGCCAGGGCATTGAACATGGGTCGTGGATGGACATTCCAGCATGACAATGACCCAAAACACATGGCCAAGGCAACAAAGGAGTGGCTCAAGAAGAAACAGACCTTAATCCCATAGAAAATCTGTGGTGGGAGCTGAAGGTTTGAGTTGCCAAGCGTCAGCCTCGAAACCTTAATTACTAGGAGAAAATCTGCAAAGAGGAGTGGGACAAAATCCCTCCTGAGATGTGTGCTAACCTGGTGGCCAACTACAAGAAACGTCTGACCTCTGTGATTGCCAACAAGGGTTTTGCCACCAAGTACTAAGTCATGTTTTGCAGAGGGGGTCAAATACTTATTTCCCTCAATAAAATGCAATTCCATTTATAAAATTTTTCACATGCGTTTTTCTGGATTTTTTTGTTGTTATTCTGTCTCTCACTGTTCAAATAAACCTACCATTAAAATTATAGACTGATCATTTCTTTGTCAGTGGGCAAACGTACAAAATCAGCAGGGGATCAAATACTTTTTTCCCTCACTATATATATATATATATATAAATCTGCCTAAACCTATAGACAATTGAATCAAATTGCTTCATTCTTGATAGGAAAATACTATAAAAAAAATACTATTAAATAACAGGATAAAAGGAATCTTCTTACCCCCTTAATGTTTTTTTAATTTTTTTAAATATGGCTTTATTCCCACCCTGTTCATCCTAGGCTACAACTGAATACAGTAAGGTCTGAGTAAAAGCAGGCATCTGATGTAAGAATGTACACCTTGAATCGTTCGATTGCCATCAATATTCGATCATGTTTTGCAACATCTGTGACATTCAACCAGAAACATGGACGGGTGAAGTTCCTTATGCCTGAGGTTATGAATATGTTTTATTATAGCAAGGCTTGTGGAAATTGTATGGCAGCATAATATGAGTGGTACCTCTTCTCTGGTGTCATCCTCAAAAACGGTGGTTGTATTGCTCTCACTCGCTGTTGCAGCCGAAGTTTGAGGCGACATTATGGCACGGATTGCAGTAGGGCGTGGATTTGCGAAATGAGTTTACTTAGATTGCTTGCTCCAACGTTGAGATAGTCGCTTGTGTCTATCCAGTTTCATTTGTTAATTTTGCACAAAAAAAGCTTGATTTATTTGCTTTTAATCTATAGGGTATGTATTTTAAATAAAGGCATTCAGCAGCCGAGAGAGCTGATGGCAGACATTTAATCGAATCAAACATACAGGTAACAGACTAAAATGTCGCGATCAAGAAAGCATTTACACCAGCGGCGTTGTACAAGAGATCAGGGTATTTAGAATCGTGTTTGAATTCTCCCTCACACAGACTGAGAAACGTGACCTTGTCGGTATGCTGAAGTTATCCTCTCCACTAAGCATATTACAGTCAACCTGAGCAAATTGGGTCGGCTCATACACACCTGTTATAAAGACTTTACAATATGAACAACAACCTGACAATATTAGCATTACTAATTGCCGAGTAACAATACAACTGATTCAGCCTACTAGCCGAATACTTGCCTAGGCTACTAATAACAATAGTATGTACTATAATTGTATTTATAAATAAACACTAAAGAAAAAATGAATGGTAAGAAAACAAAAAGCATACGGGCAAGACATGGTGGAATTGTTATGCGATATGTCTTGAGTTTGTTCAGGTTAAAAGATGGTTCTGAAATGCAAACCCTCAATGAAACGGCAGATGGCAATGTAGGTCTACACACATACAATATGAGTAAAAAACGAAGGCAGTAAAAAGTGTTCATTTGTTGTGTAGGACTATTTTTATTAACATCCCTACTGAAAATAGATCAGGATCTTTATGGATCATTTCCTCTCCAATATGCCTCAGCACTTGAATAACAAAAAATGGCTAACTATTTACATTAAGGTATAGGGCTACTTGAAATTATGTATAAAATAGTTTAAGTATGTATACTGTACCAGCTAATTATGAGATTAATCCAATATAATTTATGCATCTATAAATAAACGAACACTATTTATGCATTTATAAATAAACGAACACTAATATGTGTCCTTGTCATTAGCTGCATGCACTGGCAACAATAACAGGCTAATTATCAATAGGCTACAGTGAAGTCACATCTACTCCCTATTTGGCAAGGAACAAAAAAACAAGCACACAATTTCAACCAATGTGTTTTAACGGTTTATTACAGATTCATAAACTATTCAGAAACCCAATCTACAATAATTATTAACGGTTTATGAATAAATCATATTAAGTGGACTAGTTACCGAAATGTAGGTAGGCTAGCCTTTACTTTGGCTGGGAAAGATGGTGAGACTCAAAGCATCTTGATTGAAAAAGTATCCTACAATTGTTGCTCCTCGCTAGGGGCGCTGGTTGAACACAGTGTAATAGAAAATACAATGTAGCCACTCAGTGTCAGCCAAATCCATGATATTAACACAATCTAAAGAGCAAGGGGAGTTTCCAAAGTCATCAAACCCGTCCAACTTTCTCATTTACAGCTATAGACCACTGAAAATGGATCCTATTAGGGCTGCTGTTCCTTTGCTATGGCTTTCCCTGTGCTTTGGGAATATTCTGGAGGCAGCGGTACTTGGATCATTGCAGTACCCCACCGGTGCGGATGATAACGGGCTTGTTTCACATCTGGATGAGCGGAGTCGCAGAGAGCCGACAGCGGTGTCCAGGAAAGACCCTCCGATAAATGATACTATCGTCCCCCATGAGTATATGGTATCTCTATACAGGACACTATCTGAGATAGAGAACAGAGTGCTTAACAGCAGTGTTCCTCGCACCGCAAGATACGCCAACACGGTGACCAGTTTCGTGGATCAAGGAAAAGGTGGGTGAAAGTGAAATCAGTAGGCTTATTATCACTCAAGGTAGACTTAATCGTGGTGGTTGCCATTTATTTGGGGGTTGAAGGCAATTCAAGTAGCTGACTCTACTGGACGTAATAAATTAATTGTGATTAATGGGTTACAATCAATCAGTGATCCAAATATCCATAGCCTACTGAAAATTGCTGTATTATAGGTCAACCTATTTGGACAAGTCCGTGTTGGAAAATGATATGGTAAATACGAAACAACTGATTTGGGAATATTTAGAAAAATGTATTGTCATAGGATTTAAAAACAACTTTTTGCCATATAACATGATTCCCCCTCATTAATTAAAATAGAAACATTGAATTGCAATATCTTGAAAAACTTGATAAGCTTACAGCGAATTGCTTGACAATTTCCTTCTCCAACATTCATTATTTTAAGATTAATGCATTAATTTGAAATGCTCCCCTACGCCACATTCCGACATCTGTCAAGTTGGCAACAATGTGTTATTGAAAAGTATTTAGGAGTCTGAAGTAGGCTACCTACAAATGAAACATTAGTCTATTTGGAGAGGTAGCCTACATTTGTTTCACATTTATATGGGAGTTTTCTAAATACTCTAAATACTTCCAACGGAATATGAAGTCAAATGTCTCGTATTTCCAACATCTGTGATGTATAAACCTCACTGGCACCTTGAGCTAAACACTTCGAAAAGGCCTGCTTTCCCCGAGTCCAGGTGTTGCTGATAAAAACATACTTGTAATTTAAAACGGGTGTTCACATAGAATATTTGTTTGAATAAGTATACTCTGTCAGTAGGCCTATTCCATCAAATTACATTTCAGGAATACAAGTAACTAAAACTTTTTTTTATTGGGCATTGTGCAATTTGTTAATGAGGATTTTTAAGGAATACATTTTCATGTAAATATAATAACAATGACACTGTTTTAGGTTCTTGTAAACCTATACATTACAACAACAACAATAATAGTAACTATAATAACAACAATAACAATAGCAACAATGATTATTCAACATTTTGGTTTGTAGACCTGTGGCAAGGAATTATTTCTCTACTTCCTCTCAAAACATGTTATAACTGTGTGTTATTCTTGTGTGTTAAGAAATGTGTCATTATTTTCAAAGAACTATAGTCATTTTACATAATCTTTTTGAGGCTTCCAAACTTGTTTTAAAGAACAAACACAATTAGAAGGTAAAAGTGGAGGTAAATAATTTTAAACTAGATTCCAAAACAGGCATGAACATCTTTTCGGTCTTAATGGACAATCATTTAAATGCATCAAAGACGAGAAGTATCATTTCCTTGCATTTTGGTTTCAAAGTCAGCAATTAGTAGTACAGTCTTAAGAGACAATATTATAGTTTTTATTTATGTAATTTAGTTTTGCCAACAAAATAATCTAGTCAATGTGCACCTGTGTGTGAGTTTAAATGTGTGCACTGACTTTCCTATACACTTGCCCCCATAAAGCTCACAGAGCAAGTTCACCTCAGGTACATGTAGACACAAAATGGATGAAAAGAATGCAGCTTTATCTTTTATTCACTGAGATTACAACATATTCTGGGTTATGTCATTGTTTTGTCTTGCAAGCGGATATTTGCTAGGATAGTGCTGCTCCCTTCACCTTTCATTGTCTTGGTATTCCCCTTAAGCCTGCCTGGCTGGTCTTTCTCAGAGGGGGACAAGGGGTAGAGATCATCTGCACTCAACAAAGGCTTGTATGTCCTTTTCCAGCAGGAGCCTCACTGTGCACAATTCCGTTTTATTTTGAGGTCCCTTCAATAATGCATCGATGACACGACACCACAATCTGGCCTTGGATTCTTATGCTACCCATCTGTATTGGAGAAGAAAGTCCCTTCATGTTTTAACCATGGAACTGCGGTTTCGTCCTTAGGTTGCATCGTATCCCAAGACCTCTTGCTTGGGTTGAATGTCAACATGAAAACTTTTGAAAGTTAGCAAGCTTTCCCCCCTGCCAATTGCCACATCTACTTCATGGTTGCAACTGTGGTATGGCTGATGCTGTGAATAGCTGTTACGTGCCAAACTGAATTATCTGGGGAGGGAGGACGTAGACGTGACTAACATATCAGAAGCATAGAAATTATTTAAATATTATTTTGTATGTCTTTTTTTTCATGTATGTGATACTTCAGGTGAGTGTCAGGTTTCTGTTTGTTTGTGGACTACAGCTGTATGTGCACCCATCACTATATGAAATCCAAACATTCTACTAAATATACATTACATCCCCAACACTTTGGTGTGTTCAAATCTCTAAAGCCACCACTTTCTCTCTATGAGAAATATGGACCGAAGGAGGAAGAAAGGAAGAGAGCTGAGGCCACTTCAGTTTCAGTTTCTCCAGTGTCTCGCCAAGCCCTCCTCTCACTCAATCAGTGTAATTAGCACATACTGCCAAGGACTTGAGCCTGCCTACAGGTCAGCCAAGTGCTTTCCTCCTGGCCTGCTCCTGCAGCTTTCGTGAGCTTTGTTGCTTGCATGTGGAAACGGTATTCCCACCGAGGGGGAGACACACAGACAGGGATTCATGACCACAGGCTTTCTGTCTACCGTACAGAGCCACTGCACTTGACCAAAGGGGAGTTTCTGCCAAAAGTTGAAGACTTGTTTACATATGGCCACAGACACTCAAAGAGATTTAAGTCAGCTGACGTCCAGTGCTTGGTTTGCGTTCCCCACCCTCTTTTGGAATAGGTGTGTTTTAATAACTGTGTATGTGTGTGTTAGTGTGAGATTCAAGTGACTAGTCTGTGTTTGATTCCACTACAGATAACTCCTCCTGGGGAAGTGGCCAGCGCTATCTCTTCGACCTCTCCAGTCTGTCCAGGACTGATGAGCTTGTGGAGGCAGAACTGAGGATCCTGAGAAAGCCACCGCTGGATCTCCTTCCTGTGCTGACGTGGGGCAGGAATCTTTATCGCCTCCTCCTCTACACATGTTCGTCTGGGGGGAACTCTGGGAGACGGCTGCTGGATTCCAGGACAGTCGACGTTCTGGATGGAGAGTCTCCCAAATGGGATGTATTTGACGTGTGGGCAAGCGTGAAGGCTCGACGAAAGAGCCACAGGACAGCAGCAGGCAATGACCTCCTTGTGGCCTGCTTTGACCTGCTGGTCGTTTCGGAGTTGACCAAAGAGGCAGCCAACCCTCTTACAGTAGGGCTGGGACGCCAGTCTCGGCAGCCCCAGGAGAGGGCCTTGCTGGTGGCTTTTTCTCGCACCCGCAGGAAAGAGAACCTGTTCAAGGAGATCAGGAAGCAGATAAAGGCAGTGCGAGGAGGCATGGGTTTTCTGGGTCCTTTGGACCTCTCTGGTGACGTAGTTGGTCACCTATCCAGGCATCGCAGACGCCGGACTGCCCTGACCAGCAGATCTATAGGTGGAGTTGGTGGGGGAGGAGGAGGCGTTGGTGCTGGAGGAGGTGGAGGAGGAAGGAGTGGAGGAGGCAGCGGGCGCAGGAAGTCTCGATGCAGCCGCAGGCAGCTCCACGTCAACTTCAAGGAGTTGGGCTGGGACGACTGGATCATCGCACCGCTGGATTATGAGGCGCACCACTGTGAGGGCGTGTGTGACTTTCCGCTGCGCTCACACCTGGAGCCAACAAATCACGCCATCATTCAGACACTTATGAACTCTATGGACCCTGACTCCAGCCCACCCAGCTGCTGTGTCCCCTCCAAACTCAGCCCCATCAGCATCCTCTACATTGACTCTGGCAACAATGTGGTCTACAAGCAGTATGAGGACATGGTGGTGGAGAGCTGTGGCTGCAGGTAGCATTGCGACAGAGGGGGATGTCTGATTGTCTTGTTGGAAAATCAATTGGTGGTTTGATGCGCTTGTTAACACAGGCCTCCCCGATCTCTTCCCCCTAAACCAACTGTATTTTGTGTTTCGCTGAAAAAAAGTACCGACAAGTATGCTCATTACTGATCTGCCTTAACTTGAGTGGAACATAATCTAATTTGCTGCTTAATTTATTAGAATTTGTCATTGAGCTGCTATTTAATTTCATGAGCTCTTTAGCATTTCTTTACTCATAACATGCTCTGGCTCTCTCTCTGTCCCCTTGGCTCTGCATGTTGTTCGATGCTGTCAACTTTAGTAAATGTCCCATTCTTAAACAACTGATATGCTTCTGACTTTGGTTCTATTACATTACTTTAGGTGTAAAACATCAGCCCTAGCTTTTAATTTGCTGAACAGCAGACATAATTAATTGAAATGAACAAAACAACCCCAAACTTCTAGTGTTATGACAACAGCGTTAGAGTACATTTGTGTGCCTATAAGAGAGGCATGGGAGTAAATGATTTGATATACTTAACTATCAGAAGACATAGTAAGACAGTTTTAGTTCTACTGAACTGCTCCCACTGTGCTTGCTCTTAACAAAAACAACATTTCAAATGTATGGGAGGACACAATCAAAAAGGACTTTTGAATATTGCAGTTTGAATCACACAAGACCCTACCGTCATCTCTTGGACAGGTTTTAGATCATGCTGCTGCCAGTATTGAGAAATCTGGACATTGTTATGCATCTGTTTAGCAAGACAGAAAATGTCTCCCATTTATGGAGCTGTCTGCTGTAGAAACCTCTGTCTATCAGCCCAAGTTGGAGGAACAGTGATCTTTAGTTAGGGATATGCTATCTGTGTCACAATGCATTTGCTTATATCACTCTATATCATTACTATGCAAACATCTGAGGTATATGATATGGAACATTTAAGGTATGAATGATGGCGGTATGAATGAAGGGCGACAAGGTGAATTTGAAGCAGATTTTTATGGCATGACTTCGATTTATCATTGCTTGCAACTGAGAAAATATATATTTTTTGCAGAGTAGGCTTTCTACTACAGCTGGTAATGTACATGACTTAAACAAGCAGATCCCGTGCTAACTTTGATTGATATTGTGATTAATTTCCCTGTCAACAGCACAGAACCTATAGGCTATATAATGTCCATAGGAATTCCTTGTCAGGGAAATGGAACATTGGAATTCACCATTAAACACTCCAGGTACTGAATTATAAGAGCACATGATTTTGCTAAATACTATTGATCATACAGCAACATGTGTTGGTCTTTGGATGTAATTTCCATTTATTCCATTTTACTTTAGAGTTCAGTCCAGAGTTGCATGTTAGCCTGCTAGTCCAAATACACTATATATACAAAAGTATGTGGACACCCCTTCAAAATAGTGGACTTGGCTATTTCAGACACACCCGTTGCTGACAGGTGTATAAAATCGAGCACACAGCCATGCAATCTCCATAGACAAACATTGGCAATAGAATGGCCTTAGTGAAGAGCTCAGTGACTTTCAACACAGCACCGTCATAGGATGGCACCTTTCCAACAAGTCAGTTCGTCAAATTTCTGCCCTGCTAGGGCTGCCCCGGGTCAACTAAGTGCTGTTATTGTGAAGTGGAAATGTCTAGGAGCAACAACGGCTCAGCTGCGAAGTGGTAGGCCACACAAGCTCACAGAATGGGACAGCTGAGTGCTGAAGCGCGTAAAAATTGTCTGTCCTCGGTTGCAACACTCACTACCGAGTTCCAAACTGCCTCTTGAAGCAACGTCAGCACAATAACTGTTTGTCTGGAGCTTCATGAAATGGGTTTCCATGGCAGAGCAGCCGCACACAAGCTTTAAATCACCATGAGCAATGCCAAGTGTTGGCCGGAGTGGTGTAAAGTTTGCCGCCATTGGACTATGGAGCAGTTGAAACGTATTCTCTGGAGTGATGAATCACGGTTCACCATCTGGCAGTCCGACGGACAAATCTGGGTTTGGCAGATGCCAAGAGAACGCTACCTGCCCCAATGCATAGTGCCAACTATAAAGATTGGTGGAGGAGGAATAATGGTCTGGGTCTGTTTTTCATGGTTCGGTCTAGGCCCCTTAGTTCCAGTGAAGGGAAATCTTAATGCTACATCCAACAATGCCATTCTAGATAAACTGTGCGGAAAAAGCGAGGTCCATACAGAAATGGTTTGTCAAGATCGGTGTGGAAAAACTTGACTGGCCTGCACAGAGCCTTGACCTCAACCCCATCGAGCACCTTTGGGATGAATTGGACCGCCGACATCAGTGCCCAACCTCACTAATTCTCTTGTGGCTGAATGGAAGCAAGTCCCTGCAGCAATGTTCCAACATCTAATGGAAAGCCTTCCCAGAAGAGTGGAGGCTGTTATAGCAGCAAATGGGGGGACCAACTCCATATTAATGCCCAAGATTTTGGAATGAGATGTTCCATGAGCAGGTGTCTACATACTTTTGGTCATGTAGTGTATGTTTGTGCTTTACCTATCTCTTCCCTGCCGTGTTTGTTCATTTTTATTCCAAACATACAGGTATCACAGCAAGAAATAAGTTATTACTTGCTTTACAAAGGTGGTAATTAAGTGTAAATTCCCCACTGTATATTATTTCACAAATCCCAGTGGAATCACATTAATACAAGGTAACTAAATATGCACAGTCAAGACATAGGAAACAAAACCACTTGCAAAGTGTAAACTAGGCACAGATCATATGTGGTTCACACTCTCTCTGTAATATATTTAACGCTGTTTGTGGTAACGTCATATCACTGAGTCTCAGTTTAAATGTAATTATATTTCCTGTAATTCCAAGTCAAATTCTAACAAAGATTCTTGAATAGAATTTGAGATTGCCAAACCATTCTGTCTGCATTGACCCACATCTGGCGTATCAAGATTTATGTACATTAGTTTTATTTCTTCAAATAGATATATTCCCATGTTTTTTGCACAAAAGGCAAATAGTTGATCATTTATGACTACAGACTAGTGCATTTCTAAGTACAGGAGTATTTGTACTGATATACAATATGTGAGTCAAATGTAATGTACTAATTATCATATTTGAGTGTTTGCTTCTTTTGTTTGAAAATCTGTTTGTTAAAATATTTCATTTCATTTCTAACCAAAATCCAAAGCAGCTTTCATGCATTATGTTCCACATGTTTTTAATCCAAACCAGAGATTGTTTATTTTTTACGGTTTTCTTTTACAATTATGTTAAACCGATTTGGTTCTTTATGAATTAAAACAAACTCCTGCAAAACGGACTATAGTGGCATTTTGAACTAAGGACTACGCTCAAAAACAAACAAGAAATTCTCTGCTTGTGTTATATTTTCAAACAGCAGAGGAAATTTAGTGGCACATAATTTCCAGGAGGCCGATACATGGCTATAAACTCCCCAAACATAATTGATATTACCTAACATACATTGAACAATAGCAAAGTTTGAATCAATTTTACAGAATATTTATTCAAATGTAAACATGAAACTGCCCAAACATTAAGAAAAAAGGGGTGTAATGATACAACTTCCTGTAAATTCCTGTTGCACACATTTTCGATGGAAACATGATTACTATCAAAGTTACCCTCCTTTTTGAATATATTTTCAACTGCAGTGACATTCTGCTCAGTGGAAAATAGTTACCATAAGAGCTTCTTGATTAGCATGTATACCCTTTATCTAAATTACATCAATACGGCAAAGGATAATAAAACAAAAGTGGCAGGCAGAAAATAAACCCCAAAAGCTAATTTAGTCCAGAGTAGCTCCTCTGGTATGCTATGCCTTGATATTAGATACTTTTGTATTTTTTCCACTTTGTTTGTTGTGCGTGTCCTATTACAGCTACTTTGTATGACTGTTTTTTTTTGTTTCTTTGTGATCCATAATGCCAAACACATTTTCATGAAAATGGCAGGACAAGGAAGTGATTGGGCTGTTCCATACTTCATTGCATGTTTACTTCAGCAAGCTTGTCTTAGCATGTCCATTGTCTTGAAATAATATTCCCCCTGCACAGTTGTTACATTTTGTTGCACATTTTGTGACTCCACTCAACTTAAATCTGTTTGAAAATCTGTGGCAAGAAAGAGTTTGCTGTAAATCAACGATCCCCATCCAACTTGACAAACTTGAGCAATTTTGCCAAGAACAATGGACACATGTTGGGATGTGGTGTTGAGTGTTGTGACGATCATTGGGAGAAAATGCCTCAAAATCCTAGATTCTAACGCAACAAAAGGTGAAAGCTGTGCAATGGTTAGGATGGATGTTGTTTCAAGACTCATGGATGCTTCACGAGTACAAAGTGTTGTTGTGAACATCTGACCGACTCCTGGGTCGGCTTATCCAAGGATGGTCTCTGTTACAAAGGCACTGTGGGCGGTATTCTGACCTGAGATCTGCATGCTTGATTCTAATTTAACAATATCATCAGTTGCGGTTTGACCTGGGCAATGTTAAAGTTAGTAGCTGTTAACAATGCCAAAATATATTTTGAGTTTTGTTTGTATAAGAGCACTTGTTCGTTACTGAATTGGGAATCTGATATGAAATTCCCAGTATTTAAATTAACAACATCTATGCAATGTGTATTTCCCCATAATTCTGCTTTTACCTATTCAAATATGTCTTCCCCATGCTTTGCAAGGGAAATTCAGATAAGGTAACCTTTTCCTTTTCATTCTCCTCCTTTCCACATTTATTGATTGGATTTGTTGAACATTAGAGAGAATTAGATTTCTGGCAAGAAACACAAATTGTATGTCCCCCACATATTTTTAAAGACATGTCAGCTTATGTATAAAGATCATTGTACAAGTAAAAGCTTGGTCAAGTTCATATTTAGTTGAGAAGGGAAATGTTTGAGATTTAACCGTTAGACGGCCATTAGTTTTATATGTATTCATGTAAAATGCACTGTGTGTATGTATGTATGTATTCTATGGGTTATAAAGGTCTGTACATAATGTAATTGTAAATGAACTGTAAACAGCTCTTTTCTCGTTTGGAAATATTTTATAGTAGTATATATTTGAAAAAGTATATGTATGCACACTTTTTATCCTCATTTTATGTTCACCAGTTTTTTTTGTAAAGATTATTTTATTAAATATTGTAATGATAATAATATGTATAATCTTCCTTTGAGTCTTCCTGTAAGTGACTTTGAGAGCCTTAGTAATACAGGTAAGAGCAAAAACTGTGACACTACGGTCTTCCCTGTATAGCACTAGCTAGATTTGAAACAGACTTTTTGACCTTGGGACAAAAAGAACCCACACAGTGCCTTCAGAAAGTATTCACACCCTTTGACATTTAAAATGTTTTGTCGTCTTACAAAGTGGAATTAAAATGGATTTGCCCTTTTTTGTCAATGATCTACACAAAATACTCTGTAATGTCAAAGTGGAAGAAAAATGATATAATTTGTCAAAAATGCATGTAAAATAAAACACTAATATATCTTGATTAGATAAGTACTCAACAAGTCAATACATGTTAGAATCATTTTTGGCAGTGATTACAGCTGTGAGTCTTCCTGGGTGAGTCTTCCTGGGTAAGAGTTTTGCACACCTGGATTGTACAATATTTGCACATTATTCTTTTTAAATTCTTCAAGCTCAGTTAAGTTGGTTGTTGATCATTACTAGACAGCCATTTTCAGGTCTTGCCATAGACTTTCAAGCTGATTTAAGTCAAAACTTGGTAAGCAATTCCAGTGTATATTTGGCCTTCTGTTTTAGGTTTTTGTCCTGCTGAAAGGTGAATTTGTCTCCCAGTGTCTGTACACTTAACCAGGTTTTCCTCTTGGATTTTGCCTGTGCTTAGCGTCTTTTTATCCTAAAAAACTCCTTAGTCCTTGCCGATGACAAGCGTACCCATAACATGATGCAGCCACCACCAAGCTTGAAAATATGAAAAGTGGTACTCAGTGATGTGTTATGTTGGATTTGCCCCAAACATACCGCTTTGTATTCAGGACATAACGTTTATTTCTTTGCCACATTTTTTGCAGTTTTACTTTAGTGCCTTATTTCAAACAGGATGCATGTTTTGGAATATTTGTATTCAGTATAGTCTTCCTTCTTTTCACTCTGTCATTTAGGTTAGTCTTGTGGAGTAACTACAATGTTGTTGATCCATCCTCAGCTTTCTCTTATCACAGCATTTAAACTGTAACTGCTTTAAAATCACCATTGGCCTCATAATGAAATCCCTGAGCGGTTTCCTTCCTCTCCGGCAACTGAGTTAGGAAGAACGCCTGTATCTTTATAGTGACTGGGTGTATTGATACACCATCCAAAGTGTAATTAATAACACCATGCTCAAAGGGTTATTCAATGTCTGCTTTTTTAATAGGTGCCCTTCATTGCGAGGCATTGGAAAACCTCCCTGGTCTTTGTGGTTGAATCTATGTTTGAAATTCACTGCTCGACTGAGGGACCTTACAGATAATTGTATGAGGTAGTCATTAAAAAATCATGTTAAACACTATTATTGCACACAGTGTTCATGCAACTTATTATGTGACTTGTTAAGCACATTTTTTCCTCATTAACTTATTTATGGTTGCCATAACAAAGGGGGTTGAATACTTATTGACTCAAGACAATTCAGCTTTTCATTTTAATTAATTTGTAAACATATAAAAAAAACATAATTCCACTTTGACATTGTAGGCAAACATAATGTGGAAAATGTTGAGGGGTGTGAATACTTTCTTCAGGCACTGTAGTCGTTGTTGTGGGATTTGGAAATTAAATTATGTAATTTTGTTAAACATTTGAGGAAGGCTGAAAATAAGCTACTGTATCAATGTCAAAACAAAACATAACAAAGGGAAACAATAAAGGGACTTTGTAAAATTATGATTTGTTGCAGACGATGGTGGAACAGGAGAAATACTGAATAGTTCTGGGTACTTCTTTGTCCCCGCAAGGGGACCTGCACCACTAGAGACATAACACAGTAATGCTTGTTTGATTTTGCCACAGTTTAAACCACCAGGGCAGGATTACTCCATTTCCCGCCACAAAATACCCTTGTCTCATGGTTTAAATCAAGGATAAGTTAATTAAGGGGTTTTGTCATTCCTTTTGATGGGGCCAAAGAGGGAGATTAAAGTAGGCTTGGTTTACACAGGGATTCTTTCCTCCAATGTCTCCACATGCAGCTGGTGATGGTTTTCTCCAGGGAGATGTCTTCCCTCTATGTTTTCCATAAGTAAAAACTAGCATGGGGTTTGGGTAGGGTAAATTATGACATTTACCTAAAGCAGATCTTTGATAGAGCATGTACAGGCACCTTGGCTGTCAGTCCATGGTCAATGCCAAGTCCATTCACAGAAAACCGAAACGATGACCACGAGGGATATAACAATGTGTAGCCAATGCTCAGACCAATATTCAGTTCAATCCATTGGTGTCATTCCTGAGCTTGAGTTTATTTAAATCAAGCAAAAATTAAATAGGAACTCCTTCAAAAAACATTTAGATTTTAGATTCCTTTGCCCTAAGACATATTAAGAACCTTTTCCTTTTTACAGTCCTAGAATTTGCAAGCCTTCAGATGTCAGCAAGCTCAACACATCCTTCCTGACCCCAAAAGGGCTAACAGCTTACTCTGACAAAAGCAAACTCTTACTTCCAAGATAAGTATTTTTTTGTCAAATAATTGATTTTGGTTTTTATATTCAAAACTCAAAGAGATCGCCTTCACTTAAGCAGTCAAGAAATGGTTAAATTCCAATAATTTGCCTGGTTCAGAAAAACGTACATTAAAGTACTGCAATTCTGGCAACGTTGATACACTGTGAGAAACTCATATTTGGACAAATCTTTCATACAAGTAGGAGTGCTGATCTAAGATCAGGTCCCCTCTGTTCATATAATCATATTAATTTAAGATTTAAAAAACCGATCAGAACTCCTACTCTGAGACTCTTTATAGAGGCCCTGGAGTGTTTTTGGTCCTTGTTCAACACGACTGAGGGAAATGCCACTTCATCTTCAGAATGGGGATAATTGTCCTGAATCAGCTCTTGTGTGTTTTGGCTGCACATGTCTGTCTCTATTGCCATCTTGTTGTACTTTTATGGAAGAAATGGACTATTTAACCCCACCTTCTAAAGAGGCGGAAAAAAGTCACAGGATTTTCTGAACTGTGGGCAATTTGATATAAAGGGACCATGCCATGGCTTTAAAAGGGTAGTCTGAAATGTCAGAGACCAAATATTAACTCACACACCACTATATTGTCTTTCTTTGTGGAGCTGGGAAATAGAATGTAAAAACCCAATAGTTAGTCATCAATGATACATTACTTTGTCTCACAATTCTATTAAAAAAAAAGCTAATGAAAGTAAAGGCACAAAGCAAGTCATGTGAAATGTGAAAGAACATACATTCCCCAGATAAATATTTTCCTCAATTTATTTCAATTCGAAATATTTACATAGAACAAAAGCTGTCACTTTAATAATTTATATAATATATATATATCTATATATATAGATATATATATACACATACACACACACACATACATACACAGTACCAGTCAAAAGTTGACACACCTACTCATTCCAGGGATTTTCTTCATTTTTTACATTGTAGAATAATAGTTAAGACATCAAAACTATGAAATAACACATATGGAATCATGTAGTAATCAAAAAAGTATTAAACAAATCAAAATATATTTTAGATTTTAGATTCTTCAAAGTAGCCACCCTTTGCCTTGATAACAGCTTTGCACACTCTTGGCATTCTCTCAACCAGCTTCATGAGATAGTCACCTGGAATGCATTTCAATTAACATGTGTGCCTTGTTAAAAGTTAATTTGTGAAATTTCTTTCCTTCTTAGTGTGTTTGAGCCAATCAGTTGTGTTTTGACAAGGTAGGGGTGTTTTATATAGAATATAGCCCTATTTGGTAAAATACCAATTCCATATTATGGAAAAAACTGCTCAAATAAGCAAAGAGAAACGACAGTCCATCATGACTTTAAGACATGAAGGTCAGCCAATCCGGAAAATGTAAAGAACTTTGAAAGTTTCTTCTAGTGCAGTCACAAAAACCATCAAGCGCTATGATGAAACTGGCTCTCATGAAGACCGCCACAGGAAAGGCAGACCCAGAGTTACCTCTGCTGCATAGGTAAAGTTCATTAGAGTTAACGGCACCTCAGATTGCAGCCCAAATAAATCCTTTACAGAGTTCAAGTAACAGATACTATTCCAAGAGTGTGCAAAGCTGTCATCAAGCCAAAGGATGGCTACTTTGAAGAATCTAAAATATATTTTTGGTTACTACATGATTCCATGTATGTTATTTAATAGTTTTGATGTATTCACTATTATTCTACAATGTAGAAAATAGTAAAAATAAAGAAAACCTCTGGAATGAGTAGGTGTGTCCAAACCTTTGACTAGTACTGTATATATATTTGATTAAATATTTTCCATGACAATTACAACACATTTAGTAAATACAGGGTACATACTGATTAGTAATTTATAGTAATATAATCTAAAGTAATGTAAAACCAAATTTACACATGAACACAACTCTTAAACATTTTTTGTAGAGGATCAACCACCAATTGCTTTGTTTAATGAATTTCTGTTAGTCTCTGTATCGGAAATCCTTTCTATTGCATTGCAGTGATGACAAGGATGAACGAAACCCCATCTAGTCTGTAACTCTCTCTCTGCCCAGATCTCATCCATCACACTGGTATAAACAACATTAGTCTCAGTGTGTATTCAACAGGAGCCTAAGCTTCAGATAACACTAAGCCTTCCAATTTCATTTGCATTTCAAAATGGGCAGATATCAAATACATCCAGACAACTAATAAACCAAGATTCCCCGTCAAACACACATATCAAGGAAGGCCTTTTGAAGAGCTTTCCTGTAAATGGTTACATCACCAGTGGCTGGTGGCCAACAGTGGAAGGAGTGCTCGGTCAGAGGTTGGAGGTCAAAGATGAACACTAAGTCTGCAGATTCTTTCTTAGATTTCCAAAATATAGGAAATCCAACTTTAGATGGAGTTAACCTTTTGGAATGATGAGCATGCCTTTTTGTTATTTCATCACAGATTTAGGGCTAAATTCAATCAAACATGCACTAAAAACACATTGTTCCGGCACTGCACCGTAGGGCAGGAAATGGAGACAGGTTATCTGTATCAGGCTGTGTTGACAGAACACAGAAAAATATAAATCAAATAAAACCATAGAGTTGATCTGCCAACACATTTTGCCATGTGCAATCAAACATGTTCTACACGTGTCTGGGATAATTCAGAAACAGCATTCTTTCCTTCGATGCATCAGGAAAGCATGTTTGAGTTAATATGCCTTTGAGTTTGTTTGACACTAATTTTTTGCAGAACAAAAAGGATGTTGTTTTTGATTGAATAGTGCCATATGTTACGTTACATTACATTACTGTATAATTAACAACCTATGAACTAATCAAATGTATAAATAGTTTCCAGCTGATTTCTCTTGGTCCTCTTCTGCGAACACATACCATTTCTTTACAAAATGCAGCATCACAATTTCCTGCCAACCCAACAGAAATTTGGCAACAACAAATACATATTTATATGATTGGTGGTCCAATAAATAAATAACGCAAATCAATACAATTAGAATTAATAATCATATTAAAGTTTTGGTCATTATACATCACTTAGCTATACAGTATCGTGAAATAAAAACGAATTAAAAAAAAGAAAATCAGGAAAGAAAACAGACAGAATAAAGTCAATTTTGGGATTTTCATAAAAACCATGTGGTTGTTGAAGCCTACCTGATATCTCTGTAACTATAAGGCAGTGATGGTACTGTAGCGGCTATAATCACACGTTATAGCCTAGGGAACTAGTTTAGTGCTTAAAGAGCTTTGACAATGATTTGGACAAATATCTTCATTCTTTCATTTCACTACCAGATGTCATCACTCCTTAAAAGTTTTACATTAATCTAGGTAACAGAAACCGACAATATCATTATCCAATTAATATTTTGATGACAATTTCTTAAAAATCACGGTCGCACTTGTCATGCTGCTTGGAGCGTATTTGAAACTAGCTCCATGTTTGCAAATCGTCGCGGATCCATTCAAAGATCATACCAGCCACTTCCTTTCCTGCGTCCAAGACGAAGGCATGACGAATTCCTCGACTACACAGTCTGATGTCTCCTTCTGGAAACTTCCTCTTGATCTCCTGATAATACTGCACAGGGCACCAGTGGTCACTGGCTCCATAGTAAAACACAAGCTGAACAGAGGAATGACAAAATATCCATAACTAACATAGCATTAACACTTTTCATTATGAATTTACAACTCCATTTGATCTGTGGATACACTTGGCACTGGAAGATTCAAAGGTTTTCATTCACTTATTCTAAATCTCCTTTTTAACCGACAATAGATGAAGTCCAAAGACTGTCAACCAGTGCAGATCCCTCGCCTCCGCCCATCCTCTGTGAGGATGGGGATTCTGGTTAATATCACAGAGAGAGAGAAGGAGTACACTAGCGAGAACGCATACACGCATGCACACACACTGAAGGGGATACACATTATTCTAATTATTCTTGATGAAAAAAATTGATAAGAATAAAGTGGGAGAGAGAGAGAGAGAGAAAGTTGGGCTCAATTCAGAATTTTGGAATTGACTCCCATTCACCTCATGAGTTGAAATCCAATTGAATTGGCCACACCACACAGGTTGTAGAATTTTTATTTGAGTGAAAGGAAGTAGAATTTAATTCAGTGCAATTCAAAGAAATTCCACTCAGTTATAAAACATGAGAGTTTCATTGAATCTGACAGGTCACACTTCCAGAAACCAAAGAATACATCACTTTTCTCTGGAAACAATGTCCATAATACTCCTTTAGCCTTAGTGCTGAAGAATAAGCAATTATATTTCCATCAACCATTTAGTTTGTTTGGCTTCTTTTTGAAGGGTCCGTGCTATTTCCCCGAATTAAATTATATTTCCTTTAATAAAAACTTAAATTCAAATTCAGTTCAAATACAAGAATTTAATTGGAATTTGTGAGGCATCCTCAATTTAATTCTGATTTGAGCCCAACCCTGATAGAGAGAGTGGAAGGAGGATCCTTACAGTGACACCTGCTATTATAATCTGACCACACCCTCTGCACACCAACTATGAAGCAAGAGCTTATCTCCCTTTGATCAGCTTGAATGTGACACTCACCTCTCCACTCTCTTTGAAAAGGAAAAAAAGGAGTATCTGCCATTTAATGTCTGGCTTTTGTCTTTACTGTGTATGTGTGTGTTCGAGAGAGAGAGAGAGAGAGAGAGAGAGAGAGAGAGAGAGAGAGA
The DNA here is from genome assembly GCA_030435695.1 of Brachymystax lenok tsinlingensis. Classification (NCBI taxonomy): domain Eukaryota; kingdom Metazoa; phylum Chordata; class Actinopteri; order Salmoniformes; family Salmonidae; genus Brachymystax; species Brachymystax lenok. The sequence continues at coordinate 14,255,914 of CM059808.1, read as the reverse complement.
GAGAGAGAGAGAGAGAGAGAGAGAGAGAGAGAGAGAGAGAGAGAGAGAGAGAGAGAGAGAGAGAGAGAGAGAGAGAGAGAGAGAGAATGTGTGAGAATGTTATAGCTACAGAGAGTGTAACCCATAAAATATTCACATCTGCCAACAAGGAAACGTTAAAACGTGAGGGTATATGAACAGCAGATTTATGAGGCTAATAAAATGGATCAACTGAGACATCTCTTAACTGCAGTTTGTAAGTGTTCCACTGCATTGGGCCAAGAGTCCTCAGGAGTTCAACACCTCCCAGTGAATAGGTAACGGGAAGGTAAATGGATGGTGTGTAGGAGGATATGTTGCAGGTCCTCCAGTAGTTTAAATGGGTCAGAGAGGGACTAACACTTTGAAGGACTGGCACATGGGAGAACTTCTGTCACTGTGCTTCAAACAACACCTTATACTAACATGCTGACTAGACCGGGCATGTGCGTGCGTCCGCATGTGCCATTAGGCGCATTTTGATTTTGTCCATCCCCACCAGATGCGATCAGGACAGGCAGGTTGAAATATCTAAATTAACTCTGAACCAACTATATTAATTTGGGGACAGCTTGATTGGTGGAGTGCAGCAGAGATGGTTCCCTGACCAAGGCCCTTCTCCTCCGATTGCTCAGTTTGGCCGGGCGGCCAGCTCTAAGAAGAGTCATGGTGGTTCCAAACTTCTTCCATTTAAGAATGATGGAGGCCACTGTGTTCATGGGGACCTTCAATGCTTCAGACATTTTTTTGGTAACCTTTCCCAGATCTGTTACCCGACACAAAGTCTCTGAGCTCTACAGACAATTCCTTCAACCTCATGGCTTGGTTTCTACTCTGACATACACAGTCAACTGTGGGACCTTATATAGACAGGTGTATGCCTTTCCAAATGTCCAATCAATTGAATTTACCACAGGTGGACTTTAATCAAGTTGTACATAATAAGGTCTACACCTGTTGTATTCGGCGCATGTGACGAATACATTTTTTGTTGTTGTTGATTTCATCTCAAGGATGATCAATGGAAACAGGATGCACCTGAGCTCAATTTTGAGTCTCATAGCAAAGGGTCTGAATACCTATGTAAATAAGGTATTTCTGTTTTTGTTTTTTTTTATCATTTCTAAAAACCTGTTTTTGCTTTGTCATTATGGGGTATTGTGTGTAGATTTGACGAGGAATTTTTTTTTAAAATTGATTTTAGAATAAGGCTGTAAGGTAACGAAATGTGGAAAAAGTGAAGGGGTCTGAATACTTTCTGAATGCACTGTATATTCCAACAAGATAACAATGAACATTAAATACATACTGTATGTTTCCTACCTTGTCAAGGTTTTGATTGATGGTGAAGTTGTCTCTCTCCAGAACTTCCAACATCTCTTGACTCCCCATGTACATAGCATTGGCTGAAATAAAATAGGAAAAACAAGTCATATAATTAAGCTGTTATTATACTCGATGTCCAGTTTATTAGGTTAGGGTTAGGTTCATGAAACTAGGCCATGACTCGCTATATAAAGCAGGCAGACAGGCATTAAAGCATTCAGTTACTGTTTGGTTGAACGTAAAAAAATTGGCAAAACTAGTGACCTAGGAAACTTTGAGCATGGTATAATCGTTGGTGCCAGGTGCCCCGGTTCCAGTATCTCAGAAATGGACGGCCTCCTGGGCTAACAGGCGGGCCACGAACAGGCAAATAACGGCGCAGTACAACAGTGGTGTGCAGAACGGAATCTCGGAACGCACAACTCTTCGGTCCTTATCACGGATGGGCTATTGCACCGGGTTCCACTCCTATCAGCTTAAAATCAAGAAGAAGCGGCTCCAGTGGGCACGCGATCACTAACACTGGACAATAGAGGAGTGGAAAAACATTGCCTGGTCCGACGAATCCCGGTTCCTGTTGCGTCATGCTGATGGCAGAGTCAGGATTCGACGTAAGCAGCATGAGTCCATGGCCCCATCCTGCCTGGTGTCAACGGTACAGATGGTGTAATGGTGTGGGGAATGTTTTCCTGGCACACGTTAGGTCCCTTGATACCAATTGAGAAACATTTGAACGCCACAGCATATCTGAACATTGTTGCTGACCAGGTGCATCCCTTCATGCTACAGGGGTCCGAACGGGTACTAGATGGGTGTACCTAATAAACTGGCCACTGAGTGTATAACACTGTTCCTTTATTTTCTCAAGCTGTAAAAACACACAGACAGACATGTAGTATCACACAGGCATGTGTAGTATCATTGTTTTAACATTCAACAAAAATTCAAAGGAAAGAGTACGAGGACTAAGAAATCAGAGATTAAATGTATCTCACCCCCCCACTAACTCCCAATTATCCATCTCAATCTTACACAGCTGGAAAATATAATGGAGGAGAAGGGGGGACATGGATGGCTCATTGGATACCAGAAATGATAACGGTGAAAATGTGAGTGAAAGACGGGGAAAACCCTCCCCAGAGAGCAGTGTAACTCAATGCCTTTGATTCTACGTTCCATGACATTTCCCTTTCAGCAGCATGTATTTTTATTAAGAACATTAGTCGAGGGACACTTTTTTTTTTAAAGCTGCACTCGCTGGAAAATATTGCTGCTATTTCAGAAGTTCAGAAGAGTCCATCAATAATTCAGACATGCAAGCTGCATGCACACAAACACACACACACAAAATCATCGAACTGAATAGCTAATTTCTGCTCAACACAATGATTCAAGGAAATGTTCAGTGAGAGTAATCTCTAAGCTCTACTCAGTGGGTGGTTGGGGAGGAATATATGGATGAGAAAACTGTTAATATCCTGTACGAATATCCTCCTGTCCTGTGAGTGATCACTCACGCCCATCTCCTCACTGCCACGGTCCCTTTCGGGATGAGGTGGTGGCAGTGGGGGGTTTGTGTGTGTGTGTCTGTGTGAGTGTCTGTGTGTGGAAGGGGAAGGGGGGATTCAGGTCCCCATAGCTAGCCACTCATATTTCCATATTTTGCTGTTCCGAGGAGGAGGAAGCGAGGGTCCGTTTGCAAATCTGCACCACTTGTGCGCATATTAATCATAATCTGTGAGCGGCGTCGCCTTGTATTGTGGAGTGCCGGCTTTGAAGCGCTTTGTACCTGGCACAGGACTGGAGAGAAAGAATGCTTTTCTTACTCCAAAGGCCAAGGGTGAGAGGCAGAAAGAGTGAAAGACGAAAAAGTTCCAAGTCAGTAAAGAGGGTGTGATTCTTTCATACAGCACTGGTTTGTTTAGTCTTTGAGGTCATTTCCTACATTTTGAGGGCTTAGCCCAGGGTTGTAAGGCAGCTTGTACGTCTCCCAGAGATCCTGTTGAGTTGGGGGTTTCAACAGCGTCACAGCAACAAGAGGGACACACTTAGCTCTCTGATTTATGCTGCAGAGGGATGGCCAACAGGAGAGAACGGCCTAGTGAATGCAGGCATTGTGTGTGTGTCAATTTGTGCAAAAACTGTGTGACACACTGCAACCTGAAGGATCTCAACAGATGTGCTGCACATATGTTTCTAAAATACAGTCTCCCTTGAAAATGAAATCAAAATGTGATATCATATTACCATCTGGCTATTGAATAAGCAATTCAATTGTACATCCAAGATGAGTCAATCATAGCTTCTGTGAGACTGTGCATTCAGACACTCAAAAGACAGGGGGGAAACTATTATAGATCGAATGATAGGAAACATCGAAACCTCGCCGTAACCCTGTCTCAATCAACATCTAGCTGTCTAGAAAAACTCAACCAGTAACTCCTGTTTGTGAGCCATCTTGAGGTGCTTCCCCAGGTCTTTATGAGCTACTTCCTACATTCCACACACATTTTTAACTATCTCCGTAAATCTTCACTCTCTGTAAAATCCAGCTTTTTCTGAGTGTGTAAATTACTTCATGATAGCATCCCCTTGGTTCCAAAGGTCTTTAACCTTGTCAAGCTGAATACTTTCTCTTCCCACCATTGTGTAATTACTCATAAATGGTAATCTACTTACATTTAGTTACACAGCCTTACTGTTGGAGCAATACTACATACAAATAAAGGTTTCCAGCTTATTCCTCTTTGATGGTATGCACATTTGACAGTGTGGCTTTAAGTAAAAAATGTATTGAGCATTACACCAAGGAGGTTCACCGAAACCAACTAGATCCTGTTTTGAGAGAACATCCAGTACTGTATATGGTGATATAGGAAAAACCAACCTCAACGCAAATACACCTTGATTTCAAAGCCTTTAGGCATTTGGGTTGGGTGATGTTTGATCTCTCACAAATGGCCAGTTATCTGCATATTATGACAGAAAACAAAATCTGTAACCCCTTCCTCCGTGCATAACCATGGTGACTCATGTGTTCCCGCCGATATTAGCAATATTATGATTAAAATATTATGTTTACCCCAGTCACACACATGTCAAGTTTGAACATAGTAGCCTCTAGGCTACGTTCCTGGTCTTTCTGTAACACACGACTGAGGACAGAATCCTAACTTGAAGTCAAGGTAAATCATGCATCAATGTCAATGGAAGACTTGTGATGCAGCTTGAGTTGCATGTAAGTAAAGATGAATTAGAGCAGAGTAAGGAAAACAGATGGGATAACAAAGAGAGTAAGAGTAATAGGAAGGTAGGAAGAGATAGATGTGAAGAAATGCATGTAAGGAACTTAGCAAGAGAGAGAGAAACAGAGTGAGAGAGAGAAAGAGAGAGAGAGGGAGGGTGTGTGGGGAGCTAAGGGGAGGGAGAATCCAACCTGTCAATGAGATCTGTTGGGGGAGACATCCCCAGCTGTAGCAAGCTCCCTTATCTCTAGCAGTGGAGTTGGGGGGGTTGTACTTGGTAGGGCATGGCATTCCAGCCCAATTTACAGATCCTCACACATGTGGCTCGTTAGCGACTGGCTGAGGAGATAAGACCAGAGAGAATCAGCAGCACAGATCCCAGATCAGATTGAAACCACTGTCTCACTGCTGCTGCCAGCACTAATAAGTAGCTACAGTGCCTTACTATAGCGAAACACTCCCACCTGAAACAGGCTACCATCTTGCTGTTTTTGTGAAGTTTTAATATACCTGTAGCATAACATCGATTTTATAACAAAGAAAATCTCATGCAATCAGCAAAGACCAGTACGATGAGGAAGTTGATAAGTCCAGTTACCTTTACCCTGTGTTTAGGTATTGATGGCAAAACATTACACATATCAAATAAAGTTAGTGCAATACATTCTCCTTGTGCTGCATATCCCTCTTCCCAGTATGGAGTACGTGGAGAGGATATTGTTCACTGTGTTACTTGGACTTCCTTAAGAAGAAAAAAGGCCAGTCTCCCTCTAGCTGAGTGATGACATTGCTCTACCTGGTGCAAGGTCGCCTGCTTAGAGGAGTTTAATCCCCTTCCTGCTGTGCTCCTGATGTATGTGCTGCTAACTCTGTTCCACTTGGCCCCTGAGTCTGAAGAGACAGGCTGTGGAGTCAGTCTCTGACTAGATTGCCAACTCACCAGCAAACAGAGGAGGAATACCAGCAACAAGCAAAGGCATGCAGGAATGAGAGAACAATGAGATGTGTTCAAATAAGCTTAAGAACAAACAAATATTGTATTCAAGAGACAGGTGGGTGGGATGGAGTTAATAAGTAAGCTATATTTACTAAATAAATCAAATGAATACTTCAAACAATAAAGTGTGAACAAAATTCTAAATATTTCATAATGTATAATAATTGGTAATAGGCTACAATTTATGGTCAACTCAATTCCCTAGAGCAGTACAAGCTAAGAAATCGGGTACAGACTATTGCTTTCCCTTCAAAGATGTATAAGAATGGTGGCGGCCTGTGACTGCTACTGAGCACCCAGAACCCTCCTTCAGCACCAAAACATCAACATTCTCTGCTTCTTTGTGAGGGATTTCAGAAAAAATAAACGCTGAAATGTACGCAGGAAATTCCATCTAATCGCAACATGTTTTGTTAATTAGGCCTGTCAACTGGCCATTTATTACATACTGTATGTAACACATGACAGAGAACCACTACAGCTTTCCATCTGTAGCCAAGGGCCAATGTTCAATAGTGCAACACCAATAAGGAGCAACTCTATTCCACCTTGCCTTAAGAAATCAAAGACAAATGATCTTCTCTTTTCGAAAAAAGGTATAAAACTATTAAGAATTTAGGTTGTTTAGAGCCTTATTTAACTAGTCCGAATATAATTAATTGAGCAGGAAAACGCAAAGCATTTTGACCATGAGGGAATAAAAATTCCAGAAGCAAATTAAAGGGAAGTGCTAATGATTAAAAACATGCTCAGCAGAGGCAAGAAGAAGAAGAGGCTTTCTGACCTCACAGGAGAGACTGAGGGCATGGCTACTTGGCTGTAGAGACCTTTTTTGGCATAGGCCCCCGGACCGCCACAACATCAATCTCTCCCCTCCCAGGACAGACGGTGGGGGAAAACACAGCGCACTTCAAATCCGAGGGAAAGAGAGAGCGAGCTTTCCTCCACTCTGTGCAGGAAGGAGGGATGGCTGGCTCTTGTCCTCCTCCAAGGAGCGGTCTTAATTACTCCCGCTCATACCCATACCCCAGCAATCTGGCAAATAAAGAGGAGGGGATATATTCTAGGAGTTCTAATAAATAACATATAATCTCTGACAGTGAAATATGCCATCCTCCTCTTGGCAGCCACTCCCGGCTGGGATTATCTTTGCTTTATATAAACCTAATTACGAACATGGTATCTCCTGATGCTACAGTAATGTATGTCTTCGTTTGCCAAAACGGAGATACTTTCTTTCTTCTTTCAAAAGACTGGATAAAGCAACATGAGATTCACACGCAACGTTTTATTGGGGAAGTCACTACTGGATAGAAGAGAACACTGTAGGAGAATATACACATACAGTTGAAGTCGGAAGCTTACATACACTTAGGTTGGAGTCATTAAAACTTGTTTTTTAACCACTCCACAAATTTCTTGTTAACAAACTATAGTTTTGGCAAGTCGGTTAGGACATCTACTTTGTGTATGACACAAGTAATCTTTCCAACAATTGTTTACAGACAGATTATTTCACTTCTAATTCACTGTATCACAATTCCAGTGGGTCAGAAGTTTACATACACTAAGTTGACTGTGCCTTTAAACAGCTTGGAAAATCCCAGAAAATTATGTCATGGCTTTAGAAGCTTCTGATAGGCTAATTGACATCATTTCAGTCAATTGGAGGTGTACCTGTGGATATATTTCAAGGCCTACCTCCAAACTCAGTGCCTCTTTGCTTGACATCATGGGAAAATCAAAAGAAATCAGCCAAGACCTCCACAAGTCTGTTTCATCCTTGGGAGCAATTTCCAAATGCCTGAAGGTACCACGTTCATCTGTACAAACAATAGTACGCAAGTATAAACACCATGGGACCACGCAGCCGTCATAACGCTCAGGAAGGCGACATGTTCTGTCTCCTAGAGATGAATGTACTTTTGTGTGAAAAGTGCAAATCAATCCCAGAACAACAGCAAAGGACCTTGTGAAGATGCTGGAGGAAACAGGTACAAAAGTATCTATATCCACAGACATAACCTGAAAGGCCGCTCAGCAAGGAAGAAGCCACTGCTCCAAAACAGCCATAAAAAAATCCAGACTACTGGGACAAAGATCGTACCTTTTGGAGAAATGTCCTCTGGTCTGATGAAACAAAAATAGAACTGTTTGGCCATAATGACCATCGTTATGTTTGGAGGAAAAAGGGGGAGGCTTGCAAGCCGAAGAACACCATCCCAACCGTGAAGCACGGGGGTGGCAGCATCATGTTGTGGGGGTGCTTTGCTGCAGGAGAGACTGGTGCACTTCACAACATAGATGGCATCATGAGGAAGGACAATTATGTGGATATATTGAAGCAACATCTCAAGATATCAGTCAGGAAGTTAAAGCTTGGTCGCAAATGGGTCTTCTAAATGGACAATGACCCCAAGCATACTTCCAAAGTTGTGGCAAAAGGGCTTAAGGACAACAAAGTCAAGATATTGGAGTGGCCATCACAAAGCCCTGACCTCAATCCTATAGAACATTTGTGGGCAGAACTGAAAAAGCGTGTGCGAGGAAGGAGGCCTACAAACCTGACTCAGTTACACCAGCTCTGTCAGGAGGAATGAGCCAAAATTCACGCAACTTATTGTGGGAAGCTTGTGGAAGGCTACCTGAAATGTTTGACCCAAGTTAAACAATTTAAAGGCAATGCTACCAAATACTAATTGAGTGTATGTAATCTTCTGACCCACTGGGAATGTGATGAAAGAAATAAAAGCTGAAATAAATCATTCTCTCTACTATCACATTCTTAAAATAAAGTGGTGATCCTAACTGACCTAAGACAGGGAATTCTTACTAGGATTAAATGTCAGGAATTGTGAAAAACTGAGTTTAAATGTATTTGGCTAAGGTGTATGTAAACTTCCAACTTCAACTGTAGTTGGGAGCATGTACAGACTATGGAAATGATATTATAGACAGACATGGACAGACTAAAGTTTGATTGTCTTTACATGTACAGGTCAATCATTGTAGTTTGACAAAGCTTGAGTTCAATGGTTTCCCCTTCTTATTTGGCTCTGAAGTGAAATTAAACTGAATAGAACAGAAGGAGAGACTCACCAGCGGTGTCCACGTTAATAAGGCTAACAGTAGGGAGCACGGTCGAGGGGTCCAGTGAACGCAGCCCTCCGAAGACCAGCTTCACCATAAAGGCCTTGAGTACATCAGGTAGAAGAGAGAGGAGGAAGATGGGCAGGTAAGCCACATAGCGCAGGCGGCACAGCATCGGGGTCATGACCCTTCCCTGAGGGGTCGCCGCCATGCGCTCGATGGTGGGGAACAGCATCACTGACTTCACCACCTGTACAAGAACGTGTAGAAGAAAGGATGTTAGCAATACCCAATTTAAACCTTCTATGCATTCATTCATTCATTCATGTCTTCAGCTTTTTATGGTTTCAGTTTTAAAGATGGACTATTGCACTTTTTGGGCATCATGTTTTAATAAATACAATTAATTATGTTTTGGATTTTTAAGGAATCTTATTCCAACATTCAGTCTAGAGTTAAAAGTCATGTGCAACTCTAATGTTATGCTACACTACTGCTGCCAGGGGGCACTATGTGAAGAAGGAGTTGCTTAAGTGGAGGAGCAAAGGCATAAAAGACAAAACACACACAGAGACAGAGAGACAGAGAGACAGAGAGACAGAGAGAGAGAGAGAGAGAGAGAGAGAGAGAGAGAGAGAGAGAGAGAGAGAGAGAGATACATATATTGTTGGTGAGAGCATGTGTGTGTCGTAGTCGAATGAAAGCGGTAAAAGCGATGAGAGGTCCAGGAAAAGAGAGGGCATGACATCGGCAATGCATGTGCTTACATGAGATGGAGAACAAATAAAATAGAGAGAAAAAGTAAAAGAGCGAGAGATATATAGATAGATAAAAAGAGAGAGTCAATGAGAGAAAAGACACCAGTCCTAGGAAACAGGAAGCACCTGCCCCTGTTTGGCCAGCAGCAGGCTGGAAGAGTGATAAACCTCAAAATAACAGTCAGTCATCGACCCAGAGAGAGCAAGGATGTGAATATTGTCCATCCTTTGTGGTTGCTGTATTTCTCGTTTTCTTACCAGTTCAAAGCAGGGATTGATTAACTAGATCCAGAGATCCTTATGGGGACCCGGAGGTTTAACACCTTTTCAAGGACTGCACCAGGGACATAAGGGATGGATGGAGAGGTGGGAGGAAGGATAGGTTTAGATTTAGGGGTAAAGGGGTGAAGAGAGGGAAAGAGAGAGACAAGGAGGGAGGAAGAGAGAGAAAGGCCATCCTCCAATATGAGTGAAACAAACTCACTAAAAGATTAAGGCATCCCCTTAAGACCAGGCAGTAGGATGAAAAGCAGTTTTTTTTACAAGGGGAGGATGACGGGGGCAAGCAACCACATTTTATTTGATTCTTTATTTATTTCACCTTTATTTAACCAGGTAGGCAAGTTGAGAACAAGTTCTCATTTACAACTGCGACCTGGCCAAGATAAAGCAAAGCAGTTCGACACATACAACAACACAGAGTTACACATGGAGTAAAACAAACATACAGTCAATAATACAGTAGAAAAACAAATCTATATACAAAGAGTGCAAATGAGGTAAGATAAAGAAGGTAAGGCAATAAATAGGCCATGGTGGCAAAGTAATTACAATATATCAACATATTAAGAGATAACATAATAGCATTCTTTAACAGTGATCTACTACTGTGAAACCTGTGACGTTCATAGTTTACCACAATATGAGTCATAATACCCATAAAACCTAGCGGTCAAACACGGAAATGGTTCCAATTGTTTTTCCATCATTCATTTTATCTATTGTGGATTTTACAACCACTTCAAATAAGGGCTGTGTTTCGTGTAGGCTTACCCTGGCATGACGTTTTGATAACCGTGTAAATCTGGCAAGGTGACTTTTATCAATATATTCGCCTATATTTACCACCACCAAAATGAAATGCTAATTAGCTGCTAACGTGGCTATCATACAGAACTAAAAATGAATGTCTCAAGCTTCACATCACTAGGCTGGACAATAGAACAAAATTCACCCAAGGGTGAAAAACGACAAAAGAACGTTGGCTAAGCTGGAACACTAGCGCGAGCCCATAGCAAATGAATGGAATCGAAAGTTCACAGAGCATGTTTTGACTGGAGTGATGCTTAGAATTCCATTTCGCCTAAATGGCACAAAAACAAAAAAAAATCATCCCTTTTTATTTGACCACTACAATCTGTTCCTATGACTTGTGTAGAAAGTAAACATCCGCACCTCAATGGTGTTAACTGTGCTTATGTCTGCGTAATGAGAAAGTAGGGAAAAAATGAAAACTTCTGACCATTTCTGGTCTAGTGATTGATGACAACAGAGCTCGCTGCCCAGACTTACATAATTACAAAGAGGAGATTCTCATGACTAAAATGGTGCCCGACTTGAAAAAATCTAAATAAACACAGTGAGATATTTGGCGAAGTAGACCGGCATGCCTCTCCATAGGAAAACAATGGGGGGGAGCTCAGCGTTCCAAGGGCAAAAGTATTTTGGGGCTAGCATTTGATGACAACTGAGCTCGCTGCCCAGACTTACATAATTAGAAAGAGGAGATTCCCATGATTAAAATACACATCAAAAAATACACATTGCGAGATATTTGGCGAAATAGACAGACATGCCTATAATTCCCCTATAGGAAACAATGGGACAACCTCTGAGTTCCATGAGTAATTTTTTGTTGTTGTTCACATTTTAACTACCAACAACGTGAGCAGGTCTCATTGCCAACAATAGTGAAGCAGGCATTGTGACATAGAACAATAAGCTGGGAATAGAATGTTCGGAGGGCAAGTTGGTGCCACGGTGCTCAATAGAACTAATAGTAGCTGGCAGAGTGAAAAATGCCCTAAAATAAGGCCTGTTTTTTTGTGATTGCTTCAAAACGACGGCAAGCAGCTGGGAAATTGGTCATATTATGAAACTGGGCCCTACGGCAGATTCAATTAACTCGTTTTTATCAGAAAAAAGCATTTATCCTTTGCCAAGATAATCCATCCACCTGACAGGTGTGGCATATCAAGAATCTGATTAAACAGCATGATCATTACACAGGTGCACCTTGTTCTTAGGACAAAAATGTACCGTTTTTTCACACAACACAATGATGTCTTAAATTTTGAGGGCACATTCAATTGGCATTATGACTGGAGCAGAGCTGTTGCCACAGAATTGAATGTTCATTTCTTTACCATAAGCCGCCTCCAATGTTGTTTTAGAGAATTTGGCAGTATGTCCAACCGGTCTCACAACCGCAGACCGGCTACTTCACCTAACTGTTTGTTTGCACAACCAAAAAAACTGTCTCAGGGAAGGAAGCTCATCTGCGTGCTCGTCCTCCTGTCCAGTGTCTTGACCTGACAGCAGTTCGGCATCTTACCCGACTTCAGTGGGTAAATGTTTACCTTCGATGGCAACTGACATGCTGGAGAGGTGTTCTCTTCACGGATGAATCCTGGTTTCAACTGTACCGGTCAGATGGCAGTCAGTGTGTATGGCGTCGTGTGGGCGAGCAGTTTGCTGATGTCAACGTTATGAACAGAGTGCCCCATGATGGCGGTGGGGTTATAGTATGAGCAGGCATAAGCTACAGGCAACAAACACAATTGCATTTTATCAATGGCAATTTGAATCCACAGAGATACTGTGACGAGATCTTGAGGCCCATTGTCATGCCATTTATCCACCACCATCTCCTCATGTTCCAGCATGATAATGCACGGCCCCATGTCGCAAGGATCTGTACACAATTCCTGGAAGTTAAAAATGTCCCAGTTCTTCCATGGCCTGCATACTCACGAGACATGTCACCCATTGAGCATGTTTGGGATGCTCTGGATGTACGTGTTTGACAACGTGTTCCAGTTCCCACCAATATCCAGCAACTTTGCACAGCCATTGAAGATGAGTGGGTTACAACATTCCACAGGCCATAATCAATAGCCTGATCAACTCTATGCGAAGGAGATGTGTCACGCTGTATGAGGCAAATGGTGGTCACACCAGAAACTGACTGGTTTTTGATCCACTCCCCTACTTTTATTTTACGGTATCTGTGACCAACAGATGCGTATCTGTATTCCCAGTCATGTGAAATTCATAGATTAGGGCCTAATGAATTTTTTTCAATTGACTGATTTCCTTATATGAACTGTTAACTCAGCAAAATCTTTGAAATTGTTGCATGTTGCTTTATATTTTTGTTCAATTTAGCTCCTTCAACCTGAAACACAATTATATAAACACATGCTCCACTCTCAAGTTGGAGTTGAACTTGTTCACTGATGCCATGGCGGTGTCTGCTAAGAAGAAAGGAGCAGCTGCGAACTAGAAGGCTGCAGCCAAGGCAGCACTGGTCCACACCTGCCTTGTCTGTCAGTGAGTAGTATTGGTTGGTACTGTATGTGCCTTTAGGTTCCTCTCCATGTGCATGCTATTGTACTGGTCTGTGTGGCACAGTCTTTCATATGGGTAGTAGTTTGTTGCATCGTATTGCTTAGTTTATCATTTGTGTCAACTTCAATCTAAGCCACAAATTGTTAACTTCCTCCATTTTGTACTTTAACTTTATAGATGCAGACCCGAAGACATTCAAGCAGCACTTTGAGAGCAAGCATCCCTAAGTGAGCACACACACTCAAATGGACCTATAGCTGGGGTAAGATTCTACCAACATTCACACATAGTAGACTGTGTAAACCACCATGTTGTCAACAAAATGCTGTCCTCAATTATTAAGTTGTATTGTCTATGGCTCAATTTGTGTAAATACTGTGATCACTCATTGTAATTGTCTTTAATGTTGTGATTCACGGACACACCATGACCACGATTTTAATGCTGCAACTGAGACAGAATGACACATGCCGATACCCCGAGTATGACTGGACATGAGCCGGATACTTGTGACAATGACCTAAAAGGGATGCAGAAGCACTCCAGCACCCCATTTTATGTTTATTCCATGGGCAACCATCCCTCTAGATACCCTTTATTCCACACTATGCCTTTTATGCCCCATGGTCCCTCAACTTCAGACACCTTGGAACTCTCCATCTTATCTCTATAAACCCCCCCTACCTTCACCAATATTCCCTATGCTGCTTGTTTCACTTCTCCTGATTTCACAGTGGGTGCGAGACACTGTGGCTTGTAGGCCTCTCCAGGTCTCGCACCCACTGTGAAATCTGGTAGAGGATCGGTGATGATCTGGGTCTTCAGCAAGGCTGGAATCGGGCAGATTTGTCTTTGTGAAGGATGCATGAATCAAGCCACGAACAAGGTTGTCCTGGATGAAAACTTGCTTCCTACTGCTCTGACAATGTTCCCCCACTCCGAGGATTGGTTTTTCCAGCAGGACAATGCTCCATGCCACACAGTCAATCAAGGTGTGGATGGAGGACCACCAGATCAAGACCCTGTCATGGCCAGCCCAATCTCCAGACCTGAACCCCATTGAAAACCTCTGGAATGTGATCAAGAGGAAGATGGATGGTCACAAACCATCAAACAAAGCCGAGCTGCTTGAATTTTTATTCCACCAAATATTGATTTCTGAACTCTTCCTAAGTTAAAACATTCGTATTGTGGTTTAAAAATGAATATGAACTTAGTTTCTTTGCATTATTCGAGGTCTGACAACACCGCATCTTTTTTTGTTATTTTGACTAGTTGGCATTTTCTGCAAATAAATGCAATATATTTTTATTTGGAATTTGGGAGAAATGTTGTCAATAGTTTATAGAATAAAACAAAAATGTTCAAATTACCCAAACACATACCTATAAATAGTAAAACCAGAGAAACTGATAATTTTGCAGTGGTCTCTTCATTTTTTCCAGAGCTGTATATGCATTATTTACAATTTAGATTTCTTTAAAACAATGTAATTGTTGGAGTTCAGGTGTTTGACGTAATTGATGGGTGACTAGGTGCATTCTTGTCAAATAAATATGCTTATTCATTCCTGATTACAGATACATTCTGCAATGAGTTAATCTGGCTTTGAATCTGCAACAGAACATGTCAACACGTTAGTTCTGAATTGCTTTAACACAGCAGTGCATTCTGACACCATGAATTTAAATAGATTTCACCTTGTTCATATAGTTGGCAGAAATTATAAGTGATTAAATAAAGACCTCCACCGGCTGAAGAAGAGGATCTAGTAAAATAAGGGTATGTTGCTAATATCATCTAGGTAGGTAGCTAGCTAGCTATATAGCTTCTTTAAAAAAAAAAAAAACTAGCATACTATTCATGGAACATTATACATATCTTTACTGCTACTAGGATAGTATTCTGTACAAGACACAAGACCAAATGCATAAATAAGACAACAAATATTAGTTAAATAAAATATGGAACAGTAAATAAAAAAAATTCAATATATCTTTCATTTTAGATCAAGGTAGAAAGTAGCTAGCTAGCTGACAGCAAAGGTGTCAGCTAGAGATGGCGTGCAGGAGGTTGCAGGGATTTGTAGTCTTGCATGGTCTACTTTTATGCTAATTAGCATTTTCTAATCTGAAAGTAAATAGAGACTAATGTATTGATAAAAGTCACCTTGTCAGAGAGAGATTTACAAAGTTATCAAAACTTCACGCCAGGGTAAGTTTACACGAAACACAGCCATTATTTAAAAGTGTTTCTAAAATCCACATTGGATAAAACGAATGGTGAAAAAACTGTTGTAACCATTTCGGTGTTTGACCGCTATGTTTTATGGGTATTATGACGTGTCCACTGTGGGGCTCAATTAGAGGCTCTCCCTTTTAAAACAATCAATGTTGCTTCATCATTAATCTTCAAATTCCATGGCCCGCTTTGGCAATACTTCAACATTAAGTACCAATGTAGCCTTGTAACTATAGATTAATGGAGATGTTGAAAGAAACCAATATGTGGTAGTGTGAGTGTGAGCGTGAGAGAAAATGTAATATGTTTGAGAGCAAAAGAGAGAGAGAGAAAGAGGGTGCGCAGAGGGACACAGGTGAGCTTTGATGTGTAAAGCGGTAGTTTTGATGGGAAGCAGCTCCTCTTCCAGTGGAACAGAGGAATGTTCTAAAGACTGTAGAAAGAAGAGGCTGGTGCTTAAACACGGAACAAACTGCATAGGCTCAGACACACCCTAATGAAAGAGTAATACTAACTAACCAATATAATAACTAATAACACACACGAAACACACCCAGACAACCACACACATGCACAGACAAACACACTTTATTCTTCGGTCTCTTCCTCTAATACACCTAAAGTGCCTTCAGAAAGTAGTCATAACCCTTGACTTATTCAGCATTTTGTTGTGTTACAGCCTGAATTCAAAATGCATTAAATGTATTATTATTCTCACCCATCCACACACAATACCCCATAATGACAAAGTGAAAACATGTTTTTAGAAATCTTTGCTAATTTCTTGAAAATTAAATACATAAATATCTAATTGACATAAGTATTCACAAGCCTGAGTCAATACATGTTAGAATCACTTTTGGCAGCGACTACAGCTGTGAGTATTTATGGGTACGTCTCTAAGATCTTTGCACACCTGGATTGTACAATATATGCCACATTCTTATTTTTTAAATTCTTCAAGCTCTGTCAAGTTGGTTGTTCATCATCGCTAGACAGCCATTTTCTAGTCTTGCAAAATATTTCCAAGCCGATTAAAATCAAAACTGTAAGTAGGCCACTCAGGCACATTCAATGTGATCTTGGTAAGCAACTCCAGGTTATATTTGGTCTTACCTTTTAGGTTATTGTCTTGCTGAAAGGTGAATTTGGAAAGCAGACTGAACTAGGTTTTCCTCTAGGATTTTGCCTCTGCTTAGCTTTATTCCTTTTCTTTTTATCCTAAAAAACTCCTTAGTCCTTGCCAATGACAAGCATACACATAACATGATGCAGCCACCACTATGCTTGAAAATAAGAGTGGTACTCAGTGATGCGTTGTGTTGAATTTGCCCCAAACATAATGCTTTGTATTCAGGACATAATGTTAATTCCTTTGCCACATTTTTGCAGTTTTACTTAAGTGCCTTATTGCAATCAGGATGTATGTTATGGAATATTTGTATTCTGTACAGGCTTCCATCTTCTCACTCTGTCATTTAGGTTAGTATTATGGAGTAACTACAATGCTGTTGATCCATCCTCAGTTCTCCTATCACAGCCATTAAACTCTAACTGTTTTAACAGTGACCGTATTTCCGCCACACCGGCGGTCACGAGTCATGATTGGAGTCAAATTCCCGGTGACCGTTTAGTCACTGTAATCAGGCTTCTCCAAGCTCTGATGCTGCTGATGGTCATTATACCAAACTTGCTAACTGCCTGGTACTTAGCACTCTATTGTCCCTCTAATGACTCTGACATCAATACAAATGAAATCGAAAATCGAATCAAGCTCATGTTGCGCAACATTTCAATAGGCTATGCAATTGCGTGAGAAAACAGAGTGATGGCCTCTATTAAAAAGAGGAAGATCCCATCAGCTTTCTATAGGCTAGGCCTACTATATTTATTTCTCAACTTTCCTAATATTAAGCAGATTGCTTCTCTTTACAACAGGAGTATAGACTACCTGGCTGGCATGAAAAGGAACCACGGGAAAAGCATCCTCCATTCGCTATTGAAGTGCATAGATGACATGTATTATTTTTTTTCGCTGCCCCTGTTTCGAAACAGGTGCATGATAATTGTCAATTTTAAATCAAAACAAATTTCACACATATATTATTTTGAATACTGTAAAGACAAGATTAAATCAAGAATAGTGTGATGTGTGACAATATTAGCCTATCACTTGTGAATTATATATTATTATTTGTGAATGATGCACAGTTTAAGGCAAGAAACAGACCATGTTTTTTTTTTGCAACTTTTTCAAATCATAGTCTCATGTAGCCTAGCCCAAAAGCCTATGTTTTGATGAGGTTTGTATCACAACTAAAGTGGCTAAATAACTACTTAAAATGAAGCACATTAATCCGCTTTACCATGGGTGGAAAGATAAAGGTGCATTTTTATGGTGAAAATTATAATAAAAGCATGACATGCATAGTCGCATTTGTGGTCACTTTTGAGAATGGTGTTTTCCTGCTAATGGAACATTTGCGCTTGTAGCCCATTGCCGTGTGCGCATTTCTGCTCTTATAATGTGAAGACATTTCAAGCAAAACATTCTCATCTGTTGCGTCAGGCTCGTTGCTTAAAACTGGGTTTTAATGCTTGTGGTTGTATTCATTTGGGATCTATCGCACCCCACAACTGTTCGAAACTTTAATTGGAATATTTATTAACCGCACGGAATAGAATAGGTCAACTTTTGTACTATGGGGGATAGTAGATTGACATAGGCTAGTGCTTTTGCTGTTCGTTAGGCCTACTCATCTTGTTGGCTGTCGAAAAGTAAATGTGGACAGTTCCAATATCAATATCTTCAATATGCGCCTCGGAATTGGATAAGGACTTGTGCAGTTGCGTCACTGATGTGTCTGTCTTCACTTGTAGCCTGTGAAAAAGACCCGATCACATGACGGAGAGCTATGTGAGTGAGAGATGCTTCGGCACGCACCCGGGAGAAGGGAATTCTAATTATTATATTCAGCCCAAAGGCACAACGGCCACTGGCCGCAAAAGGCATGGATTTTTATAGGGGGCATTAAGGACACACAGAGGGGATGCAGCCGGGAAATTCGAGGCATTATCAAGTGCTCGTCAAAATGTGAATGAGAGACTGATGAAGTGTGTACAGCCTGCACAAAAAAACAAAGCAGAGCTCATGCCTTTCATGTGACTTTTTTCAAATCAACATTAGTCGCATCAAGCAGCCTTAGAATGTATTACAAATCAAAACATATAGCCCAACATTTGTATCACGACTAAAGTTACATAAATAACTCAAAATTAAGCATATATGAGTACCTGTTTCTTTGTTAACGCTCAACACAGAATAGCCGCATGTGCGCACTCCCTCACTCATTTGGAGAAAATATCCTTTCTATTTTATTCAGCTATGTTCAATTATATTCTTCATACTATAAAATAATATAAAATAATGCCACGTAATTATGAGCAAATCTTGTCTGCTAAATGAACTATGAACTAGCACACAGTCATATGGCATAGCCAGATGAGGGCCTAACATAAGGACAACTCATGCAAGTATGCTATTCTGTTCTTCTGAAATAGACTACATTTTCTTCATATCATGTTTCTTTAGACCTGTCTAAAATAAATAATGGATTTATTGTGATAGTGTAGGCTATATTAGATAGATTTATTTTTTAAATGTAGATGTTCCAAAGGTCTGCATCAGTGGCTTGTAGGCTATGCGTGGAAGCCAGGAGATGCTAAATGTGTTTATGTTAATTAACTGTCAATTACCGTGAGACTGGCAGTGATTTGCTTGACAATCACCGGCTGACAAAATTTCATGACCACCACAGCTCTAGTCTCATGGTGAAATCCCTGAGCAGTTTCCGTCCTTTCCAGCAACTGTTTGGAAGGATGCCTGTATCTTTGTAATGACAGGTATATTGATACACCATCCAAAGTGTAATTAATAACTTCATCATGCTCAAAGGGATATTAAATGTCTGCTTTTTTCTGACCAATCTACCAATACGTGAACTTCTTTGCGAGACATTGGAAAACCTCCATGTCTTTGTGGTTGAACATGTGTTTGAAATTCACTGCTCGACTGAGGGACCTTACAGATAATTGTGTGTTAAACACTATTATTGCACAGAGTGTGTTTGATGCAACTTATTATGTGACTTGTTAAGCACATTTTTACTCCTGAACTTATTTTGGCTTGCCATAACAAAGGGTTGAATACTTATTGACTCAAGATATTTCAGCTTTTCATTTTTAAATAATTGTGTAAAAATGTCTAAAAACATAATTCCACATTGACATTATGGGGTACTGTGTGTAGGCCAGTGACACAAAATCTCAATTTAATACATTTAAAATTCAGGTTGTAACACCAAAATGTGACCCGTTCCAGGAAGCTAGGCATATGTCACACGTCACTACTTCACAGGAGAGGCATTTGAACATTTTGGCAGGAATTCCTTCTGGAACAAGAACTTTGAACTTTAATGTGCCTTAATAACAAACTTGCATTCCATCTGTAAATACTAATAAAATTGTTAAGCCACAGAAAAAGTCAGGAACCTTCCCGCTAGCCATGATTTATTGAGATAATGGATGGGCTGGACATGCCGAGAGATGAGTTCGGATAGGTCTGCCATGTAGCACGCTTCTGTCTATAACATGAGCTTCTCAGTATGTGTAGATAATGCATTCTACTGCAGATGTTTTGAAAGATATCACAAAGAACTGCAAAAGTGTTGCTACTGCTCACAACTGAATTTAAAAGGCACTATCGACAAAGATTTTTTGGGAAAAGTTCTTATGGACTATTCTGGAGGACGGTCGTGCAATGCTGACTCTCTCTGGCTCTGAAAATGAACTAGACATAGTAGAGTCTTCTGATGAAAGTGATGGGGAAGATACGGTGATCATCAGTGTTGTTGTCACGGAAGAAGTTGACAGAGTTTTGAAATCAGTGGAATGTCTGGTGGAAGCAGAGTATGATTGCAAATGCGGTGGGAGTCGAAAAGAAAACAAGGATAGCTGTTGTATAAAACACCTGTCTCTGGATTACATCTTCAAACTAAGGGCAACCATGGCATCCATGACAGAGAGGGAGAAGCGTTCATCCATGTATACGGGTAAGAGTATAGCTACATTTTCAGCTATTATAAGTTTGACATTTTGTCAGAAAGTCATTTTCATTGCAAGTTAAAGCATACTGTTAATTAGCTAACGTTAGCTGGCTGGCTCGCTAGCTAACATTACGTGTATGAGCTGTGTAGTAATATTATTTGTATTTCAGAAAGCCATTTGCATTGCTAGTTATAGCCTAATGTTAGCTAGCTAACATTGAACATAGTTGGTTAGCTAAGGGAAACCAGGGAGAGGGAGAAGCGCTCATCCATGTATACGGGTAAAGGTCTAGCTACATTTTCAGATATTATGGTGCTTTCAAGACAACTGGGAACTCTGAAAAATATGAGGTCAAATCATGACGTCAGTGATCTTCAGGTCGGAAAGTGGGAGCTCTAGAATGAGGCCCGAGTTCCCAGTTGTCTTGAACGTGGAATAATAAGTTTCTAATTTTGTCAGAAAGCCATTGACTTGCATTGCAAGTAATATCATATTGTTAGCTAGCTAGCTAAGGTTAGCTGGCTGGCTCGCTAGCTAACGTTACGTGTATGAACTGTGTAGTGATATTTCGCATCTCAGAAATCCATTTGCATTGCTAGTTATAGCCTAATGTTAGCTAGCTAGCTAACATTGAACCTAGTTGGTTAGCTTTAGCTACCTGCAGATTCATGCATGGTACATGGTACACTACATGACCAAAAGTATGTTGACACCTGCTCATCGAACATCTCATTCCAAAATCATGGGCATTATTGATGGAGTTTGTACCCCCGTTGCTGCTATAGCAGCCTCCTCTCTTCTATGAAGGCTTTCCACTAGATGTTGGAACATTGCTGCGGGGACTTGCTTCCATTCAGCTACAAGAGCATTAATGATGTCAGGCACTGATGTTGGGAGATTAGGCCTAGCTCGCTGTCGGGGTTCCAATTAATCCCAAAGGTGTTCGATGTGGTTGAGGTCAGGGCTCTGTTCAGACCAGTCAAGTTCTTCCACACTCTCGACAAACCATTCCTGTACGGACCTCACTTTGTGCACGGGGGCATGGTCATGCTGAAACAGGAAAGGGCATTCCCCAAACTGTTGCCACAAATTTGGAAGCACAGAATGGTCTAGAATGTCATTGTATGCTGTAGCGTTAAGATTTCTCTTCACTGGCCTAGCCCGAAACATGAAAAACAGCCCCAGACCATTATTCCTCCTCCACCTAACTTTACAGTTGGCAATTAGCATTTGGGCAGGTAGCATTCTCCTGGCATCTGCAAAACCCAGATTCATCAGTCGGACTGCCAGATGATGAAGCGTGATTCATCACTCCAGAGAACGCGTCTCCACTGCTCCATAGTCCAATGGCAGCGAGCTTTACACCACTCCACTACGCATGGCATTGTGCATGGTGATCTTAGGCTTGTGTGCGGCTGCTCGGCCATGGAAACCCATTTCATGAAGCTCACGACGAACAGTTCTTGTGCTGACATTCCTTCCAGAGAAAGTTTGGAACTTGATAGTGAGTGTTGCAACCGAGGACAGACCTATTTTTACGCGTTACGCACTTCAGCACTCAGCGGTCCCGTTCTGTGAGCTTGTGTGGCCTACCACTTCGCAGCTGAGCCGTTGTTGCTCCTAGACATTTCCACATAACGATAACAGCACTTACAGTTGACCGGGGCGGCTCTAGCAGGGCAGAAATTTTATTAACTGACTTGCTGGAAAGGTGGCATCCTATGATGGTGCCACGTTAAAAGTCACTGAGCTCTTCAGTAAGGCCATTCTACTGCCAATGTTAGTATATTGAGATTGCATGGCTGTGTGCTCGATTTTATACACTTGTCAACAAATGGGTGTGGCTGAAATAGCTGAATCCACTAATTTGAAGTGGTGTCCACATATTTTTGTATATATAGTGTATTATGGGTTGGGATTACAGGTCTAAACTGTACTGTTTACACCTTCTGTATCCTGTGCATGTGACAAATAAACTTAGATTTTATTTGATATGGTGTGTGTTTACCAGAGATGGTAATGTGAAGAACAACATGTCCTGCACCAAAGTCAGATTAGGATATAGGCCAATGACTAGATAAAGATTATTTTTACTACTACTTTCAGCACTTAGATCTTAGATTTTTTACTACACTACCTTACTCTGTTTAGCACATGGCCTCAAACGTGAATTCTAAAAGAGATGGGTGGGGCTAAGGCTTAAGAGAGTGTGAGCAATGCTGAATGGGTGTAGACAAAGAAGAGCTCTCCAGTAGGTGTACCAAAACATTCACGGGCCAACTTTCAAAGCAGAATTACTTTCCCATTGTTCCTCAACTGCGGTGTTTGATATAAAATGTTCTGAGTTAATACTTTCATCCAATGTAAAAAACACAATTTAAAATGTTGCTACCAAGGACCGAATCAAGGTGTTGGGCCACAAATGTGGAAAAAGTCAAGGGGTGTGAATACTTTCTGAAAGCACTGTACACAAGCTTCATGTCTTCCCTTCAATTACTGCTTGTTTTCTGAGGACACACACACACGACCAGTCCCTGTGGCCGGGTCAGAAGAGTCCTTGAACCTGCAACAGCATCTGGCTGTGCTGTGCTGGACAGAGGACGGACGAACGGAGTGGACTTAAGATGTCCCAGTGAAAAGGGCTGATTTCTAAAGACCTGAGCTCCAAATGTGACAGAGCAGGAATGTTAATGTTTTACAGATGCACCAGAGCTGCAGCCAACAGGACACGTACATTTCACTTGGGTGTATGTTCAATCTGTTTCGTGAAATAAAACACGCACGCATGCACACGTACGTACTGTTTACTGAAGTCAACTCCGGAAGTCAAACTCCTGAGACAGTGAAACATTTGTAAAGAACACACAAGCTTAGAGAGGTACAGCTTTACCCAGGAACTAAGGAAACCAAATGGTTTTCCGAAATGGGAACAATTTGTCAATGACTAAACCTTCCAGCATTAGTTGTTTTACAGATATATTTACCTTCCTTTTTTTATTGTTGCTGAGTTGAGAAATGAAAGGAGTAGGAAAGAGAGAAGGAAAGTTAAGAGAAGGTTCTGGGAACAGCATGGAACGTTGGTCAGGGGCTTTCAGCCAGCCCTAACACACTCTGTAACGAGGTCCAATGGACCGACAGGCCACGCAGTGCCAGGCCAGACCCAGCACACTGTTAGATAGCAGGTGTTCCTCTGGTTGTAAAACATTGGTGTGCAGTCCACCTGGCGTGTGGAGGGCCTTGTGCAGCCCATGTGCAGCCGCTGCTGTTAAGTGACAGAGTGTGGGTTAAGGGCTGCACTAAAGCTCTCCTCGCGTACCTCTCTCGCACCTCATAAGAGAGAAGTAGCCTGGGGACTGCTCAGGCTCCATTGATATGCCCAAATTCCCTGCTATAGGCCTGCTCCGTGGATTTTCTGACTAGGAAAGAGGAGGGAGGTGGAGACAGGGAAGGATGGAGCTGACCTAAGGGCTCTCTCTCCAGTCTCCATGGCGTAAGATGTGGTGTCTACGTGTGTCAGCTGTCTTGGCTGGTAAGTGACATCAGGTGGAAAGTACAGTTATGGAAAGCTGGACTAGAGAACGTATGTGGGGATGACAGGTAGATTTGTGCCGGCACACTTACGGTGAAGATCATAATTTAATGAATAATCCTGATCACAGAGAAAGGTAATGAGAGGTCAGCCTTTTTCTTGCTCTATAGAAATGCCTTCATTATTAAGATGAATGACAAAAGCAGATTAAAATGTCTCAATATGTATTATTTATTCATTATTTGTAGATGTAATATTCCCATCAGGCTGATGAAAATGATCCAGTTTGTAAAATTTGCCAGAGCCCACCCAAACAGTTAACAAGCCATCAATATTCTCCATTACACTATTAGACTCCATTACACTATATAGGGTGTGTACATTGTATATAGAACCTCTAGAGCAGGGTCAAACACGAGGCTCAGGGGACATTTAGGACCCCACTTGTATAAACTGCTTGTTAATGCAGTCAAGGCAATTGCCAGATTATGGTGTTAAGTAAGTATATAGGCTACATAAGTGTGTAACAATGCACTTTTTTGTCATCACCAATATGCATCTCTCCTGAAATGTGGCTTTACAGAAATGGCCCCATTGGCAAAATTACTTTGACACTCCTGCTGTAAGGCACTGAACAGCTACAGAGCTACATTAATGATACACTTATCTCCATTAAAAGGCATTCAAAACATTTCTATCCATGTCCAACCCGTCTCCAGTCACTCAACGTTTGAGGCGTGGTACACAACCTTGGCCATTACTCTCTTAGTTTCAGCATCCACCCCAAAACAGTGACAAAGACTTCATAAGGCTACTATGGCACTGATGATAACTCAGTCCCATATGAAAAGTACATTTCCATTTCTAACTACCGCCTCACATTCCCATGTGAAAGATGTTCTGAGCCTGGTGGAGATGTAGAGCCTGGCTTTGCGAAGTCAAATTCATGAATAATGGGTGTGATAAAATGTTGCCATTCAACAGAAACAGCTGGGGCAGTTTGAGCACCTTGGAAAAAGTGAGATTTTAAGGGCCTCCCAGATCTGACGTCTTTCCAGAGGCTTGTGTTTTGAGGCCTTGTCACCATTTGTCATCACACCATAGTTTCTAGAAGAAATTCTAAAGATTAATTTTTCCCATCATTATACATGTTGACTAATATTTGTTACTCGTTTCAGAAAACTAGGGGCATGTCGCGGGTCTCTACTTCACAGGGGTGCCATTTGAACGTAAACATTTTTTAAATTTAAAATACTTTTTCTTTTGCAAAAATGCCTTCTGGAACATGTGAAGTTTCATGTGCCTTAATAGCAGACTTGTATGCCATCTCTAAATACAAATAAAATTGTTAAATTACGAGCCTAGTTGGTTTAGCCACATAAAAAGTCAACAACCTTCCCGCTAGCCATGATAGGCTGAGATAATGAGTGGGCTGGACATGCCGAGAGATGAGTTCGGATTGGTCTGCCAAATAGCACATTTCTGTCTATTTGAGCTGATCAGTATGTGTACAGTAAGTAATCCTGTCTAACGCAGCTTTTTTTAATGTATCACGTAGTAGAACTGCATAAGTGTTGCTCTCTACTTTCTGGAGGACCGAGTTTTGAAATCAGTGGAATTAGAGTACGATAGCTAAGGAGATGGAGAAAACACCTGTATCCGGATTACATCTTCAAAATAAGGGCAACCGTGGCATCTGTAACAGTGAGAGGCATACATCCATGATATTACACGTTTCTAATTTTGACAGAAAGTCGTTTTCATTTCAAGTTAAAGTGTACTGTTAGCTAGCAATCTAACGTTAGCTGGCTGGCTCGCTAGCTAACGTTACGTGTACGATCTCATTATTCGTATCTCAGAGCCATTTGCTTTGCTAGTTAGCTTAGCTAGCTAACATTGCACCTGGTTGGTTAGCTACCTGCAGATTCATGCAGTGTAGAAACGTCATGAGTTGGGATTATGGTTCATTGTTTACCTAGCTAGCTAGCTACATGTCTTAACAAAAGACTCCACTATGCAAGTAACCATTCAATAGAATGTCACCGCGACAATTGTTGATAGCCAGAGCGAATTTACCAGCTATGTCTATCTACTCCGATTTCAGAGCACTCTCGTCTGAGTGTGCCAGAGCGCAAAATAACTGACACATTTACGAACGCTCAACACCTGTTGAATATGGCTGGTGTCAGTAAACTTTGGCAAAAAAAATCATAAATTGTTGCCAGCAGCACAGTTGCAGTCACCAAAGCTCTGGATAACATAAAAACAGCCTAACCAGCTCTGCTAGGGCGAGTAAAATGGTCAGGGCTATATGGAATTGTTTTAAGAAGGTCATACCAAGGATAATTTTGCTATGTGATTTAGAATTGTAAGACCCCTTGATGTATAAGTATATAAGAAAGATCAGGAAACACATCTTTAACCCCTTAATTTTGTCACTAAATATACCATACATTTTTTCAGCTGGTACCGGGGGACCTTCAGATGAGTCTTGTGAGGCCTGTGGACATCCTAGAGCAAAACAACCGACAAGTACAGTACCAGTCAAAAGTTTGGACACCAACTCATTCAAGGGGTTTTCTTTATTTTTACTATTTTCTACACTGTAGAATAATAGTGAAGACATCAAAACTATGAAATAACACATACTGTATGGAATCATGTAGTAACCAATGGAATTATGTAGTAACCAAGTGTTAAACAAATAAAAATATATTTATATTTGAGATTCTTGCCTTGATGACAACTTTGCACACTCTTGGCATTCTCTCAACCAGCTTAATGAGGAATGCTTTTCCAACAGTCTTGAAGGAGTTCCCACATATGCTCATCCAACAACTCATCCCAAACCATGTCAATTGGGTTGAGGTCGGGTGCTTGTGGAGGCCAGGTCATCTGATGCAGCACTCCATCACACTCCTTCTTGGTCAAATAGCCCTTACATAGCCTGGAGGTGTGTTTTGGGTCATTGTCCTGTTGAAAAATAAATGATAGTCCCACTAAGCGCAAACCAGATGGGATGGCGTATCGTTGCAGAATGCTGCGGTAGCCATGCTGGTTAAGTGTGCCTTGAATTCTAAATAAATCACTGACAGTGTCACCAGCAAAGCACCCCCACACATAACACATCCTCCTCCATGCTTCACAGTGGGAACCACACATGCGGAGATCATCTGTTTACCTACTCTGCATCTCAAAGACACGGCGGTTGGAACCAAAAATAAAGAATTTGACTCATCAGACCAAAGGACAGATCTCCACCAGTCTAATGTCCATTGCTCGTGTTTCTTGGCCCAAGCAAGACACTTCTTCTTATTGATGTCCTTTAGTAATTGGTTCTTTACAGCAATTTAACCAGGCCTGATTCACGCAGTCTCCTCTGAACAGTTGATGTTGAGATGTGTCTGTTACTTGAAATCTGTGCTCTGTGAAGCATTTATTTGGGCTGCAATCTGAGGTGCAATTAACTCTAATGAACTTACCCTCTGCAGCAGAGGCAACTCTGGGTCTTCCTTTCCTGTGGCGGTCCTCATGAGAGCCAGTTTCATCATTGCGACTGCACTTGAAGAAACTTTCAAAGTTCTTGACATTTTCTGGATTGACGGACTTTCATGTCTTAACGTAATGATGGACTGTCCTTACTCTTTGCTTATTTTAGCTATTCTTGCCATAATATGGAATTGGTATTTTCCCAAATAGGGCTATCTTCTGTATACCACCCCTACCATGTAAAAACACAACTGATTGGCTCAAACGCATTAAGGAAAGAAATTCCACAAATTAACTTCTAACGGGCACACCTGTTAATTGAAATGCATTCCAGGTGACTACCTCATGAAGCTGGTTGAGAGAATGCCAAGAGTGTGCAAAGCTGTCATCAAGGCAAAGGGTGGCTATTTTGAAAAATCCAAAATATATTTTGATTTGTTTAACACTTTTTTGGTTACTACATGATTTCATAAGGGTTATTTCATAGTTTTGATGTCTTCACTATTATTCCACAATGTAGAAAATAGTAAAAATAAAGAAAACCGGGGTCGTGTCCAAACATTTGACTGGTACTGTACGTGTTCACCTTTACACTGAGGGGTCATATTAGAGTGTAGCCCAAACTACAGACAGAAGTTGGCAGATCGGCTGTACCGACTTCACACGAGTCCAAAGAAGCTTGTGCGAGAACACCATCGTGTTCATGAGATTCTCGTCTTCCCATAGAGGGGTCATAATCGTTTTTTAGGCCAAACCATTCGTACGCTACAGACAATTTTATGAGAAGACCGATTTTCGGGATGTCTCATGGTCTGACAAACACCGCGTTTAGCTCTGTCACTTTTCACTGCAAATGTGGCAATGCTACATAGGTGGATTGAGACGCATCCAATGTAAAAATAAACAGATCTCTCTAGTTTAAACTGACGGATTCTGTGGGGATTTTTGTATTATGCTAATTGGATTAGGGGTTTTTAATGCCCCCCTAGCAATAAAGGTTTTCTATAGGCAATGTGGTTAATAACATTATTATTGTTATTCGTTATTCACTGTATATTTATTCCTTGTGTCATCATTTTCTATTTTTTATTTTATCTTTAACTGCATTGTTGGAAAAGGACCCATAAGTAAGCATTTCACTGTTAGTCTACAACTGTTGTTTACGAAGCATTAGACAAATACAATTTGATTACATTTTTGATATAAGAGGCTGTAAAATATAAAATGTTTTCTTTAAGAGGATACTCTACACTGCAGTTAGAAACGTTAATTACATGCTGGATTTTTTGTCTTTGCCTTTTTCATGCCGTCGTTCCAAGCAGGGTGCGAAAAGAGAGTGAATGTGCACCAGCAGACCAGCGTGATCGTCGCCTCAGGATAGGGCCCAGCACTGAAGAGAAAAGCATGTTTCATTTTCTGTGGACCGGAGTATCAACTTCCTAGTAACTGGAGCCTCACTTCACCAGAACTTGGGAATCTTGCCCTTTTCTGGAAATGTATGACTTTAGTATTCTGATTCAAGTCATCGGGAAAGGTATTATTAAAGAGGGAAGCAGCAGCCTCCTAATTTTGTGCTTTGGGGACAGGCAGAATGTGACTGGCAGAATGGGTGTTGTATGTGGAGGATGAGGGTTGCAGTAGGTATCTCAGATTGGGGGGAGTGAGGCCTAATAGAGTTTTATAAATAAGCATCAACCAGTTGGTCTTGCGCTAGCGTTTACAGAGGAGTATAGAGTGCATTGATGTGTCCCATAAGGAGCATTGGTGGCAAATCTGATGTACGAATAGTAAAGAACATCTGGCTGCTCGAGAGCACCCTTACCTGCCGATCTAGAAATTACGTCTACGTAATATAGCATGTGTAGGATGGTCATCTGAATTAGGGTTAGTTTGGCAGCTGGGGTGAAAGAGGAGCGATTACGATAGAGGAAACCAAGTCTATACTCCCAAGTACTTGTATGAGGTGAGGGGAGCATTCTTCTTACCGAACCACATGACCTTTGTTTTGAAGGTGTTCAGAACAAGGTTAAGATACAGAAGATGAAACTGAAGGCTGTTGGGTCAGTTACCCTGCTTGACAACACATAGGCTCTATAGACTAGATGCCATACATATTCTTCCTCTAGACATAAACAACCTGGTCCAGAGATCCAACAATCACTTTTCCACTCTGTCTTTATTTCTTTGCCAACCTGCTTCTGTCTGTCTGGCCTGATAATGATCCCCTGGAGATTAACATAAACAAGTCAGCGGGGGTTACCAGTGAAATCACTGTTTTGGCATATCATATTCAATGTTCTTCCAAACAGTGCTAAATATACAATCACAACGTAGCCTATTAAAAAGTACTGTTTATCGAAATACTGTTAACCCAGGGTCATCCGGGTTAGGGTTTGGCCGGGGTAGGCAGTCATTGTAAATAAGAATTTGCTCTTAACCGACTTGCCTAGTTAAATAACGTTTCAATAAATAAAATAAAATACAATTAGTGTAGACAGAATTTAGAATTTATCTATATACTGTAAGCACACACTCAGAACACATAGTATTGATCTATTGCAGTTAATAGCCCACATAAACAGACAGACTCAAATATAAACTCCCCTGAACTGCGTGTGACCATTGTTTTCACAGCTTCCAGCACCCCCTGTTGCAGTGGGTTGTGAGTCTACATTCCTGCGGCATATTTCTCCTGACCCCTCAGGCTATCAGCTCTTCATGCCTGCACTCCAGCAGTGTTCCAGCTATCCCGTGCTACTGGACCCCAAAGTCTGCTTCTGAAGTTTGGGCAACAAAAACCCCTGTAGTATTTGCACAGAAGCATAAACATTAGACATGGGGGCAGGCAGCAAACAAATGCATAAACATTCAACATGCTGGTTTGAATCTAGCCTTCCCCTGCCATTCAAAGATGGCGTCTCAATAGTGTAGTCTCCCACTTAAGACCACTTTTGGCAGCTGTGCTCTTAATCTTGGCCTTAGACAGTGATCTCGGGGGAGACAGATGTCAATGTATAGCATAGATCATTGTCTTCTGACAGGTGGCGTCATTCTAATGTGAATCACAGCATTTACTCAGTGATGGGCAGCAAGAAAGCTCCAGCATAAGCCTCACTCAAGCCACACTCCATTGAACCAAAGTGCCATTGTGGAAACAGTGTGAGGATTTCCATTTGAAATAAGACAGACTTGGCTCCTTGTAGCCTGCTGTGCTGTGCCCAGTATCAGGGTATCACCCTCTCCATTACTACAACAAGCCTTGTGGTGAAAGGCGGTAGGAAGAGAGAGCTGCCACGCTAAACATATTTTGAGGCAGCTGGTTTCCTTAAAGTCATATTGGATGTATACAACATGATCTGATGGCTATCTCAAGCCAACATGGTCTAACCTATCATTTCACATTAATTGGATTCCAGTTAGAACTGCCAGCCACAAAGCTGAAAATTATTTAGAACGCTCCTCTGACCCGAGAATCCCCAGAGACTCCTTTCATACGTACTAACTGTATGAGCAAGAAGGAAAGCCATCTGTTGTCGAGTCAACGGGAGATGGTGTTTGTGTGTAAATGACAGGTACAGAGATTGAAAAGGGATAGGTTAAGTGAGTTGGCTTCTAAAGAGCTTTTTGTTTGACTCAATTCTCTGTACTGGTAAGGAAAACCTGATGGTGCTACCAGGAAGATCAGACAGATTTTTTAACCAATATACACAGAGTATACCAAACATTAGGAACACCTTCCTAATATTGAGTTGCATCCCCCCCTTTTGCACTCAGAACAGCCTCAATTTGTCGGGGCATGGACTCTACAAGGTGTCGAAAGCGTTCCACAGGGAAGCTAGCCCATGTTGACTCCAATGCTTCCCACAGTTGTGTCAAGTTGGCTCGATGTACTTTGGGGGATGGACCAATATGATACCCAGCAGCGTTGCAGTTGTTTTATTTCTTTTTTATTTACTCCTTTTTCTCTCCCAATTTTGTGATATCCAATTGGTAGTTACAGTATTGTCTCATCACTGCAACTCCCGTATGGACTCGGGAGAGGCGAAGGTCGAGAGCTGTGCGTACTCCGAAACACAACCCAGCCAAGCCGCACAGCTTCTTGACGCTAAACCCGGAAGCAAGCCGCACCAATGTGTCGGAGGAAACACCGTGCATCTGAAATCAAATCACATTTTATTTGTCACATACACATGGTTAGCAGATGTTAATGCGAGTGTAGCGAAATGCTAGTGCTTCTAGTTCCGACCATGCAGTAGTATCTAACAAGTAATCTAACAATTTCACAACAACTACCTTATACACACAAGTGTAAAGGAATGAATACGAGTATGTACATACAAATATATGGATGAGCGACGGCCGAACGGCATAGGCAAGATGCAGTAGATGGTATAGAGTACAGTATATACATATGAGATGAGTAATGTAGGATATGTAAACATTATATAAAGTGGCATTGTTTAAAGTGGCTAGTGATACATTTATTACATCCAATTTTTAATTATTCAAGTGGCTAGAGATTTGAGTCAGTATGTTGGCAGCAGCCACTCAATGTAAGTGATGGCTGTTTAACAGTCTGATGGCCTTGAGATAGAAGCTGTTTTTCAGTCTCTCGGTCCCAGCTTTGATGCACCTGTACTGACCTCGCCTTCTGGATGATAGCGGGGTGAACAGGCAGTGGCTCGGGTGGTTGTTGTCCTTGTTCTTTTTCGCCTTCCTGTGACATCGGGTGCTGTAGGTGTCCTGGAGGGCAGGTAGTTTACCCTCGGTGATGCGTTGTGCGGACCTCACTACCCTCTGGAGAGCCTTACGGTTGTGGGCGGAGCAGTTGCTGTGCCAGGCGGTGATACAGCCCGACAGAATGCTCTCAATTGTGCATCTGTAGAAGTTTGTGCGTGTTTTTGGTGACAAGCCGAATTTCTTCAGCCTCCTGAGGTTGAAGAGGCGCTGTTATGCCTTCTTCACCACGCTGTCTGTGTGGGTGGACCATTTCAGTTTGTCCGTGATGTGTACGCCGAGGAACTTAAAACTTTCCACCTTCTCCACTACTGTCCCGTCGATGTGGATAGGGGGGTGCTCCCTCTGCTGTTTCCTGAAGTCCACGATCATCTCCTTTGTTTTGTTGACGTTGAGTAAGAGGTTATTTTCCTGACACCACACTCCGAGGGCCCTCACCTCCTCTCTGTAGGCCGTCTCGTCGATGTTGGTAATCAAGCCTACCACTGTAGTGTCATCTGCAAATCTGACGATTGAGTTGGAGGCGTGCTTGGCCACGCAGTCATGGGTGAACAGGGAGTACAGGAGAGGGCTGAGAACGCACCCTTGTGGGGCCCCAGTGTTGAGGATCAGCGGGGTGGAGATGTTGTTTCCTACCCTCACAACCTGGGGGCGGCCCGTCAGGAAGTCCAGGACCCAGTTGCACAGGGCGGGGTCGAGACCCAGGGTCTCGAGCTTAATGACGAGTTTGGAGGGTACTATGGTGTTAAATGCTGAGCTGTAGTCGATAAACAGCATTCTTACATAGGTATTCCTCTTGTCCAGATGGGTTAGGGCAGTGTGCAGTGTGATTGCGATTGCGTTGTCCGTGGACCTATTGGGACGGTAAGCAAATTGGAGTGGGTCTAGGGTGTCAAGTAGGATGGAGGTGATATGATCCTTGACTAGTCTCTCAAAGCACTTCATGATGACGGAAGTGAGTGCTACAGGGTGATAGTCATTTAGCTCAGTTACCTTAGCTTTCTTGGGAACAGGAACAATGGTGGCCCTCTTGAAGCATGTGGTAACATGGATTGGTAAGGATTGATTGAATATGTCCGTAAACACACCAGCCAGCTGGTCTGCGCATGCTCTGAGGATGCGGGCCAGGGATGCCATCTGGGCCGGCAGCCTTGCGAGGTTTAACACATTTAAATGTTTTACTCACTTTGGCTGTGGTGAAGGAGAGCTCGCAGGTTTTGGTAGCGGGTCGTGTAGGTGGCACCATATTGTCCTCAAAGCGAGCAAAGAAGTTGTTTAATTTGTCTGGGAGCAGGACATTGTGATCTGCGACGGGGCTGGTTTTCTTTTTGTAGTCCGTGATTGACTGTAGACCCTGCCACATACCTCTTGTGTCTGAGCCGTTGAATTGCGACTCTACTTTGTCTCTATACTGACGCTTAGCTTGTTTGATTGCCTTGCGGAGGGAATAGCTACACTGTTTGTATTCAGACATGTTTCCGGTCGCCTTAACCTGATTAAAAGCAGTGGTTCGCGCTTTCAGTTTTGCGCGAATGCTGCCATCAATCCACGGTTTATGGTTGGTTTTAAGAGTCGCTGTGGGTACAACATCACCGATGCACTTGCTAATAAACTCGCTCACCGAATCAGCGTATTCATCAATGTTATTGTCCGACGCTATGCGGACCAGCGTTGAACAGACCTGAGCACGGGCGTTTCCTGTTTTAGTTTCTGTCTATAGGCTAGGAAACCAGGTGGCTGTACCAACTCTGATAACGCATCCCGAGTGAGCCATGTTTCCATGAAGCAAAGAACGTTGCAATCTCTGATGTCTCTCTGGAAGGCAACCCTTGATCAGATTTCATCTACCTTGTTGTCAAGAGACTGGACATTGGCAAGTAGTATACTCGGGAGCTGTGCGCGATGTGCCCGTCTACGGAGCCTGACGAGAAGACCGCCCCGTCTGCCCCTTCTCCTGCGCCGGCGTTGTTTTGGGTCGCCGGCTGGGATCCGGTCTATTGTCCTGGTTGGTGGATCAAACAGAGGATCCGCTTCGGGAAAGTCGTATTCCTGGTCGTAATGTTGGTAAGTCGACTTTGCTCTTATATCTAATAGTTCCTCCCGGCTGTATGTAATAAAATGTACGATTTCCTGGGGTAACAATGTAAGAAATAATACATAAAAAAACGAAATACTGCATAGCTTCAATAATACATAAAAAAA
Organism: Brachymystax lenok tsinlingensis; assembly: GCA_030435695.1. Lineage (NCBI taxonomy): Eukaryota > Metazoa > Chordata > Actinopteri > Salmoniformes > Salmonidae > Brachymystax > Brachymystax lenok. The sequence goes on along the minus strand of CM059808.1, from coordinate 14,221,546 downwards.
CAAACACAATTGTGCGCCGCCCCATGGGTCTCCCGGTCGCGGCCTGGCTGTGACAGAGCCTGGACTCAAATCAGGATCTCTAGTGGCACAGCTAGCACTGCGATGCAGTCCCTTAGACCACTGCGCCACTCGGGTGCCATTAGGTTGCAGTTCTTGAAAAACAAAACTAGTGTATCTGGCACCTACTACCATACCCTGTTCAAAGGAACTTAAATAATGTGTCTTCACCCTTTGAATGGCACACATACACAATCCTTGTCTCAATTGTCTCAAGGCTTAAAAATCCTTCTTTAACCTGTCACCTTCCCTTCATCTACACTGACTGATGTGTATTTTACAAGTGACATCAATAAGGGATCATAGCTTTCACCTGTATTCACATGGTCAGTCTATGTCCTGAAAAGAGCAGGTGTTCATAATGTCTTGTATACTACCTTGTACACACACAACTTCTCTGCAAATTGTGTCAGATGCAAAGCAAAGCTTGTAGTACTGTATGAACATGGTGTTATAAAGACCAGGCTAAACATAAAGTCTTCATAATGCACCTGGAGAACACTCTGGGCATAACCTAGACATTCTCATCAGGCCTTCCTCCCAAATCTAATTTCCAGGGGCAGGCAGTTTGCCAGATACTTTGCTCTGGAAGTGCGCTATCTCACCCCAGTCTGGTCCCTGCTACAAGCTGAACTCTGACTCATTTTCTGTCCGTAAGTAAACTAAAAGCCCAGCTTAGCCTAGGTAAGCACCGCTTACCTAGGCCTCGCCAGTGACCCAACCCATAAGGCGAGCCATTATTCCAACACAAATACCTGAGACCCAAAGGAACAGGAGTTTCTGATTATCACACATCATACGTTACAGGACATAATCACTTGTGTTTTCTTCTTGGCAGCCTGCAATCTTCAGTGGGAAAGGAAGTATTTTTCTCCTCATTCTTTTTTTACAGACAAGAATATGGCAGAGCTGGCTGGACCACAGAATGGACTGTGCCAAATCTCTGGAGGAGGTACCAGCTCAAGGAGAGACAGAGAAAGAGAGTGACGCAGCTCAAGGTTGATGCATAAACGTTCAGCCTATTTAAGTGGTCGTGGGGTATTTGGGTAACACTACTTAAAGCCAACTGGTTGTTTAAGTGTTTTACTTGAAAACATGAGATCCAATAAAAGAACCTGATAGAATTAGCTATTTTTATGTACTGAATGTTTTCAGACTAAGCACTTTATTATTCGTTCCTTGACTATTCCAGATCTGTATATCTATAAAGGCCTACATATCACTAAGCACTATTTGCTTGAGGAAACGAAAGATAGCACGATTAAGATTAGACAGAGCAGTTACCAATGTTTTTACATTTTGGTCTCTACAACACATAGGACAACCTGTGAAAAGGCTCCATCTGAAATAAGAGCTGGAATGCCCACCAGAAAAAAAATATGATTTCTTGTTATTCAATTCATTAACCTTTAACGCTGTGAGCGGAGTGGGAAGGTTACAGGGGGAGTCCTATCTCGGCCTAGGATGTTTTCACAGGCCGTCTCTAACATGAACCTCTGTTTTCACTGCACTTCGCAATGTGCCATGCTCCCACCCTGGAATCAGCCTAACCCATCACTGGACAGCAGGGTGCCATGAAGTAGAGGCAGCTATATGGGAATCAGAGGCCCATATGCATCAATTTGGCTGACACATTTAGGCAGCCTAAAGACATCCTTTATCATGGTGGTAAATTAATGTCATAATTCTCAAAAATGAATGCAGTAATTCTAACGTATGAACATTAAAAGTGGGTCAACTGTGGGTCAAGAAGGTTGTAGAGATCTATGAAAACCTTCATAGATCACTTAAAGCTTGACAAATCTCCATGTTATAGACATTACACTACAAGTTCACTTCTATAGTAGTCTTTGAATCAAAGTGGGGTCTCACCTGCAGCCCAGGATCCCTCTTCATCATCTGCAGGATGAGGTAGCAGCCAATGGAGTGGCCCACCAGGACCAGGCGAGAGTCCCTGGGAACGTGCTCCGTGAGGAAGGCCAGCTTGTGCTCTATCTGCCCGTTCAGACCAAACACGTCCCCCGCTGCCATCACTGATGGGTCTGCAAAGATCAAGGTTCATCATTAGTATTCAGTATTACATTAGTATGACATCATTTATTTCACCATCACCCAAGTTATTCTGATCAAGGACATGAGCCAGCATCATTTATCAATGTCTCTGTACACAAGATAGTCTTTATTTACATTTGGCACATGGATCACCCCAACATAGGCCCAGGGACATCATGTTATGGTAATGTTCACTGTTTAATTTACTGATGTCTTCTCATTTGTAGTACTCAGGACCCTTTGATAACAAAATTAAAACAAGAACATCCAAAGGGCAATCGAAGTTAGGAAGTATTCCAGAAACATCTTGATTTCATTTCTGTAATCTTTTTGGAAAGATATTTAACGATACTTTATCATATAATGGTGTAAATCTAGGGACAGAACAAAGCTTTGAAGGAAGCGGTTAACAATTTCCTACCTGTGCAGAGCAGTCAAATCCAAGACAATGTTACGATTAGAGAGAGGGTATGAGAAAAGGAGATGGAGAGATGATGAAAGAGAAGGTAAGAAAGACCGAAAGGAAGAATAGAATGTGTCTATGGTGATTTAGCGGGCGGGAAAAGACAAATTCAAAATTAATTTCATAACAAAAAAATCAATCCCCATAGAATTGAACATAATTGGTGAGGGACTTGATGTTTGTTTCTCTCAGAGTGGAATTTGGAGCAGCCGTTCTGTGCAGACAGCATAAGGATCGGGTGGGGAAGGTTGTGGGGGTTGGGGATATGCTTACTGTATAATGTAAAAAACAAAATGAGTGCAAATTGTGATTAATGGATCAATAAAGAATAACATATGGCAAAGACAAATTCCCCCACACAACATAATGATCCTCTTGGCAAGAGAAAGAACATCCCAGGCTGGGGCGGCCCGTTAAGCGATTAAAGCCTTCTCACAAATGTGCAATAAATGTGCTCCATTTTTTCTTCTAGGGAAAAGGTAACTGATTTCCTATGTGTCAAAAGAAAACTCACTAGTGGTGTTACTGATTGCAACATTGGAGGTGTAGGCTCTTATTTTTTTTACTCTCTCCTCTGTAATTGGGTGTGGTTGCACCATTAATGAAGCTGACAACGATACGGAGAAAGAGATGAGAAGGAGATTAGCAACAGCCTCGGTCCTGTACTGCATTGTGCATACTTTCTCTCAGATTACAAACTTCCTTCTCAAAAGGGTTTGTGAAGCTGGGTTCAACATCTGTACCACAGTGGTAGCCCACAGTTGTCAACCTTGCATAAAAACGAGAGATCAAGAAACAAGATAAAGTGACGGTTGTCTTGAAATTATTTGATCAGATTGAAAAGCTGGGCATCAGACCAAAATGTCATAAAGTGGTGGTAAACAAAAAAGTTTAAGTCGTTATTGCTAATTTCTACTGCTTTGTGCCATTTCTCTCCAACACTTATTTTCAAAAGATATGCTCAAACAATCAACCAACCAATATCCATGGCACAAATCACATGGAGTTGTAGACTTGACCGACGATAGCGGTGGGAGGTGGGAGCATAATTGGAATCAGAAAGACTCTATAAAAACCTCTCGTGATATTAGACCTTGGCTGGTGTAGCATTTTTGGGGGGGATTAAATTTTCTGAATGCATGTTTTAGTACTCTGGACATTAATAGTGTGCAATTTAGCCATATCAAAGTGAGAAAGTTTCTGGTGAAAAGTAGCGTTGCAAACTCATTCTGACAAAATGAATTAGATCTGAGGCCCCTGGAGGATCCCGTGACCCAGGAATGGATTATTGATGCTGGCACAGGGAGAATGTTCCCTGTGTTTGCATTAACAGATATTTTTACAGTCATCAAAACCATCAAGCAAAACTTGCCTTGCCACAGGAACACTTCTACCACTGGAAGATTTGGAATAGAACCTTTAATGCTGCACTTTTTTTTTACTCTGTTTGTTTTTCCAAAACCGGAAAACTTTTTTTTCAACTTCATCAAGTATGCATTAGCTGTTAATAATAATAACTGCCAGTCTTTAATTTGCACAAGTCACTGGAAAGTCAGAGGAGGCCCAATCAATGCTGTATGGGTTTCTCTGTATCAGCGAGGCCTTTCCTTGGACGTCCCAGAGGTTTTAGAAGCTGCTGCTCTACGATGCCACCCTATCCCTTAGCAAACTGAATGCTCTTTGACGAGTTGTAAATCAATGGCAAGCATTCAAGGGGTTGACCATGGTGGTAAATCCCAAAGGCTTGGATTGAAGCCGCAAGAAGAGAGGTGAAAAGGAAGCTGATATGTCAGACATGTTTGTGTTTCCGTGTTGGATGTGGGTAATAGTCGAGTGGATATGGAAAGTGCCATCCAAAGAATGAACACCTAGTTAGTAATGCTGGACTTATACTGCATGATAACCACATGAGCGTGTAGGTCTAGCCTGGCTATCATAGCCACAAGCAGAGAAATTATTTACTAGTATTTACAGTAAATCCTAATCATAGTGAGCAGATTTCCCTGGATAAGGGCATCTCACCAAACGGAAAGACATGATGAAGGACTATTGAGATGAACACAAAACTTGCTGCTAGACAATTTGAGCCTTTCTCTGGTCTTAAATCAGTGCCGTTGTTGAGGTTTCGGGATAAAAGATGAGTCCTTCCCTGCCCATCTTGAGATAGGGCTGCTGCTCATTGTCACCCCCTGGAACACCAGGCTGAACAGAGTGGTTTTCATTTATTCTCTCTGATGATCGGATGACATGCTACGAATTGGCAGGGTTGTCTGATTTTATTTTTACTGTATCTATTGACTATCTCCAGACTTTGCCTTGTGTGTTCCATGAATCATTTATGAGTTGGAAGTTTCGACAAGTGTGTGCCATGTGTTCACAATAAAAGAGGAACTGTTCAATGCTTCACTTTGTTACATGAATGTCTATATAATCTAGACCAACTCTACCAAACCTCTGGAAAGACTAAGTAATACATCATTATTTCTCATTATAATAAAAAATATATATATTGTGTCATGACCATAACCAACTGACATCTGCACATTCAACCTTGGTATCTATATGGTCAAAATAGGTTGTCTGATTGACATGACAAAGTCACGTAGTCTCCAGGCTTTTGAGCTACGTAAAGAGAAGCCTGGAAATCAAGGATTCCGTCAAGTTATCATCAGAACTCATGCTAGTTATCGCACATCCCAAATGAGGCTATCTACCGAGGTACACTTTGACAGAATGTTAACTTACACTTATCTGTCCTTTACAAACCCTCAAGATGGATATATTTGTCATTTTCAAGGTGGACAGATCCAAACTGTATCGTCCAGTGTATCTCATGAGCCCTCTGAAAAGGGATTTAACTTACTACATGTGAGGGCTTGGTAATGTCTTTCCCACGTATCAGGCACAATAAAAACGTCCTCACTGCTTTATGAATGAATATTACAGGGCTCATATGCTGGTGCTGGCTAGAGAGGGAGAGGGAGAGGCCCCTTGGCTCAGGCTAACTCGTCCAGCTCAGCTAACATTCCTCTTCTCCTGCGCCATCCTTAGCATCGTCTTTAGTATTGGAGAGTGAACTAACAAGGATCTGGCCATTTCAAAGCTGGCTAATCAGTCATTAGTGGTCAGGAGATGTGCTGTTGATGTGGATAAGTGGAAGTGGATCAGTGTGGATACACCAGCAATAAGGACTCATAGAAAGTCCGGCTGCACAAAGCACTCTCAAGAAGAGATATGAATTAGTTCTGTACCTTCAATCATGTCCATAGTATCAGGAGGCACACAGTGTCCAGCATGGCTCACTGCCCACACAGGGTAGCGCTGCCCCAATGTCTGGTGAAGCATCTGCATGAAGGTCTTGTAGAAGCCAACCACACCTGGGTTACCTGCAAAGATGCCAAAAACACTATAAACATCATAAAGTGCTCTGCAAATGTAACACCACATGATAAAAACTAGGGATGTAACGATTCACAGATTCACAAGTTGGGGCGGCAGGTAGCCTAGTGGTTAGAGTGTTGGACTAGTAACCGAAAAGCTGCAAGATCGAATCCCCGAGCTGACAAGGTAAAAATCAGTCGTTCTGCCCCTGAACAAGGCAGTTAAACCCACTGTTCCTAGGCCGTCATTGAAAATAAGAATTTGTTCTTAACTGACTTGCCTAGTTAAATAAAGGTAAAAAAACACAACAAAAATATATGACTGCATCCGTCCTTGGACCACAAACCGCAGTGTTGTAGTACTCGAGACCGGTCTTGGTCTCTAGACAACATATTGAGTGTCTTGGTGTTGGATACATAGACAAAAAAACATAGGCTACATTGCCCTCCCCTAATCTGATAGAGGTAGCGGGGTGGTAGATGCCTAGTCTCCATTATGGCTCAGATCAGGTGCCTACAGTACATACACCATAGACATACATAAATACTTAGACACAAACCGCACACACACACGTCAGCTCAGAGGCTCAGCTCATGTGCTCCAACAGCAGCAGATTTTTATTTAGAATGGAAAATGAAACAAATGTTAGTGCATCGAATCATATCGCACAGAATCATTTTGATTCGGTCTCTAATCAAACGTTTCAAACATATCATTCCTGTATTGTATCGGAGCCCATGTCTCCAGATATGCATCAAATCGTCTTGAAAGGGAAAGATGCACATCCATAACAAAAACTACACTTTATGGAGGTAGGCTACATGACTAAACGCTAATAAACAAACCATATAAAACATATATTCTGACAGCCAACCTTACCAACATCTTAGTATGTTAATCATTTTCTTCTCTACTCTTGAAGATTTCACGCATGACGACAAAGTGTTGGCCATGGAATGGTTGTAATTCCCTGGCCTTTGCCATCAATCTTATCAGCCCCCATACAGCAGCATGTCATAGGTAGCACTGTCAGCTCAGCTGCTAGCTAGGAACTTTATTTAGCACATGGTACTGATGTAAAGTAAAGCCATTGCAACACACAGATGTGAATCTAGATGTTTTTGTATTTAAGAGCTCTACAGTCCTGGATTTGAACCCACATGTATTGCATTCTGAAAGCAGCTAACCACATGCTCCCATCAAGTTAACAAGCTAATAAGTAACAATCACACATAGTTATTATCAGCAAAATAATGAACTTGTCTTATTTTGCCTGGCAGAAGGGCTTGGATTCCTTGTGAAAGCTGATGCGATGTTGAAACAATCATAAACATTTACTAAGAGTTCAACTCTATTCTTCTAGGGTGGGTGACGGCAACCATAAAGTACATGGACCTACTGTAGATTAGGCTTTTGTGGGAAATAATGATAAACAGTGGTTTGAGGGTGAGGGATATGGGATAAAACCTGTAGTCTGAGTCTGAACTCTCACTACAGTGGGCCCGAGTTCAGAACACTTGCCGCAGTTCTCGGTAGTGTTTTCATATTTTCATTCACATATCCTGAGTCATTAATCAAGAGCCAAATGCAGCTGAAGACGTTGCACAACACTTTGTGTGAGAGCAAGCAAGTTTCTCTGCTGAGGTGAGTGTACAAAAATAAATATGGGAGGCAAATAGACATAGAAGAGTAAGATACAGTGCCTTCAGAAATAATTAATACCCCTTGACTTATTCCACATTTTGTTGTGTTACAGCCTGAATTCAAAATGGATGAAATATATATTTTCCTCACCCATCTACACACACTACCCCATAATGACAAAGTGAAAACATGTTTTTAGACATTTTGGCAAATTTATTGAAAATGAAATAGAAATATCTCATTTACACAAGTATTTACACCCCTTGGTCAATAATTTGTAGAATTTCAGCCTTTCTGGGTAAGTCGCTAAGAGCTTTCCACACCTGAATTGTGCAACATTTGCCCATTATTCTTTTCAAAATTCTTCAAACTTTGTCAAATTGGTTGCTAATCACTGCTAGACAACCATTTTAAGGTCTTGATATAGATTTCTTTTCAAGCAGATTTAGGTCAAAACTGTAACTTACCCACTCAAGAACATTCACTGTCTTCTTGGTAAGCAACTAGGCCTTGTGTTTTATGTTATTTTCCTGCTGAAAGGTGAATTCATCTCCCATTCTGTTTCTTTTTTATCCTGAAGGTGCCCTTCTTTGCAAGGCATTGGAAAACCTCCCTGGTCTTTGTGATTGAATCTGTGTTTAAAATTCACTGCTCGACTGAGGGACCTTACGGATAATTGTATGTGGGGGTACAGAAATGAGGCAATCATTCAAAAATCATGTTAAACACTATTATTGCACACAGAGTCCATGCAACTTATATGACTTGTACACATTTTTTCTCCAGAACTTATTTAGGCTTGCCATAACAAAAGGGGGCTGAATACTTATTGACTCAAGACATTTCAGCTTTTAATTTTTTATGAATTTGTAAAAAAAAAATTGGAGAACCTAATTCCACTTTGACATTAAGGGGTAGTATGTAGGCCAGTGACAGAAACGTTTTATTTAAGACATTTTTAATTCAGGCTGTGATGCAACAAAATGTGGGAAAAGTCAAAGGATGTGAATACTTTCTGAAGTCACTGTATTTATGAAGTTATTAGAAGAAGGACAATTCCCCCTAGTAATAGTTCAGGGAGGTGGAAACCTACTCAGTCTCATTCATTTAATTGACAGGAGTAAGCCTAGGTTGTGATGATCAGCGAAAAAACAACTCATTTGAATCTCATGAAGCTCATGCCTCCACTGTAGTAGTTTCAGTTAGAATGGACACCATCATTTTGTTTTGACTTTTTTGAACGTGAAATCCAACTTTCCCCTTTAACCAACCATGACAGATAAGGCCCCCTCTTTTCTCTCATCGCTGGGCAACCTTTCTCCATATCTGCCAGGATCCCGCAGTTGAACATTGTGTCGACTCTCTTCTGCTCTCCACAAGCTGAGTAAACAGTCAACTCCCTCTTTCTCCCAGACAGTGGGGAGTGTGCAGGGGATGGGCTTTCCTTAAATGCAGCACCCTTTTCTAGACTCCGTCCACAGCCCCTCCTAGCCTACTGATTAAATACATTTGTATGTTTTTATTCACGCTGGGTTTCCAAATCTCTCCCAGATGGCCCCAGGCATGCTCAAGAAGCAGGTTTTCAGAAACCTAGCCCATACCAGAGATGTGCCATTGGAAATGACAGTGCTATTTTTGCTAGGCACCACAATAGACGCCCCCATTCTCCCGCTTGTGGCTTGCACTCCCAAGAGGAGAAGTAATGAAGGCCCCCTGAATCCCACTGTCACACAGCTTGAATCAGTTTGAACTCAAGGCAAGTTTAGAAAAGAAAACAGCTTTATACTGTAGCAGTCTGGGACCACTCTTCAGACCGTGCTTTTGTAAGAAGTAAACAGGTACCCGAACCTGAACACACAATTGGGATGTGAACAGATGAACTTTCAACTGATTCTTGGTCTTTATGAACATAAGCTTCAGTATTTGTATGAGTTTTGGGGCCAACATCTGTCTCTATCAGCAAAGCTGAGTTTGGAATGTGATTCGCTGGAGGTTACATCTGTCTGGTGTTCACAGCCAATTGAGGGACGAGGGGCGGATTACTTGGGTTCTATGTTGCGACGAGTGTGCCTCTCACTCAAGAGAGGAAATGCAGGAGATTGCAGAAGTCCCCTTTTGTGAAAAAATAGGACAAAAACAAATGAACAGAACCAATTACATTAGTACACAATGTTAAGTCTGTGGGCTGAAAGAGAGACAGAGTACATAGTAAGAAACCTGAACTAATAATGGGTTTCAAATGAGTTGATGGAGAGAGATGGCGGAGGTCTCACATAGTCATGAGTCAGTGGTTGAGAGGGAAAAGCCTGAATACTTAACTCCACAATAAGACTCTTCAGAATAGGTGGTGGTAGTAAACACCAGAGTACTGAATGATCCATGACTGAGAGGTATTGAAGTAGGGGGAGCAAAGAGGGTTTCCGATTGTTGTACTCCGATACTGTAGGTAAAGCACAATAGCAGGACGAAATGTAGATGTCATTGTTTTCGATGAGACAGTGATGGGAAATTCCAACGAAGTTACACCATCTACCGCAACAGCAAAGGCCACACCAGATGTCGGCTAGCCATCAAACAAGTCATAACTAATTTCGACTACAATGATGACTTCACAAGCACACTGTACCCATATGCACCTAAAGAAATTGGGAAATGTAAAACAATGTTTGATTTCAGCAACTGGTACCAAAAATTTAACTGATACAATAAATACTACAGACTACAGGGAGATAAAATATATACAGGGAGATAAATGATATATAGGGAGATGAAGGATAAGCAGCATGCTAGTCTTCACTGGTTAGGCCATTCTTCATAGCGGTCTGTGACGACGCTGCACATTGCAGGCAAGAGGTCTTGACTTGATAGTCATCATTCACTATCTCTTCATTACTCAACCTCCTCTCACACCCTGCTCTCTTGGGGTTCTCACAATGGCCTTCTTAAAATGTATTTTAAATACATAATTCTAACTCTTGATAAAATAAATGGGAGAGAAAAACTTGAAAGGGTGAGAAGCCAGTTAGTAATATAATCTTACTACATATAAATAATATCTGTTTATTTAACCAGTCAGAGTGAACTACATGCTACTTAAGTCTGCAGGGTCGACCCAGACAAATTATGAGACTATAATGGTATTTCATTCAGCCTAAGGAAGAAGGTGTTTACTTTATAATGCTTTAAAGAGATCTGTGGGTCAAAGTATCAAATACCAAGGGAGGTCCTGCATCTGTTCAAACTGCAGACAATGGGTAGAGAGAGAGCTGTCAGGCTTGAATCCACACTTTAATATGTTTTCCTTCCCCAACTAGCACTGTGTGACAGTAACACCACTCCCTCTATAGGAGGAACGAAGCAGACTGCCTATAGAAGGAAAGAAAAGTCAGAAGTCTTCTTGATTATGGAATAAGTTAGTAAGAGATTAAAGTTAGTAAAACAGCTATTCATCATTATTATATGTTACATTGTTGGAAATATCCATTATCTAATCAAATATCCTTTGTTTCTAAGATATAATAACTAAATAAAAGTACATTCTTATTGTTTTTGTGTTTCTGTCACTTTAAAGCTGCAATATGTAACTATTTGGGCGACACGACCAAATTCACATAGACATGAGTTATACATTCTCATTGAAAGCAAGTCTAAGTGATACATATCTTCTATGTATCACTATTTCTATGCTTCCCATTCTAAAGTTTAGTTTTTGCGTATTTTACTTTGAGTATTGTACACCAGCTACAGACAGCTGAAAATATAATCTTTTTGGCTATGGAAAATATATTTCACAGAGGTTTAGATGGTACAATGACTCTACACTATACTTGCTTGCTTTGTCACAAACTGAAATTATGGTGTAGCAATTTCTGAATAGTGCACCTTTAAGGGAATTCCCTGTTAGCCACAGTTCAGGTCGTAAATCATCTTGGTAATGGCAACAGCAGTTAACAAGTGTGCAAGTGCTTCTTGAGGTATATAGCAGACACTGGCAATAAGAGAGTGACACATGATGATGCACTATTAATGTAGTGACATACCGTAACTGCCTAAATATGAGACTGACTCATTGCACAATAGTCCATTGGGTATCTATTAGGCCTAATTCTTTAAATACAGATGTCTCATGACCAAATGTATCAGTTTTTGAAGAGGACAACTCCTGAATCCCTCCAAGCTTGAGTAATTCAAGGAAAAGTCAAACCAACCCCTCCCAGTCTTTCCCACTTGTTATCTTTCCTCCCTTCTTCCCTCACTAGAAAGGGTGCTTTTCTAGTGCCTATAAATTTGGGCCTGCTGAGCTGAACACTGTGCAGACCTCCCTCCCTAGCGTCTTTGACCTCTCGGCTTGGTGCCTGAAGTACCGCAGCAATGACGTAGTCCCGCACCTGCAGTGCACTTAGAGCTTCCACTGCACTTCCAAAGATTGAGTTATACTTCCAAAAACACATTTGCCTTGTAGGCTTATTCTGCGAAAATCAAGCAGTTTAAGTTATCAATGAGCAGTAGTAAATCTTACAGACTGCAGTCACTGCACCTTAAAATATGTATTTTAACTCACTTTAATCACGGCGGTATTACAGGGGCACAATTCAGATGTTTATCTAATAGTGACATGCCTGGTACTGCTAATAGCATTGTGGCATGTGGATTGAGGGCTAACACTGGAATGTCAGCCCAAGTTATTGGTTTTGCTTTTTTCATACATTGCTGAAATATTTGGTGGAATGATTTTGGAATGTAACCTGGAGGTAACATTTGATTGCCATTCCCTCCCTTGATCTTGCTGACCTTTTTAACTCTCCTCCATCTGTTGAGAATGGAGGGATGCCTAGAGGGAGGGTGGAGGGATATATCGATGGAGGGTGGCCTATGTATCAAGAAGGCTATCCTATCCATTTACCCTTGAGGCTAAAGAGAGCTGCTCTTGGTTACTTTTTCTATCCGTTGAATTTTATTTAATTTAACTTTATTTATCCTCAGGAGGAAATTAAGACGTGAGAGGCACACACACACACACACACACACACACACACACAATACAGAACATCGGCATACACATTACAAAACATATTAGATGCTGGTATTAAAAGTTTGCAAACTTTTTACTAACACATTTTTCATGTAAACATTCTTACAAGGAATATACACTACATGACCAAAAGTATATGGACACCTGCTCGTCAAACATATCATTCCAAAATCATGTGCATTAATATGGAGTTGGTCCCCCCTTTGCTGCTATAACAGCCTCCACTCTTCTGGGAAGGCTTTCCACTAGATCAAAATCAAATGTTTAATTGGTCACATACCCATATTTAGTAGATATTATTGCGGGTGCATGTTGGAATGCTTGTTGGATGTTGGAACATTGCTGCGGGGACTTGCTTCCATTCAGCCACAAGAGCATTAGTGAGGTCGGCACTGATGTTGGGCGATTAGGCCTGGCTCGCAGTCGGCGTTGCAATTAATCCCAAAGGTGTTCGATGGGGTTGAGGTCAGGGCTCTATATAGGCCAGTCAAGTTCTTCCACACCGATCTCAACAAACCATTTCTGTATGGACCTCGCATTATGCACGGGGGCATTGTCATGCTGAAACAGGAAAGGGCTTCCCCAAACTGTTGCCACAAAGATGGAAGCACAGAATCATCTAGAATGTCATTGTACACTGTAGCGTAAAGATTTCCCTTCACTGGAACTAAGGGGAGAACTAAGGGGTCTGAAAAACAGCCCCAGACCATTATTCCTCCTCCACCAAACTTTACAAATCAAATGTTATTACATACACATATTTAGCAGATGTTATTGCGGGTGTAGCGAAATGCTTGTGTTCCTAGCTCCAACAGTGCAGTAGTATCTAACAATTCACAACAATACACAAATCTAAAAGCAAAAGAATGGAACAAAGAAAAATATCAATATTAGGACAAGCAACATCGGAGTGGCATTGACTAAAATACAGTAGAATAGAATACAGTATATACATATGAGATGAGTAAAGCAGTATGTCAACATTAGTAAAGTGAATAGTGTTCCATTATTAAAGAGGCCAGTGATTCCATGTCTATGTATATAGATCTGACCACTTTTTTATTGATCTAGTCACTGGTGCTTCCTGCTTTCATTTTTGCTTGTAAGCAGGAATCAGGAGGGTAGAATTATGGTCAGATTTGCCAAATGGAGGGCGAGGGAGAGCTTTGTATGCGTCTCTGTGTGTGGAGTAAAGGTGGTCCAGCGTTTTTTTCCCTCTGGTTGCACATTTAACATGCTGATAGAAATTTGGTAAAACTGATTTAAGTTTCCCTGCAATAAAGTCCCTGGCTACTAGGAGCACCACCTCTGGGTGAGCATTTTCTTGTTTGCTTATGCCGGAATACAGCTCATTCAATGCTGTCTTAGTGCCAGCCGCTGACTGTGGTGGTATGTAAACAGCTACAAAAAATACAGATGAAAACTCTCTAGGTAGGTAGTGTGGTCTACAGTTTATCATGAGATACTCTACCTCAGGTGAGAAATAGCTCAAGACGTCCTTAGATATCGTGCACCAGCTGTTATTTACAAAAATGCATTGTCCGCCGCCCCTTGTCTTAACACACGCCACTGTTCTATCCTGCCAGTGCAGCGTATAACCAGCCAGCTGTATGTTGATAGTGTCGTGGTTCAGCAATGTCTCCGTGAAGCATAAGATATTACAGTTTTGAATGTCCCGTTGGTAGTTTAACCTTCCGCATAGGTCATCTATTTTATTGTCCAAAGATTTCACGTTTGCTAGCAGAATGGAAGGAAGTGGAGTTTCTTTCGATCGTCTACAAATTCCCCGGAAGGCAGCCCGCCTTCCGGGCCCTTTTTCTCCGCCTCCTCTTCACGCAAATCACAGGGATCTGGGCCTGTTCCCAAGAAAGCAGTATATTGTTCGCGTCGCCTTCGTCAGACTCGTTAAAGGTAAAAAAGGATTCTGCCAGTCCGTGGTGAGTAATCACAGTCCTGATGTCCAAAGTTATTTTCGATCATAAGAGATGGTAGAGGTCACATTATGTACAAAATAAGTTACAAACAATGCAAATAAAGAAACAAAAAAAGACAATTGTTTGGGGGCACATAAAACATCTGCCTTCTTCTCCGGGCGCCAACTTACCACAATTGTGCATCTGTAAAAGTTTCTGAGGGTCTTAGGGGCCAAGCCTAATTTTTAAGCCTCCTGATGTTGTAGAGGCTCTGTTGCGCCTTCTTCACCACACTGTCTGTGTGGGTGGACCATTTCAGATCATCAGTGATGTGTACGCCGAGGAACTTGAAGCTTTCCACCTTGTCTACTGCGGTCCCGTTGATGTGGATAGGGGCACGCTCCTTCTGCTATTTCCACGATCAGCTCCTTCATTTTGTTGACGTTGAGTAAGAGGTTATTTTCCTGGCACCACTCCCCCAGGGCCCTCACCTTCTTCCAGTAGGCTCGTCATTGTTGGTAATCAGGCCTACTACTGTTGTGTCGTCTGCAAACTTGATGATTGAGTTGGAGGCGTGCGTGGCCACGCAGTTATGGGTGCACAGGGAGTACAGGAGGGGGCTGAGCACGCACCCTTGTGGGGCCTCTGTGTTGAGGATCAGCAAAGTGGAGGTGTTGTTTCCTACCTTCACCACCTGGGGGTGGCCTGTCAGGAAGACCAGGACCCAATTGCACAGGGGCAGGGTTCATACCCAAGGCCCCGAGCTTAATGATATGTTTGGAGGGTACTATGGTGTTGAAGGCTGAGCTATAGTCAATGAACAGCATTCTTACATAGGTATTCCTCTTGTCCAGATGGGATAGGGCAGTGTGCAGTGCGATGGCATTGTCTGTGGACCTATTGGGGCGGTAAGCAAATTGAAGTGGGTCTAGGGTGTCAGGTAAGGTGGAGGTGATATTATCCTTTACTAGCCTCTTAAAGCACTTCATGATGACAGAAGTGAGTGCTACGGGGCAATAGTCATATAGTTCAGTTACCTTTGCTTTTTTGGGTACAGGAACAATGGTGGACATCTTGAAGCAAGTGGGGACAGCAGACTGGGATAGGGAGACATTGAATATGACCGTAAACACTCCAGCCAGCTGGTCTGCGCATGCTCTGAGGATGGGCCGGCAGCCTTGCGAGGGTTAACACACTTAAATGTCTTACTCACATCGGCCACAGAGAACGAGAGCCCACAGTCCTTGGGAGCTGACGTTTTGCCTGTTTGATTGCCTTATGGAGGGAATAACTACACTGTTTGTATTCAACCATATTCCCAGTTACCTTGCCATGGTTAAATGCGGTGGTTTGCTCTTTCAGTTTTGCGCGAATGCTGCCATCAATCCACGGTTTCTGGTTTGGGTAGGTTTTAATAGACACAGTGGCAACAACATCCCCTATACACTTCCTGATGAACTCAGTCACCGTTTCCGTTTAAATGTCAATGTTATTCTCTGAGGGTACCCAGAACATATACCAGTCCGCGTGATCAAAACAATCTTGAAGCATGGATTTTGATTGGTCAGACAGGCGTTGAATAGACCTTAGCACGGGTACTTCCTGTTTGAGTTTTTGCCTATAGGAAGGGAGGAGCAAAATGGAGTCGTAATCTGATTTGCCGATGGGAGGGCGCGGGAGGGCCTTGTAGACGTCTCGAAAAGGCGAGTAACAGTGATCTGAATGTTTTTCATAAGCGAGTACTACAGTCAATGTGTTGATTGAACTTTGGTTGTTTTCCTCAAATTTGCTTTGTTAAAGTCCCCAGCTACAATAAATGCGGCCTCAATATATGTGGTTTCCAGTTTGCGTAAAGTCCAGTGTAGTTCCTTGAGGGCCGTCGTGGTATCGGCTTGAGGGGGAATATACACGGCTGTGACTATAACCGAAGAGAATTCTCTTGGGAGGTAATACGGTCAGCATTTGATTGTGAGGTATTCTAGGTCGGGTGAACAAAAGGACTTGAGTTTCTGTATGTTATCACAATCACACCATTAGTAATTAATCATGAAACATACACCCTAGACTTTCTTCTTCCCTAAGAGTTCTTTATTCCTGTCTGTGCGATGAACTGAGAACCCAGCTGGCTAAATGGACGGGGACAGAGAGAGCCATGACTAAGTGAAACAGAGTATGTTACAGTCGCTCTGGAAGGAGATCCTCGCCCTGAGCTCGTCTACTTTATTGTCTGGAGACTGAACATTAGCGAGCAATATACTCAGAAGCGGTGGATGATGTGCCCGCCTCCTGAGTCGGACTAGAAGTCCACTCCGAATACCTCTTCTCCGCCGGCGGCATCCTGGAGCAGCCTCTGTGATAAGTTCAATTGTCCTGGAGGTTACAAACAAAGGATACAATTCGGGAAAGTCGTAATGCTGGTGAGTTACCGCCGCTCTGATATCCAAAAGTTATTTCCGGCTGTAAGTAATAACACAAAAAACATTATGGGCTAATTATGAAATAAATAACACACAAAAAAACGAAATACTGCAAAGTTGCTTAAGAGCTAGAAGCAGAGCTGCCATGTCTGTTGTCGCCATCTTTTATCATTGGAACAGTTGGAACAGTCCACTGCATTGTGGCAGATAGCCTTCTCCTGGCATCCACCAAACCCAGATTTGTCAGTCAGATTGCCAGATGGTGAAGCCTGATTCATCACGCCAGAAAACATGTTTCCACTGCTCCAGAGTCCAATGGCGGCGAGCTTTACACCACTCCAGCCGACGCATGGCATTGTGCATGGTGATCTTAGGCTTGTGTGTGGCTGTTCGGCTATAGAAACCCATTTCATGAAGCTCCCGACGAACAGTTCTTGTGCTGACATTGCTTCTAGAGGCAGTTTGGAACTCGATAGTGAGTGTTGCAAACAAGGACAGAAGATTTTTAAGTGTTGCACGCTTCAGCACTCTGCAGTACCGTTCTGTGAGCTTGTGTGGCCTACCACTTCACGGCTGAGCCGTTGTTGCTCCTAGACGTTTCCACTTCACAATAACAGCACTTACAGTTGAACGAGGCAGCTCTAGCAGGGCAGGACTTTGATGAACTGACTTGTTGGAAAGGTGGCATCCTATGACGGTGCCACGTTGAAAGTCACTGAGCTCTTCAGTAAGGGCATTCTACTGCCAATGTTTGTCTATGGAGATTGCATGGCTGTGTGCTTGATTTTATACACCTGTCAGCAACAGGTGTCGCTGAAATAGCCAAATCCCCTAATTTGAAGGGGTGTCCACATACACTATATATACAAAAGTATCTACTGAATGTCTATAATTCTAGTCGGCTACATGCATCGACGTTTTAGAATGATGTCGCACCTGTGTTCTATCGAAACAGTCAAAAAAACATAAGTTTCATTGGAGGAGGTCATGGTTTCCATTCGTCAATCAAAACACACACACCTACAGAGAACACAGAGGCACCTGTGAGTGCTTTAGGGTATGAAACACCGGTTGTACCTAAGGTAGGACACAAAGATCATTGCTCTGATCACAGGGTAAAGGGCAGATGGTCTACAATAACAGGGCCTTCGCAGTGTCTCTGTCAGCCATAAAGGGTCCATTGAGCCCCAAGCTCAGTGATATTCAGAGGGCAATGAACGAGCTCCAGTCACTGCGACCTTTCAAAGGTCACTGGCATGACTGAATCTCCCCTTGACTCTATGGCTCATCTTTCTCAAAGTTTCCAAATTTAAACACAAAGAAGTGGGTGAGATAGGCAGAGTAGTATCGAGGCACACGAGACCCAAATTATGTTTGTGTACTATTTGGTCCAGAGAACATAGTCTCAGACTCTCAGGATAGTGAGTAAGGCTTAACACATTTAATATCAACATCGCATAACATGATGATGAGACACCACAGGTAAATTACAGCAAACTGCTGAGTCAGGAATACAATTTAATTTGTAGTATTAACAATATCACTTTTATATCTCCAGTTTAAAGGGATAGCCCACTCAAAATACCTTAGCTGTAGTCGATTTACCAATACAGATTTGGGATGAAAACTACAGGCATCTCACAATAATCTTACCAGGAATAACATAATGCATTTCCCTTGAATTAAGAAAATGCTTTAATGACACTCACCTGGAATGATGAGAAAAAGCACTTTAGGGGGATTGCCAGAGTGTAGGTTACAGGTGCCAAATTTGAGGACTTCTGTGACAGCACCACAGCAGTATAAGTGCTCTGTGAAGGCCTCATCCTTATCCTCCATCACTGAGGATCCCATCTCAAAGGCTAGCAAGAGAGAGAGAGAGGCAGGACAGGGTTATGTATTGTTATTTCATACTGTACATCTGGAAATGTTACATTATGTTTGTTATGCAACAAAAAATATTGGGTACAAGCCTTCAATACTATGGAGATAATCAGACATTCACCCTATGAAATACATCCTATACTTAGTAATAGCTTTACAGAAGTAGTCTAATATTTTCTATGCATCTCAACTGCACAGCTACTGTAGCTAGTAGAGGCTGTCCTTTCGAGAATGGTCCAATTTCACTGAGATTAATAGAACACACTACACTCAACCTTTCACCTATTTGTTATCAGCTAAACGTGTTATGAACTTTGACACCCAGTCAGTGTAATACATTAGCTAAATGATCTTATAAGCATTAGCTGAGCATTTAAGGAATCGTGTTTAGGTTGTTTGACATGACATGTCTTGCACTTGAAGTCTAGCTAGCTAACTTGTTAGCTCATTGCATATGAAGATCTGTCTGTGAGCTGGCTAGCGAGCATTATGTTGGTAATGTTGGCAATAGGTTAGCTAGCTAGATTTTCATAGCGATAATTACATACCAAATTATTTCTCGAAATGAAATGTTTTGCCGCAGCTACTGTTTTCCAAATGCTTTTCTACACTGACGATAGTGATGCGTGCCAGTGAGACTGAAGAAACACGAGCGATAGCGCGCACCCGGCTTCGTGCTGGTCCAGTCTGACAGTCTTCGGTGTCGTTCCAGATTAGCCAGCTACATTTGAACCCTGTTCAGCAAATGATCACACCGTGAAGACGCAACCGCATTTGTGGGGACCTGAGACCATTCAGCTGTGTATCAGATCTTTTAAAGCATGAGAGCAGTGTTTAATATGGCTGAAATCCCATCAATACTTAACGATTTGATATTCTGCGCAACACGACTACAATGTAAGTGGTCTGAAACGTCGCCGTTTGCTTCGTCTTCTTCTTTCTCATTGAGGTTTAATACCAGTGTGCAAAACATTGATTAGGTGCATTACCGCCACCTTCTGAGCTGGAGTGAAAACATTGTTCTTCTAACAAACAAAGCCGTTTAAAATTGTAATTAAATAAAATTGTTTTTGTCACATGCGCCGAATACAAAAGACCTTACAATGAAATGCTTACTTACAAGCCCTTAACCAACAATTCCTTAAGAAGTTTTTAGCAAAAATAAGTGTTAATTAAACATTTTATTTTCTATTTTTAACGTAACAAATAATTAAACAGCAGCAGTAAAATAACAATAGTGAGGCTATACACAGGGGGTACTGGTACAGAGTCAATGTGCGCGTGCACCGGTTAGTCGAGGTAATTGAGGTAATATGTACATGTAGGTAGAGTTATTAAGTGACTTTGCATAGATAATTGCCAAGAGAGTAGCAGCAGCGTAAAAGAGTGGTCTGAGTAGCACTTTGATGAGCTGTTTAGGAGCCTTATGGCTTGGAGGTAGAAGCTGTTTAGAAGCCTCTTGGACCTAGACTTGGCGCTCCGGTACCGCTTGCCATGCAGTAGCAGAGAGAACATTCTATAACTCGGGTGGCTGCAGTCTTTGACAATTTTTGGGGCCTTCCTCTGACACCGCCTGGTATAGAGGTCCTGGATGGCAGGAAGCTTGGCCCCAGTGATGTACTGGGCCGTACTCACTACCCTCCTTTTGAGGATCTGAGGACCCATGCCAAATCTTTTCAGTCTCCTGAGGGGGAATAGATTTTGTCGTGCCCTCTTCACGACTGTCTTAGTGTGTTTGGATTATGATTGTTTGTTGGTGATGTGGACACCAAGTAACTTGAAACTCTCAACCTGCTCCACTACAGCCCTGTTGATGAGAATGGGGGCGTGCTCAGTCCTCCTTTTCCTGTGGTCCACAATCATCTCCTTTGTCTTGATCACGTTGAGGGAGAGGTTGTTGTCCTGGCACCACACGGCCAGGTCTCTGACCTCCCTTTAGGCTGTTTCATCATTGTCGGTGATCAGGCCTTGATGATGGTGTTGGAGTTGTACCTGGCCATGCAGTCATGAGTGAACAGGGAGTACAGGAAGGGACTGGGAATGCAGATGCCTCTGCCTGTGTGTGTGTGTGTGTGTGGTGTGTGTACATGCGTGTGTGCTTTGATTTCAGGAAACACTTTAACATGCAGGACTGAGAGCCTCCCTCTGGAGTGGAGATAAAACTCTCCTCAACTCATTGGATCTGGCCTAAACCTAAATCACTTAGCCACATTTCAGAGCTTTCACTATGTAGGGGCTGATATATGCCTGACCAGGTCCATAAAACAGCAGCTGGGCAATGATTGAGAAACATGTAAGAACCATAGCACACTTACAACCACTGAACATCACATCCATTGTCCAGCAAAATTCATGATCACAGTACTTACTGTTACACCTGCACCTTGTCAGATGGGACAGTACATTCAAAAGTTGGTTAACATGTCCTGTTTGGCTGTTGCATTTACATAACAACTTTCCGCCTCCCACCCCATCAATTGCTCTCTCTCTCTCCCCTCCTCACTCTCCCTCCTCACTCTCTCTATGGACATTTTCCATATTCACGCTGGCGGGCTGCTGTCAGACATATCCTGCTGAGTGTTACGCTGCACCAGTTGTGATCCCCAATGTGGTAAAGGTGATGCCCCTGTTGGCCATGAGTGGGGAGCCAGCAGCCTATAGAGACACCTGCAAGTCATTTGGGTCCAGCTGTGAAGAGTTCACTCAGATTGGAGCTAGGTTTGGCCCTGTGCATCACAAAATTGGATGTGCTCCCAAACCTGCAGGGAGGGAGAGTGGAGGCTCTCATGCAGCCTGTGGGAGGCAACAGTGGTGGTGAAGTTGCTGCTGTTTCCAATGGAATGTGGTGTGATGTGGTGTGATGGGGTGGCTGAAAAGTTCCCAGACCTGAACTCCTTGTTATTTAGAAGCCACAAGCTGGGAGCCGTTAATGTTTGAGGGCTGACAGAGAAGACAATATCAGCCCATTGTGTGTAGCAATGAAATCACCCCTCCTCCTAGGTGGTGGGATGTCCATCTCCTGCTGACAAAGGTGCCTCTCTTCCATTTGCAGATTTGTTCATTAGCTGTTTTGGGGGGGGCATCCTTCTTAGTAAGGGAGACGGAACGTTACTTTACAGTAATGATACGAACAATAATGGACTTTGCAAAGCTTGCACAATATTATCACGAGTATCATGCCATAATATTTCAGTGGCAAAAGATAGTGTTTGTTTGCCTTTATATGAAGTTTGTGTTAAGTCAGCTCAGATTGACTTAAGGAAAACCTTTTCATTTCAAGAGCGATGGGTGTCAGCAGGTGCGAGAAGAGAGCTACTGGCTGACTTTGGTGTCTTTCTTAAGTACCAGTGTGTCTTCCCTAAAGGAAAGGAAACAGACCTTATGACTAATATGATCCTGGTGCAAGGTGCTGATGACACCCAAATGCCAAGGTCTCAGCAGTGTAAAAACAGAGGGTGGGGTGTCAATGTAAGTAGTCCGGGTGGACATTTGATTAATTGTTCAGCAGTCTTATGGCTTGTAGCAGCAGCGTAAAAGAGGGGTCTGGGTAGCACTTTGATTAGCTGTTCAGGAGTCTTATGGCTTGGGGGTAGAAGCTGTTAAGAAGCCTTTTGGACC
The DNA here is from genome assembly GCA_030435695.1 of Brachymystax lenok tsinlingensis. Taxonomy (NCBI): domain Eukaryota; kingdom Metazoa; phylum Chordata; class Actinopteri; order Salmoniformes; family Salmonidae; genus Brachymystax; species Brachymystax lenok. Next base: position 14,199,085 of record CM059808.1, on the reverse strand, counting down.
TAGACTTGGCGCTCCGGTACCTCTTGCCGTGCGGTAGCAGAGAGAATAGTCTATGACTTGGGTGACTGGAGTCTTTGACAATTTTTGGGGCCTTCCTCTGACACCGCCTAGTATATAGGTCCTGGACGTCAGGAAGCTTGGCTGTATGCACTACCCTGTGTAGTGCCTTACGGTCAGATGCCGAGCAGTTGCCACACCAGGTGGTGATGTAACCGGTCAGGATGCTCTTGACGGTGCAGCTGTAGAACTGTTTGAGGATCTGGCGACCCATACCAAATCCTTTCAGTCTCCTGTGGGGGAATAGGTGTTGTCATGCCCTCTTCACAACTGTGTTGGTGTGTTTGGACCATGATAGTTCGTTGGTGATGTGTATACCAAGGAACTTGAAAATCTCAACCCGCTCCACTTCAACCCTGTTGATGTTAACAGGGGCCTGTTCGGCCCTCCTTTTCCAGTTCCTTTATCTTGCTCACATTGAGGAAGAGGTTGTTATCCTGGTACCACACTGCCAGGTCTCTGACCTCCTCCCCATAGGCTGTCTCATCGTTGTCGGTGATCAGACCTACCACTGTTGTGTCGTCAGCAAACTTAATGATGGTGCTGGAGTCGTGCTTTGCCACGCAGTTGTGGGTGAACAGGGAGTACAGGAAGGTACTAAGCACACATCCCTGAAGGGCCCCAGTGTTGAGGATCAGTGTGGCAGATGTGTTGTTGCCGACCCTTACCACCTGGGGGAGGCCCTTCAGGAAGTCCAGGATCCAGTTGCAGAGGGAGGTGTTTGCTTATTGATGAGCTTTGTAGGCACTATGGTGTTAAACGCTGAGCTGTGGTCAATGAACAGCATTCTCACATAGGTGTTCCTTTTGTCCAGGTGGGAAAGGGCAGTGTGGAGTTTGATTTAGATTGCATCATCTGTGGTTCTGTTGGGCAGTATGCGAATTAGAGTGGGTCTAGGGTTTCCGGCATGATGGTGTTGCTGTGAGCCATGACCAGCCTTTCAAAGCACTTCATGGCTACCGAAGTGGGTGGTACAGGGCGGTAATAATTTTGGCAGGTTACCGTCGCTTCCTTGGGCACAAGGGACTATGGTGGTCTGTTTAAAAGATGTTGGTATTACAGACTCGGTCAGGGAGAGGTTGAAATTGTCAGTGAAGACACTTGCCAGTTGGTTTGCGCATGCTTTGAGTACACATCCTGGTAATACGTCTGGCCCTGCAGCTTTGTGAATGTTGACCTGTTTAAAAGGTCTTGCTCACATTTGCTACGGAAAGCGTGATCACACCGTTGTCCGGGAACAGCTGATGCTCTCATTCATGCTTCAGTGTTGCTTGCCTCGAAGCCAGAATAAAAGGCATTTAGCTCGTCTGTAAGACTTGCATCACTGGGCAGCTCGCGGCTTGGTTTCCCTTTGTAGCCCGTAATACTTTTCAAGTCCTGCCACATCCGACGAGCGTCAGAGCCTGTGTAGTAGGATTCAATCTTAGTCCTGTATTGACGCTTTGCCTGTTTGATGGTTTGTCTGAGGGCATAGCTGGATTTCTTATAAGCGGATTAGTGTCCCGGTTCTTGAAAGCGGCACCTCTAGCCTTTAGCTTGGTGCGGATTTTGCCTGTATTTCATGGCTTCTGGTTGCGAAATGTATGTACGGTCACTGTGGGGACGACGTCGTCGATGCACTTATTGATGAAGCTGGTGACTGAAGTGGCATACTCCTCAATGCCGTTGGATGAATCCCGGAACATATTCCAGTCTGTGCTAGCAAAACAGTATCTGACCACTTCCATATTGAGTGAGTCACTGGTACTTCCTACTTTAGTTTTTGCTTGTAAGCAGGAATCAGGAGGATAGAATTATGGTCAGATTTGCCAAATGGAGGGTGAGGGTGAGCTTTGTTTGCATCTCTGTGTGTGCAGTAAAGATGGTCTAGAGTTTTTTTCCCTCTGGTTGCACATGTGACATGCTGGTAGAAATTAGGCAAAACAGATTTAAGTTTGTCTGCATTAAAGTCCCTAGCCACTAGGAGTGCCACTTCTGGATGAGAATTTTCTTGTTTGCTAATGGCCTTATACAGCTCGTTGAGGGTGGTCTTAGTGCCAGCATCGGTTTGTGGTGGTAAATAGACGGCAATGAATAGTATATATGACAACTCTCTTGGTAGATAGTGTGGTCTACAGCTTATAATGAGGTATTCTAGCTCAACGAGCAATACCTCGAGACTTCTTTAATATTAGTCATCACGCACCAGCAGTTATTGACAAATAGACCCACACCCCGCCCCTCATCTTACCAGACATAGCTGCTCTGTCCTGCCAATGCATGGAGAAGCCAGCCAGCTCTATATTATCCATGTCGTCGTTCAGCCACGCCTCGGTGAAATATAAGATATTACAGTTTTTAATGTCCCGTTGGTAGGATTGTTTTAATCGTAGATCATCCAGTTTGTTTTCCAATGATTGCACGTTGGCCAATAATATGGAGGGTAGTGGTGGTTTACCTACTCGTCTGTAAATTCTTACAAGGCACCCCGCCCTCCTCCCCCTTTTCCTCCGTCTTTTCTTCACGCCAATGACAGGGATTTGGGCCTTGTCTTGACAAAGCAGTATATCCTTTGTGTCGTACTCAATAAAGACACACAGCTGACAATGTGCATGAGGAATATTATGGGAATGGGGTGGGGGTGTCACAGCGGATGTTTCATTGCCTTTTACGCACCCTGTAAATCACAGACATTTTGTTTTCTTTTGCCGCCTTGTTACTCCTTCACAGAAATTAGATTACTCAAGGCTGGCAGTAATCCAATTCAGGGATATTTAACAATAGGACATCTTATTAATGACTTCTGAAGTCACTTTAACATCTGGGCGATAGCTTGTGTTATAGAAACATTGTCAGTTAAGTCTGGCCACTTGTAGCATATTGTGGCACCCCCTGGGCAGTACAGTAGGTGCACAGGTCACCTGCAGACATACAGTATACCAACATGATCACATATAGGCTTCTTTCTCGAGCAGACATTGGTGGAATTGCATCATATGATGTGATCACGTTGGTATGACGATGTAATACAAAATGGGGTATTGGGAAGGGATGGGGTGTTCTATTTTTGCCTTTCATTTTGGTGTCATGCGGGGAGAGCAGGGAGTGGGATTAAATAGCAGAAGAAAGTATGTGTTTACAACTGTATATTCTCTATATACTCCTTATGTCTTACTAGAAAAAGATGAAAACAAATGTTTTGCTAGTGTCCAACACCAAAACACACAGTCATTTGTTGACTTCTATGAATATTTAAAGAAATATGATGTATGTTTGTTCCTGAAAATAAAGCCACACTGAACTTTTCATTTTTGACATTTTCTGAAATTAACATGAAACTCATACAGATACTTGTCCAAGCTGGACATGTGACTTAGTCACTTGAATCTGCAGGAGATTGCTCATAATGAAGTAATACATGAAGCCATGTCCTTTCTGGCTCACCTTTCCATCAATGATCTTGAACCTTTTTTACTCTAATGTGAGTTATTTATAAGATAGAATACATTTACATATTTTGATATTGTTGATGTCCATACAGTTTAATGTTTGAGCAAAACTCAAACGTAACACTTTTTGATAGACTACTGTGGGAAAAGCAGCACGCTCTGGCGACCAACACAGCCCTGAATTCCAAACAGGTGACAGCCACCATGCTTAGCAACATTTGTTATGGGCCCCTCTTCGGGAGAGTATATGAAATAGCTGTGGGGGGCATTAAGTGTCCAACCAGGTAACCAGGGGAAATAAGCAGGGGGAATGTGGCACACAGTATGAAAGAGGGCAAGAGGCTGTATGGGATATTTGAAGTGGGAAAGAAGGGAGGGCAAGAGGGAGAGAAGAGGCAGGGTGAAGGGTGAATAACTGGACCTAGCAAACAATGGTTTTTAGCTTCCTATGTTGTAGCCAGCTGAACTTCTAAAACTAGAAATATTCCAATGAGTTGGACTACCCTGCCATCTAAGGGCCACACTATTTCAACCTTGAGCTCCAACAAAAGAATAATCTTGGAGTCTGTACTTTATGTGTGTGAACCATCTTCCGTTGTTGGGATGTAAGAATCCCACTTGAATGCATTGTTGACCATAGCTTGGAATAGAACAATGTACAGTATTACACTTGTGCTGTAAAAATTCCCTTTGTGTCTCAATTAACATGGTCATCAAAAAGCAACAAAATGCTACATGAATTGTTAATTGTTCAGGCAATAAAAAAATTAAACTCTCTTTAAAATTCAACACAGAGAGACGTCTATAATAACAGCTCAAACATAACGTATAAGTGTTAGTATAATATTTTTTGGTTTTCCATAGCAAAGTTACAGCTCAAGCATAAAGTGTATGTTAGTATAGTGTTTTTTTCCATATAGCACAGTCAATGCAGTTAGCTGTTTTCATTCAAGTGGTGATAAGCATTGCTCACTCACTGCCTGATCTGCGTTGGCCACTCACTGAAAGACTTCCAGAAGAAGGGAAGGGGAAAATCAACGTCCATCTTTTTTGAGGTTACTCTAATGTATGGAGCCGTGCTTTGCGATACCTGCTCAATTAGGTTGATAAATTCACTGAGTCCCCCATAAAAGTGAGACTGTAAAATAGCGACAAGTTCCTTGAGGTTACGGTTCACACGCTCCATGGTCACCTCATTATAGGTTTCCTGGATCTTCATTTTGGCAGTATTTGTACTCGCCAGCTTCAGATCTTGCCACAACCAAGATTTCGCGGGCCATTTCCTCAATTTCCTCCATTTTGAGGAACTCTCCTGCCATCTGCAGTTCATTCACTTCCTGGATCAGCTCTTCTGCCATCTGGAAACATAGTTGCAGGAGTTCATTCGCTTCCTGGATCAGCTCCTCCAGACTCACATCCTCCAAGTCGCTCGCTTCTTCGGTTATATAATCCTTGGTGACTTTAATGGCTGACCTCAGGTTGGCAACAATATCCTTTCCGTTGAAGACTACATTGCTACCAGGGAGAGTGAACTCAAAACCTTTAATGAAATGTTCAATCTCAGTTATGGCCTCCATGAGATTTAAGAACCTTTGGGCAACCCGGTCAATGGCTGCAGACACAGAGTGACTGGCCCTCTCATAGAGCTCCTGTCCAGAAAGTCTCTCCTCCAATCCGAGAAGGGCGAAATTGGTCTCACGCAAGAACGTAAGAACTGAAAACCTAGTGGATGCGTGTCTCTCATATCAGTGATGTTGATAGACAGTATGTTGTCAGCTGCTAAACATCTCTCATAAAATAATGTAGTGTAATGAGACCCATTGGGACCTCATGATACTCTCTCTCAATGACGTTGGAGACAGAGTTCTTCAGCTTCATGGAGGCACGGTTTACATCAAAGCCAAAGTGAGCTGTGTGATACTTGTTTATGAACTTGAGCAGCACATCTATGATGTCAGGCATTCGCTCTTTAAGCTCTTCAATGGTGGAATGCATGGTATCTATGTTCCAGGCAACCTGGAAACTCAACTTCTCAGAGTTCTTCAGAGTGGCTTTGACAATCACAATGTCTGTATCCTTGCCGGGGTTAGACTGGATAGATAAGGAACAAGAGGGGATCAAAATTTGTCTCATACTTTCAGTATAAACATTAATTAAGGCAAAAATAATGCAATGTGTTGTGTCCATAAAAAATAACATCTAGAAAACTCTAAGCTTTCAGTATGACAATTTATAGTAAAGAGGTGTGTAGTATGTGCAGTAAATAAAAGTGCCAGTAATTCAGGTGTTTCTTACCAGTTAGCGGCTGAACACTTTGCCGTACACGTGAAGGTGACCTCCGTGCATGAAGGAATACGAGGAAACCAACCGAAGCCATGAAAGTGGTGATGCCATCCTTGCGGGAAGCATCGCAGAAGCTCACATCAACATAGGTTTGGCTGGTGATATGCACATTCAAATTATGACAATATACCCTGAAAGATAATGGATTATTTAGTTAACGTTTTATGCAATTTGCATGGATCAGGTCTGGAGGTCGGATAGGTAAAGTGCTCTAAAGTCTTAAAAGATGGCCCCGGGTAGATGCATTGTAACCTCATGTTCTTAGACCTGGTCGATGAATGCAATGATCTTTTCTTAGATTTCCTTAAAATCTATGGTCATGGCTGGTACAGTGTAAGAACTCAGAATGGTGAACTCAGGGACTGAGTTTTGGGCCGGAAGGCTTGTGTCCTGCAGCTTGTTTAGTTCAGGTTGATTTGGATGGTGGGAATGACGAGGTCAGTGAGAGAGGCACTAAAAAGGAGGGAATCTCAACCTCTGCTGTCTTTAGTGCATCCTGAACACCATCCACAGCCTGACTGATCTTGTTTAACATATCTTGGTCCTTGGCCACCTTGCAGATTTTCTCAATCAGTTTGTTGTACAGAACAGAAATGTAAGCGACCTTGTTGGTGTAAGAGTCACTTGCCTTTTGCAGATAGATGAGCATCTCCTCTCTAATGTTCATGCCATTAACTCTATCTCTCATATCTTGAAGTGCTTTCTGTTTAATCGTCTTTATATTATCGAAGGCTGTAGTATCAATCACATCCGTCATCATCTTTACAACAACTGTTGCCTCTATGAGTTGTTCCTATTAGTTGAAGATTCTCCGGAAGAGCGATTCCATATGCTTCAATTTGATTATTAACATAACTTGTTAGATCACTGATCTTCTGGTTAGCATTGTCAATAAACATATTTTAGTCAAACCCCTTTATGGTTTTGATGACTCCAGAAATGTATTAATTTAGCTCATCAATGCTTTGCTTGAAGTCAATTGATTTTAAGGGACTTGCAGCCCCATCCAGTAGTTGCATAACTTTGTCATACATGACTTCAGTGTATAGATCATGGGTGCATGGGTGCACCTCAGCCACGCTCAAGGTCCTAAACGATATCATAACCGCCATCGATAAGAGACCTGGCCAAGGCTTTCGACTCTGTCAATCACCACATCCTTATCGGCAGACTCGACAGCCTTGGTTTCTCAAATGATTGCCTCGCCTGGTTCACCAACTACTTCTCCGATAGAGTTCAGTGTGTCAAATGGGAGGGCCTGTTGTCCGGGCCTCAGGCAGTTTCTATGGAGGTGCCACAGGGTTCAATTCTTGGGCCGACTCTCTTCTCTGTATACATCAATGATGTCACTCTTCCTGCTGGTGAGTCTCTGATCCACCTCTAAGCAGACGACACCATTCTGTATACTTCTGGCCCTTCTTTGGACACTGTGTTAACTACCCTCCAGACGAGCTTCAAAACCATACAACTCTCCTTCCATGGCCTCCAACTGCTCTTAAATGCAAGTAAAACTAAATGCATGCTCTTCAACCGATCGCTGCCCGCACCTGCCCGCCCACCCAGCATCACTACTCTGGATGGTTCTGACTTAGAATACAACTACAAATACCTAGGTTAGACTGTAAACTCTCCTTCCAGACTCACATCAAACATATCTAATCCAAAATGAAATCTAGAATTGGCTTCCTATTTCGCAACAAAACATCCTTCACTCATGCTGCCAAACATACCCTCGTAAAACTGACCATCCTACCGATCCTCGACGATGTCATTTACAAAATAGCCTCCAACACTCCACTCAACAAATTGGATGCAGTCTATCACAGTGCCATCCGTTTTGTCACCAAAGCCTATACTACCCACGACTGCGACTTGTACGCTCTCGTTGGCTGGCCCTCGCTTCATACTCGTCGCCAAACCCACTGGCTCCAGGTCATCTACAAGTCCCTGCTAGGTAAAGCCCCGCCTTATCTCAGCTCGCTGGTCACCATAGCAGCACCCACCCATAGCACGCGCTCAAGCAGGTATATCTCACTGGTCACCCCCAAAGCCAATTCCCCCTTTGGCCGCCTTTCCTTCCAGTTATCTGCTGCCAATGACTGGAACGAACTACAAAAATCACTGAAACTGGAGACACTTATCTCCCTCACTAGCTTTAAGCACCAGCTGTCAGAGCAGCTCATAGATCACTGTCCCTGTACATAGCCCGTCTGTAAATAGCCCAACCAACTACCTCATCCCCTGCTGTATTTATTTATCTTGCTCCTTTGCACCCCAGTATTTCTACTTTGCACATTCATCTACTGCACATCTACCATTCCAGTGTTTAATTGCTATATTGTTATTGCCTTACCTTCCTTATCTTACCTCATTTGCACACATTGTATATAGACTTGTTTTTCTACTGTATTATTGACTGTATGTTTGTTTACTCCATGTGTAACTCTGTGTTGTTCTGTGTCGAACTGCTTTGCTTTATCTTGGCCAGATCACAGTTGCCTACCTGGTTAAATAAAGGTGAAATAAATAAATAAAAAAATAGATCTCAAGGCATCAACCTGCGATTGCACAGTTTCTTGAACTTTGAATTCCTAAATGAGTACTACAGTCTGATCCATGAACACTTTAATTATCATGTCAAAATCATACCTGAGAAGCAGATCTCTGATATGAGACTACAGCAATGATTTTGTCTGAAATTCCATATTCTTCAATCCAGTTGACAATTACATCCATTACAGATTCAAGGACCCTGGTCATCTCCTCACAGGGAATCTGAGCAGTTAGCTGCTCCACATATATAGCAAAGGATGTAATCCCTCAGATCATGGAAAAACATTGTGACATCAAAAGTCTCAATAACCTGTTTCAATTAATTCATTTTATCTTTGAGTTTTTCTTTGATTCTAAATCTACCAAAAATGTCCCCCAACCAGGCAACACTGCTGTCGCCTAGCTTCTGTAGATAAATCTGTCTGATGACATCCTCAATTGCATCAATAGCTCGGACAGTTGTCTCTCTGACATTAAAATGGTAATCAAAGTCCTTCAGTTGATTTCCAATTTGTGAGAGGAATGGCATTTGAAAGTCTCCACTCTCAATGCTGCCCCTGACTGTAGCCATCAGGTCTCTGATTTTGGTTGCAATATCAATCAGGGATTTTTCAAAGTTCATTCTCCACAGAGGCCTTCAAGTCTTTCAGTGTCATAGCATACTCTTGTGTCAAAAGTGTCAAAACATCTCTAAGCTGATGATATATTGTTGCATGGCCTCCAGAGCATTGACAACAGCAGTCTTGAGAAGCTCAAAGCAGCTGGAAGTATTTTAATGAAGGGAGGCTTGACGATATGTGAGTCACTGTTCTTGTCATACTTCCGGAAACCGGAGACACTGAATTCTAGATTTTCCTTCTCTGAGCTTCTCAGCATTGTTATAAGTGCTGATGTCTTGATTATAAGCGTGGTTGTCAAACTTGGATTTAGTCTTCTAGGTCAATGACTGTTCACTGACACTGGAGGTCAGTCCTGCAATTTCACAGTTATGTCTCATCTGTGCATCCATTATCTTCCCAGTTGTGCTACACTTCAGTGTGCCAGCTACTGTAGGTCACCATAGTTCATTTCATAAGTGTGCCTGAGCTCATGTTCTTCTCCATAGGCTCCTCTTACAATTCCAGTCAGGTTTAGCTTGGTAGGCTCCATCTTCACATGGCTTTCATTGTTCACACGGAGGTCAAAGAACTTGAGATCATTTTTCATGTCAATGAAGCAAGGCTTCATGCCAACCTTTATATCATGTTTGTATCATCCTCACAGATTAAGTAGTCTGTCTAAGAGCAGAATGCCAGGGTCCATAATGTGAGACTCAGACTATGGGTGTTTTCGGTCTTCATGTTCTGCAGAGATCCCTTCATGTTGTTGGAGAAGCTCCCCCTCCTGTTCAATGCCAGGTTAATTGTGCTTCTTGCGTTTGAATCATAGGCGTTGCCTCTGAAGGTACTGCCTACCTAGTGAAGCCTCAGTACTTGATATTCTGCCCTCCAAACTTAGCTTGACGCTGCTTTCTTCAGCCATTCCTTTGGTTGTGGAGGTCAGGGTGGTGCCACTACTATCTATGCCACCATTGTAGATGTTTTCAAATGTCAAGGGACTGCACTGCAGGCTGTTGGTGCCACTGGTTACCAGTCCATTTCTGTTCACTGTCACAGTGGCCTTATGCCATGGCCATCTTTAAAGGTAAGGGAGCCTTCAGAGTTGACTTCAAGACCATCAGAGTTCAGGGATCCTGTGCGAGAAGGGAGTAAGCCCGGGTTTGTTGCATCATCAGCATGGGACTCAACTCTCAAAATGATTACCTCACCGGAGAATCCAAGCTCAACTTTGTTGTTAAGTATATTGCCCAGAGCGTTGGAAACAGCATCACAATTCAGGGGATAGTTGGCCATCCTTGTAGTTGAGCTCTGCCATATGCTTGAGAGCATCGTCCTGCACATTGGATTTGGACACAATGGACAACTTATCATTGGCATACACTCCCTTGATTATGTTGTGAGCCTGGATAAGTGTCGAGTTCACCCGCAGGTTGGAGTCTCTTCTTCCTTCTCTATTGAGGGGGTGAATGGCATAGTTATGGCTGTAGGAAGAGTCGGCTTTCAATGAGCCCACTCTGATGGTTCCATCCAAGTTACCGTCCCCTGTGACCTCTTCAGAAGTGCTCTGACTTCGCAGAGTAGTACAGAAAGTTCTGCATGCCCAGAGGACTTGAGGCTTCAATCTTGTAGTTGGCCCTGGCATTCAGTTGTCTGTCACATTCAAGGTTTCAAAGACAATGAAGCTGGCATCAATGAAGCTGTGGATCAGGGATCCTTGATGAGGTACTTCAGATTATCTTCCTGTTATGAGCCATCTGGGGTTCAAACTCGGGTCCCCGATGTATGTGTGTGTCCCTGATGCGGACCACTCCACTACTGGAGGAGGTTGAGCCCAAGTGCAGAGGAATTAGAAAACAATGAGATCTCCAAAGTCTGAGTTTTATCTTTGGCTCTTTACTTCAGAGAAAAAAAGCAAAACATAGCAACAGTCTTAGGCAACACTTTAAATGAATGTGTCCCAGGGTAACTCTAACAACTCCTATTGGGAGGCAATACAAAAAGGTAATCCAAAACAGAAGAGAAATCCTTAAACATCCAGAAACGTATTTCCAAGAGTCCACAAAAAGGAAACAAAAAAAACATAGAATCCAAGTTCAAAATTAGAATCCTTGAGAATGACAACACCTAGACCAACATCAGGACTGAACAAGAACAAAAAGGCAGTGGGGCCTTAAATAGGGTTTGTCATTAGAAGCAATTCAACACAGGTGAGGGCATTACAACAATTAACACAGGAGAATATATCTGGGTTGAAATAACGTCATCTAGTGGTAAAGTCAAGGGGCTTCAGACAAAACATTACAGAACCCCCTCTTTTAGGAACGGCTCCTGACGTTCCCAATAGCTCGGGTTGAGTGGAGACGATGAAAGTCTCTGATCAAACTCTTGTCCAGGATATGGTGAGTGGGGACCCAAGACCGTTCCTCCGGCCCATATCCTTCCCAGTCCACTAGAAACTGCCGTCTACCACGGACCAGTCGAGTGTCCAATATCCTCTTGACCCTGTATGCTGGATGGCCATCAATGATCTGTGGTGCTGGAGGTGGCCTGGTGTCAGGAGACAGAGGACTGTATTTGACAGGTTTTAAGACGGAAACATGAAAGGTGGGATGAATGCGCAACGACTTGGGAAGTAGGAGACGGTAGGAAACAGGGTTTACTTTCCTTAAAACCTTGAAGGGACCTATGAATCTGGGAGCCAACTTGTGTGCTTCAACTCGAAGGGGAAGGTCCTTGCTGGACAACCAGACCTTCTGCCCTGGCCGTAGAGATGGTGCTGGTCTGCGGCGACGGTTGGCCCGTTGCTGTGAAGTTTTCAGAAGCGCAGCTCGGGCCTTCTTCCACACCCTGTGGCACCGTCGAACGAGATGTTGGGCAGCCGGAACTCCCACCTCAGACTTTTGCTCAGAAAACAAAAGGGGGTTGATAACCAAACTGGCATTCAAAAGGTGACATACCCGTTGAGGAATGGCGAAGAGTATTATGGGCAGATTCTGCCCATATCAGGTGTTTGCTCCAGGTCATTGGGTTGGATGAAGCTAGACATCTCAAGGTTGTCTCAATCTCTTGGTTAGTTCTTTCAGTCTGTCCATTAGACTGGGGATGAAAACCAGATGACAGACTTGCTGAAGCCCCAATCAGCTGGCAGATGGCCTTCCAGAACCTGGATGCAAACTGAGGACCACGGTCTGAAACCACATCTTGGGGAAAGCCATGCAACCTAAAAATATGCTGCAATACAATCTCAGCAGTCTGTGGAGCTGAAGGAAGTCTTGGCAATGGAACAAGGTGGCAAGCTTTTGAAAATCTATCCACAACTACCAAAATCACTTTGTTACCTTGGGAGAGTGGTAGAACCGTTACAAAGTCCATAGAAACATGTGACCAAGGCCGAGCAGGGCCCGGGAGGGGTAGCAGGTGACCTTGTGGACGAGACCTGGAATCCTTATGCTGGGCACAAATGGGGCAGGCAGCAACAAACGATTTGACATCACCAGAAATCTTTGGCCACCAGAAGCGTCTGGAAAGGAAGTCAAGAGTCCTACTGACTCCTGGTTGGCATGTGATAGATGAGGAATGCCCCCATTGTAAAACATCAGTGCGCACTCTCTTGGGTACAAAAAGACGGCCATGTGGCCCATTACCCGGGTCAGCCTCCTGCTGCTGTGCTTCTCTCACAATGGTCTCTATTCCCCATCTAACTGGAGCCAGAATCTTGGAGGGGGGGATGATCGTCACCGGGGTTGAAACCATGTTGGGTGGATCAAACTGCCTGGAGAGAGCATCAGGTTTCTGATTCTTAGAGCCTGGTCGATAGGAGAGAACAAAGTCAAAGCAATTAAAAAAATAGAGCCCATCGGGCCTGGCGAGAGTTCAGTCTCTTGGCTTCTTGGATATAAGTTAGATTCTTGTGGTCAGTCCATACAACAAAAGGATGTTTGGCGCCCTCCAACCAGTGCCTCCACTCTTCCAATGCTAGCTTGACTGCTAATAACTCCCTGTTACCAATATCATAATTTCTTTCACTAGAAGATAGCTTGTGTGAAAAGAAGGCACAAGGATGCAATCTGTCGTCTCTTCTGGCCCGCTGGGAAAGGACAGCTCCGACCCCTACCTCAGAGGCATCCACCTCGACTATGAAGGGCAGCTCAGGGTCGGGGATAGTGAGAATGGGCGCTGAAGTCTTTTAGTTTGCAGAAAGCCTTCTCAGCCTCGTCTGTCCACTGGAAGCCCTTAATATTCTTCCTAGTAAGAGTCGTAAGTGGAGCAGCAATGGCACTGAAATTGCGTATGAACTTTCGATAAAAATTGGAAAAGCCGAGAAAACCTGTCAAAACGTTGTACCTGCTTACTGGAAGTGGGTTGAGGCCAATCTTTAACCGCTTTGGTTTTGGCAGTGTCCATCTGGATATGACCTTTAGATACAATGAAGCCCAAAAAGGAGACCTCTTGAACATGGAACTCACTCTTCTCAAGTTTGAGGAACAGATGGTTTCTCAGGAGTTGCTGGAGGACTAGGCGAACACGCTGCACGTGTTCCTGGAGGTCCTTGGAAAAGATAAGAATGTCATCCAAATATACAAATACAAATCTGTTCAGCATGTCTCTTAACACATCATTAATCAAAGCTTGAAATACAGCAGGGGCATTTCCCAAACCGAAAGGCATGACTCTATACTCATAGTGGCCCGTTGGTGTATTAAAAGCGGTCTTCCATTCATCACCAGCGCGGATGCGGACCAGATGATAAGCATTTCAAAGGTCCAGTTTAGTGAATACAGTTTACCCCTGAAGCAACTCGAAGGCAGTAGACATTAATGGAAGAGGATAACGATTCTTTATGGTGATCTTATTGAGACCCCTGTAATCAATACAGGGTCGGAGACCCCCATCCTTCTTAGCAACAAAGAAGAATCCAGCTCCTGCTTGTGAAGTCGAGGGACGAATAAAGCCAGATTTCAGGGCCTCGTGAATATAGTCCTCCATGGCCTTCCTCTCTGGTGGTGAAATGGAAAATAGTCTCCCCCTTGGAGGGCACATTCCAGGCAACAAGTCGATGGCACAATCATAAGGTCTGTGAGGGGGCAAGGATGAGGCCGCCCTCTTGCTGAACACTTCTAGCAAGTCTGCATAGTCAGGGGGAACACGGGATAACTCTGGAGGAGTCCCGGATGATTGCAGGGTAGTCTGACTTAACTTGGGAGAGACAAGAAGATTAAGAGATGAAGTAGCGAGACACAAGTTATTACAATGAGGCCCCCATTTGACAATGATACCAGAGAACCAGTTAATCTGGGGGTTATGATGGGTTAGCCAAGGAAAACCAAGGATTAAGGGAAATTCTGGTGACTTGATTACATAAAACTGTATAGTCTCTTGGTGACCCTCAATCTGAAGAAGTACAGGAATAGTGCTAGACTCACCCGACCAGAACCCAGGGGTCTTCCATCCAATGCTGTAATGGTCAGGGGTTCATCAAGGTTGGTAAGTGGCACTTGAAGATGTCTGGCAATTTCCAAATCCATAAAGTTCCCAGCAGCCCCGGAATCCACAAAGGCCTTTAGGGGATGTGACTGATTGTTCCATAAAAGATGAGTAGACAAGAAAACCCCAGAAGATGCTGAGTTGGGAGAAGTAGTCTCTCTCATCACAGTCCTCCCTTTACAGGACAAGAGTTGGCTTTTCTCGAAAGGATCGGGCAGAGAGCTCGAAAGTGGCCAGGTTCACCACAGTACAGGCAGCATCTTTCCTTGATTCTGCAGTTCCGCTCAGACTGGGAGAGCCGTGATCGGCCCAGCTGCATGGGCTCCTCAGTGCAGGTTACAGATGAGGCAGGGTGATCATGAGGCAGGGGCAGTACAAAGGGATGTTGATTGGGAACATACCTAGAAGACATTGTGCGCTCCCGACGCCTCTCTCAAAGACGATTATCTAATCGAATTGCCATAGCAATCAGGGACTCTAGGTCCGTTGCAGGATCATGGGCTGCCAATTCGTCCTTGAGTTCATCAGAAAGTGCTCTATTGAACAAAACTCAGACAAAACTTTACATCTTCCACTGTTCCTAAAATCATTGGATGAAACCAGTCATTGTTATTGTGATATGGTGACTTCATAGAAAATTATCAAAATATTGTTATATTCTATATTCTTAAATCTATGAGGATCATGTGTGGTAAATATACATTTAAATAAATGTGGAAAGATAAGCAAAGTTTACCTTCAAGTCTGTAGGAGAGTGGGCTAACAGGGGACTCAGCCATGACGTTATATTAAAAAAACAAGGCCAATATACCTGCCACGTCTACTCCCACTCCACCACTCCGGCACTCGACGTCGGCGGTTTACTAACCACCGGTCCTGGCAACCCATCATTACGCACACCTGGCAACCCTCATTACGCACACCTGCGTCCCATCATTAACCACACAAGGACTTTATCAATACCATGATTACTCCCCCTTTATTTAGCCCTCAGTTGTCATCGGTCCTTAGGTGTTATTGGTTTTCTCGCACACTCAGTACGCTTCCCATGTCTGTTCTTTTGTATCTGTTCAGTATTAAACTCTCCTTCTTTCTGACTCCCGGTGTATACGTTACAATACCACGGCTAAGAGCTGTTTTTATCTACAACGCAACGTGGAGTGCCTGGACATAGCCCTTAGTCGTGGTATATTGGCCATTTATACAACAGGTGGGTCTAATCCTGAATGCTGATTGGTTAAAAGCACATTCCAGCAAGTGTCTATTCCACAAGTTACCACCGGCTAAATCTATGACGTTAAAATGCCTATTTACTGTGTTCCATCTGACTGCGCAATCCACTGTCTCATCAGCCCAGGCAGGGAAGTTATGAACTTGATCTCCACTATAGAAAGCATCTAGAAATTATCATACGTTTCTTTTAGACTAAAATTAAGTTTTTAACAGCGGAGATTTGTATAAACCTTACTGTCTGTTTTATGGATATATACAAAGAAATGTCAATTAAAAAAACGTACAATGAAACAAAGTGCAGCTAGTTTGCAGTCTTTCCAGCTTCAGTTTGAAGTTATTGTGTTAGCTGAGTTGTTGGGTAGCTCCTCTGAACAACAGTGTTCTAACGAGAGGGCACATTTTCTATACCAGGAGAAATTGTGCCTCATTAGCTCATTGTTATGGATGTATCCAAATAAATGTCACTAGAAAACAGCTTAAACAAATGCAGCTACTGATTTTATTCTTTCTGCAAGGGATAAGAATGTTGCCAGCAAGTATGGCAATGGAATATTTAGAACGTGTCATGCCTACTCCCGCTCTTCCCCCCTGCATTACGCACTCCTGCCACCATCATTACGCACACCTGCCTTCCCTCGTCACGCGCATCAGCATTATTGGACTCACCTGGACTCAATCACTTGTTTATTACTTCCCATATATTTGTCAGTTCCCCAGATCTGTTCCCCGGTGCTGCATTGACTGTCGTCTGTCTTAGTGTTTCCCAGTTCTGACGCTGTTCCTGTCCTGTTGCATGTCTGTTCCAATCAAATGTCAACTCCCTGTACCTGCTTCTCTTCTGCAGCGTCGTTCCTTACATAACGAACGACTCGGTCACGTCCATAAATACAGAACAAAAAGACGACTGGGTCGCGTCTTTGGCATCCGAACCAATAGAACGACCAGCCGGCTTGGGTGGCAACCCTAGATTTGTTTCTGGACTATATCTTGTGGAAGGATGAAATAGTATCAATAAATTAATCAAAATAGTGTTTTTAATGAAAATAGGTCAATCATTATTTGAATATGTTGGTAACCCGTTGTATAAAAGTAATAATAAATATCACAAACCCCAGAGGTGCCTTATTGCTATTATAAACTGGTTACCAATGTAATTAGAGCAGTAAAAACAGTGTTGTTTCCCTCAGAGATGGATCCCTCCCAGTTGTAGAAGTTGCTGATCACTTTGGAGGTCACCTCAGCACAGCTAAGCAAGGGCAGCATGAAGTCAAAAGAGCGAGGTATGGTGAAAGTTAGGATTTGGATCTCATTGGCAGGAACCATCCAACCTATTTCAGTAACATCGATCGAAGGAATGTACAGGGTAGTGGGAAAGTTTAGCTCTTCAGAAGATTTTCCTCCCAAAGGCACAACAAGTGAGACGGCATTTTGTTCTGGTTGAACTGGTATCTGAATAAAATCCCTTACGAAAAAAGGTTGCAGTCAGAGTTCAGTATAATTGCAGTACACTGCAGTTATACTGTAATCACTGCTTCCAAAATACCAAAGTCGACTGCAGTTACTGCACTTTTACTGCAGTTTTAAAACTGCAATCTGTTTTTGTAAGGGCTGTCACTGTTGTAAAAACAAATAAACAAAAAAACAAGAAAGTGACAAATTAATTTATTATCATTAGTGATGAATTTATTCTGTTTCCCCTGACACTTTGCCATTATTAAATTGGGATTTTATTTCATCTTTTGAATTGAATGGATTGAAATGGAAATAACCCCAACCCATTTAATATGTGAATTGTCAGATACTTGCGATTGAAGGAACAGATTGTCAGGCACAGTGGGCAGAGTGAGTTCAGCGAGGGTCCTCTTGTTTCTTCCAGCAACCTTGTCTAGCAACCTTGTCTAAAGTACTGAGTAAACTCTTTACTCAGTACTTTGCTGAAGCACCATTGGCAGCGATTACAGCCTCGAGGATATGGCAGCTTGTGCCATATCCTCCAGCAATGCAAGATTTGCCATTTTGGACAAGTCACAATGCATCAGTGTTGCCTTTTATATTATTTAACTGGTTTAACTAAATTGCCTCCAACCTTACATTCCACTCTCTTTCTAATTTACGTTATTATTCAATTAGGCTTAAATGGCTTCATATTTATGAATTCGATAGCACCCTGAGAAAACTATTAGTAGCTTAAACTATTAATGTATAGTTTTTTTCTTCATAGTTTATTATTTGATACTGTATGTCAATCCTTTCTCCATTTGGTTGAGGTAGATGCATCGGAGTTGGGTGTGGGGGCAGTTTAGTCACAAAGACAGGGGGACCCATTCAAATTGTATCCTTGTGCTTTCTTCTTCAAGAAACTGTCCCCCACAGAGAGGAATTACGACATCGGCGATCGGGAGCTCCTGGCGGTGAAGTTAGCATTAGAGGAGTGGAGACACTGGCTGGAGGGTGCCAAGGAACCATTCTTCATCCTCACCGACCATCGGAACCTTGAGTACATACGGACAGCGAGGAGACTGAATCCGCGCCAAGCCACGTGGGCCCTCTTCTTCACCAGGCTCGACTTCACGCTGACCTATCGCCCAGGTTCTAAGAACATCAAGGCCGATGCCCTGTCCTGTACTTACGATTCGGGAGAGGGTCCTGTCCAGAGGGCACCCATAATCCCATCCTCCCGAGTCGTGGGCCCAGTGGTTTGGGAAGTAGATGTGAATATTCACCAGGCTCTAGAGAGGAGCCCGCACCCCGGAATTGTCTTCCCGCGCGTATCTACATTCCCACAGGGATAAGGGATCGGCTGCTGACCTGGGCACACACAGCTGTCGTCGCTGGACATCCAGGGATTTCTCGCACCATCCATTCCCTCACTGAGGTGGCCCACCTTGGTGCAGGATGTTACGCGGTATGTTAACTCCTGTTCCATGTGTGCTCAAACCAATTTCCATCCCGGAAATGCTCCATCAGGGAAGCTCCTGCCACTTCCCATGACTCAGCAACCTTGGTCCCATCTATCCATTGACTTTGTTACTGATCTTCCCCCTTCTGATGGTTTCACCATCATTCTGGTGGTAGTGGATAGATTTTCAAAGTAATGTTGATTCATCTCTCTTCCTGGTCTTCCCACTGCTCTCCAGGTTGCTGAGGCACTCTTTCAGCAGGTCTTCTGGCATTATTGCCTTCCGGAGGACATCGTCTCGGACCGTGGCCCAAAATTAACATCCTGAGTATGGAGGGCCTTCTTTTTGAAGCTTGGGGTCACGGTTAGCCTCACATCTGGGTATCGGCCTCAGTCTAACGGGCAAGTGGAGAGGATGAATCAGGAGCTGGGGAGGTTCCAGCTGTCTCACCCTCTTTTCATGTCTCCCTTCTCAGGCCGGTGGTTTCTGGCCCCCTAGCTGATGCTGTCCTCCACGACACACCTCCAGCCCCCCTGGAGATCGAGGGGGGCCCGGCGAACCCTGGCAGATCCCTACTAGACTCTCGACGTCGTAGAGGTTGGCTCCAGTATCTGGTGGACTGGGAGGGGTATGGCCCAGAGGAGCGGTGTTGGGTTCCGGTGGAGGACATTCTGGACCCCAACGTCATCCGTGATTTCCACCTTCGCCACCTGGACCGACCCGCTTCTCGGGGTCGTCCCCCTGGTCGGTGTCATCCTGCGGCTGGAGCCGCACGTCAGAGGGGGGTACTGTCATGTCTGCTCCTGCTCCTCCCCCCCCCGGCGTATGACGTCACCAGAGTACTAACCACCGGTCCTGGGATTCATCATTACGCACACCTGGCACTCATCATTACGCGCACCTGTTAATCTTATGATTCACACCTGGACTCCATTACCTTTATTTCCTCCACTTTATCTGTCATTCTCCCAAGTTCACTCACCATTTGGCAGTGTTCTTCTGTATCGGCGTTCTGCCTTATGTTAGTGTCATGTTCTTGGTTTTGTTTTATTAAAATATTTCACCGGCAACTGCTTCCGACTCACCGCCCCATCATCACACAAAGCCACTCCTGCGTTGTCTTGGCTGTGTGCTTAGGGTCGTTGTCTTGTTGGAAGGTGAACCTTCACCCCAGTCTGAGATCCTGAGCACTCTGGAGCAAGTTTTCACCAAGGATCTCTCTGTACTTTGCTCCGTTCATCTTTCCCTCGATCCTGACTAGTCTCCGAGTCGCTGCCGCTGAAAAACATCCCCACAGCATGATGCTGCCAGCACTATGCTTCAACATAGGGATGGTGCCAAGTTTCCTCCAGACATGACGCTTGGCATTCAGGCCAAAGAGTTCAATCTTGTTTCTCATGGTCTGAGAGTCTTTATGTGCCTTTTAGTAAACTCCAAGCAGACGGTCATGTGCCTTTTACTGATGAGTGGCTTCCATCTGGCCTCTACCATAAAGGCCTGATTGGTGGAGTGCTGCGGAGATGGTTGTCCTTCTGGAAGGACATCGGGTTCTTGGTCACCTCCCTGACCGATTGCTCAGTTTGGCCGGGCAGCTAGCTCTAGGAAGAGTCTTGGTGGTTCCAAACTTTTCTCACTGTGTTCTTTGGGACCTTCAATGCTGCAGAAATCTTTTGGTACCCTTCCCCAGATCTATGCCTCGATACAATCCTGTCTCTGAGATCTACAGACAATTCCTTCGACCTCATGGCTTGGTGTTTGCTCTGACATGCACTGTCAACTGTGGGACCTTATACAGTGGGGAAAAAAAGTATTTAGTCAGCCACCAATTGTGCAAGTTCTCTAACTTAAAAAGATGAGAGAGGCCTGTAATTTTCATCATAGGTACACTTCAACTATGACAGACAAAATGAGGAAAAAAAATCCAGAAAATCACATTGTAGGATTTTTTATGAATTTATTTGCAAATTATGGTGGAAAATAAGTATTTGGTCAATAGCAAAGTTTATCTCAATACTTTGTTATATACCCTTTGTTGGCAATGACAGAGGTCAAACGTTTTCTGTAAGTCTTCACAAGGTTTTCACACACTGTTGCTGGTATTTTGGCCCATTCCTCCATGCAGATCTCCTCTAGAGCAGTGATGTTTTGGGGCTGTCGCTGGGCAACACGGACTTTCAAAGATTTTCTATGGGGTTGAGATCTGGAGACTGGCTAGGCCACTCCAGGACCTTGAAATGCTTTTTACGAAGCCACTCCTTCAAGGTTCGGGCGGTGTGTTTGGGATCATTGTCATGCTGAAAGACCCAGCCACGTTTCATCTTCAATGCCCTTGCTGATGGAAGGAGGTTTTCACTCAAAATCTCACGATACATGGCCCCATTCATTCTTTCCTTTACACAGATCAGTCGTCCTGGTCCCTTTGCAGAAAAACAGCCCCAAAGCATGATGTTTCCACCCCCATGCTTCACAGTAGGTATGGTGTTCTTTGGATGCAACTCAGCATTCTTTGTCCTCCAAACACAACGAGTTGAGTTTTTACCAAAAAGTTATATTTTGGTTTCATCTGACATTCTCCCAATCCCCATCTGGATCATCCAAATGCTCTCTAGCAAACTTTAGACGGGTCTGAACATGTACTGGCTTAAGCAGGGGACACGTCTGGCACTGCAGGATTTGAGTCTCCTGGCGGCGTAGTGTGTTACTGATGGTAGGCTTTGTTACTTTGGTCCCAGCTCTCTGCAGGTCATTCACTAGGTCCCCGTGTGGTTCCGGGATTTTTGCTCACCGTTCTTGTGATCATTTTGACCCCACGGGTGAGATCTTGCGTGGAGCCCCAGATCGAGGAAGATTATCAGTGGTCTTGTATGTCTTCCATTTCCTAATAATTGCTCCCACAGTTGATTTCTTCAAACCAAGCTGCTTACCTATTGCAGATTCAGTCTTCCCAACCTGGTGCAGGTCTACAATTTTGTTTCTGGTGTCCTTTGACAGCTCTTTGGTCTTGGCCATAGTGGAGTTTGGAGTGTGACTGTTTGAGGTTGTGGACAGCTGTCTTTTATACTGATAACAAGTTCAAAAAGGTGCCATTAATACAGGTAACGAGTGGAGGACAGAGGAGCCTCTTAAAGAAGAAGTTACAGGTCTGTGAGAGCCAGAAATCTTGCTTGTTTGTATGTGACCAAATACTTACTTTCCACCATAATTTGCAAATAAATTCATTAAAAATCCTACAATGTGATTTTCTGGATTTTTTTTCCTCATTTTGTCTGTCATAGTTGAAGTGTACCTATGATGAAAATTACAGGCCTCTCTCATCTTTTTAAGTGAGAGAACTTGCACAATTGGTGGCTGACTAAATACTTTTTTCCCCCACTGTATAGACAGGCGTGTGCCTTTCCAAATAATATCCAATCAATTGGATTTACCACAGGTGGACGCCAATCAAGTTGTAGAAACATCTCAATGATGATCAATGGAAACATAATGCACCTGAGCTCAATTTCGAGTATCATAGCAAAGAGTCTGAATACCTAAGTAAATAAGGTATTTCTGTTTTAAATTTTTTATGAATTTGCTAAAATTCCTAAAACACCTGTTATCGCTTTGTCATTATGGGGTATTGTTTGTAGATTGAGGACATTTTTTTCTTTAATCCATTTTAGAATAAGGCTGTAAAGTAACAAAATATGGAAAAAGTAAAGGGGTCTGAATACTTTCAGAATTCTCTGCAGACCCCCAATTGATTTTATGTGGATATCTATGGCATTTGTCCGTCTTAATTAGATTTTTCCTTTTTATTGGACACACATACCTTCCGCCCTCAGGGTTAGCTTCAGAGTCCACTTTCTTGCGTCCTTCCTTGCCCCCTCTGAGAGTTTCAGAAGTAATGGCAGCAGTGTATTCTGTGACCTCCCCTGTTGGTTGGAGCTCCACAGCAAGCCTAATGGATTGACAGACATGTGTCTCTTAAAGAGGATTCTTTTAATAAATAGAATGATACAGTTGAAATCAATCATGTTTGGAAATCCAAACAATGGACGCAGCCTTCACCTGCTCTCCCCTGTAAGGGGGTAGTATGGAGCATTGTCTGAGTTTGCGTAACACAGTGTGGTGCAGATATTCATACAAGTAAACAGGAGCTGGCACTCAGTGGAGTCTGTCATGCCCTCTCCTATTGAGGGCACCATCTTCTTGCTGGATTTTGAAGAGTTGTAGGAATATAATTTAAGAATATTTAATATTGCATCATATAGTAATGCTTAATGTAACTGATGCAAGTTGAGGCCGGTTTAAGTAAAGTTGGTCTATATTAAAAGATGATGGCATTTGATACAAACTGGATTCTTGATATGTATGTGAGCTAACCATAATGTGCCACATATATTTCAAATCAAATTATTAGAAGTAGTTGAATTTAAGTTGAAGTTAGAGTAATTCCCACCTGGCGCTGAATTGCTGAGTGGTTCCCTTGGGTGCAGAGATGGAGAGTTTGATAACATTCCTGTTAATGGTGACTTTGGCATTCAGGGAACTCTTCAGGGAATACTTATTTCCCTCATTAAAATGCAAATCAATTTATAACATTTTTCACATGCGTTTTTCTGGATTTTTGTTGTTGTTATTCTGTCTCTCACTGTTCAAATAAACCTACCATTAAAATTATAGACCGATCATTTCTTTGTCAGTGGGCAAACGTACAAAATCAGCAGGGGATCAAATACTTTTTTCCCTCACTGTAGCTAGGGTCGGGGCCATGTGCTCCATCTCACTGGACTTGATGTATCCAACTTCATCTCCAAGAATCCTTAGGTAGGCCATGGCCTCAGCGGAGCCTTGAGAGTGCAGTTCCCTGACAAGCTTTTGGAAGTTCTGTCCCATGTCTCATACGAGGTCCTGTGGGGCCTGTAAGATATGGATGATTAAAAATGTCTTTAAATACTTCAGCTCACACTGAAAGGCCAAACAAAAAGACTATTCCTTGAACAGCAATATATCAAATTATACAGTTTTCCAGCACCTGTTGGACTGAGTCTGGCATCTTGAGACCAGCCCAGTACAGGCCTTGGAGACAGAGTCAGGGGTGAAACCTTACTCTCCAAAAAGGGCCTCAAGGCTCAGTTCATATCCATTACCTTCAATACAGACCTTGAAAATGGAAGTGGAAAAAAAGGGTGAGACAAGATATCATGTAATCACACCAATATCAATGTAATCACACCAATATCAATTGTTTTAAATAATAAACATTTTAATTAAATGTTTCATTTATTATATAAATATATATATATATATTTTTTTTAAGTTTCTATAGTTTAACATATCACCATTATACCCAAAGGCTTTGAAGGTGGTCTCCAGCAGGACTTCCTTTCGCAGGGACGCAGTGGAATCAAAGATCATGTTACTCTTTATGGAGCCCATGGCAGTGTCCATGTTGCAGTTGCGGGACATTGTGGCGAAGTGGTTAACAGAGTGCTGATGGTCTTGCAATGCCTCCTCGATATACTTACTGTCTTATTCTTGAGGAAGAGAGAAAGAGAGCACTTTTCAGAACCCACAACTTGCTTGAGTTGCACAAGTGATTATGGGGATTAGGACAATAAAGGGTGTTATTTTGCTGCGATTCTATTGAACACAATCAAACCCATGATTCTGCAGCTGGACAGACAGATAAAAAATCAGTGGTGGAAAAAGTACCCAATTGTCGTACTTGAGTAAAAGTACACATACCTTAATTGAAAGTTACTCAAGTAAAAGTGAAAGTCACCCAGTAAAATACTACTTGAGTAAGAGTCTAAAAGTATTTGGTTCTAAATATACTTAAGTATCAAAAGTAAATGGAATTGGTCAAATATACTTAAGTACCAAAAGTAAAAGTATACATTTCTTGTTTTTAAAATGTACAGAGGTACACTCCAACACTCAACACTACAAACGATGCATTTGTGTTTAGTGAGTCTGCCAGATCAGAGGCAGTAGGCATGACCATGTGTTCTCTTGATAAGTGCGTGAATTGGACCATTTTCCTGTCTTGCTAAGCACTCAACATGTAACAAGTACTTTTGGTTCTGAGGGAAAATGTATGGAGTAAAAAGTACATTATTTTCTTTAGGAATGTAGTGAAGAAAAAGTAAAATTGTCAAAAATATACATAGTAAAGTACAGATACCCCCAAAAACTACTTAAGTAGTACTTAAAAGTATTTTTACTTAAGTACTTTACACCACTGTGAAAAATAGAAACTCAGTGAAGATGATTATCTTAGCCAGGTGTCAAATACATATACAGTAGGAGATACAGAAAACATCAACACCTTCCACCACTGTGATCACACACATTAAATTAGTCATGTAAATGAAGAGGGAGTGACTGAACATTTCATGAAGAAAACAGTCACTTACTGTTTTTGGGATAAACAGAGTGGCAGATGTTGTCAAGGTGGCAGGCCACAAAATTCCTGACCTGTGTGTCTTGCTCGTCCTTCAGCATGGTGATCACCTTGCTAAGCAGCGCATTGTCAGGACTCTTCATAAGCATCAGATAAGCTGCCACACGTTTCTGGATTGGGCTCTCAGCATCTTGGTACCCCTCCAAGAGAGTTTTTCAGACCTGTCATTCACAGCACAAATATATCTAGCTGTATCTGTATGTTAGCTATAAAACAACACAATACTTAAAACATTACTTGTAATATTGCTTATAAGCGGTTGTATACCCTTAGTATCAGGAAAGGCATATCCTCATCCCTTGAGCAGTCTCTAACATGGTATCCATTGACTCTTTCACCTATTTGACCTCAGGGGTGGGATGTCCTGGGTGAAACCTGCATATGAGTGTTGGGAATATGTTACCCAGTAGTTCTGCATTTTATTGTGATGTATTGCCCTCTGGTGGTTATAATTGAATATAGAATCTAAATGGTTAAAGCTGTTATGGTTGTTATGGTCAAATTAACATCAACCATGTTCCCAGATAAAAAAAAAAGAAAGAAAAAAAGAAAGGCAGTTGATGAGATATCTATGATTCCAGTTATTTTGAGATGAAAGACTGTAATTTCACTTACTTCCTGACAGTGTTTGCCAGAGCGTACATAATATCTTTGCTCTGTTTGTATTGGGCCACAATGAGCATATATCTGACCCAGTGGAAGTCAGGGCTGGACTGTACACAAAGATGTCCCCATACACAGCTGTGCTGTTCATCATCCTGATGACTTGGAGGATGGAAAATCGTTTTACAAGAGGGACTAGTAGCGCATTCTATGTACAAATTATCAAGACGTGTTATCTTTATCCTAAATGTTTGCACTGACTTCTCCATTACAGTCTGGAAGGCCTCAGCTCCTGCAGCCTGTCTATACACAGCCTCTCCCTGGGGGTCGACGACCAACATCTCACTGAAGGCCCAAACCGCCGAATGAAGAACGAAGCTGCATTCTTGGGGGAAGCTACATTCTTCCACCTGAATGAGGAGGGTGATAACAAGAGCGGAAGGGTCAGGCAAACAGAGTTAGGAAGGGTCAGTAAGGTAACAGTTCCCCCAGTTACCAGCAGGTATAAGTCGACCCACAAAAACAAACAAAGGCCTACCTGACATGACATTGGGGCCATTCCTGAGATTGGATGTCCCAGTCACGTCATTTTTTTTCTCTCTGTCATGTATTGGTATAATTACAGTATTTCGTAAAGGTCTTTTCCTTGCTGACACTGGAGATCACAAATAATGGGCAAATCAATGTGAATAATTTTACTGCATGTACAAGTATTATACCACTTCTATCAATATTAATCATATACTACCTAATAGCCCTTGGCTAAGTTTTAGATGTATTCTCCAAATTGAGTCAATATTTGCTTAGACAACATCCTGGGTTCACAGTCAAAGTCCAACAACACCACTTGAACTTGGGACCCTTTACGTACTAAATGGCAATTCTCTTAATGAATAACATCAATTGTACTGAATCATAAACATTATGGCGCAAGGTTCAGATCTAGCCAGGTCCAGCTCTGCTATCTCCAGTTCCACTAAAACAAAAACAAAAAATACTAAAGCTGAGGTTATTGATTAAGGTCAGTGTACAGGAAACATGCTTGTACCTTGTTTCCTAAGGCCCATGCCTACATGCTAGGGATTCACTCAGGGTCAAATCATCACTTAAGACAAATCATCACTTAAAACAATCAACATAACTTTTCAACAATCAACATAACCTTTCACTGAAATCATTTATTAACGGAATATAAGATGAACAGGTCAAGTAGACCCTTAGAGACTTAGAGACTGTTCATCAGAAATCTCTGCTTTTATCTAAAATGCAAATAAAAAAGTCCTCATGTTAGTAAACATCTTTACATTGGTGTTGCATTTATGTATATTTAGTTACATTGAATCTGTGTAAATGTCAGAGACATGAGGATACATTTGTAGACATCTTTTGGTCTTTTAGTAAGTAAGAAATTGTATTGAGACCTAAATTAGGTTGGATATTTACTCAAGGATAAAGTGAGTCAGCAGTATAGGACACCAACTCAGAAACCTGCTTTACACTAATGAGAGCTTGAGAGAACACCAACTTCTGAAGAAGTTCAGAAAGGGACCTGGTCTATCTAAAATCATGTTTAATGTTATTAATTAAAGTATAGTGTAGTATATATATTTAATATATATAATATATTTTTTTACATATTACAAAAATATTTATCATTCAATATTGACTAAATACAATGCAAATGAAGAATGGTCTTCACCATCTTGAAAATCAGAGAGCTACAAAATGAGACATTGGTGCTCAGGAGCAGATCTTGGGGTCCCCCATGATGGGAAGCTCTGTCTCTTACGTTTAGTTGAGTTCTCTCTCATCCGTAACTGATTCACTAACTACAGGACCTAAATCTATTATAATGTCTCCCTCATATCTCTCCTAGTCCCTCTCAAAGACAGCCCAACTGAGAGCTATGGGAGATAAATCCGTTGCAAAGGTGGTGGCCAATTCAAATATCATGAACTTTAACTGGTTGGACAAAAGAAACCGTAGACAGTCACTATTCTAGAATAAGTGTTTTGAAGATTTGTCAGTATTGATTCTTCCATTTGGCAATTGTTTTGCATCAAAATATCAATGTCTAATGTTTTGTTTCTCAGGGATCTTGTCTACTGTCCTGTGGCAACTTAAAACAACTACCCGTTGCACGTTAAGTAGGTCAATATACTGTATGAGGAATTATAGTTATTCTTTGCTATAATGTTCCATACAGTTTTTGGAAAAGTTGTAAAAGGTTTTTGTACATTAATTAAATTGTACAAAAGTATATTATAGTAATGCACGCTGAATAACAGTTGGTATTATTTTTAAAAAGATTTTGGAACTTACAGAGATCTGATACAGGTACTGATAAACTTTCAATTTAACCCTTCCCTGATATTCGAAAAAGCTATACGCGGATGATGTTATGGGTCA
The DNA here is from genome assembly GCA_030435695.1 of Brachymystax lenok tsinlingensis. Lineage (NCBI taxonomy): Eukaryota > Metazoa > Chordata > Actinopteri > Salmoniformes > Salmonidae > Brachymystax > Brachymystax lenok. The sequence continues at coordinate 14,171,028 of CM059808.1, read as the reverse complement.
AATTGACCCAGTACAGTATGTACTTTGATACATGTACCAAAGTCATAGTCAATCAAATTATTACATTTTATGACATTTAGGACATTTTTGCCAAACTTCAGATCACTGTCGTTTGGCCTCTGAACATCACAGGGAAGACATACTTATATCCTTATGACAGTCGTGGTTAGACCTTTACTGAACACGGGGCCATTTGTCTCTAGAAGAAAGGTCAAATGTCAAATTGCAGTAAAATTGCAGGACAAGTACAGAGTCAAATACAGGTCAAGTACAAAGTAGTTGTTTTTGTTTTGTTTATTTACAAGTTCATTACCCCTACCAAGAGGACTAGATGAAGGGTCATTGTGATTTAAAAAAAATTAAATCGTATTTCAGGTCACTTACATGTAAAAGTTCCCATGAGCCCCAACATGTGTAGTTCATAGGAACATATCAAATTGGGTGTTAAATGAAAGCTAAGAGTCTTTATTATTGGTAAATGAAGGCATAGATACATTTCTGAGTTGGATCCGCTGATTAAATCCCAATGGGAGCATACTAGAGTTGCAGACATTCCTTATTTATTTCATAGATACATTTTCAACAATTTTTCTTTCAACTAACTTCAACACTACAGCGCATTCGGAAAGTATTCAGACCCCTTGACTTTTACCACATTTTGTTAAGTTACAGCCTTATTCTCAAATTGATTAAATAAATAAACTCATCTATCTATCTATACACAATACCCCAAAATTACAAAGTAAAGATTTATTTTTGCAAATGTATAGAAATAAAAAAAATGATGACCCTTCATCTAGTCCTCTAGGTAGGGGTAATGAACTTGTAAGTATTCAGACCCTTTGCTATGAGACTCGAAAGTTAGCTCAGGTGCATTATGTTTCCATTGATCATCCTTGAGATGTTTCTACAATTTGATTGGAGTCCACCTGTGTTAAATTCAATTGATTGGAAATGATTTGGAAAGGCACACACCTGTCTATATAAGGTCCCACAATTGACAGTGCATGTCAGAGCAAAAAACCAAGCCATGAGTTTGAAGGAATTGTCCGTAGAGCTCTGAGACAGGATTGTGTCGAGGCACAGATCTGGAGAAGGGTACCAAAAAATGTCTGCACCATTGAAGGTCCCCAAGAACACACTGGCCTCCATCCTTCTTAAATGTAAGAAGTTTGGAACCACAAATACTCTTCTTAGGGGTGGCCGCACGGGCAAACTGAGCAATCGGGGGGAGAAGGGCCTTGGTCAGGGTCACTCTGCCGAGCTCCAGAGTTCCTTTGTTGAGAAGGGAGAACCTTTCAGAAGGACAACCATCTCTGCAGCACTCCACCAATCAGACCTTAATTGTGGAGTGGCCAGGCAGAAGCCACTCCTCAGCAATAGGCACCTAAAAACTCTCAGACCATGAGAAGCAAGATTCTCCAGTCTGATGAAACCAAGATTGAACTCTTTGGCCTAAATACCAGGCGTCACATCTGGAAGAAACCTGGCGCCATCCCTACGGTGAAGCATGGTGGTGGCAGCATCATGCTATGGGGATGTTTTTCAGATGCAGGGACTGGGAGACTAATCAGGATCAAGGTAAAGATGAACGGAGCAAAGTACAGAGAGATCCTTGATGAAAACCTGCTCCAGTGCATTCAGGACCTCAGACTTGGGAGAAGGTTCTACTTCCAACAGAACAACGACCCTAAGCACACAGCCAAGACAACGCAGGAGTGGCTTTGGGACAAGTCTCTGAATGTCCTTGACTGGCCCAGCCAGAGCCCGGACTTGAACCCGATCAAACATATCTGGAGAGACCTGAAAATAACTGTGCAGCGACGCTCCCCATTCAACTTGACAGAGCTTGAGAGGATCTGTAGAGAGGAATGGGAGAAATCCCCAAATACAGGTGTGCCAAGCTTGTAGTGTCATACACAAGAAGATTCAAGGCTGTAATCGCTACCGAAGGTGCTTCAGCAAGGTACTGAATAAAGGGTCTGAATACTTATGTAAATTTGATATTTCATTTGCAAAAATTTATAAAAACCTGTTTTTGCTGTGTCCTTATGGGGTATTGTGTGTAGAATGAACTATCGAATCAATTTTAGAACAAGGCTGTAACATAACAAAATGTGGAAAAAGTCAAGGGTTCTGAATACTTTCCAAATGTACTTTATATTTTAGGTGAGTTTTGGAGAAATTATTTGCCTCCTGTAAGTTTAAGAAACGTTGCCTTTTGCCTTGTAATTCCATTAACAAAAACCAACATATCTTTAAGATATTTTCTAATTTCTCGCCCTTGTGAGGAGGGAGGACAATGAAAGTTCACAGAAGTAACAAAGGTAGACCTACCATTTAGTTAGTGTTTTTACTGATATACATATTTGTTTATGAATTATTAAGTGATTAAAACTCGTAGTTCAATTACTGCAATTGAATTGGCTATGGGAAACCATAGTATTCACAAACCACAATTGGGTCACCTGCTACTGTCCTCCCTTCCACTGGCATACTGTTATGTTCAGCTCATAACTGTTTCTCTTTCTGTCGTCTAGTGGTCAAAGTGAGAGTGTGAAAACAGTCTGGCCAACCCCTCCCTTATTCTCTCTTTTCTCTCTCCAGTTAATGTTACCTCTCCCGGGTCTTCCTGACTCCTACCCATGAGCCCCCACTCTTTCCATTTACTATAAACAGCATCCGCACACCCACTCGACCATCATTGGATGTCCATGGACATTGAAAAGTAGTTGAAATTTGGTCAGTCCGCTCTGGCCTTGATTTCAACGTTCACAAACAATGTTTATGAGCCAGTCCGGACCGGCCTTGATTTCAATGTCCACAGTAGTTGATCTTTGGCCTTCATTTGGCCCAAACATAGATGTCCATGACTGGAGACTGGACCAAATCTGAACCAATCACAGAAGAACGGTAGAGTATAGTTCAGTACAGTACAATTTGTAAAATGTGGTTTTGTTTGGGGGTGGAGCTCATTAGAATAATAGGCAGTGTGTATGTAGCAGACAAGTCATGGTCACATGATGAGGTAACCATGCCTGCGAACTTCAAAATGAGTGTCTGCCTTCATTCCCATAAATTTCCTTTTGGTCTAATGGTCTAAGACGTTGGTTGCTCCCAAGGGAGACCCGGGTTCGTATTCCATTTGTAACAATGGCGCCCAACGTAGGGTGGTCTCTCATGGGGGAGGAGGTTAAAGGGGGGTGAATGTAGCGGACATGACTCGGTCATGACCACGTGATGAGGCAACCTTGCCTGCTAACTCTTGGTCTAATGGTCTAAGATGTTGGTTGCTCCCGGGGGAGACCTACATTCGCATCCCGTGTGCTGCATGTAGAAAAATACAAAAGGATTATATTGCATATTTCTACCTTTGTGTACCTATTCAGTAAACATCACCATGATGAGAATGACATTCCCATCCATAATTATGTATTCCTGTGTAGTACAGATCAAATCAAATCAAATTTTATTTGTCACATACACATGGTTAGCAGATGTTAATGCGAGTGTAGCGAAATGCTTGTGCTTCTAGTTCCGACCATGCAGTAGTATCTAACAAGTAATCTAACAAATTCACAACAACTACCTTATACACACAAGAGTAAAGGAATGAATACGAGTATGTACATATAAATATATGGATGAGCGATGGCTGACCGGCATAGGCAAGATGCAGTAGATGGTATGGAGTACAGTATATACACATATATATATGAGATGAGTAATGTAGGATATGTAAACATTATATAAATGGCATTGTTTAAAGTGGCTAGTGATACATTATTTCATCCAATTATAATTATTAAAGTGGCTAGAGATTTGGGTCGATGGCGAACGGCATAGGCAAGATACAGTAGATGGTTTAGAGTACAGTGAATACATTTGATATGAGTATGTCGGATACGTAAACATTATATACAAAATTGTTTAAAGTGGCTAGTGATACATTTGTTACATCCAATTCCTATGTATAAAGTGGCTAGAGATTTAAGTCAGTATGTTGGCAGCAGCCACTCAATGTTAGTGATGGCTGTTTAACAGTCTGATGGCCTTGAGGTAGAAGCTGTTTTTCAGTCTCTCGGTCCCAGCTTTGATGCACCTGTACTGACCTCGCCTTCTGGATGATAGCGGGGTGAACAGGCAGTGGCTCGGGTGGTTGTTGTCCTTGATGATCTTTTGGCCTTTCTGTGACATCGGGTGGTGTAGGTGTCCTGGAGGGCAGGTAGTTTACCCCGGTGATGCGTTGTGCAGTCCTCACTACCCTCTGGAGAGCCTTACGGTTGTGGGCGGAGCAGTTGCCGTACCAGGCGGTGATACAGCCCGACAGGATGCTCTCGATTGTGCATCTGTAAAAGTTTGTGAGTGATTTTGGTGACAAGCCAAATTTCTTCAGCCTCCTGAGGTTGAAGAGGCGCTGTGCGCCTTCTTCACCACGCTGTCTGTGTGGGTGGACCAATTCAGTTTGTCCGTGATGTGTACGCCGAGGAACTTAAAACTTTCCACCTTCTCCACTACTGTCCCCTCGATGTGGATAGGGGTGCTCCCTCTCCTGTTTCCTGAAGTCCACGATCATCTCCTTTGTTTTGTTGACATTGAGTGAGAGGTTATTTTCCTGACACCACACTCCGAGGGCCCTCACCTCCTCTCTGTAGGCCGCCTCGTCGTTGTTGGTAATCAAGCCTACCACTGTAGTGTCGTCAGCAAACTTGATGATTGAGTTGGATGCGTGCTTGGCCACGCAGTCATGGGTAAACAGGGAGTACAGGAGAGGGCTGAGAACGCACCCTTGTGGGGCCCCAGTGTTGAGGATCAGCGGGGTGGAGATGTTGTTTCCTACCCTCACCACCTGGGACCGGCCCGTCAGGAAGTCCAGGACCCAGTTGCACAGGGCTGGGTCGAGACCCAGGGTCTCGAGCTTAATGACGAGCTTGGAGGGAACTATGGTGTTAAATGCTGAGCTGTAGTCGATGAACAGCATTCTTACATAAGTATTCCTCTTGGGCAGTATGCAGTGTGGTTAGGGCAGTATGCAGTGTGATTGCGATTGCGTCGTCTGTGGACCTATTGGGACGGTAAGCAAATTGGAGTGGGTCCAGGGTGTCTGGCAGGATGGAGGTAATATGATCCTTGACTAATCTCTCAAAGCACTTCATGATGACGGAAGTGAGTGCTACGGGGCGATAGTCATTTAGCTCAGTCACCTTAGCTTTCTTGGGAACAGGAACAATGGTGGCCCTCTTGAAGCATGTGGGAACAGCAGACTGGGATAGGGACTGATTGAATATGTCCGTAAACACACCAGCCAGCTGGTCTGCGCATGCTCTGAGGACACGTCCAGGGATGCCATCTGGGCCGGCAGCCTTGCGAGGGTTAACACATTTAAATGTTTTTCTCACATTGGCTGCGGTGAAGGTGAGCCCGCAGGTTTTGGTAGCGGGCCGTGTCGGTGGCACTGTATTGTCCTCAAAGCGAGCAAAGAAGTTGTTAAGTTTGTCTGGGAGCAGGACGTCATGGTCCGCGACGGGCTGGTTTTCTTTTTGTAGTCCGTGATTGACTGTAGACCCTGCCACATTCCTCTTGTGTCTGAGCCATTGAATTGTGACTCTACTTTGTCTCTATATTGACGCTTAGCTTGTTTGATTGCCTTGCGGAGGGAATAGCTACACTGTTTGTATTCAGTCATGTTTCCGGTAGCCTTACCCTGGTTAAAAGCAGTGGTTCGCGCTTTCAGTTTCTACGAATGCTGCCATCAATCCACGGTTTCTGGTTGGGGAAGGTTTTGATATTTGCTATGGGTACAACATCACCAATGCACTTGCTAATAAACTCGCTCACCGAATCAGCGTATACATCAATGTTGTTGTCAGATGCTATCCGGAACATATCCCAGTCCACGTGCTCAAGCAATCTTGCAGCATGGAATCAGATTGGTCGGACCAGCGTTGAACAGACCTGAGAACGGGCGTTTCCTGTTTTAGTTTCTGTTTGTAGGCTGGGAGTAACAAAATGGAGTCATGGTCAGACTTGCCGAAAGGAGGGCGGAGAATAGCCTTGTATGCATCACGGAAGTTGGAATAACAGTGGTCCAGGATTTTACCAGCCCGGGTGGCACATTTCGATATGCTGGTAAAATTTCGGGAGCCTTGTTCTTAAATTAGCCTTATTAAAATTCCCAGCCACAATAAATGCAGCCTCAGGATATGTGGTTTCCAGTTTACATAGAGTCCGATGAATTTCTTTCAGTGCCGTTGATGTATCAGCTTGAGGGGGGATGTACACGGCTGTGATTATAATCGAGGAGAATTCTCTTGGTAAATAATGCGGTCTGCATTTGATTGTAATGAATTCTATGTCAGGTGAACAAAAGGACTTGAGTTCCTGTATGTTGTTATGATCACACCACGTCTCGTTAATCATAAGACACACACCCCCGCCCTTCTTCTTACCAGATAGATGTTTGTTTCTGTCTGCGCGATGCGTGGAGAAACCAGGTGGCTGTACCGACTCTGATAACGTGTCCTGAGTGAGCCATGTTTCCGTGAAGCAAAGAACGTTGCAGTCTCGGATGTCTCTCTGAAAGGCAACCCTTGATCTGATTTCGTCTACTTTGTTGTCAAGAGACTGTACATTGGCGATTAAAATACTCGGGAGAGGTGCACGATGCGCCCGTCGACGTAGCTTGACCAAAAGACCGCCGCGTTTCCCTCTTCTCCGGCGCCGCCGTTGCTTTGAGTCGCCGGGTGCTATCCAGTCTATTGTTGTGTTTGGGTTAACAAACAGAGAATCCTCTTTGGGAAAGTCGTATTCCTGGTCGTAATGTTGGTAAGTTGACGTTGCTCTTATATCCAATAGTTCCTCCCGGTTGTATGTAATAAAACTTAATATTTCCCGGGGTAACAATGTAAGAAGTAATACATAAAAAAACAAAATACTGCATGGTTTCCTGAGAACGTGAAGCGAGGCTGCCATCTCTGTCGGCGCCGGAAGAATAGGTGGCTGTACCGACTCTGATAACGTGTCCTGAGTGAGCCATGTTTCCGTGAAGCAAAGAACGTTGCAGTATCGGATGTCAGGGACCCATGATGTAATTCCGTTACTATAATTATGTTACCAGGTGTAAATCTACTTCACTTACTGTAGTTCAATAAACAAAATAGATTTTTTCAAACTCAAGGTGTCATGTCATAGCTGACACCCCATTCCTTCTGCAGACATATTTTTATCTTAATTCAGAGCAGAAATTCCGTTTTTGGAAAACGTGGTCGAATAAAAAACTGAGGGAGATTTTACCGTAATTCTGTTACCAGACTTTGCATCTGTTCTTCCAGTAAATGTGTTTTTGTGACATTTTTTGTGTAAATTATTCAAAGCAATCCTAGTGCATTGTCACGATCTCCTTGAGTGACGGACCAAGGCGCAGCGAGGCATCCAGTATACATCTTTATTTAAGCAACGTAACTGGGAAAAATATACAAAACAAAACGAAGATCGCAACGTTGAACATAACAAGTGAAACCAACAAAGCTATGAACAAACAATAACCCACAAAACCCCTCTGAAAACTACAAACATATATACGGTTCCCAATTAGAGGTAACGACACTCAGCTGCCTCTAATTGGGAACCATTACACCAACATAGAAACACAACACCTAGAACAAAAAAACCCTACACCAAAACGAAACTAAACACGCCAGCCTATAAATATCAGGCCTGAACGTGACAGTACCCCCCCCAAAGGCGCGGACTCCGACCGCGCCAAAGGTCCATTGGGGAGGTCTTCGGGTGGGCCTCCTTGTCCCAGGTGGCGGCTCCGGTGCCGGCCGTGCTGGCTCGGGGTCCCAGACCGGAGGCCCTGGGCTATTTGCTGGAACAGTTTGTTTTGGACTGGGGACCTTCTCTGGAGGTTCCGGACTGGGGACCTTCTCTGGAGGTTCCGGACTGGGGATCTTCTCTGGAGGTTCCGGACTGGGGATCTTCTCTGGAGGTTCCGGACTGTCGACGCGCACTGGGACTCTGGTGCGGGGAGCAGGAACGGGCCGCACTGGACTCATGACGGGCACTGGGACTCTGGTGCGGGGAGCAGGAACGGGCTGTACTGGGCTCATGACGCGCACTGGGACTCTGGTGCGGGGAGCAGGAACGGGCCGTACTGGGCTCATGACCCGCACTGGGACTCTGGTGCGGGGAGCAGGAACGGGCCGTACTGGGCTCATGACCCGCACTGGGACTCTGGTGCGGGGAGCAGGAACGGGCCGTACTGGGCTCATGACGCGCACTGGGACTCTGGTGCGGGGAGCGTGCACAGGGATCCTGGGACGTGGAACAGGGACAGGACGTGCTGAGTCCACGACGGGCACAGGGATCCTGGAGCGTGGAACAGGGACAGGGCGTGCTGGATTCTCTGCGTACAGGGGCCTGGTGCGCGGAGCCGAACAGGGCGTGCTGGACTCTCTAAGCGCACAGGGGCCTGGTGCGTGGAGCTGGAACAGGGCGTGCTGGACTCTCTAGCGCACAGGGGGCCTGGTGCGCGGAGCCGAACAGGGGCGTGCTGGACTCTCTAAGCGCACAGGGGTCCTGGTGCGCGGAGCAGGGACTGGACGTACTGGGCTATCTAAGCATACAGCTGTTCACTCACCCTTGCCTCACGGATGATGGGAGCTGGAATGTCACGCACTGGGCTGTGGATGCAAACTGGAGACCCCACACGCAGAACAGGTGCAGGATATCTCGGTCCCAGAAGGTGTACTGGAGACCTAGCGCGCAGAACCGGCACCACTCCTCCAGGCTGCACACTCACCCTCCCCTGACAGATGAGTGGAGCTGGAATCTCGCGCACCGGCCTATGAATGCGCACTGGAGACACTGTGCGCAAAACTGCATAGCACGGCGTCTTTCCAGTGCGACGCTCCCTCCAATGCTCCCTCCAGAGAGCACGAGGAGTTGGCTCAGGAGTCCATCCTGAACCGGCCAAACTCCCTGTGTGCCCCCCAAAAAAAGTTTTTTGGGGCTGCCTTTCGGGCTTCCTAGCCAGGCGAGTTCCAACAAACTTTTCTCTCTCTGGATTCCACGCTCCGTATAATTCCTCATAACTCCCCCGCTCCGCCTTCGCTGCTCCACTTTTCTCCCTGGGGTGACGATGCTCCGCCGTCTTCTCCCAAGGTCCCTTACCAGCCAATATCTCCTCCCAAGTCCAGAACTCCCGGGTCTCTCGCTGCTTGGTCTTTTTATGGTGGGTTATTCTGTCACGATCTCCTTGAGTGACGGACCAAGGCGCAGCGAGGCATCCAGTGTACATCTTTATTTAAGCAACGTAACTGGGAAAAATATACAAAACAAAACGAAGATCGCAGCGTTGAACATAACAAGTGAAACCAACAAAGCTATGAACAAACAATAACCCACAAAACCCCTCTGAAAACTACAAACATATATATGGTTCCCAATTAGAGGTAACGACACTCAGCTGCCTCTAACTGGGAATCATTACCCCAACACCTAGAACAAAAAAAACCTACCCTACACCAAAACGAAACTAAACACGCCAGCCTATAAATATCAGGCCTGAACTTGACATGCATAAAGCTGTACGGTTTGCTAAACTTTTAAATAAATTGTTTTTTGTTGGCATACATTTTAAAATGAGAAATCTGAGTCTCTGAAATTGCCCTTCAGTGTTGTTAAACTCACTACTGGGTCAAATTGACCCACAACATAAGGGAAGGGTTAATATCCGTTTAACATTCCAGAAACCCCATCAGTATGACTTAACGATCTGAACCTTTGCACCCGTACTGCAAGGCGTTACAAAGGGTGGTGCGGACAGCCCAGTACATCATTGGGGCTGAGCTCCCTTCCATCCAGGACCTCTATACCAGGTGTTGTCAGAGGAAGGCCCGGAAAATTGTCAAAGACCCCAGCCACCCAAGCCAGAGACTCTTCACTCTGCTACCGCACAGAAAGCAGTACCGGAGTGCCAAGTCTGGGACCAAAAGGTTGCTGAACAGCTTTTGTGAGTGGACGAACGTGCGTGGGTAGCCTACTGGAGGGCCTTTGTTAAGTGACTGTTAGACAATCAGATGAAAACATCATGACAGGTAAGCTAAGCTTTCCCTAATGTAAATTGAATTGCCAAAATTATATAGCCTAATTAGCTTACTCCTGTCTATACAGAAATAAATAAAATAATTCAAAATAGGCATCTACAGCAGAAAGCATGATTTGGCCACAGACGATCATAAGCTTCTTTAAAAAAAAGCTGTGGACTGATTAAAATTGTATAGCCTACAGTTGGAAGCCCCGGGCAGCGCATGCTGCAAATACCGATAATAATTATTATACTGAACAAAAATATAAACACAACATGTAAAGTATTGGTCCCATGTTTCATGATCTGAAATAAAAGAGCCCAGAATTTTTCAATACGCACAAATATGTTTACATCCCTGTTAGTGAACATTTCTCCTTTGCCAAGATAATCCATCAACCTGACAGGTGTGGCATATCAAGAAGCTGATTAAACAGCATGATCATTACATAGGAGCACCTTGTGCGGGGGGACAATAAAAGGCCACTCTAATATGTGCAGTTTTGTCACAAAACACAATGCCATAGTTGTCTCAAGTTGAGGGAGTGTGCAATTGGCATGCTGACTGCAGTAATGTCCACCAGAGCTGTTGGCAGATAATTTAATGTTAATTTCTCTACCATAAGCCACCTCCAACGTCATTTTAGAGAATTTGGCAGTACGTCCAACCGGCCTCACAACCGCAGACCATGTGTAACCACTCCAGCCCAGAACCTCCACATCCGGCTTCTTCACCTGCGGGATCGTCTGAGACCAGCCACCCAGACAGCTGATGAAACGGAGGAGTATTTCTGTCTGTAATAAATCCCTTTTGTGGGGAAAAACTAATTCTGATTGGCTGGGCCTGACTCCCCAGTGGGTGGGCATGGCTCCCCCAGTGGGTGGGCCTATCGCCTCCCAGGCACACCCATAGCTGCACCCATGCCCAGTCATGTGAAATCCATAGATTAGGGCATAATTTATTTATTTCAATTGACAAATTTCCTTATATGAACTGTAACTCAGTAAAATCGTTTAAATTGTTGCATGTTGCGTTTATATTTTTGTTCACTATAGATGATTGTTGAGCTGCGACTGTCACTGAAAAGCAGAGAGACCAGCCAGGCATATTGTAATATTTAAAAATACAATCGTGAAAAAACTGTTTGCAAAGAAAATTGATATTTCTGCAAAGAAATTACAATGAAAAGACTCCAGTCTGTCATTTAGTTATCAAAATTCGTAACTTAATTGAGCGAACAGTAGCCTATCTTATTGGTTACCAGCTGACAACATCAGCTGGTAATGTGGTGAGTGTGCCTATTCACTGTCTTTATCATTGGGTCAGTGACACTTTTGTTTGTTTTTGGACAAGTTAGATGAATCTCATATTGTATTTGTGTCTCCCCCTTTTCATAGTCCAATTATATGGATCAGACAACATTGTTTAATTGATCTGTTTGTCAGTGTCAGTGTTTAATTGATCTGTTTGTCAGTAGGCTACCCTGTCATTTTTGTAGTATATTAAAAAAAATGGTGCGTGCACTTGGGTGTCCCGTACCGGTAAGAAATTCTATCTACTTTCACCCCTGCCTACATGTACATATTACCTCAACTAACTCATACCCCTGCACATTGACTCCGTACCGGTACTAATTCAGGAGACCATAATTATATGCCCATATCAGGAGTGGCTAAAAGTAAACAATTCAGAGACTGATACGAATAAATCAGATTACTTATATTTCAGCAGAGCAAATCGATAACTAACTGTCAACAGTAAAACAAAAGCTTAAAAGGATGTTTGAGAACTCTGAATACAGAAAAGTAATGATGAATTTACTTCCGGACACGGTAAACTTCTCCTCACCACTCTATTCTGTCGAAACAAGCCAGTCTTTCCTTGATTTTAGTTTGTTCTGCTCCTAACATCTGCCTCTCAGTTTACGAAGCAGCTGCTTTATAAGTGGGATGCACTGCTGAGCGCTACATTCCGAGGGGTTTGTGCTGATTGTACAGAGATTGTGAGCCTTGAGAAGGCAAGAATAAGATGTCAGGAGAAGTGCAGTACTTTCATAAGGAACCATATATTTGGAATACAGAAGAGGAATGGAGGGAAAAAGAGAGGCAGAGGAGATTTAACAGAGAGAGGGAGGAACCGATCTTGAGTCGGTTAAAAATGGCTGAAAAAAAGGAGATGGGTTGTTAAAGAAGAATGGTAGAAAGTGTAAGCAGAGTGAGCTGAAGACAGGAGAAGAAATGGAAGTGAATGAGGTCGAAGTATTGGAGGTGGTAGGTGGGGTGAAGTTCACGGAGCCCGAGGATTGTCAGGATAAAGATAAGTCTGTGACAGTAGGAGTGACGTTTTTGGAAAAAGTGGACCCTTGCCTTTTGGCTGATCCATTGATGGTTTCAGTTGAAGTTGAAGAGACCAGCCGGAGCTTGCCGTACTGCGCACAGATCATGCATGCGGCGATGAATGCAGAGACGTCAGGAACCATGGTAGGCCACCAAAAGTATTGTCGCACAAAGGTCAGGGTCCGACGGGAGCCCGGGTGGCAGGCAAGCTTGGAGGAGTGGGCCAACTCCAGGACCAAGGAGCGGACAGCGTCAGGAACAAACATACGGTTATCTGGGCCCCCCGAGGTTCGGCTGGGAACGCTGCGCCTCACAAACCTGGTGGGAAGGATTCTCTCGGGTTCCGAGGGTGTAGCCGCGGGGCTATAGCGGCGCATCCGGCTTGACATTCTTGAATCCCGGTCGGTATGAGAGGGAGAAGTTGAACCGGGTGAAAAGCAGGGCCCACCTAGCTTGTCGGTGTGGAGATATTCCAGTTTCTTGTGGTTTGTCTACACAATTTATGGATTTTCCGCCCCCTCCAGCCAGTGCCTCCACTCCTCCGATTCCCCACATCATAGTTCCTCTCTGTGGTGTTGAGGCAATGGGAGAAGAAGGTGCAGGGATGTAACTTGAGGTCCAGGACACAACGCTAGGACAGGACAGCCCCCACTCCGACATCCAAAGCATTGGCCTCCACCACGAACTGGCGGGACGTGTCAGGATGAACCAAGATGGGAGCTGTGGTGAAACTGTGTTTGAGATCCCGGGAACGCCCGGTCAGCAGCTGGGGACCACGTAAATGGAACCTTGGGAGAGGTGAATGCAGACAAGGGGGAAGCCAGGAACCCCGGATAAAGCAGCAATAAAAGTTGGCGAATCCCAGGAAACATTGCAGTTGCAATCTGGACGTAGGCTGGGGCCAATCCACCACCGCTCTCACCTTCCCGGGATCCATCTGTACACCTCCTGCATCGATGATGTAACCCAGGAAGGGGATGGTGGAACAATGGAATTTGGACCTTTCTGCTTTCACAAAAAGCTGGTTCTCCAGGAGGCGTTGGAGAACCTGTCAGGCTTAGAGCACGTGTTCTTGGGTGGACCGGGAGAAAGCGAGGATGTTGTTGAGGTAGACGAAGACGAACTGGTTCAACATTTCGCTGAGAACATCATTCACCAGAGCCTGGAACACAGCAGGGGCGTTGGTAAGGCCAAATGGCATGGCCAGATACTCTTTGGGACCGCTGGCCGTGTTGAAGGCAGTCTCCACTCGTCCCCTTCCCGTATCCACACCAGGTGGTAGGCGTTCCGTAGGTCCAGCTTGGAGAATACGGTGGCCCCCTTGAGCGTCTCGAAGGTTGAGCTGATGAGAGGCCATGATGTCGTTGAGGCCCCGGTAGTCAATGCACAGGTGCAGCCGGCTGGGTAGGCAGAAGGACAGATGAACCCTGCAGATAGGGAGTCCTCAATGTGGGTCTCCATAGCCTTGGTCTCCAGACCCGACATAGAGTATAGTCGTACCCGTGGCAGAGTGGTGCCTGGGAGTAGGTTGATCCCGCAGTCATAGGGTCGATGAGATGGAAGCGAAGTAGCCCGGGCCTTACTGAACACCTCCTGGAGGTCCTGGTACTCCGCGGGAATGGCGGAGAGGTCGAGGGCAACTTCCAAGCCCTCAGTAAGACCTCCCGGGGCAGGCTGCGCTGACTTCAGGCAATGTGCGTGACAGAACTGGCTCCAGCCCATGATGGCACCAGCAGACCAGTCAAGGGGATTGTGTCGCTGGAGCCAAGAGAATCCCAATAATAATAATCAGGAATTGGATCGTCTCCCTGTGGTTCCCTGACACACGTGGGTTAATGGGGGTGGTATTGTGGGTGACCGGCCTATAAAGCGCCCGTCCAGTGCTCTAACGCCCATGGGTAGCGTCCATAAAGCTCTGATCGGCCCCAGAGTCTATGAGTAGAGTACCCGGAGAGATTTCAACTGGTTCCTCCACAGCAAGATGACATGAATAGGGATGCGAGATAGGGGAGAGGAAAGGTTCTCTCAATGGCCCACCAGAGTACTTGTTCCTACCGGTGAGCCTGGTCTTTTATTGGACAGGTGGCCACAAAATGACGAGTAGTCCTGCAATGCAGGTAACTCTTTCCGTTCGGCTGGGGACACCCTAGCTCTGCCTAGTTGCATCGGCTCGGGAAGAGGTGAATTGGAAGACTTCGGAGACTCTCTGAGGAACTCGGGTAGCCTTGTGTTCTCTCGGCAACGGAGCCGTTGGGGACTTCCGGGATGTCTCGGCGGCGAGGTGGAAGCCTTGGGCGGGCGAGTGAAATTGAACCTCCTCTCCTTCCTCCGCTCACGTAGTCACCCATCGATCCGAATGGTCAAGGCGATGAGCGAGTCGAGATCCGTCGGTAGTTCCCAGGCTGCAAGCTCGTCCTTTACTTCCTCCGATACTCCATGCAGGAACATGTCGAACAGCGCTTCCTGGTTTCAGGCACTCTCAGCCGTCAATGTACGGAAATCCACCTCATAGTCTGCAACACTACGGGAGTCTTGCCGAAGTTGGAGTAACTTCCGGGCAGCCTCTCTCCCGGACAATGGAGCATTGAAAACGTTCTTTACCTCCGCCACAAACTCCTCCAGACTGAAGAATATGGCCGACTGTTGTTCCCATACTGCCGTAGCCCAGGCAAGAGTCCTCCCGGACATCAGTGTGATGAGGTGCGCAATCTTAGATCGGTCTGAGGGGAAGGTTGAGGGCTGCAGCTCGATGATGAACACTAAGCGAGAAAGGCCCGACAGGTGCCCAACTCTCCATCAAAGCATTCCGGGGGAGGTAAGCAGGGTTCCCGGGAAATTGGGGTGGCCGGGGAGGCTGCGCTGCTAACAGCCGGGTTACTGAGCGGCAGGGGAATTTACCGTTGTGGTAGGCTGCCTAACAGACAACCCTCGGAATTGCTTCAGCAACATGTTCAACGCTCCGTCATGGCGTTCGGCCAAGGTCTGGAACCCTTCCATAAGACCACGAAGCAACTCCTCGTGCCTTCCAATGGTGGCTCCTTTGGAGAGATGGCATTGCGGAGCTGGTCCAAGTCTGCTAGATCAGTCATGGCCAGTTCGTACTATCAAGTTTCAGGAGAAGACCCAGATGCAGACAGTATCGAAGTAACAAAAGTGTATTACTAGAACAGGGCAAAATAACAGGTCAAGGGCAGACAGAGGTCAGTAATCCAGATCAGAGTCCACAAGGTACAGAACGGCAGGCAGGCAGAATAGTAAAAACCTGGAAAACTAGAAAACAGGAAATAGAAAAAGACAGGAGTAAGGGGAAAGCGCTGGTAGGCTTGACGAACAAAACGAAAAGGCAACAGACAAACAGAACACAGGTATAAATACACTGGGGATAATGGGGAAGATGGGCAACACCTGGAGGGGGGTGGAGACAAGCACAAAGACAAGTGAAACAGATCAGGGTGTGACAAATACAGATTGTATGTTCCTTTTTTTGCCTCCATAGGAACTACCATAACAATGTCAGAAGCTGTCTACAAACAGTCTCATTGGCAGAGAATTTAGACTGATATATATCAGATCTGGTCCCAAGCAAGCCTGCCTCTTGTCCAACTTAAGTTCCACTTATATCTTCATATATCTTTATTGTGCTAACAGGCAACATACAGCTGTTTCAGGATCCAGACTTGGCAGGAAAAGTGACGTCAGGGGACCCTTTACTACTTCCAACAGCATACAAGGATGTGACATCTGCAGATTCAGGACTGGACGAGGATGCAGATGAACTTTTCAGGTATACAGTATTTTTGTATATTTGTGAGACAAAGATAAGTGTTTATGACAACATTTTATTAGCCTTTGAATGTTGTCCTTGTTTCCCTTTTCAGAATAGTAGACAACTTTGACAAGCTCCTCCAGGTCAAGAAAATTGTCAAGGCAGAGCCAGTTCCTGCCCCCAAACCGGCTCCGAAGCCAAAGCCAGCACTGCTTCTGTAGCCTCAGGTGATGGGGGCCCGGCTGTAGATGAGGTGACGGATCAAATGGACATCCTAAAGTAGTGATGATCTGGATCTGTTTTAATTGTCTATTAAAGTATAATAACTGATTAGGACTCATGAAGTTGTTGTTAGCAGGCCAAACAACAGAACAACGTGATTATGACTATAATTATAGGTTGACATTCCCCAGGATTATTCCATCAAGGAGGCCTTTTGGAAGTCTGATTCTAACAAAAAAAGTATACTGAACATGTGTAGTTACATTCAGCGGTGGAAATGGGCCACTAGTCTAATTGTTTTTCTACCCATATTGCTTTCCTACACTTTATACTGAGCATGTTTATACAGATTACCATGATTGAGAACAAGTGCTTCCGAATATCCAACTAAATAATGTCTTTATCGGATCATTTTCAGGGGGGGGGGAAAAGTTACATTAATTCTCATGGACGTTTTTGAAGCGGAAACATGTCATGTTTTTACCAAATAAGTCTACAATTTTACAAAATGGCATGCTTACTGGCATTATTTATTTAGGGCATCAAAAATATAAACACAACATGCAACAATTTCAAAGATTTTACTGAGTTACAGTTCATATAATGAAATCAGTCAATTGAAATAAATAAATTAAGCCCTAATCTATGGATTTCACATGACTGGGAATACAGATATGCATCTGTTGGTCACAGATAGGGCCGTGGATAAGAAAACCAGTTCGTATCTGGTGTGACCACCATTTGCCTCATGCAGCCCAACACATCTCCTTCGCATAGAGTTGATCTGGCTGTTGATTGTGGCCTGTGGAATGTTGTCCCACTCCTCTTCAATGGCTGTGCGAAGTTGCTGGATATTGGCGGGAATTGGAACATGCTGTCGTACACGTCGATCCAGAGCATCCCAAGCTTGCTCAATGGGTAACATCTCTGGTGAGTATGCAGGCCATGGAATAACTGGGACATTTTCAGCTTCCAGGGATTTTGTACCGATCCTTGCGTCATGGGGCCATGAAATATCATGCTGAAACATGAGGTGATGGCGTAGGATGAATGGTACGACACTGGGCCTCAGGATCTCTTCACAGTATCAAAATGCCATCGATAAAATGCAATTGTGTTCGTTGTCCGTAGCTTATGCCTGCCCATACCATAACCCCACGCCACCATGAAGCACTCAGTTCATAACGTTGACATCAGCAAACTGGTCGCCCATACGACGCAATAGATGCTGTCTGCCATCGGCCCGGTACAGTTGAAACCGGGTTTCATCCGTGAAGAGCACACTTCACCAGCGTGCCAGTGGCCATCAAAGATGAGCATTTGTCCAGTGAAGTCATTTACAACGGCGAACTGCAGTCAGGTCAAGACCCGGATGAGGACGTCAAGCACGCAGATTACCTTCCCTGAGACGGTTTTTAACAGTATGTGCTGAAATTCTTTGGTTGTGCCATCCCACAGTTTCTTCAGCTGTCCGGGTGGCTGGTCTCAGACAATCCCGCAGGTGGAGAAGGCGGATATGGAGGTCCTGGGCTGGCATGGTTATACGTGGTCTGCAGTTGTGAGGCCGGTTAGACATACTGCCAAATTCTCTAAAATGACATTGGAGGGCGTTTATGGTAGAGAAATGAACATTCAATTCACTGGCAACAGCTCTGGTGGACAGTCCTGCAGTCAGCATGCCAATTGCACGCTCCCTCAACTTTAGACATCTGTGGCATTGTGTTGTCTGACAAAATTGCAAATTTTAGATTGTCCTTTTCTTGCCCCCAGCACAAGGTACACCTGTGTAATGATCATGCTGTTTAATCTGCTTCTTGATATGCCACATCTGTCAGGTGGATGGATTATCTTGGCAAAGGACAAATGCTCACTAACAGGGATGTAAACATATTTGTGCACAGAATTTGAGACAAATAAGCAGTCTGTGCATATGGACAATTTCTGGCATCTTTTATTTTGGCTCATGAAACATGGGATCAACACTTTACATGTTGCGTTTATACTGTATTTTTGTCCAACATATTTAAATCAGTACAAATTAAATATGATATTTACTGAATTCAAGAACAATTTACGTTTTTTTGTATTTTTTGTTCACTAACAAAAGTATTCACACCCCTTGACTTTTTCCACATTTTGTTGAGTTATAGCCTGAATTTAAAATGGATTACGTTCAGATTGTGTCTCACTGGTCTACACACAATACCATATAATGTCAAAGTGGAATTATGTTTTTATTTTTTTACCAATTAATTAAAATTGAAAAGTTGAAATTTCTTGAGTCAACCCCTTTGTTATGGAAATCCTAAATAAATTCTGGAGTAAAATTTGCTTCAGAAGTCACATAAGTTGCATGCTCACTCTGTGTGCAATAAAAGTGTTAAACATTTTTTTTGAATGACTACCTCATATCTGTACCCACACATTCAATTATCTGTAAAGTCCCTCAGTCAAGCAGTGAATTTCAAACACATATTAAACCACAAAGACCAGGGAGGTTTTCCAATGCTTAGCAAAAAAGGGCACCTATTGGTAGATAGGTAATTCTGTTTTTAAAGCAGACATTGAATATTCCTTTGAGCATGGTGAAGTCATTAATTACACTGTGGATCGTGTACTCAGTGGCCGGAGAGGAAGGGAACTGCTCAATGATTTCACCATGAGACCCATGGTCACTTTAAGGGTGGGTTTCTGTACAGCACTCTGTGACATCAGCTGATGTAAGAAGGGCTTTATAAATACATTTGATTTATTAAAATTTGATTAAAACAGTTACAGAGTGTAATGGCTGTGATAGTAGAACACTGAGGATGGATCAACAACATTGTAGTGTACTTACCCTGCAATACTAATCTAAATGACAGAGTGAAAATAAGGAAGCCTTTACAGAATACATTTTATTCCCAAAACATGCAACCTGTTTGCAATAGGGCACTAAAGTAAAACTGCAAAAAAAATGGCAAAATAATTAACATTATGTCATGAATACAAAGCGTTATGTTTGGGGAAAATCCAACACATCACTGAGTACCACTCCTCATATTTTCAATCGTGGTGGTGGCTGCATCATGTTATGAGTATGCTTGTCATCGGAAAGGAATAGGGAGTTTTTGAGGATCAAAAAAATGGAATAGATCTAAACACATGCAAAATCCTAAAGGAATACCAATGTACCTTTCAGCAGGACGAAAACCAGTGGCGATTTTAGCATTTAAATCTACACATTTTGGGTGATGCATGCCAGCAAAGCCACTACACAACACCATTTTGAATAATGGCGCAGGAAGAGATGGCTGCCGTTTTACGGGCTCGTAACCAATTGTGCTATTGTGTGTTTTTTCGCGTTATTTGTAACTTATTTTGTACATAATGTTTCTGCCACCGACTCTTATGACTGAAAAGAGCTTCTGAATATCAGGACAGCGATTACTCACCTCGTACTGGACAAAGATTTTTTCTTTAACGAGTCGGACACAAAGGATTTACTTCAAACACCGGACAAGTCCCAAATCCCCATCATTCGCATGAGAAAGAGACAGAGATATCGGGACATAGGTCAGGGTGCCTTGTAAGGATCCGACGGCAAGTGCCTCTACCATCAGTCCTATTAGCCATTGTGCAATCATTAGATAACAAAATAGACGAGCGATGATCACGAATCTCCTACCAACAGGACATTAAAAACTGTAATATCTTATGTTTCACAGAGCCGTGGCTGAACGACAACATGGATAACATACAGCTGGCGGGGTTTACGCGGAATCGGCAAGATAGAACAGCTGCCTCCGGTAAGACAAGGGGTGACGGTCTGTGTATATTTGTGAACAACAGCTGGTGCACGAAATGTTATATTAAAGAAGTCTCGAGGTTTTGCTCGCCTGAGGTAGAGTATCTCATGATAAGCTGTACACCACACTATTTACCATAAGCAAACAGAAAAATGCTCACCAGAGGCAGCGCTCCTAGTGGCCGGGGACTTTAATGCAGGGAAACTTAAATCTGTTTTACCTCATTTCTACCAATATGTTAAATGTGCAACCAGAGGAAAAAAAACTCTACACCACTTTTACTCCACACATAGAGACGCGTACAAAGCTCTCCCTCGCCCTCCATTTGGCAAATTTGACCATAATTCTATCCTCCTGATTCCTGCAAAAACTAAAGCAGGAAGCACCAGTGACTCGGTCAGTAAAGAAGGGGTCAGATGACGGAGATGTTAAGATGGTAAGCCACAGGACTGTTTTACTAGCACAGACTGGAATATGTTCCGGGATTTTTCCAATGGCATTGAGGAGTACACCACATCAGTCCCTGGCTTCATCAATAAGTGCATCGATGACGTCATCCCCACAGTGACCGTAAGTACATACCCCAACCAGAAGCCATGGATTACAGGCAACATCCCGCTATGCCCTCCGACGAACCATCAAACAGTTTTTAGATGTCCTGTTGGTAGGATCATCTTAGGTCAGCTATTTTATTTTCCAATGATTGCACGTTGGCCAATAGAACGGATGGTAGTGGGGGTTTACTCGCTCGCCTACGAATTCTCAGAAGGCAGCCCAACCTCCGCCCCCTTTTTCTCCGTCTTTTATTCACGCAAATGAAGGGGATTTGGGCCTGTTCCAGAGAAAGCAATATATCCTTCACGTTGGACTCATTAAAGGAAAAAGTTTCTTCCAGTTCGAGTTGAGTAATCGCTGTTCTGAGGTTGCCAGAGGTTATTTTCAGTCATAAGAGAGGGTAGCAGCAACATTATGTATGAACAACGCTTTTTTTTTAAGTTTCAAACAATGCACATAAACTAAAAGCACAGTCGTAAAACTGGCTCTGACGCTTGTCGGATGTGGCAGGGCTTGCAAACTATTACAGACTACAAAGGGAAGCACAGCCGCGAACTGCCCAGTGACATGAGACTACCAGACAAGTTAAATTACTTCTATGCTCGGTTTGAGGCAAGCAACACTGAAGCATGCATGAGAGCATCAGCTGTTCCGGACAACTGTGTGATCACGCTTTCCATAGCCGATGTGAGTAAGACCTTTAAACAGGTCAACATTCACAAGGCCGTAGGGCCAGACGGATTACCAGGATGTGTACTCAAAGCATGCGCAAACCAACTGGCAAGTGTCTTCACTGACATTTTCAACCTGTTCCTGACTGAGTCTGTAATACCAACATGTTTCAAGCAGACAACCATTGTCCCTGTGCCCAAGAACTCCAAGGTAACCTGCCTAAATGACTATCGACCCGTAGCACTCACGTCTGAAGCCATAAAGTGCTTTTAAAGGCTGGTCATGGCTCAAATCAACACCATTATCCCAGAAACCCTAGAACCATTCCAATTTGCATACATTCCAATCCACACTGCCCTTTCCCACCTGGACAAAAGAGCACCTACACAAAAAAATCATGGCCGACGGAAGGGAGGGTGGTGTGGCAGGTGCCGCTTCTCCTCCAGATACTGTTATTTTATCTAAAATACCAGGTGTACGTCGACCCCAGCTAAGTAACTCATGCAAATACTTAAAGCGCAATTATGTGTTTTATCTCCAGTACATTGTTATGATTGTCAGTTATGTAGCTGCTTTACTGATAATCTCAGTGCGTCCTTGCTGGGATGACAATCAATCTACTGCCGGAGAATATCAACACCAAACACATTGATTCACCATTCAACGGGAGCGGACAGTACACAGCATACCATAATGTTCTGAATAATGGCCAAGTCTATCTTGCTCCCTATTCCACTGAACCGCTTAGGCGTAACAAACACAAGTCCAAAATGTATCGGAAACTGTTAAACTACCTGTTCACTACCCTCCTACTCTCCGGGGATGTGCAACTCAATCCTGGGCCTAACATCACCGAGCCAGCGATACTCACCGGAGTGGAAAGCAGTGGATGGTCTCGTCCACTGATCGTCGCCGCTGCGGAGGTGGGTGAGTGCTATGGCCCCATGGTTTCTCTCGACTCACTCGACTCCAGGATGGAATTTGACTCATTAAACATATCCAAGTCGCTATATGCGATCCCTGACTCTGCTTCTGGTATGCAAGCTGTTTTAATTAGTTCCCCGCACCCAGTGCAAGCGGGAGGGATAGTTAATTGCACTACCTAACTGCCCCGAATCAAAACGAAACAAAACGGCCTAAACCCAGCCGTCAGAAAACACAGAAAATTTAACTTTTTCCAATGTGTCAATCACTCTCGAGTCATCTGGGACCCACGAGCTAAGCCCAAGGGACTACTAGGGGTGCACTTGAACATTCGTAGTGTCATTCCAAAAAGTGATCAAATTCAACATCTTCTCACAGACTCCAACCTTGACTTCCTCTGCCTTTCAGAGACATGGCTCCATAAAAACTCTCCATATGCTGCTTTGATTGTGCCTGGCTACACTGTTTTCAGGAGAGACAGGATTGAAGGAAGAGGAGGGGGTCTGATGTAAACAAATTGAGTGGTCATGTGATAATGAACTAGAATGTATTGGCCTGAATGTTACACTGTCTCCCCAAATGTCTTTTACCCTTATTGGAATGTATAGACCACCTTGCACCAAAAGTGTGTTTTTTGATCAGTTTAAAAACGTGCTTAGGGAATGTTATTTTGGGAAAGAGGTCATCTTAATGGGAGATTTTAACATTAATTATGAAGACAAGTCTTGTAGGAAAACCCTCAAACGGATCACTAATACCTTTGACCTTACACAGCTAGTTAAAGGGCCAACCAGGGTGACTTGTTGCTCTAAAACACAGATTGATTTGGTGTTCAGTAATAAACCAGAGAGAGTGACTAAATCATTCAATATGGTTACTGGGCTGTCTGATCATAATCTGACACTTATAGCCAGAAAGCTTTCTAAGAGCAGGTTTAACCTCTCTACTGTTAGAAAGCCTGATCAACTAAGAATACCTAAGAGTGAATTAAATTATTTTGAAAACGCAATTAAGGGAATAAACTGGAATGGTCTCTTGTCCTATAAAGATGTGGAAGCTGATAGTCAGGTTTTTCTAACTACAATCCAGACTACAATAAATGGCTTCCTAAAGAAAATCAAATCTAAACCTGGCCAAAAGAGCACTCTTCCTTGGCTAAATGGAGAAATCTGGAAACTGATGAAAGAACGAGATTATGCTCTAAAAACATCTCTAAAGTCCAAATTAGAGCACGACAGACGTAGGTTTACCATGTTGAGAAATAAGGTGATGAAAGAAATCAGACAGGCCAAGGCAAACTTTATTATTAACATAATTGGTGAAGCAAAGGGAAATTCTAAATTGATCTGGGAGAATCTAAAAAAGTTAACAGGGAAAGACCATAGTAACACTGCAAAAAGACTAGAAATCATGGTGAATAACAATCTAACACAGGATGCAGTCGAAATAGCAATAGCCTTCAATTCCTACTTTATTGACTCTGTCAGGGTACTGTCACAGAACCCTCCACTGGTTTCTTGGGCTCAGTGCTAGTGAATGACGCTCAACCTGTCTTCATCATAAGGGAGGTTTCTGAGTCAAAGGTGAACAAGGTGATTAGCTCACTAAAGAACTCTAAAGCCAAAGATGTGTTTGGGCTGGACTCTACCTTTCTTAAAAACTACAAAGAGTCACTCATTGGCCCCATTACTAAGGTCACCAACACATCTATTAGTCAGGGGGTGTTTCCAAGGGTCTGGAAGTCGGCCATAATAACGGCCATCTTTAAATCCGGTGACCCTGCTGACGTGAGTAACTACAGGCCCACTAGTATACTACCTGTGGTGTCAAAAGTTGTTGAAAAGTGTGTAGCAGAACAACTGATTTCCCACCTCAACAACAGCCCCTTCACATTACACTCCATGCAGTTTGGCTTCAGAGCGAAACACTCCACAGAAACAGCCAACTGCTTTCTTCTGGAAAATGTGAAGTCCAAGATGGATAAAGGGGGCGTTGTTGGGGCTGTGTTTCTGGACCTAAGGAAGGCTTTTGATACTGTTAACCATGAGGTTCTCATCACAAAATTGTCCAAGTTCAACTTTTCCCCCGATGCCTTGAGGTGGATGAAATCATACCTTGAAGGCAGAACTCAGTGTGTCAGAGTGAGCAATGAGCTGTCGCCCACTCTTAGCTATGATGTGGGCGTGCCCCAAGGGTCAATACTGGGGCCCCTCCTGTTCAGCCTGTACATTAATGATCTGCCTTCTGTCTGTACTGGGTCTGAAGTTCAAATGTATGCAGAAGACACAGTGATATATGTGCATGCAAAGAGCAAACAACAAGCTGCACAAGAACTCACTACTGTAATGGTCCAGGTTACAAAGTGGCTCAGTGACTCGTGTTTGCATCTCAATGTGAAAAAAACTGTCTGCATGTTCTTCACAAAGAGGACAACAGATTCTACTGAGCCAGATGTCTATGTGTCAGGGGAAAAGCTCCAGGTGGTATCTGATTTCAGGTACCTTGGCATCATACTTGATTCCAACCTCTATTTTAAAAAGCAGGTGAAAAAGGTAATTCAAATAACCAAATTCAACCTAGCTAATTTCCAAATTTATAAGAAATTGTTTGACTACAGAGGTAGCAAAATTGTACTTCGAATCTATAATACTCCCTCACTTAACATACTGCTTGACTAGTTGGGCCCAAGCTTGCTGTACAACATTAAAACCCATTCAGTCTGTCTACAAACAGGCTCTCAAAGTGCTTGATAGGAAGCCCAATAGTCATCATCACTGTTACATCCTCAGAAAGCATGAGCTCCTGAGTTGGGAAAATCTTGTGCAATACACCGACGCATGTCTTGTATTCAAGATCCTAAATGGCCTGGCTCCCCCTCCACTTAGTACTTTTGTTAGACAGAAAACCCAAACATATGGCAGCAGATCCACAAGGTCTGCCATGAGAGGTGACTGTATAGTTCCCTTAAGGAAAAGCACCTTTAGTCAATCTGCTTTCTCTGTGAGAGCTTCCCATGTCTGGAATACACTGCCATCAGACACACATAACTGCACCACCTATCACACTTTCACAAAAAATATTAAGACATGGCTAAAGGTCAATCAGATTTGTGAACATAATCCCTAGCTGTGTATTTCCGCTTTCCATGTTGTCCGTTGTCTGTAGCTTGTGAGGTGTGGAAACACTGTTGCTTTTATGGATTTTGTCTTGTTGCTTTTTGTTCTATGTTGCTCTGTCTGCATGCTATGTCTTGCTTGTCCTATGTTGCTCTGCGTGTGCTCATTGATTGTCTGTATTGTAATTGTTTTTAATAACCTGCCCAGGGACTGCGGTTGAAAATTAGCCGGCTGGCTAAAACCGGCACTTTTAATGAAACGTTGATTAATGTGCACTGTCCCTGTAAAAATAAAAATAAACTCAAACGTGAGAATGCTATTCATTGACGACAGCTCAGCATTCAACACCATAGTGCCCTCAAATCTCATCACTAAGCTGAGGACCCTGGGACTTAACACCTCCCTCTGCAACTGGATCCTGGACTTCCTGACGGCACGACTCCAACACCATCATTAAGTTTGCAGACGACACAACAGTGGTAGGCCTGATCACCGACAACGATGAGACAGCCTATAGGGAGGAGGTCAGAGACCTGGCCATGTGGTGCAAGGATAACAACCTCTCCCTCAACTTGATCAAGACAAAGGAGATGATTGTCGACAACAGGAAAAGGATGAATTCCCATCGACGGGGCTGTAGTGCAGCAGGTTGAGAGCTTCAAGTTCCTTGGTGTCCACATCTCCAACAAACTATCATGGTCCAAACACACCAAGACAGTCGTGAAGAGGGCACGACAAAGCCTATTCCCCCTCAGGAGACTGAAAAGATTTGGCATGGGTCCTCAGATCCTCAAAAAGTTATACAGCTGCACCATCGAGAGCATCCTGACTGGTTGCATCACTGCCTGGTATGGCAACTGCTCGGCCTCCAACCGCAAGGCACTAGAGAGGGTAATGCGTACGGCCAAGTACATCACTGGGGCTAAGCTTCCTGCCATCTAGGACCTCTATACCAGGCAGTGTCAGAGGAAGGCCCTAAAAATTGTCAAAGACTCCAGCCACCCTAGTCATAGAATGTTCTCTCTGCTACCGCACGGCAAGCCGTACCGGAGAGCCAAGTCTAGTTCCAAAAGGCTTCTTAACAGCTTTTACCCCCAAGCCATAAGTCTCCGAAACAGCTAATCAAATGGCTGCCCAGACTATTTGCATTCCCCCCACATCTTTTAAGCTGCTGCTACTCTCTGTTTATTGTCTATGCATAGTCACTTTAATTCTATCTACATGTACATATTACCTCAATTACCTTGACTAACCTGTGCCCCCGCACGTTGACTCTGTACCGGTACCCCCGGTATATAGCCTTGCTACTGTTATTTTACTGCTCCTCTTTAATTATTAGTTATTCCTATTTTTTACTTGTCTATTTTTTACTTTACACTTATTTTTCTTCAAACTGCATTGTTGGTTATGGGCTTGTAAGTAAGCATTTCACTGTAAGGTCTACACCTGTTGTATTCTGCGCAAATGACAAATAAAATTTGAACACTGAAGAATACATTAATTGCACTATAACAGTGACAAACAGTGCCCACAAATTGTTGGGGCCTACATAAAGCTGTTCCAACAGCAGAGTCCCAACAGCAGTCCCAACACCTTACCACTGCTAAAATAAAAAATAACTATTTGTTCAGCACTTTTGAAATGTACAGCGACAGAATTCAGAACATGGGCCATTCTTACAGTGTTCTCCCTGTACACCAAGTCAGAACCATAGGATAAATAAATGGGGAATATAAGCAGACAATGAAAGCTCTTAAAATATTTGATAATTACATGTTCACCACCAAGTCAGAACAGTAGGCAAAAATAAGAGGGGAAAATAGACCAAATTATTAGGGTGAGGCACATGGGCTACTAACATCTTTCTACAAGTCATATTTCCCAGGTCCGAGTTAAGTTGTTTTAAGCGTGGCAGAAGATTGACAGCATGGCCAATGTTGAATATTTATCGTCCGGGCTCTCGAGTGGCGCAGCGGCCTAAGTCACTGCATCTCAGTGCTTGAGTCGTCACTACAGACACCCTGGTTCGAATCGAAGGTTGTAGCACAACTGGCTGTGATTGCGAGTCCCATAGGGCGGCGCACAATTGGCCCAGCGTCGTCCGGGTTTGGCCAGTGTAGGCTGTCATTGTAAATAAGAATTTGTTCTTAACTGACTTGCCTAGTTAAAATTACATTAAAAATAGGCTTGGAAAAGAGAATCTTAAACACAGACTTGGGACCACACAGCCACTCCAGTGGAGTGCTTTGCTTTGCAATGCTTGCATTTAGCCAGTAATTCTTTCCAAACCACTCATTGTTGAATTTGCGATTTCCAACTTGTGTAATGTTTATGGCCGATGACCACCGATACGTTTTATCTATAATTTCTCTTTATATGAGAAGGATTAAAAAGCATTTGCAAGTAGATTGTCAACTTGATTCATGATAATGTCTCCTAGCTTGCTAGCTAAGATTTTGAAAGTCTCATATTGAGTCCAATCAAAGCTATGCTGATATAACGTGATTTGACATCATTTTATATATGTGGCCAATGACCTTGAGCCTTCTTGGATTGGCACTTCTATTGTAACTCCATGGCAGCACCCAATGGGGCTTGAATTTTCGAGCTCTACCCTTAGATTTGTCGGTGACGTAGTGTGAGTGACAGAACACATGAGTGACAGAACACTGAGCCAATCACAGCACAACTAGAGAACATTACCCAATCAAGGCACAGCTAGAGAACATTACCAACCCCTACGGTCCGTATTTTCCGCAGGGTGCCCGACTACCACAGAAAGCACTGAGCTAGGCTGAAACACCTGCATTTTGGAGCTGCCTTACTCAAGAAAGCAAACAAGAGACCATGTTAGTATGCAGCCTTAACTAAAAATGCTTACACTGTTTGCAAACTGATATGTGACGCGTATTCATGCGTGTCACACCTGCCCGGTCGCCAATGACAGGTCGCCAGTGACAACAACCTAATACACATGGCCAAATATACAGTGGAGTTGCTTACCAAGACAACATTGAATGTTCCTGAGTGGCCTATTTACAGTTTTGACTTAAATCGGCTTTAAAATCTATGGCAAGACTTGAAAATGGATGTCTAGCAATGATCAATAACCATCTTGACAGAGTTTGAAGAATTTTTTTAATAATAATGTGCAAATATTGTACAATCCCGGTGTGCAAAGCTCTTAGAGACTTACCAAGTAAGACTCACAGCTGTAGTCATTGCCAAACGGTGTGAACACTTATGTAAATTAGATAAGGGGTGTGAATACTTATGTAAATTAGATATGTGTTCCATTTTCAATACATTTGCAAACATTTCTAAAAACATGTTTTCACTTTGTCGTTATTGGGTACTGTGTGTAGATGGGTGAGAAAAAAAATATTTAATCAATTTTAAATTCAGGTTGTAACACAACAAAATGTGGAATAATTGAAGGGGTATGAATACTTTCTGAAGGCACTGTACATGCTATTGAAAAGTCATTCACAATTTGGTTATGGTGGTGCCAATCTGAGACAAACTTATTTTTGTCAATTTTTAATCAGCAGACCTTAATGTTCTCAGACCTATATTCTGTAAAATAAATCATAGATTTTTGTCTGCTGGGGCCACCTCTAGGAAGAGCTGCAGGAACACAGTGACTTTCTCCAACAGTCCAGGGCACAGTTTGAAATGGATGAAGGGCACATAAACCAAAACACCACTAAAGATAAACAAGGTGACATAGAGGTACTCTATCGCAGGGTTGTCAATTATAGGTGCCAGCACAAGGAAAATTGCTGCGATGATGACCAAGATGGGGATTACAATGGGAACCTGGTTGAATAAACAAAAACAATGGTAGGCTCACAAGAGGTGTGGGCAGCAGATGGGATCCTTTGGGTAATTCAATTGTTATAAATGGACTCAGACCTTTATAAATAAAAGTAGAAATTAGATATCCTATGAGACTCACCCTATATGGCCTGGGAAGTTCAGGTTTCTTGATCTTGAGGTAGAGGAGCCCAGACAGAGTGATTGCATAAAAGAACCAGGCAGTGAAACTGGCAATATCAATGGAGAGGGATGTAAGATTAATAAAGCAACAACAAAAAGTTTATGTATTGAGCAATTTTAAAGCCAGAATAAACTACCTGAAGAAGTTGACAATGCTCTGAAAGTCCCCAGGGATGAGAACCAGGAGTGAGATAGCCGTGGTGAAGATCAGGGCTGGAGAGGGGGTCAGTCGATTCACATGGGCCATGGACAGAATATCAGGCTGGGGAAGGAAAAAACAAATGTTGACATAAAAAACTACCACTTACATCAGAAAAAAAAGGTTTTGCTAAAATTGTCTGTCTCTTGAATGTGTTTCTCACCATGTGTCCCTCTCTTGCAGCCACAAAGCACACCCGGCCACCACTAAAGAATGTTCCATTCAGGGAGCCGAAAGCAGACAAAGCGGCTGCGATAGACATCACCCATCCCCAGCTCCCAAGCACCTTATTCCTGTTGACAAACAAGGTAATTTGTCAGCTCACCACAAACGTAAAGAAATGAGAGAGAGGTGTGTGGATGGAGTCAAGCTCTCTCACCCCCAGGTGACAGCCACTGCATTCGACGACATCAGTTCTTTAGGCGTCATGGCAGCCAGGTAACTCACATTGACTAGTAGATACAGCATGGTTACCATGGGGATGGCAATTATAACTGCCCTGGGCAAATTTACCTGAGGGTGCAAGATGGAGAAAGATAGGTTAAGTTCTTAAGATCATGTAAGGAAATACATTACTTATTACAGTGCATTCTTACCTCAGGTCTTTTCAACTCTTCTGTCACATAGTTCAAGTTGTACCAGCCAGCGAAGGACCAGAGGCCTTGATAAAAAGCCATCCCTATGGAGCTCACACCCAAGTTCGTACCATCAAAAGCATTTTGTTGTATAGCAACATTGCCCTGTGCAATTATCACTATCCCTCCAATTACTATAACCATCAGTGCCAATAGCTTAGCCACCAAGAAGACCACCTGAATTCTCATGGCTAAACGCACATTCAAGATGTTTGCCATGGCTACAACCATGACGGCTGCAACAGCAGCACACTTCACTATTAGCTGAGGAGGAGAACAGTCTTGGTAGAAAGGTGCCACAGCGTATTCTGCAAAACTGAGGGATATTGCTGCAATGCTCGCTGGTTTCACCACTAGTAGGAAGGTGAAGGCCACAAAGAAGGCAGGAAACTGTCCGTAGATTCGAAGAATGTAGATAAAGTCCCCTCCTGATTCTTTAATGATGGTTCCTAGCTCAGCATATGAGAGTGCCCCCAGCATGGCTACAAGGCCAGACAATGCCCAAATGATCAGGCTTGCCCCTGGACTTCCAATGTAGGACAGCACAAACTGAGGGGACATGAATATACCCGATCCAATCATGGTTCCTGCTACCAATGACACAGCACTGACTAAACCCAACTCGCGCTTCAGTTGAATCCTCTCTGTTTCTGTTTCTGCCATGGCCAGACCCCAAATGTATTCAAACAACAGGAGAAACTGTTGTCAACGATAGATCCTCTCTTCTTTTAAGCAAGACAAATTATGACAAAGACCTGGCTAATCTTTGATGCTTGGTGCAAAGTCCTTAGTTAATATTAACTTCTCAAGTTGAATAAAGTATATTGTTCTGTCATCTTTGTTTATAGCTGTAAAATGGTTCCCATAAAGATCCCCCCCTCCCCTCCCCCAGGAGAGTGAGAAAAGGGAATGCTATGTCATCATACAGTTAGATTTTTCCTTTAAATGTTTATTCCTTCTCTTTCCTTGAGGGTTGGAAAAATCTAAGCCAAGGTTGACCTCTCTCACCATTGTTATATGTGTTGGTGCTAAAGCTACCTGCAATTTCTGTCAGAAGCCATGTTAATATAGAAATTACAGCTGAGTGTAGACTTGCCCCCTAGCTGATGATGTTGGTTTGCAGACATACTGTATGTTACACTGTCTTTCCATCCGGATAAGTCTATCAAATGCAATCTAGATAAGGGCACACAGTATCGCTGTCTGTGGGATTGTTCAAATATCAAAGTGTTATGTCAGGATGCGATAAAGTATACTTTTTGTCAGGTATTGGTGCAGTTGATTTTCCTGCATATTCTATATTCAGTATTTTTGGGTTTGTTTCATGTAGCCTGTAACCTCAATAGTACAAAAAATGAAATGGTCAATTTTTCCTACTCCAGGTAAAACATACAATTGTAGCACTCTAGAAAATCCAGACAAAACAATATCAAACTGTTTAATTGTTCCTTACCTCAGGCTGTTTTAGTTCTTCTGTGACATAATTCAAAGTGTTCCAGCCATCATAGGACCACAGGCCCTGATAAAGAGAAATCCCAATGGAACTGATTTCCACATTGGTGCCTTTAAAGGAATCCTCAAAGTTTTCAGTGTTCCCCTTGAAAAGCAGCACCACACCTCCAATAATTATCACTGCCAAGGCCACCAGCTTGATCACCATGGAAAATACCTGGATGAACATAGCCAGACGTACATTCATACTGTTCACAATGGCTAACACCACAATCCCTGCTGCAGCCACACACTTGACCACCAGCTCTGGAGGGGTACAGTCATGGTAGAAAGGAGCCACTGCATATTCAGCAAAGCTCAGTGCTATCCCTGTTGCACTGGCAGGTCTCATCACAATGACAAAGCTAAAGACAAACATGAAGGAAACTACTTGGCCAAATATCCGCAGAATATATATGTACTCTGCCCCAGATTCAGAAATGACAGTGCCCAGTTCAGCATAGCAGAGGGAACCCAACGTGGCCAGCAGACCACAGGCTGCCCAGATCACCAGGCTGGCTCCTGGGCTTCCTATGTTGACCAGCACAGACTGAGGGGACATAAAAATTCCAGATCCCATCATGGTCCCGGCAATGAATGAGATAGCACCAATAAGTCCCACTTCACGCTTCAAGCTGAGTTTCTGTGTCTCAGCTGCCATCCTGAGTCTTGCTAGTAGATCTATTCTCAACAGATGTGTTTTACCAACAACGAGGTCCAAACTGGGGAGAGGCATAAAAGGTCACACCTACTATTACATCAGTTAACTATTACTAGACTGGGGCTGAGTTGAATCAGGATTGTCAGCTTTAACCTACTTAGAAACTTTAATCTACTAAAGAAGAAAGAAGCGTACCAGGAATATATATACACACATTCCATAATTTCAAACATTCTGGAACAGTAGTAATACCTCAGATAGCTCAGAGGAAGGGTGGTTCACAAAAATGTATGATGTTTCACTTTGTCATCAATCGAGTTGGTCCTAAATCATCAATAGGAATATCCCTTTTTATGTGTCAGTGACACAATTAAAGTAGGTTATGTTATGCTTCCCTGTGCCTTGGAGTAAATCATGCTGCATTATTGAAAATACAGTAGATACCAAAAGGATGCAGACACATCATACCTAAACCCATTTAAGTGTTCCTTTGAAATCACCCTGTATGAGATATAATGAAAATATGATGTATTACAGTATGTACTTTAAATCAGTACTAACATAACTTAAATGTGCAGTTTCTGTAGGCTAATGTAAGTGTGACAGCTCTATAATGTTTGACAGTTCTGTTATGTAAGTGAAAACATTTATTTACCTCAGGATGTTTCAGCTCTTCTGTCACAATTTAAGTTGTTCCATCCATTGTAGGACCACAGACCCTTATAGAAAGAAATACCTATTGGATTGATGCCTGGTCCCTTTAAAATAATCCTCAAAGCTTTTGACGAGCAATACCACCTCCAATAATGATTACTGACAGTGACAGCACGTTGGCCAACATGAAGAACACTTGCATTCCCAGGTTCCTGCCTTTCTAGGGAATGTTGCCTAGTCACCGTGCTTCTACATCTGCATTGCTTGCCTTTTGGGGTTTTAGGCTGGGTTTCATTATAAGCACTTTGTGACATCTGCTGTATAATGGGCTTCATAAATACATTTGATTGTATTTGATGTTCAGCATAGCTCAGTGAGATCCCTGCCCCACTGGCAAGCCTCACAAATATGATTGAGCTGAAAATTAACATGAAGGAAATGTGTCCTTATCAGTCATTTTTTACCATAGACCAACAAGATATCCGTAGAGAAAAGCTTTAACTTCTGTGTCCAGGTATTTTATAACCACATGTCAGTGTCAATGGATTGTTACAGATTAGATAGGGACTGCTTTTATCTTTTTTTATTTTGCACCAATGTCTGCACCAATGACATCTTTGTGTGTGTGTGTGTGCGTGTGTTCTGAACAGTCATTCATTTTGAATCCGGGCCGAGGCCGACACCGGATTCCGGGCCGATTCAATCAGTTCCAAGGGCCGCTTCTGGGCCGATTCCTCATTGCTAGCTGGGAACGCTCTGGATAACATGAAATCAGCCTAACCAGCTCTGCTAGGGTGAGTAAAATGGTCAGAGTGAGGTGTTCTCTCATTTATGTCTGGAAGTAGCTTGCCAATGTTAGCCAGTTAGCTTGGGTGCTTGACTATCGTTGAACGCTCGGATCAACCCTACTCCTCGGCCAGAGCGTCCAGTATGCGCTCTGAATTTACGAATGGACAATCTGACAACGCTCTTGATTTACGAACGCCCAGAGTGCACTCCAGATTGAATTTACAAACACACCCAAAATCATCAAATGTTAAGCTAGTCATTTGTTATGCTAACAAGCTAGCAAGAGGTTGCATAGCAACAGAATCAACTTCCGGTAGACTGGCGAAGCTATAGTACGCTCAACTGAAACGATACTGTTCGTTTATAGATTACTAAAATTAACTAATAGTATATAGTATGTAGTATATACTCATTAAGTATGTAGTATACAGTATGTTAGTATGGGTATTCGAGAGGAAAAATAAACACACACCTATTTAGGCGAGGTGCTGGCTAGCGGAGTTGAAAACTTGAAAATAAAGGAGAGCTGCACACTCTAGGAGCTCAGATGCAAAAATGTTATGTCCAACGTTGACAGGCAAGCTGTCTTCATCAGGGTATAATCACAAACTCTGCGGGGTGACTCGTTTATATAGTGTCAAAAGACACACACACACCGGTGTCTGTAATCATGGCCAAGTGTGGCCTAATTCTGAAATATTAAAATGGCATACAAAGAACATACAAAAAACAAATGGATAGCATACGATCATAGATTCAGTTTAGGCTACATAAGCCTACAAACAATTACAATGGCAAAGTCACAATAATCACAAGAATGGCTTCAGATCAAAGTCTACGTTGAGACCGAAGGGAGCAAGGGTCTTTAAATTAAAGATCCAGGCAGCCTCTCGTTTTAACAATAAATTTTCGAGGTCACCCCCTCTCCTAGGGAGGGTGACATGTTCAATGCCAATATAACGCAGAGACGAAATCGAGTGGTTTGCTTCCAAAAAGTGGGCCGCAACTGGGTAAGTCAAGTTTTTGCACCTAATGGTGCTACGATGCTCTGAGATACGTACTTTTAATTTGCGCTTTGTTTTACCCACATAATTTTTACCACAAGGACAAGTTAGAAGATAAATAACTGCCTTAGTGGAGCGTAATAACACCTTTCATCCCAATCAAAGGTGTTATTACATGCTCCACTAAGGCAGTTATTTATCTTATAACTTGTCCTTGTGGTAAAAATGATGTGGGTAAAACATAGCGCGAATTAAAAGTACGTATCCTAGTAAAAATTCCCTGTCTTAGGTCAGTTAGGATCACCACTTTATTTAGGCTTCTTAAGGCTAGGCGTCCCACTAGCGGGACACCTGTCGACAACATCCGGTGAAATTGGAGGGCGCGCAATTCAAATAAATAATCGTAATATTAAACATTTATGAACATAAAAGTATCTTATATCGGTTAAAAGCTTAAATTCTTGTTAATCTAACTGCATTGTCCGATTTACAATAGGCTTTACAGCAAAGGCATACCATGCAATTGTTTGAGGACGGAGCCCCACATCAACATATTTTTCAACCAGCACAGGCTTCATAAAATCACAAATAGCGATTAAATAATGACTTACTTCTTGAAAATCTTCCTGTATTTGCAATACAAAGGGTCCCAGCTACAACATGCATGGTCGTTTTGTTAGATAAAATACTTCTTTATATCCCAAAAAAGTCTGTTTAGTTGGCGCCATCAATTTCAGTAATCCACTTGTTCAACATGCAGACAAAGGAATCCAAAAAGCTACCGCTAAACTTTATTAAAACAAGTCAAACTACATTTCTATTTAATCGTCAGGTACCTTAAAATGTAAATAAACTATAATATTTCATATGGAAAGAAGTATGTTCAATAGAAAAGTAAAATTAGCAAGTGCGCGTCCACTTCGTCACACGCCCACAGACTGATTTCCAACTGTGACTCCAGGGCCAAAACTCAAAATTCTTCCTCGTTTGGGAAGAAACAAGCCTAAAACCTTGAACAAAGACTGTTGACATCTAGTGGAAGCCATAGGAATTGCAATCTGGGAGCTGGAATTGCATAGGACCATTAGCTTTCCACTATAAGAGCCTGGGATCTCCAAACATAACGATGGCCAAACAGTTCTATTTTTGTTTCATCAGACCAGAGGACATTTCTCCAAAAAGTACAATCTTTGTCCCCATGTGCAGTTGCAAACCGTAGTCTGGCTTTTTTATCGCGGTTTTGGAGCAGTGGCTTCTTCCTTGCTGAGCGGCCTTTCAGGTTATGTTGATATAGGACTCGTTTTACTGTGGATATAGATACTTTTGTACTTTTTTCCTCCAACATCTCCACAAGGTCCTTTCCTGCTGTTCTGGGATTGATTTGCACTTTTCGCACCAAAGTACGTTCATCTCTAGGAGACAGAATGCGTCACCTTCCTGAGCGGAATGCCGGCTGCGTGGTCATACCTCTCAGGAAGGACGTGGTACCTTCAGGCGTTTGGAAACTATAGTTTGTTAACAAGAAATTTGTGGAGTTGTTGAAAAACAAGTTTGAATTAGATTAGACTTAGATTTTGGGCAGAGTAAACCTCTCGCTTCGCCTTTTCCTCTCTGCGTTAATGTACAGGATGCACAGTAACAGCTGAGAGAGAACAATAACAAAGTGATAATGAACAAAAACAGACTTGAGGGAAGAAAATAATTAACGTGAAAAAGGACAAATCAGCTACAACTAGCTAATGCCCAACTAATCGAAAAGACTTTGAACATTAAGACTGGGTTGTGTTTAGGGTACGACATCATGGTTTCGACTTTCTCAAACGTTAGATGCCATCGACGTCATTTGCTAGATATGGCGTTACTGAGTTTGACAAGAAAGCCATGAAAGAGTGAGTGAGTGACCGGATGTGTGGTTAGGGCCTGTATGGCAGTTGTCAGTGATCTGAGTGTAACGTTAGAGGTGTAATTTAAATTCTCTGTCTCCATCTTATCTTTCAGACATCAGCATTAACCCACTCCTGCAGGTGAGTGTGGGGGCACATGACTTTTCACCTGCGCCAAATGTGACACCATCCTGACCAACAGCTCAGAACTCATCTCCACCCGCTTCTCCGGAGCCACCGGATGAGTCTTCCTCTTCAACAAGGCATGCCGCCATGACACCAGCCTGCTACTACTGCCAGAGACATGTTTTCATGTTGGTATTTTCACCCCTGGAGTGAAATAGTCCAATGAAAACGCCTTTTATGCTCAACACTCAAACACTCAAACTAATAACTTTTATGCCAGGCTTACTATGCTTAGCAAGTGCACTCACATAATTTACACAGAGTTACACTACACGTGACCCCTAGAAAACCACATCTGCAATAGACAAAAGTAACACACCTATCAAACACATGTTATGACTGTGTAATAACCTAGCATTATTATTCAATATCTGTTAGATGGTGAACTTGCAGTACAGCGAGGTACAGGATCGCGTGATGCTGACGGGCAGACACATGGTGCGAGACGTCAGCTGCAACAGCAAGCTGGGCTGGATCTATGAGTTTACATCAGAGGACAGCCAGCGCTACAAGGAGGGCATTGGTCAGGGAGAGCTTCGAAGAGCATGTCCCCTCTGACAACTCCTGAGCTGATGCTCGAAATACTCGCTCACGCCCCTGCCCTAACCCTGTTCCCCCACACTCCACAGCCTCAAACTCAGCATCCCAGGCAATATCGTCTTGGCTCCACCCTCACCTTTGACCTACAGGTAGCTATGACTTTCTGACCTCTCCTGATTGGCTGGATCTCTTGATGCTGTGTTGGCATCTCCTAAACCCCTCCTCCAAAGACCACCTCCTGTCACCTAGAGACTTTGACAGGGGCCTGCTTTCACATAGTTATGGACTCCATGCACACTCACACACAGGATTTTGAACACAACTACAAACACTGCAAGACACACACACTCATATTTACGCATGAGACGCTCACATTCATGATTAATAGGTCCGGGACGATACAAGTATCTCACGAAAATATGTGCTTTAGCTTGGGAAATAAATCAATGTGACTCTAGATGACAACATAATGTTTGTTTCCACAATTAAGGCTGTTTTCCTAAAGAAGTGAAATTTGCTTCGTGTTTTTTTCCCCTTGCCACCATCCGGAAGAGTATCGTGATACTGGTATCATACCGGCCCTAATGATAAGTAGTAGATATATTCACTCACTCTGGATATGTTGTCAACATTA
This sequence comes from Brachymystax lenok tsinlingensis, assembly GCA_030435695.1. Taxonomy (NCBI): domain Eukaryota; kingdom Metazoa; phylum Chordata; class Actinopteri; order Salmoniformes; family Salmonidae; genus Brachymystax; species Brachymystax lenok. The sequence goes on along the minus strand of CM059808.1, from coordinate 14,132,883 downwards.
TAGCTGGAGTCACTATAACTTCCTCCCAGTGCTGTGTGTACTGTGTATCATTATCCTCGATCTCTACCATTCTGGATGCTGGTCACCATGCACATCCCAAGTCCCTTTGTGTGAGTGAGGAATGCACCAGCCCGTTGCCTCTTTGTAAGTGTGGAGCTGAGCAGGGCAGTAACATGCCCAAAAACTGTTGGCCTGCTGGGCTGGCCTTTACATGAACTGTTGCTCTTCCTCCCAAACTCTGATGATTCCAGCCAATTGGAATGAAGGGAGCGGTGTTTTCAGTCACACTGTATCCTCTGTTCCAACCCCTGCCCAGGACAATATGCAATAGATCGATTTGACACAATAGCAAATCATTTTCATTAGTAGAGATGTTATAATTTTATTAATGGTTATCATTGTATTTTTATTCTTCGTAGTTATTATTCAGATGTTTTTCTTGATATGAGGTTAAAAAAGAAAAAGCAAGATCACCTTTTTTCCCATTAGTGTGCTTTGGCAATTATTCCTTTGTAGTGATGATTTCTGAATAAAGTGTGTATTCTTACTGAAAGTAATTTTCCAATTGTTGTTTGGTGCAATTTGAGCTGTAGATCACTAGATGGCAACAGAATACAAATGACATACTGTATGCTGCGATGGTAAGCTATGGACAGTCAGCACGTTCAACAATGGACAAATTTAAAGTCGAGACTGACTGATCTACAAATCCCCTTGCATCATAAATAACTACTCCACAGTATTTGTAGGTAAGTCACATTTACCCTAGATACATCACGGTTTTGATGATCTCGAACACAGCCAATGTCTTAATAGTTTTGTGTAAACAAAAAATAACAGCAACAGTGGAGGGTTAATCACACTATGTTAGTGCATAGCCTACACAGGAGTCACACACTTTTTGCCACTTTCACCTGTTTCGTCTAAAGAATGTATTTTTTAAAAAAGGACTCATGTACAGCACACTTTAAAATACAGGGAATATGCTCTCCATTAGGGGACAGTGGGAATTAACAAAAAGTGAATAGAAAACAATACCAACTCTCACAACAAACTGATAGTGGATAACTTCAAAGTGGGTACAGAGAGGAGTGGAAAGTGTGAGAGAATGGGGACCCCCAGTCAATCCAGATGAGACAAATAGGCACAGCTGTGTGGCCAGACAACGCAAGCACAAGCACTTTTGTGACTCAACACAGGCCACAAAATATCCCCACTAAAGGGGTTTGTTGGTGTGTAAAATTGGCTTATTAAAAAAGGCAGTGACAAAGCATTCCTAATCCACCCATAAATACTAGAGCTAAGCATGGTGGTTATTTTTAGAGTTGATCCTGTTGGAAGCCATCTTTGTCTGTGGGTGTCATGGATGGTAGAATCAGCAGGGGTCTGGAATCACTCAAGGAAGGAACAGAGTGCTACTCAACACTTACTAGGCAAGCTCACAAATCTTGATTACCTACACAGGTTTGGCAGGATATAATTGTTTTGTTAGAACTAGGTGGGGTAGTGTACTTGTAAGGTACTGCATCTCAGCTGATTGAACTAAAGAGGATAAGGGTCAGGTGGTTAAAAGAGGGTTGATTAAAATATCAACATGATTATGTCTGGCACTCAACCTCTCCACCAATACTCAAGGTAGAAAAAACAGACAGAAAGATCAACAAACAAGTTTCTGGTCCCCAATATGCCTTGTATTGGTGATTCTTTTCCCTAGCTGCGTTGTCCCCCCCATGCAGTCACACCCACCCTAAGCCACAGTGGCCATCAAAGTCATCTTAGGTTAATTACACTTCCCTGCTCATCCTATTACTCTGCACGCAATAGGATAGAAGTTAATACACTGGGAACTGTATATGTTGGGAAGCACCATTCATGTATACAGTGGCAAGAAAAAGTATGTGAACCCTTTGGAAATACCTGGACTTCTGCATAAATTGGTCATAAAATTTTATCTGATCTTCATCTAGGTCACAACAATAGACACAGTCTGCTTAAACTAATAACACACAAACAATTATACGTTTTCATGTCTTCATTGAACACACTGTGTAAACATTCACAGTGCAGGGTGAAAAAAGTATGTGAACCCTTTGATTTAATAACTGGTTGACCATCCTTTGGCAGCAATAACCTCAACCAAACGTTTCTGTAGTTGCGGATCAGACCTGCCCAACGGTCAGGAAGAATTTTGGACCATTCCTCTTTACACAACTGTTTCAGTTCAGCAATATTCTTGTAATGTCTGGTGTGAACTGCTCTCGAGATCATGCCACAGCATCTCAATCGGGTTGAGGTCAGGACTCTGACTGAGCCACTCCAGAAGGCGTATTTTCTTCTGTTGAAGCCATTCTGTTGTTGATTTACTTCTGTGTTTTGGGTCGTTGTCTTGTTGCATCACCCAACTTCTGTTGAGCTTCAATTGGAAGACAGATAGCCTTACATTCTCCTTAAAAACGTCTTGATAAACTTGGGAATTCATTTTTCAGTCAATGATAGCAAGCTGTCCTGGCCCTGAGGCAGCAAAGCAGCCCAAACTATGATGCTCCTTCCACCATACATTAGTTGGGATGAGGTTTTGATGATGGTGTGCTGCGCCTTTTTTTCTCCACACAGTGTTGTGTGTTCCTTCCAAACAACTGTAGTTTCATCTGTCCACAGAATATTTTGCCAGTAGTGCTGTGGAACATCCATGTGCACTTTTGCGAACTTCAGATGTGCAGCAATGTTTTTTTTGGACAGCAGTGGCTTCTTCCGTGGTGTCCTCCCATGAACACCATTCTTGTTTAGTGTTTTACAAAATCATAGACTCGTCAACAGAGATGTTAGCATGTTCCAGAGATTTCTGTAAGTCTTTAGCTGACACTCTAGGATTCTTCTTAACCTCATTGAGCATTCTGCGCTGTGCTCTTGCAGTCATCTTTGCAGGACGGCCACTCCTACGGAGAGTAGCAACAGTGCTGAACTTTCTCCATTTATAGACAATGTCTTACCGTGGACTGTTGAACATCAAGGCTTTTAGAGATAATTCTGTAACCCTTTCCAGCTTCATGCAAGTCAACAATTCTTAATCTTAGATCTTCTGAGATCTTTTGTTCGACGCATGGCATCGATCAGGCAATGCTTCTTGTGAATAGCAAACTCACATTGAGTGTTTTTTATAGGGCAAGGCAGCTCTAACCAACATCCCCAATCTCATTGATTGGACTCCAAGTTACCTGACTCCTGACTCCAATTAGCTTTTGGAGAAGTCATTAGCCTAGACGTTCACATACTTTTCGCAACCTACACTGTGAATGTTTAAATGTATTCAATATAGACAAGAAAAACACATGATTGTGTTATTAGTTTAAGCACACTAGGTCTATTGTTGTGCCTTAGATACATTTAAAAAAATGACCTTTATGTTACTAGGCAAGTCAGTTAAGAACAAATTCTTATTTTCAATGACGGCCTAAGAACAGTGAGTTACCTGCCTGTTCAGGGGCAAAACGACAACTTTGTACCTTGTCAGCTCGGGGAATTGAACTTGCAACCTTTTGGTTACTGGTCCAACGCTCTAACCACTAGGCTACCCTGCCTAGAAGATCTGATCAAATTTGATGACCAATTTATGCAGAAATCCAGGTAATCCCAAAGGGTTCACATACTTTTTCTTGCCACTGTAAGTGACAGCACTATAGTTCTTGCATAACCCTTCCCATGTAGTCAGTATGCTTTTATGCAGCTCTTAAGAAAGCTACCCTATAAGGAGCCCCTGATTTCATGTCCCACCAGGACTGAAAAGGAATAGGACCATGTCCACAGAATGATGGAAGCTGTATGCATCCACCCACTGTAATATCTGTCATAGTGAGTGTGGACTTCAATTTGGCCAAAGCACAGATAAAAGAAACAGCTAAGGACAAACGGACAGAATAATTCAACCCATATCCATAATTGCCCTGTGATTAATTGTCCCTGGGGTGACTATTTTAAAAAGTCCTGTATAAACCTGGTGTCTATACCTGCATTTTCCCAAAGATGTCAGCATCCCTCCCTCTCAACCACCAGCATTAATGAGCTGGGATTTAAAATCAGAGCAGACTCATGCTTGGAGACAAAGCTCATAGACCCAACCGACATGCACACACAGGCATCATTCTGTTAGCAGTAGAGAAAATAATAGCGTAATTTCCATTGACATCATTCTGCATCACGTTGCTAGGGAATGGTGGAGTCAACATTAGTTGCCATAGCAACACCGCTTCACCTTCAAATCTCTTGCCCTCTGTCTGTCGGCACTGCAGCAGACTGCTGTGGTGTGTGTATTTATATATATATAGTCTATGGCATGAGCTCACCATGGCTCGGTGTTGTGTAACATGAGCGTGTAGGGTCTTGTTGATTCATTCACTGCAATGTTTAGTAAGACCGCTCCAGGAGTCCACAACTACGAGATTCTAATGGTTGTGCAGGTTGGCAAAATTAGAACAATTTTGTATGCACATTTTAAAAGTTGTTAGGTTGAATATCTGGACCACCCACAGTGGTGAGCTGACAATGTTGGGTCAGCATCCAGGAAGCAAATCAGTGAAGAATGAATTTAACATTACACATTTCTTACAGACACGCAGAGCATCTGCATGGTTTGAAATTATATATTTATTGAACAGCGTGATAACTGATAACAGTGGCCAGTAAAGATTTACCTGAGGACAGTGATTGTAAAGGAGTCCAGCATCAGCAGTTGAGTCTATTATGGACAAGAACAAAAACAGAAAACACAACAAAAAGAGAATTTTGAGCAACCAAGAAAGATAGAAACAAAGACAAAAGATGAGAAAGATGGGAGAATTGTGGAATTTCTAGCTGGTTCAAAGATTCTAGTAAGAGATGATTAGTAATTTGGTAAACCATTGACATGCTGATGAGAATTGTTAACACAGTCTAATCACAGTAACCAGCCCCTACACTTGAACAGGGCCTCGTATTTCAAGAAACAAAAACAGACAACCATCTATGACTTGGTACATAGGACACTTCTCTTACAAAAATGATCATTTGACCTGCAGCATTGAGGTGGTCGGTAGATCAAACAGTGCACAGTGTCATTGATAAAAACGTTCTGGATTGTGCGAGAAACCGTTCAACTCTATATATGGCAAGGTTGAAGGTGGCATTGAGAGCAGTGGCTAGGTATTAGTGGACAGAGCACTGCCCAATCTGATGCTCTCATTTAAATACATTTTTTTCTGGCACAACCAGTAGAGCTTTCTCAGGTGTCATTCGCTAAATTGATTTTAGCGCACCGAGAACATCGATGCCAGTTCCCCAGGGAGAAAGAGGTGGGCATGAGGCTTTTTTTGGATTAGGGTGACTTCAAGACCAGTTTTCCACTCCAAGTCTGGTCCTCTGTGGATGCTGTAGTTTGGTGTTGCCCAATGACATTCTTCGACCCTCTTTCGGTTGGTTTACGAAAAAGAGCAGGAAACTAGATGCTCAGTCTCAGATGTCAAATCCTAAATCGTCACATTCCATACAGAGTGCACGATAGTCTTGCTGCAGTCCGCAGTCCACAGCACCTACGTCAGCAACGCGTGGTGAAAATGCCCTGCCCAGTTTTGGCAGATTACTACATTCCGTGTGGTTCCTTTTTATATCACATGGCCAACTCTTGTCTTTGGATTTCCTCCTGCAAAAGCTATTTCTTCCAGCATGCATACAAAAATCATCAGGTTTATCAAGAGTTAAACAATGAAAACAGCTTAACTTATAAAAGGCTTAAAGCTGCAATATGTAACTTTTTGGGCAACCTGACCAAATTCACATAGAAATGTGAGTTATAGATCTGTCTTTAGCATTGAAAGCAAGTCTAAGAAGCGGTAGATCTGTTCTATGTGCACTATTTCTATGCTTCCCATTAAGTTTTGTTTTTGCATCTTTTACTTTCGGTTTTGTACACCAGCTTCAAAACAGCTGAAAACACAATATTTTTGGTTATTGAAAATATATTTCACTACGGTTCAGATGGTACAATGATTCGCTACACTATACATTGCTTTGTCACAAACTGAAATTTGGCAAACTATTAGAATTTTAGCAACCAGGGAATGGCAAATCAATTTATGCATATTGCACCTTTAATGTAAATGGCATGACAGTGGCCTTAATGTCTTAAAATGTTCAGAATCAACGTCAGTAAACAATTCTACACTAAGTGTATAACTGACTCATCGCTTGGACAGATAACATTCATTTCTACCGGTAATCATTTTTTGTTGGCTAAATGATTGCTTGCGGAAAACAGTGATTCATTTGGCTAGACTAATGGATAATCTACATTGGCTAAACACAGAACAATAATGGTTAAAATATGGACTAAAATAATCACAGCATACACACATTAATGTAGTGCTGTGTATATGGCTCTGTTCCATCACTTAAAATAAATAAATACATAACCAAGGAAACCAAGGAAATACACAAAACAATAATAAAATCAATTTAAAACACATGGCTAAGACATAATATTCTGTATATTATTGTGAAACCCATACACATGTATGGACTGGTTCTAGAACAATACGAAATATAAAACATAAGAACAAAAAGGATGACCAATGATAGTCCTCTTAATTGTAGACAGCAAAGGTGCTAGACAGACAGTCAGACACATGAAGGCTTTACAGCGTAATGGCTGTGATGAGCTACTATGACCCCAGCAAGCCAGCAAGAAGAACAACATTCATTCTTTCCTGTGTTTTTTTCTGCAACCTCAGCCGTGAGGTTAGCTCACCCTAGAAGCCATGCACATTGCCTGCCGGTTCACCCTTTACTCTCTGTGAAGCGAGGGAGATTGCCCATGACCCTCCAGCATATGCACCAAGCCCAACTGTGGACTCAGGCCTTAGCATCCCCACTGAACACTGCAGAAACGTTAGCCTCCTGCCGTCCCTTCCTCCTCACTCTTTCTTCCCATCCACCACCTTTTCCTTCTCGTCCCCAGTCACAGACTTCCAGTAGCGATGACAGGCCAGCTCCAGTAGTTCCAGCCCTCCTATCAGCTTCTGCTGGCCGAAGTAGACGCCCATCATCACTAAGAAGTACAGACGGAGCGGGGCCCAGAGCCAGAGGCCTGCGAAGGACAAGGCTATGAAAGAGCTCCAGTAGAACAGAGATGCTGCCTTGATCAAAGCCACGCGGAGCTCCGTCTTACAAGGGGGCACGCGGCACATGCCCTCCCTGTCGAAGCCCCGGGGCTCAGCGGCGTAGAAGTCCCTCAGGCGGATCTCCTTCTCTGCCCAGCGCTCCTGAGTCCAGGCCTGCAGGGCGGAAGGGGATGTGGGCAGGGTGGAGGCCTCGTAGCGGCGCACATGGAAGTGGATCTCCCGGGGGAACTGCCCCAGGATGAGGTGGCGCTCCGTCTGAGGGATGTTCTTGGGGTAGGCCACGGTGATGTCATGGACAGCATCCAGGTTGTCTCCTGTAAAGGAGGGGAGGTATGCATTTTTAAACGTGGGGTTTGTGTGGATGCTGATGCAGAAGATCCATATCCTTGAGTCAAATGTAACTAACTAAGTATATTGCGGACATTCTTGCCTCCCACACTGAGCACTATATCATTCCTGTCTCTTAAATAAGCCTGCAGCCCCACTCCCTCCCATACCACACAATGAGCCGGGGCCAGAGTGAAATATCAGCCTGGGAGGATGACACAACACCTGCCAGCCCTGAGCTCCCACCCACTCCCTACTGTACTGTATGGGAGTCAGCGGATATAAATAGGCCAGGGGCACAGCGCACTCCGACAAAGACCACCTAGATAGCCCTGTTCCCTCACCTCTGGTGATTGACATGTTAAGTCCAGTGACATCACTGTGGTTCAGAACACCTGCTTGGTGAGTGCCCAGCTAAGCACCGCAGGCGGCAGTATTTAAGACTGATGGAAGGCTGACTGGATTAGCTCACAGGGCAATATGAGATGCCTGGGGGTGCTGTAATGTGTCAGTGTTGATGAAATACTAGTCTGAGATTCCTAAAGAAAAACAGGTAACACTGATGTGGCTTGTTATAATTCCTTCACGCTTGAGTCATTTGACATAGGCTAACTGTTGTCATAACAAGCGATGACAGATGACTACAATACAAACAGCCAGTAAAACACCCTTGGTTTCACTTTACTGCATGTTACAGCAACATGGGTAAAAGATGACAGTAAATATAGAAAAAGTTAACTTCCCTGACCTTTGCGGAGAGTGTCCACGATGAAGGTGAATCCGGTGGTGCGGGGGTGCAGCACATACTCAAACTTAGGCAGGCCGTTCTTTTCCGCAAATTCATCACTTCTTGCTCTAGTGTAGTCTGCAGGAGAGAGAAAAACAGAAAATGAGAAGTAGGCTCAATAATATTGTCAGCATCTAGGATAATTGACTGTCATAAGACGACATTTCTTGGATAGGGTTTAGCACACTACTGTAAGAGTGAGAGAACATTGGTCATATACCAAACATCATCCATTATGTAGTGTTCTGTTGTCTCTTGTCGTGATGTGCGTTTTGTCCTATATTTTTTGGGGTTATAATCCCAGCCCCCATCCCCACAGGAGGCCTTTTGCGTTTTGGTAGGCCGTCATTGTAAATAAGAATTTGTTCTTAACCGACTTGCCTAGTTAAATAAAGGTTAAATAAAAAAATATGTCCTTCCTAGACATGAATAATGTTTCATTACATAAGCTGATTTCATCAAAAGATATGGCACTGGCCAAGGGGGAGCACTACACCTGTAGATCCTTAGATATCTTCTCAGGGACAAAGCTAAGACATCTGATCTAGAAGGGGTCACATAAAAGCACACCCTGATCCAAATCCTATCACCAGCCCTCCAGGAGAGTAGGGGAAGTGTAGGAACCATTACTAAAATGTCATATCTGGCCCAGGGTCTAAGTCCAACTGATTTTAAGAGGATTGTATACACATACACAGATCACACATACATCCGCAGGGAGTTATAAAACCGATGTTAACAAGCTTGGGGATGAGAGATGGAAGAGGTTGATGCAGGGTACTATTGTTGATGTCCTAGCCAACCCATTGCCCTGGTTGGCTAAATGACTGTTGTCACTGAAAGCTGTTACCAGTGAGGTCAGTGCCCTCAGGGAAGAGGAGGAGCTGCAGGGGCTCTCTGATGTCACAGAAGTACTCTAGCATGTTCTCCATGTGGCGGCGGTCCTCCTCCCACCGACGCTTGATGAAGATGAAGCAGGCCACCTGCATGGCCCAGCCTGACACAAATTAACCAGATTAATGCCATTTAGCACTCTTTTATCCAAAGCAACTTACAGTTGTGTGTGTGTATAAAAAAACAATCACTGTGTAACCCATGCTGAGGTGTATGTGTGTTGCCTACACCCACCGAAGCCTGGCACAACTTTGAGGGCGGCCTTGAGGCAGATTTTCTCCAGTCGCAGGTAGCTGTACCTCAGCAGGCAGCACCACAGGAACATCCAGTCCAGACGCGTCCGGTGGTTCATGATGATCACACTGCGCTCCCCTGGGATGAAGCCATCACCCGTGATCACCACCTTTACCCCAAACACCAGCTCCAGCAGGGCCTGCACAGGGGTAGGGAGGGAAACGGGGGAGGGAGTGGGCAGGAGTACGTAGGAACAGGAAGACTCATTTCATTTGGTTCCAAAACACAGACGACACCAAGAATAGTACAAAACAAAGTCAGTGAGGTCAAAGAACAAGAGATGAAAGAATGTCTAGGGAAGACATCAAAGAATGTTAGGTCAAAACCAAAAAGGCGAAACAGTTAACCACAGCGGTCAAACAAAGGTGATAAAAAATACATAAGTGGATGCAGACGTAAGGAACACAGACAGAGACAGACAAGGGGTAAGATGACTCACCACGGGCAGGGTGAGCCAGGTGGCCACAATACGGTCTGTGATCCAGCGGTACCAGGAGGGTGACAGCAGCATTAGAGGTAGCACAGGGCCCAGCATGAAGATGCTGCCAAAGAAACTGCCCAGAAACAGGGTCACCACAAAGTACAGCCCACGCACAGACACCGCCATACCTGGGAGGGAGAGAGATGACTTCACATTTATTTGGACTCTCCTTATGCATCAGTGAAGACAACTTGTTAGTTCACTACAGTATTAAACTGATCATGAAGGAGATGAGTAGGATAAACACTTCCAGAGTAGGCTAATCAAAACTGCCGAATTCCTATGTTGACGTGGAACTGCAAGTTTTGGCGTAATGAGGAAGGATTGGATTAATCATGAACCAGCCTAATGTAAGACAAAATGGAGTTGTCCTCATCAATAGCAAACCCTCATGTTCTGTGGATCTTCCTACATTTCCACACAAGCAGTGGAAAAACAAAAGGCAGACATTCCTATTGTGGAATGTAAATAGGGGTCAGAGCCAGGGGTTTCTTACTGCTAAAATGCTGTGATCAGGGAACTGGATTTTATTTAGCTCGCCGACAACCTTTTCTTAGACCTGAATATTTCAAATTTCTATTGAATAGCCTAAATATATTTGCATATAAACCAGCCTACTAGAGTTGTGTCTTTTACTGGATCATGCTTTTGAGAATGATGTTATCTGGAGCCCACTCAATACTGGCATCATATTCCTTGGCCTATATTCCATTTTCTTTTAAAAGCTACTGCTGTTTTACAGTCAGTGGTCTTTCTTATAAAATCAGTATAACATAACAGACATACTGTAACATAAACATGCAGAAATTCTAAACCCAGTACTGAGACTGACGGAGGATCTCCAGATGATCATGTCAGATGATATCTAGTCTTGCCCCACAGGTTCCCTTTGTGTCTACTAGTTTTGATAGAAAATCAGTTGCTGAGTGGAGTGTATCAGATTTAGGTTTATGGGGCCTCAACAGCTCAGTACTGTCAAGCATTAACAAATATAACATAACCTAACAAAAAGGTGTAAACCATAGAGAATGATAAAGACATTATCTTTACACATGTCCCATTATAGCGTATGAGTGCATGGCCAGCGCCATTGAGGCAATCTCCATTTTGAAGTAGTCCCTTTCCTTCTACTACTTCTATGAGTTGGCAAACTGAAAGGGTCCATACTGCCACCTAGAGTGTGTTGTTTGAACAGGTATGAAGCCACAGTTGGCAATTTACTGCCACCTAAACTTATGGAAAGTTTGCTCACAAGTATAACTAATTGGCTGATCCCTCCTGATGACCCAGATGGAATCATTTGTTCTAGTGATGCACTGATTTGACATTTTTGGTCGATACCAATATCCGATATTTTCCTTTCCCCCAAAAAACGTTACCCGATATTTCACATTTTAGCAGCCTTAAGCATTCTAGTACAGTTAAAACACACCCGCAGCGGTCTAAGGGACTGCATCTCAGTGCATGAGGCGTCACTACAGTCCCTGGTTCGATTCCAGGCTGAATCGCATCCGGCCGTGATTGGGAGTCCCATAGGGCAGCGCACAATTGGCCGAGCGTCGTCCGGGTTTGGCCGGCGGTAGGCAGTCATTGCAAATAAGAATTTGTTCTTAAAATGACTTGACTAGTTAAATAAAAAGGTTACACACACACACTTTGTTCCAAGATGTCGTAGCAGTTAGACATGTGTTTGTCTTGTCCCGTGTTAAGTCTTTCGCTTTTTCGTAAATATTTTAATCTCACTTTCCACCTACAAACTAAATATACTTTCCTGCAACCCGCTTCACACAATATGGTATGGATTTGGAATTTTATTATACCTTATAACTGGAACCTCCATCAGAAGCTAGCCAGCAAACTAGTCATTGTTAGCCACTGCTAGCAGTCTTCACCTTAAGCTCGGACACCAGCCAGCTTTAGCTCGGACAATTACCTGCCAGTCTGCACAGTGCGATATCAACCCAGAGCATATCGGACTGCTTTTCTCTACCACGTCACCGGATTCCTGCCGCAAGCTCTGGACCATTACACCGGATCATCACAGCTAGCTAGCTGCAACAGAGTGTCTATTGATGGCTTCTGTCCCAAAGCAAGCACCAGTTAGCCTCGAGCTAGGCCCATCTCCCGGCCAGCCGACAAAGTAATACCAGCTAATTCTTGGGCTACAATACCTCCTTTGCCAATTGGCCTGGACCCTTCATTGTCGACACGGAGCCCCCGCCGATACATCACAACTGGTTTGCGGACGTAATCGTGCGATGTGGGTTCAACAGGCTTTTCCATTGCGATGTTGCCGAAGACCCATCTGCTAGCCTTGGCCCGCTAGCTTTCTGAAAGCCGTGTCTCCCGCTCGCCTAGAGTAGTACAGACTACCGAACGGCTCCCTGACTCACCTATTGCTGCTCATTGGACCCTATGATCACTCGGCTACAAAGCTGATGCCTGCTGGATATTGACCTCATCCGTCAGTATAGGATGCCTGGTTATTCTTTAAAAAGTGCTTTCCTTACCATCTTAAATAAGCATGCCCCATTCAAAAAACATAGAACAGATATAGCCCCCTGGTTCACTCCTGACTTGACCAGCACAAAAATCCTTTGGCGTATTGCATTAGCATCGAATAGCCCCCGCGATATGCAACTTTTCAGGGAAGTTAGGAACCAATATACACAAGCAGTTAGGAAAGCAAAGGCTAGCTTTTTCAGACAGACATTTACATCCTGTAGCTCTAAATCCCAAAGGTTTTGGGACATTAAAGTCCATGGAGAATAAGAGCACCTACCAGCTTCCCACTGCACTGAGGCTAGGAAACACTGTCACCACCGATAAATCTACGATAATCGAGAATTTTAATAAGCATTTTTCTATGGCTGGCCATGCTTTCCACCTGGCCAGTCCTACCCCAGCCAACAGCTCTAAACCCCCGCAGAAACTTGCCCAGGCCACCCCGCTTCTCCTTCACCCAAATCCAGATAGCTGATGTTCTGAAAGAGCTGCAAAATCTGGACCCCTACAAATCAGCTGGGCTAGACAATCTGGACCCTCTCTTTATAAAATAATCCGCTGCAATTGTTGCAACCCCTATTACTAGCCTGTTCAAACTCTTTCATATCGTCTGAGATCCCTAAAGATTGGAAAGCTGCCATGGTCATCCCCCTCTTCAAACCCAAACTGTTACAGACCTATATACATCCTGCCCTGCCTTTCAAAAGTCTTCGAAAGCCAAGTTAACAGATCACCGACCACTTCGAATCCCATTGTACCTTCTCCGCTATGCAATCTGGTTTCCGAGCTGATCATGGGTGCAGCGCAGCCACGCTCAAGGTCCTAATTGATATCATAACCACCAGCGATAAAATACAGTACTGTGCAGCCGTCCTCATCGACCTGGCCAAGGCTTTCGACTGGTCAATCACCGCAATCTTATCAGCAGACACAATAGCCTTGGTTTCTAAAATGACTGCCTCGCCTGGTTCACCAACTACATCTCCGATAGAGTTCAGTGTGTCAAATCGGAGGGCCTGTTGTCCGGACCTCTGGCAGTCTCTATGGGGGTGCCACAGGGTTCAATTCTCAGGCCGACTCTTTTCTCTGTATATATATATCAATGATGTCGCTCTTGCTGCTGGTGATTCTCTGATCCACCTCTACGCAGACGATACCATTCTGTATACATCTGGCCCTTCTTTGGACACTGTGTTAACTTCCCTCCAGACGAGCTTCAATGCCATACAACACTCCTCCCGTGGCCTCCAACTGCTCTTAAATGCTAGTAAAACTAAATGCATGCTTTTCAACCGATCGATGCCCGCACCCGCCCACCTGACTAGCATCACTACTCTGGACGGTTCGGACTTAGAATATGTGGACAACTACCTAGGTGTCTGGTTAGACTGTAAACTCTCCTTCCAGACTCACATTCAGCATCTTCAATCCAAAATTAAAATCTAGAATCAGCTTCCTATTTCACAACAAAGCCTCCTTCACTCATGATGCCAAACATACCCTCGTAAAACTGACTATCCTACTGATCCTTGACTTCAGCGATGTCATTTACAAAAATAGCCTCCAACACTCTACTCAGCAAATTGGATGTAGTCTATCCCAGTGCCATCAGTTGTGTCACCAAAGCCCCATATACTACCCACCACTGCAACCTGTATGCTCTCGTTGACTGGCCCTCGCTACATATCCGCAGCAAAATGACAATGTTTCAGTAGCTCTAAAATAAAAAAAATGTATAAGACCGTTCTTGTATGATTAATGGTGGATGTATTATACTTTAGAATTGCATTGGGGGCATACTTATTTCACTGTACAGCCTTACCTATGGATTGTGGATAAATGACATGGGGTACCAGTCTAGTCAGTGACACCCAGAGAACATTAGCGTCGTCGCTCTTATTGTGGGACTCTAAACAACTGAACCATATTTGTCAACCTATGTCCCGCGATAAGAGCTTCAACGCTAATATTGGCGTAAACTGTTCTCAGTTCTGTGGGTGTCACCAAGTAGACTGATACCCCATTTCATTGCTTTACATTCCAACCTCCAACATTATCTAGTCTAAATATTGGCTTGCACGTGCAATTTCAGAACACCACATCCTTCTATAATATAACTGTTATTTGAAGTGTCAAATTAAAAGCTTATTTAATGCGTCAAATGGTGTCATTGTCAAATAGTGTTATTTGACACGCAAAGATGCAAATGGCGTTCCATGGTATGTTGTCAAGCTAATAGCAGTGACGTTATTCCTGTGTAACTCCGATAGAGCAAAATCTGAAAAATAGTGCACTTGGTAGTGTGTACTGGTGCTCAACCAGTCGTGAAGGCCAACATCACCCACGACAGAGATCGGTTGATTGACAAGGGCAATCAATTCCATTATCATGGCGTTAATGGATTTAGTCTTTGAGTTGTCTCGCTGAAATGTTCTTACTCTTCCAAATGACTGTTTGATCCACACAGCAGACATTGTGGGCTAGGTTAGGAATGCTGTGTTGCACGTGTAGCGCAACATTTTATGTGGCGTCATTACGTCATATAGCTTTGACATCGGTTTTGCACATTGGCATTAAACTAGACATCTGGACAATACGGAAGTTGGCGTTTTTAGCTAATATCGTCCGATTACGATACGTTCACCGACATAATGTGCTTCCCTAATTGTTCCTTCCTTAACCCACCAAGTTGACCATTTTAAAAATGGTGGAAGCTACTGGGAATGTCCATGCCAAAACGAGTTTTTATCCATCTAGAGTCCTATATCGAACTATATGATAAGTTTAAAGTTCCTTGGTGTCCACATCATCAACAAACTATCATGGTCCAAACACACCAAGAAAGTTGTGAAGAGGGCACGACAACGCCATTCCCCCTTTAGCATGGGTCCCCGGATCCTCAAAAAGATCTACAGCTGTACAATCAAGAGCATCCTGACCGGTTGCGTCACCGCCTGGTATGATGGCAACTGCTCGGCATCTGACCGCAAGGCGCTACAGAGGGTAGTGCATACAGTACATTACCGGAACTAAGCTTCCTGCCATCCAGGACCAATATCAGAGTGTCAAGGGATTCACCGAAGCCATTCACCGAAGTCAGACTCTTCTCTCTGCTACCGCACGACAAGCGGTATCGGAACGCCAAGTCTTGATCCAAAAAGGTCCTTAACAGCTTCTACCCTGCATCGGCAGGAAAGAGCAAATCAAATCAAATTTTATTGGTCACATACACATGGTTAGCAGATGTTAATGCGAGTGTAGCGAAATGCTTGTGCTTTTAGTTCCAACAGTGCAGTAATATCTAACAAATAATCTAACAATTCCCAAATACACACAAATCTAAAAGGGTGAATGAGACTATGTACATATAAATATATGTATGAGCGACAGCCGAGCGGCATAGGCAAGGTGCAGTGGATGGTATAAAATACAGTATTTACATGTGATATGAGTAATGTAAGGTATGTAAACATTAAAGTGACATTATTTAAATTGTAATTGTTTACTAGTGATTAATTTATTAAAGTGGCCAGTGATTGGGTCTCAATGTGGGCAGCAGCCTCTGAGTTAGTGATGGCTGTTTAGCCGTCTCATGGCCTTGAGATAGAAGCTGTTTCTCAATCTCTCGGTCCCAGCTTTGATGCACCTGTACTGACCTCGCCTTCTGGATGGTAGCGGTATGAACAGGCAGTGGCTCGGGTGGTTGTTGTCTTTATTGTAATTACAATTATCATTACACTAAATCAGTAGGCCTATGGCTATATGTATGCAGCTAGTCTTCATTGCTCGGTCTTGCTGACTTGGTGAAGGGAGTTCAGCACGGCCAAGCAGGTGTTTCACCTGTGATTCACGCTCCTCCACCTCAATTACCGCTGTTATTGCACAAGTCTCCCAGTCCCAACCCCCTTCTGTCATTACCGCCATGCATAGCAACAGCATGACACAGCAGCTCTCACAGCAGCAGCACGCATAGGGGATGATGTACTGGTGCACTAACAACTCAGGTGTGTTTTTTAGCATGAAGCGTGGGAGAGGTGAGGAACACCCTGGCTCAGCACAATTACACCTCCCCTGTAACTGCTCTCTCCCACAACTTACTCCCAACACACACGCTGAAGAGCACACACAGGAAGTGGGGAGGACACACCTTTAGGGTCCCCAGAGGATGAGGTGAAAAGTGGAGTATTTCTGTCTGCGCCACTCGGGTCTAAGGCACTGCATCTCAGTGCTATAGGAGTCACTAGACACCCTGGTTCGAATCAAGGTTGTAGCACAACTGGCCATGATTGGGAGTCCCATAGGGCGGCACACAATTGGCCCAGCGTCGTCCGGGTTTGGCCGGTGTAGGCCGTCATTGTAAATAAGAATTTGTTCTTAACTGACTTGCCTATTAAATAAAGGTTACATTTAAAAGCACTTTTGTGGGGGGCTCATGATTTTCTGCGCCCCTGCCCAGTCACGTGAAATCCATAGATTAGATTTATTTCAAATTGGCTGATTTCCTTATATGAACTGTAATTTACTAAAAAAAAAGTTGACACACCCAATAGCTCTCCTAACATTAGACTTTAACCAAAAAGTCTTATAAAATAATTCCCTCATTCAGTGATTCAGGTATCAAATGTCTATACTAAGTGGGAGGGCTCAAGACTGACTTTTTCCAGTGCCAAGTAACACATGAAAGAAGTTAGCTATTTTATTTAGCATGTTCAGGGAATGCACAATGGACATTTATGTCAAAATAGGATCCAGAATAACCTGATACCTTGAGAGATTAATTTGCCTGCATGTTTTTTGTACATATTTGCATAGGCTATTTGACACATAATTTACCACCAGAGGAAGTGGGAACTCAAAACACATTAGCTAGATTGCAAACTCTGAATATGATATTGTTGCTATTTAGTCATACAGTTGATCGAACAGTATACTGTAATGTCCTGCAAAAGCAATCATCCCTTTGGTAGGCCAATATAGGCTATTTGTGGTATTCACCTCAAATGCCCGCTGACCTTCGTTTGGCGCATCATCTAAATTACATTCTCTGTTTGTGGTACTACAGTATATTGACAGTTGAGAAATAATTGTTATACTCAAAGCAGAGAATCAACTCTAACAGTTTTAAAAACTTTTGCTCACTGTCAGTATGCAGTGAGCAAAATCAGCAGGAACATTGTGTCGCCTAATCACGATGTCTGCAAAATTGAAATGGTAAGAGAAAGGCAACGTCAGTAATTTTTGGTTTACTGTCACAGCTCTAGTACAGTGTTTTTCATATAATATTTTCAGCACCTGTGGCAAACTTAGCGTGGGGCACAGCTTTAGAGGTCGCAGAGAGAAAATGTTGCCATTTTGAATAAAACCTTTCTGCAATTCTAGATGTATTGCCATTAAACGGGGCCACAGTGGAAAAAAGTGGTGAAAAGCAGTGGTGAAATGCTTAAAAAGTTCAGAGTACACTTCACTGACAATCTGAAATGGTCCACCCACACAGACAGTGTGGTGTAGGTGAAACAGCGCCTCTTCAAAAACAGCGCCTCTTTGTTTTGGCCCATAAGACCCTCAAACTTTCACAGATGCACCATTGAGCATCCTGTCGGGCTGTATCACCGCCTTGTACGACAACTGCACCGCCTACAACCGCAGGGCTCTCCAGAGGGTGGTACGGTCTGCCCAACACGTCACCGGGGGCACACTGCCTGCATCTACAGCACCCGGTGTCACAGGAAGGCCAAGAAGATCACTAAGGACCTCAGCTACGGCCTGTTCACCCTGCTACCATCAAGAAGGCGAGGTAAGTACAGGTGCATCAAAGCTGTAAAACAGCTTATAACTCAAGGCCATCAGTCTGTTAAAGAGACACCACTAGTTGGCCCCCGCCCAGTACAACTTTAGTCACTGTCACTAGACGGCTACCCCCCGGTTACTCTTCCATGTACCTTAGAGGCTGCTGCCCCATGTACGCAGTCATGGAACACTGGTCACTTTAAATAAATGTTTACATACTGTTTTACCCACTTGATGGAGCCGACAGAGGGCTGCCTCACTTCTAGTCCTTACAAGCATTTCGCTACACTCACACATGGTTAGCAGATGTTATTTGTATGTTACCAATAAAATTAGATTTGACTTCATATGTACAGTGCATTTGGAAAGTATTCAGACCCATTGACATCATGCTGTGAGTTTGTTTTCAGCGGCAGGGACTGGGAGACTAGCCAGGATCGAGGGAACGATAAACGGAGCAAAGTACAGAAAGATCCTTGACGAAAACCTGCTCAGGACCTCAGACTGGGGCGACGGTTCACCTTCCAACAGGACAACGACCCTAAGCACACAGCCAAGACAACACAGGAGTGGCTTCGGGACAAGGCTCTGAATGTCCTTGAGTGGCCTAGCCAGAGCCCAGACGTGAACCAGATCTAACATCTCTGGAGAAACCTGAAAATAGCTGTGTACCTACGCTGCCCATCCAACCTGACAGAGCTTGAAATTATCTGCAGAGAAGAATGGAAGAAACTCCCCAAACAGGTGTGCCAAGCTTGTAGCGTCATACCCAAGAAGACTAATCGCTTTAACTACTTACGCCCCACTCCCGACACTACCCGGTGAAATGCAAGGCGCCAAATTCAAAATCCAAAAGTTGAATTATTAAACATTCATCAATATACAAGTGTTGCATAGTCATCAAAAGCTCTGCTTCTTGGCAATATCACAGCGTTGTCAGATTTCAAAAAGGCTTTACGGCGAAAGCACAACATTTGATTGTTTGAGGGTAGCACCTCCAATATTTCTGCATTAGCATAAATTCATAAACCATCGCGGTTCACACAAAACACATTTCACAGCAAAAACAAATCCCTTACCTACAGAAGAACTTCTGCTGAGGGCTTCCCAAGTGTCCAACGAAGACATCCAATGGTTCTTTTGTTAGAAAAAAGTTATTATATCCATAAATCACCGTTTGGTTGGTGTGTTATGTTCAGAAAATCCAACGTCGAATCGCCCATTGAAACGTGAAGAGAACGCGTTCAAATATACCTATAAACTTTTCCTAAACAAATCAAATACCAGTTAAAATGCATCCTTAGCTATCCTTTTATGAATATTAGCGATAATAATTCACTCGGATGGTCACCTATATCTTATATAAGTAAAATAAAGTGGGGCTCGCCAGCCAGACTCACACCCGAGAAAACTTGTTGACATTTCAGATCCCCATGCCATTTCCTGTACCTATTCGTTCTGCTTACTCCAATCTCCCCGAGTCTTTGTATATAGACTGCTGACATCTAGTGGAAGCCATAGGTACTGCAGTCTCAGTCCTGGTAACAAATGGATTCAATAGGGAGTGTGTCTAACAGAGCCAAAGGTCACCAGAAACTGATTTCCGGATTGTTTTTTTCTCAGGTTTTTGCCTGCTAAATGAGTTCTGTTATACTCAGACATTATGGTAACACTTTTAGAAACTTCAGAGTGTTTCCTATCCAATAGTACTATGTGCATATCCAATTTTCTGAGCCTGAGTGGCAGGCATTTTGCTTTGGGCACGCCAGACTCTCCAAAACCGTCACCTCACCTGCCGCTCCCTAAGAAGTTAACAAAGTACTGAGTAAAGGGCTTAAATACTTATGTGAATGTGATATTTCCGTTAAATATTTTATGTGCAAAAAAAAAAAAAAATGGTTTTTGCTCTGTCATTATGGGGTATTGTGTTGAGGGATTTTTTTTTTTAATCAATAAAAAAAAAAAAAAAGCTAAAGTAACAAAATGTGGAAATGTGAAGGAGTCTGAATAATTTCTCGCGCCGGACTCTAACATTACATTACTTAACCTAATATTTATTAATTCCATTCTTTTACTTTTTAGATATTACTGTACTGTTGGAGCTAGAACACAAGCATTTCGCTACACCCTCAATAACATCAAATGTGTGTATGCAACCAATACAATGTGAGTTAAATCAAATTTCCTACAATGCTACACATTTTGTCATGGGGTGGAGAGAACATTTCACAGTTTTAAAACACGAGCGCCTTTAAAAAGCAATGAATCCCTATTTGGCATCGATAGGAGTCAGAAAAGTTATTCCAGTGTCAAAATTGACTACAAAGTGTAAATAGGATAATTTTGGTCATAAAGTCAGTCTTGTCTAAAATTGAGTTTGGAACATCCGTGCGTCACAACAAGTAAATGAAGGTTGAGTTTTTTGCAGACATTTGCCCACTAACATCAGGTGAACAGCTGCAGTGATTGCCCTCTATCCAATAGCATAGACAATGCGACAGACCTGCCCAGCAGCTCAGACTTTGTTTACAAAAGACTACGTTTTTTTTTAGTTAGATGTAAAATTGCACAACTAAAACATCCTCTGCAAAAACAAACATTTATTACAGATGTCTTGAGTCATCCTAGTTTCATTCTGGGGATTGAAGTGAAATAGGCTTCAGTGTCTCATGGGGGACAAATATAATAAACCAAAACGCGGAATCGGTCAGGAAACACCAAGACTGAAATCTGGTTTTTCTAATGAGCAACAAAATAACACACATGCCTATTGGAGTGTTCAGTAGCTCTTTAATGCTAGTTTCCTGTTTTTCTACACCTTGTCAGAGTGGCTAAAACGTTTTCACAAAAATCAATGAGGACCACATGCCATGGAATTTTAAGATTGTTAGTTCAAAGACTTATTTAAAAATATATTGCTCCATAAAAATATTAAACATACTTTATATCTGATTTTTGTCTTAAAAAAATTCCTCAGACAATACTAACTAGTGTTCCCATATCAAATTGTATAGGGTACCTACCCTGCTTTTAAAATCTGATAAAAAGGTCAGTCTTAAATTAATTTAAGGACTTGCAGACAACCTGTAATAAAATAAAGAAATGAATTACTGTAAGTCCATAAGATTAGGGTTGACAAAGTGTATTCAATCACCATAGCAATGTCCATAGAGCATTGCCTAAAATATGATCTTGCCTAACTGCAATGCAGAATATCTGCTGTTAGTCTGACCCTGCATACTCTGGCAATCGTATTGCATTCCAGTCAGAGTCTAGACCAGATATCACCATAGAGCAAATGGAAATGAGAGCTCAACCATGTGTAAACAGCAAGCCAAGTCTTGCCCATTCTTAGTTCTCTGCTCTCTAAACCATTAGCCTAAGTAATAACATTTAATTTCTTCCATTTTAGTCATTTGGCATACTTTTATTCAGAGCGACTTATAGTAGTGAGTGCATACATTTTTCGTACTGGTCCCGTGGGAATCGAACCGTGTCATTGCAAGTACCATGCTCTACCAACTGAGCCACACGGGCCCCTAATTGAACTAGTGAGTTAGTCTAGCTGAACAGTTGGAGTTGAAAAACAGAGGACTTCAACCCCTGGGTTCCATCACCACTATGCTCACAGTTAATTGCTGCAGTCTGATGAGCTGTGCCGTTTGCAGGAAGTGGAGGGTTAGTCAGTGGGGGGAAAAAAAACACTTTAATTACTTGTTTCCATTGGATCTCCGATAAAGGTCAGGGAGAGTGAAAGGCTTAGTTGTGCTGATGATGAATACACAGCAGGACTCGACATACAGGGCTGCCCGCTGGCCCGGGGAGGTTTTGAAAACCCTCCAGGGCCCGGTTTCCCGAAAACAATGGAATTTAGGCCTTAGAGTGTTTTAACGATGCACCTTTCCTACAACAGTCAAAGATGTAACATGTTTCCCAGAACACCACCTAGAGAGAACGTTCTCTCAGTGCGTCATTGAGGCATGTGTCGATACTGATTGAATCAAAAAGGCAGCACTGCTCTTGGGTCAGCTTAATCCATTCAAAATCTTACCTTAACAGAATGATTCCACAATATTGACAATGAATTAGCTACTAGAGAGATATGATCAACTATGGTTGCAAATACCGAGGTGGCTTATTCCAATGCTTACTAGGGTTGCAAAGGGTCGGAAACTTTCCGGAAATTTCCCATGGGGAGTTAAGCCCTGGAAATTCATCAAAGAAGTTAGCTGATAACAGTGAACATTTTTTTGTGGGATACACATAAGGCAATTCTAGGTCTTGTGGTATATTTTGGTTAAACTATGGAATTGCAACCCTCTGCATGCACAGTGCACTCTTCCATCACATGTGCAGCTGATTCTCAAGATCTTGCACACAAATGAGATGCTGTTGAGCCCACACTACTACACTGTCTGAGCCAAGGACTACATGCTTTCTGGTAAGTTTTGATTACAATATTGGGTGGGATGAATATATTTTATATGACATACATGATTTTTTGTTAACTAGTAAATAGTAGCCTACAGCAAAGTGTGTTGAATCATTTCAAACTTGTTAACAATTTCTGCTTGTTAGTTTTTGCTACAATGTGGGTTTTAGCTTGCTTGAGCGTGCTAACTGAAGAATGGAAACAGGTGAATTAACATTCAAGTTTCATTTTAAAACATCTTACAAAAGGAGTTTTAATTTAACTGCTTATCTGTACATGGAATTGTATTCAGGTTTTTTTCCCCTACATTATTTTTCCAATCTTTACAGGAAAATGCCACGGGCACTATCTGATGTGTGGAGACATTTCACTGCAGCTGATGTAGAAGGAAAAGCAATGTACATTTGCAAATACTGTGCCAAATCATATGTGAAGAATGCAACAAAGATGCAGAATCATCTGGCCAAGTGCATAAAGTTCCCTAAAAGTGCTCACAACAAGCAACCTCTGTCCATCTACTTCTATTCGAGGTGAAAATGATGAATCAGACACCTTATTGATAGCAACAGCTCACGGTCCTCCTGGAATCAGAAGTTTTTGACTCAATGGAGGAACGTAGTCAGAGAAATGCTGATGTGTGTCTTACTTGAGCTGTGTATGCAACTGGTTCACCTCTGATGCTCACAGGCAATGTGTATTGGAAGAGAATTTCTGAATGTTCTTCGCCCCGCATATACACCCCTGCAAAACAGACATGCTTTATCTACTCATTTGCTGGATGCAGAGTTCAAGTGAAGGTCAAGCAAATCATATAGAAAGCAGACTGTATTGCAGTCATCTCTGATGGGTGGTTGAATGTTTGTGGGCAAGGAATAATTAACTACATAATCTCCACCCCTCAACCAGTATTCTACACGAGCACAGACAAGGGATTAAGACACACCGGTCTCTACATTGCAGATGAGCTGAAGGCAGCCATCCTAGACCTTGGACCACAGAATATATTTGCACTGGTGACAGACTATGCTGCAAACATGAAGGCAACTTGGTCTAAAGTGGAGACCCATTGGCTGTGCTGCTCATGCATTGAATCTGCTCCTCAAGGACATCATGGCACTAAAAACAATGGACACACTACAAGAGAGCCAAGGAAATGGTTATCAAGTTATAGCAGCAATCTACCTCACAAAGCAAAGTGATCAGAATAAGATCACCACATTGAAGCTGCACAGCAACACCCGTTGGGGTGTTGTCATGATTGACATTCTAAGAAATGGCCATTTCACAGTCTGTCGATATGGACAGCCCCATCAAGAGGATCCTCCTGGATGATGTATTATGGGAGAGAGGGGTAAGCAGCCTGAAACCTATAGCAGTAGCCATTGCACGGATTGAGGGAGACAATGCCATCCTGTCTGATGAAGTTCAAGTCAAGGTAGTAAAACATGTACTAAAATTCCTGAATCTACTAGGGTTGGTCACTTCAGGCCAGAGAAGTAATTATAAAACATCATAAAATAGCCAAAAATATGTTAAAAAGTATTATACTTGGTGTAGAGTATTGCAGGCATTAGACAATTGTTTAAAACCCCAAAACATTGAGAACAGAGCAGTATTTTCTGAGATTCCACATTTTCTTCACATTATCTTCAGAGATGAAGTTCATGTCAAGGTATTAAAAAGAATTACTAAAATATGAATAAAATGTTGAGCGAATGTCGGATTTAAAATTCTCTTTCGGCCTTTCTCGTTTGAGCGGACAGCCTAGGACAGTTTTTTTAATTTTTTTATTCCTTTCGTAAATAAAATGTTGACCTAACGGGACCGGTTGGATTACGGTGGAACGACACTCGATGTCGACATTTCAAGCGACGGTTACAAATCCGACATCGGCGCGTTCGGAATTCATTGAGGATCGATAAAATATCAAAAGTTTTCGCGTGTGCCCAAAAATGGAGAAAGTAAAAAATTGGGAGTTTTCACCTGTGAAGATGAACCTTGGTTGAGTGGGACCCCAAAACTTTCCATACAAAACATATGGGCTCATGTGAAAGAGGAGGTCAAATAAATGAAGTGTGGGGTTACATTTTCATCCATTTCAGGTCAGCCTGTTGTGTCTGATGTTCAAGAGGTGGACATTGAGGAGGTCCAGGGAGAAGACAAGGAAGCCTGAGGGGAAGACAGTCTAGAAACTAAAGCTTTGGTTATCATTTTACAGACGTATGTTGAAAACTTTATTTTGAGATTCGATGGCTCATTGACCATTCAATTTTTCCTTTCTTGTTGTTGTTCAGTGAAATCATCCCATGTGAAGAGTCAACTCATTTAATTAAAGTTCAATTCATAACTAATTCAAAAAAAAAAATATTATATTGGAAGGATTTGTCCACTTAATGTAAAAGGTTTGTTTCTGTCGCCATATTATATGGTTACTATATATCCAATGCAAAAAAACATTACATTTAAATTGTATTAATATTAATTTGCATATATTCCGTTAATTCCCATATATTCCCTTTAATTCCCACCTCTGAGTAGTTCCCAAATTGTGCAACCCTAATGCTTACCTTATAATAAATGCACTAAAGATTTGGTGCATCACTACGCACATGATAGTTCATAATGTATAGCCTGAGGCAAAAATTAGACAGTAGATAAACTAACATCAATTGAATGAACATGAGCAAAGTTGAGAACAAGGCTACCTAAATTCTATTAGAATATTGATTGCAGCACTCATACGGGCAATACACTGGATCACTGCTACTCTAACTTCCGCAATGCAAACACGGCCCTCCCCCACCCTCCCTTCGAAAAAGCCGACCACAACTCATTTTTGCTCCTACATGTCCTATAGGCAGAAACAGGATGTACCCGTGATTAAAACTATTCAACGTTCCTGTACCCAAGGCAGCAAAGATAACTGAACTAAATGACTATCGCCCCGTAGCACTCACTTCAGTCATCATGAAGTGCTTTGAGAGGCTAGTCAAGGATCATATCACCTCCACCTTACACCCACTCACACTGCCCTATCCCATCTGGACAAAAGGAATACCTATGTAAGACAGCTGTGGTCAGCATTCAACACCATAGTTCCCTCAAAGCTCATTATTAAGCTTGAGGCCCTGTGTCTGAACTCTGCCCCTGTGCAATTGGGTCCTGGACTTTGACAGGCTGTCCCCAGGTGGTGAAGGTAGGAAATAACATCTCCACGTCGCTGATCCTCAACACTGGGGCCCCACAAGGGCGCGTGCTCAGCCACCTCCCCTCCTGTACTCCCTGTTCACCCATGACTGCGTGTCCATGCACGCCTCCAATTCAATCAAGTTTGAAGACAACAACAGTAGTGGGCTTGATTACCAACAACGACGAGACAGCCTACAGGGAGGAGGTGAGGGCACTCGGAGTGTGGTGTCAAGAAAACAACCTCTCACTCAACATCAACAAAACAGGAGATGATTGTGGACTTCAGGAAACAGCAGCGAGAGCACCCACCTATCCACATCGACAGGACAGCAATGGAGAAGGTGGAAAGTTAAGTTCCTCGGCTGACACATCACAGACAAACTGAAATGGTCCACCCACACAGACACACAGTGTGATGAAGGCGCAAAAGCGCCTCTTCAACCTCAGGAGGCTGAAGAAATTTGTCGTCACCTAAAACGTATACAGATGCACAATTGAGCGCATTCTGTATCACCGCCTGGTACAGCAACTGCACCGCCCACAACGGCAAGGCTCTCCAGGGGGTGGTGCAGTCGGCACAACGCATCACCGGGGGCAAACTACCTGCCCTCCAGGATACCCACATCACCAGATGTCACAGGAAGGCCAAAAAGATAATCAAGGACAACAACCACCCGAGCCACTGCCTGTTCAACCCGCTATCATCCAGAAGGCGAGATCAGTACAGGTGCATCAAAGCTGGAACCAAGAGACTGAAAAACAGCCTCCAACTTAAGGCCATCAGACTGTTAAACAGCCATCACTAACACAGAGGCTGCTGCCTACATAGACTCTAAATAATTGGCCACTTCAATAAATGGACCTCTAGTCACTTTAATGGCTTGTTAATAACGTTTACATATCTTGCATTACTCATCTCATGTGTATATATTTTATTCTATACAATCTTGCCTAAACTGCTCTGTCATTGCTCATTCATATGTACATATTCTTATTCCATCCCTTTACTTAGATGTGTGTATTAGGTAGTTGTTGTGGAATTGTTAGATATTACTGCACTGTCAGAACTAGAAGGACAAGCATTTCTCTAGAGTTGCATTAACATCTGCTAACCATATATATATATATATATATATACATACACACATATACACACACGACCCATTTTCAATGCCCTGGTTGAGGGAAGGAGGTTCACACCCAAGATTTGACGGTACATGGCCCCGTCCATCGTCCCTTTGATGCGGTGAAGTTGTCCTGTCCCCTTAGCAGAAAAACACCCCCAAAGCATAATGTTTCCACCTCCATGTTTGACGGTGGGGATGGTGTTCTTGGGGTCATAGGCAGCATTCCTCCTCCTCCAAACACGGCGAGTTGAGTTGATGCCAAAGAGCTCCATTTTGGTCTCATCTGACCACAACAATTTCACCCAGTTGTCCTCTGAATCATTCAGATGTTCATTGGCAAACTTCAGATGTTCATGTATATGTGCTTTCTTGAGCAGGGGGACCTTGCGGGCGCTGCAGGATTTCAGTCCTTCACGGCGTAGTGTGTTACCAATTGTTTTCTTGGTGACTATGGTTCCAGCTGCCTTGAGATCATTGACAAGATCCTCCCGTGTAGTTCTGGGCTGATTCCTCACCGTTCTCATGATCATTGCAACTCCACGAGGTGAGATCTTGCATGGAGCCCCAGGCTGAGGGAGATTGACAGTTCTTATGTTTCTTCCATTTGCGAATAATCGCACCAACTGTTGTCACCTTCTCACCACGCTGCTTGGCGATGGTCTTGTAGCCCATTCCAGCCTTGTGTAGGTCTACAATCTTGTCCCTGACATCCTTGGAGAGCTCTTTGGTCTTGGCCATGGTGGAGAGTTTGGAATCTGATTGATTGATTCTGTGGACAGGTGTCTTTTATACAGGTAACAAACTGAGATTAGGAGCACTCCCTTTAAGAGTGTGCTCCTAATCTCAGCTCGTTACCTGTATAAAAGACACCTGGTAGCCAGAAATCTTTCTGATTGAGAGGGGGTCAAATACTTATTTCCCTCATTAAAATGCAAATCAATTTATAACATTTTTCACGTGTTTTTCTGGATTTTTTTGTTGTTATTCTGTCTCTCACTGTTCAAATAAACCTACCATTAAAATTATAGACTGAACATTTCTTTGTCAGTGGGCAAACGTACAAAATCAGCAGGGGATCAAATACTTTTTCCCCCTGTGTGTGTGTGTGTGTGTGTGTGTGTGTGTGTGTGTGTGTGTGTGTGTGTATATATATATATATATATATATATATATATATATATATATAAAATAAATGACAATTACAACAATACTGAATGAACACTTATTTTAACTTAATATAATACATAAATAAAATCTATTTAGTCTTAAATAAATAATGAAACATGTACAATTTGGTTTAAATAATGCAAAAACAGTGTTGGAGAAGAAAGTAAAAGTGCAATATGTGCCATGTAAAAAAGCTAACGTTAAGTTCCTTGCTCAGAACATGAGAACATATGAAAGCTGGTGGTTCCTTTTAACGTGAGTCTTCAATATTCCCAGTTAAGAGGTTTTAGGTTGTAGTTATTATAGGACTCGCTCTCTCTATACCATGTATTTCATATACCTATGACTATTGGATGTTCTTATATGCACTTTAGTATTGCCAAGTCTAAATATCTCTGTTACATTGCACAACCTTCAATGTTACGTCATAATTATGTAAAATTCTAGCAAATTAATTACGGTCTTTGTTAGGAATAAATGGCCTTTCATCAGTTCGCAACGAGCCACGACCCACACTGCTGCATATACCCTGACTGACTGCATTGAATGCAAGAGAAGTGACAATTTCCCTAGATAATACTGCCTGCTAACATTAGTTTCTTTTAACTACATATGCAGGTTTCAAAAAAATCTATACTTGTGTATTGATTTTAAGAAAGGCATTGATGTTTATGGTTAGGTACATTATTGCAACGATTGTGCTTTTTTCGCTAATACGTTTTGTTAAATCATCAAGTTGAAGCAGGCTGTGATTCGATGATAAATTAACAGGCACCGCATTGATTATATGCAACGCAGAACAAGCTAGTTAACCTAGTAATATCTACCATGTGTAGTTAACTAGTGATAAGGTGAAGATAGTTTTTTTTATAAGATAAGTTTAAATGCTAGCTAGCAACTTACCTTGGCTCCTTGCAGTCACAAGGTCCTTTTGATACTGAACTCACGTAACAGGTGGTCAGCCTGTCTCCTCATGGATTGCAATGTAATCCGCCATAATCGGCGTCCAAAAAGGCCGATTAGCGATTATTAAGAATACTTGAAATCGGCCCTAATTAAAATCGGCCATGACAATTAATCGGTTGACCTCTAATTCAGGCCAAAGTGTTCAATCTTGGTTTCATCAAATCAAATGTTATTTGTCACATGCGCCGAATACAACAGGTGTAGTGTAGACCTTACAGTGAATTGCTTACTTATAAGCCCTTAAGCAACAACGGCGTTAAGAAACTACCTAACGAGCAGCAGTAAAATAACAGTAGCGAAGGCTATATACAGGGGGTATGGGTACAGAGTCAATGTGCGGGGGCACAGGTTAGTCGAGGTAATATGTACATGTAAGTAGAGTTAAAGTGACTATGCATAGAAAGAGAGTAGCAGCAGCGTAAAAGTCAGGGGGCACAATGCAAATAGTCTGGGTATCCATTTGATTAGCTGTTCAGGAGTCTAATGGCTTGGGGGAATATGCTTTGTCGTGCCCTCTTCACAACTGTCTTGGTGTGCTTGGACCATGTTAGTTTGTTGGTGATGTGGATACCAGGGAACTTTAAGCTCTCAACTTGCTCCACTATAGCCCCGTCAATGAGAATGGGGCGTGCTCGGTCCTGCTTTTATTGTAGTCCACAACCATCTCC
The DNA here is from genome assembly GCA_030435695.1 of Brachymystax lenok tsinlingensis. NCBI lineage: Eukaryota > Metazoa > Chordata > Actinopteri > Salmoniformes > Salmonidae > Brachymystax > Brachymystax lenok. The sequence continues at coordinate 14,103,111 of CM059808.1, read as the reverse complement.
TTTGTCTTGATCACGTTGAGGGAGAGGTTGTTATGTTTGCACCACACTGCCATGTCCCTGCCTGGCCATGCAGTCACGAGTGAACAGGGAGCACATGAGAGGACTGATTACACACCCCTGAGGGGCCCCCGTGTTGAAAATCAGCATGGCAGATGTGTTGTTGCCTACCCTTACCACCTGGGGGCGGCCCGTCAGGAAGTCCAGGATCCAGTTGCAGAGGGAGGTGTTTAGTCCCAGGGTCCTTAGCTTAGTGATGAGCTTTGAGGGCACTATGGTGTTGAACGCTGAGCTGTAGTCAACGAATAGCAAACTCACGTAGGTGTTCCTTTTGTCTAGGTGGGAAAGGGCAGTGTTGAGTGCAATAGAGATTGCATCATCTGTGGATCTGTTGGGGCGGTATGCAAATTGGAGTGGGTCTAGGGTTTCTACGATAATGGTGTTGATGTGAGCCATGACCAGCCTTTCAAAGCACTTCATGGCTACAGACGTGAGTGCTACAGTTCGGTAGTCCTTTAGGCAGGTTACCTTTGTGTTCTTGGGCACATGAACTATGGTGGTCTGCTTGAAACATGTTGGTATTACAGACTCAGTCAGGAACAGGTTGAAAATGTCAGTGAAGACACTCATGGTCTGAGAGTCCTTTAGGTGCCTTTTGGCAAACTCCAAGCGGGCTATCAAACAAGCGGGCTACCAAATAATTTAATTTACCACAGGTGGACTCCAATCAAGTTGTAGAACCATCTCAAGGACGATCAATGGAAACCGGATGCACCGGAGCTCAATTTCGAGCCTCATAGCAAAAGGGTCTGAATACTTCAGTTTTTTATACATTTGCTAAACTTTCTAAAAAAACAGTTTTTGCTTCATCATTATTGGGTATTGTGTGTAGATTGAGGAAAAATTAATAATTTAATCAATTTTAGAATAAGGCGATAACGTAACACAGCCTGTAGATCAAGTCAGTCCATACAGTAGACTAAGGTTGTGGAATGCTTTCCAAATACACTGTATATAGGCCTATACTATAGGTAGTCATTTCAGTTTTCATTTGAATCATCTTTTTATCCTTCCATTGTTTGTAACAATTGCAAAGACATTGGGAACTTTGTATTTGTAGTCAACTTTGTTAAGTTATTTGGCAGTCACAGAGAGATGGATAAACACAGTGATTCTGTGTGTATAAAGTGGTGTGGGAGGGCAAAAAAGCATTACCGACACAGCTGTTCTATGAGTGGTCTGGGGATGGCATTAGATTACGAACAACTGCCTGCAGCACAAAAAACACCATTAGCCAAACACAAAGGTCTCTAGCTTAATGACTAAAATGAACACTCTTTTTGAGATTGTAGGGTAAAAATAAATAAAACTTGTGCAAACAGTCAATGTAAATATGACACATTGTAATTAAATTATTATCCGCTTTGTGAGATCTTGGCCAAAGCCAGTATTATATATTTTTTTTTCATTCCAGCCAGTAGCTTTCAGTTGGCACTGGCCCGTTTAGACACTGAGAAAAGTACCTGCATTTCAAGCCCTGCACTGCCTGTAGATCTAGTCAGTCCATACAGTAGACTAAGATTAGCCTACTTTCAAAATGAACTGAGAAGATCTCAACAACATTAACTAGGCCTAACTATGGCCCAATTATTAACCAGTAGTTACAAAGTGTGGCATTATCCACTTATCACAGTACAATGTCCATTGCACTTGAATTGCATCACATGGAAATTCTACCTCAGTAGGTCATCTAAGTCAGGGCAATAGACAGGACACACTGATTGGACTTGAACAGCACAATGGTGCCAGTGTAGTGTTGATTTTCATATCTGAGAGGTAAACCATTCAGCTAGGGCTCTTATCGGGGTCAGGGCAGTTGGTCAGGATACCGTGCCGACAGAGGCCCACATAAAGCACTGCCTTCCCTCCTCCTGAAAGAAACACCTTGTGCAGAACGTGTGTGTGTACTGTGAATGTGCGTGGATAACAACACCCTGAAAGCTTTTCAAAAATACCATCAAGAGTGAATAGGCCTAGAAATGCTTGAAATAAAATCACGAGATTGCCTGCTCATTTCGCTAATGGACATCACCACTGAGGATTTGCGTTGGTGACAGAGGGCATGTGAGTTTATCAACGGGGTCTGCTTTATCCCTGTGAAAAGCTCATACTGACAGAGAGAAAGCAGTTTAATTTGGTTGATAATTTGGTCTAAACAAAACAATCAAAAGGCTAGTTAGACTTAATTTGATCATCAGGAGCCAAGCCATTTACGCAATCTAACAGCACACCTTTACTTAAACTCAAAAAGACAGGATACAATACTGGATAAATCCTTTCTAGCTACTGGTTGCAATGAAGCCTATTTTTCCACCTTCACATGGAATACTTAGTTCTGCACCCCTGCACAAATTACAATGTGTGTTCCTGTGAAATAGTATCAGCTGTAAACATAGCTAATTGTTAGTTTGTTTGTCAAAAAAAAAAACTCTCAACAAAGTAATACTTTACCTGAAATGTAATCTACTCTGTACTAAGTAACGTATACGCGTCTGCTTTTCTTTTAGCTGCTTAGCTAAAACGCTAAATTAGCACGTTAGCTCAGCTTTGCCAGTCCATTACAGCAAGCCTGTTAGCTAGCTAGCCTAACTTACAGTTGCTGGCAAGAGTTGGCTTGACAACACTGATTTGCAAACTGTTTCGTACAACAAAGTTCCACTCAATATCGGAGTATTGTGAGAAATGTAAACATAAAACACAAAAAAATGCCACCCACCTGAATGTTCTTCACACTGAATTCGCTACAAATGTGCACAAGTCGGGTGCGGCCAGACGAAATGTCAACAACTTGGTTGCGACATACTAGCCAGCTAGATAGCTAGCGTTAGCAAGCATAAAACCAGTTGCTGAAACAAAAACTATTTTTCTGACGCCTGGATGTAGTAAACGCATGCTAAGTAGAAGCAAAACTATTATTATTGGTTATAAAACTTGCATTTATGAAAGTTAACAGCGCGAGATGGATGCAAGCTTTGCAGCTGTCGCAGCACCAGCAAGCTACCTTTTTTACCTCATACTATGACCTCTCAACTTCCAACTCTCACCCGTCACTGCACGCACGCGCCAACAGGGGACGCTGTTTATGTGGGTTGGGTGAGGGAAAGTGGACTGCATGCCTGTGTTGAATGGGACTCAAACAGCTTTCTTAAACTTCCTCCCCTAATCAAACACCAAGCCTTTTAGAGCATTGCAAATGTTCAAGCAAGCATGTGTCATGAGTAGCACTTAGTCAAACTCAAGACTTTCCATGACCTGCTCCCTGTGGCATGCACTTTATCTGAGTGTCTGAGTAGACTGTAGGGGTTGACCAGTAAACTTCTCAAGGGTCAGTGCATGACTTCAGAGGGAGCATGAAATATGTTCTGTGAAACAACCTCACTGCATTCTGTTTCAATGCCAGCTCACCTTCAACAACAGAGAAAGACACACAAGTCAGTTAAGAACAAATTCTTATTTACAATGACGGCCTACCCCCGGCCAAACCCAAAACCGGATGACGCTGGGCCAAATGTGCGCCAACCTACGGGACTTCCAATCACGGCCGGTTGTGATACAGCCTGGAATCGAACCAGGGTCTGTTGTGACACCTTTAGGACTGAGAGGAAGTGCCTTAGACTGCTGCGCCACTCAGGAGCCCCTAATAGTGCCTGCAAGCTGAAGCTGAAGAAGAAAACCCGTGATCACCTTATCCATCATTAGTGCCACATAAGTATTTAAGCTAATGCACCATTTTAAGAGGTGACACAAGAAGTCCCTCCTGAAATAGCCTATATGGCTTTTAATTAAACATGTCAATGTGACACTCATCGGTAGGCTACCCTTCCATGTCTCAGAAGATATAGATTCTTAATGCAAAACCTGGATGTTAAATAGGGTGAAAATATCTGTAATAACATTCAATATATTCATAACAGTGCAAGAACATAATAATTTCACTTTGTCTGTGATGGACCCTGGCTGTGAGAGAGACAGATAATGTATTTTTTCAGGCATTTCAGCATTGTTTTGGGTTTATTTTCAAATGAGTCTAGCTATAGATTGCACTTTAGCAATGCTTATTGGAGAGGAAAAAAATATTTTTTACATTCTTGTCCCTTCTGACTCCTTGTGCTTGTTGGGAGAAGAAAGGGGAGAGGAGAAAAGGGTGCATGGGGTTCAGAAAAGGAACAGGGATGATTTAACTCAAGTCTTCTTCTCTTTCACCCCACACTGTATATACTGTATTCTAGACTATTCAATGGTATCTTAGTCACTTAATGTTTACATATCTTGCATTACTCATCTCATATTTATACACTGTTTTCTATACTATTCTACAGTATCTCATTCACTTAATAATGTTTACATATCTTGCATCACTCATCTCATATGTATATACTGTATTCTATACTAATCTACTGTATCTTAGTCCGTTCCGCTCTGACATCGCTCGTCCATATGTATATAGTCTTAATAACTACTTATATTTGTGTGTATTGGGTATATTTTGTGTAATTTGTTAGATATTGCTTGTTAGATATTGCTGCACTGCCGGAGCTAGAAGCACAAGCATTTCACTACACCCGCAATAACATCTGCTAATCACGTGTATGTGACCAATACAATTTGATTTGATTTGACACTTCCTCTGTACCACCATCCTTTCTTCTCACTTACTGGGTCTTGCATAATTGTCTCATTTCAATTTCCCCTGTCTTTCTGTTGTTACTCTCTACATGTCACTCGTTCTCATTAATCAGAACTATTTCCCTCTTTCTATCCAGATTCATCTGCGTTAAAACACTGATGATAACATTGATTTGACACCTCTAAATGTCCATAGTGAAATCAGTCACCATTGTTCTGTTCTGAACTGATACCTCACCTGCCCCTCTCTCTCTCTCTCTCTCTCTCTCTCTCTCTCTCTCTCTCTCTCTCTTTCTCTCTCTCATGCTCTCTTTCTAGTTCTGTTTCACTCTAGCTCTCTCTCTCTTGCTCTACCTCTTCTCCCTCTCTCTCTTTTAGAATGGTGAGGTGAGCCAGTTTTTTCCACTCTGGTCTTCAGGCATTACAGATCAGGGGGCAGCATAAACTGTATATTTATATCAATGACAGGTTATGGAAGAGCATAACCTGTCATTGATATGAATAGACAGATTAGCTGCAGATTAGCACATTAACACACAAAAGTACATCCGTAATTGATCAAAGCTCATAAAGCTCTGGGACAAGATGGCAGTGTACCCTAACATCACCAAATTAAATAGCAGATTAATCCCTCTGATATGGAATGCTTTGAATCATCTGTCCTATTATGCATGCAGTATTGCACATTTGTGTAAGCTATATAAGCTATGTATTACTGTCTGCTGGGACTGCTTCAGTTGAAGGTACCTTTTCCAAGTATTGATTGTGTTTGACTTTGATTAATTTACAAATCAGTGAGGCTTTGTTTTGAACACCAGTCAATGAGTCAGTCTCTTTGCCTCACTGGGTGTATTGATAATGAAGTTGGTACTTTCACTTGTGTGGGGTAAAGACACATGCCCACACAACCCAAGAACCTCCCTGACCTCAAAGATACATACCCTTTACTGCCGACTATACATCATATCTCTAGAATGGTTTCCTGAAAAAAATCATACCATCATGTGTAACAATGTGCAAGCATAGACTGATTAAATTGACATAATACGATCAGTGAAAAAGGTCCTTTGTTGTGCCCTTAACTCATTTCTGCTTTCAAATCTTCACTTTCCTTATCCTTATCCTATCTTTATCTTACCTTTGTTGGCCTATTTTGTAAGTCACCAAATCATTCATGTGATAGTTGATGAACCCAATGTACTTCCTTGCTATGCACGCTCCCTTGGCCCAATGTACCTCTTGCTATGCTCTCTCTTGGCCCGGCCTTGCACTGATCTCCCCCACCCCTCCTTTATGTCTCTACCCATTTGTCTCTTCATCTCTTCTGTCTCTTCTCTCGTTATGCCCCTATGTGCATATCTCTCTCCTGGTTGGTTGTGCCAGCTATGTGTACTCTTGGTGTCCAGTCTCCAGACAGGGTATAAATAACTAGCAGATTTTTTGCTTCATGCCCTGAGAGCTCTACTTGCTTCTCACACTTGAGGAACCATGGGAAAATAATCTTTCCCTTACGCACATGGCACACACATAAAAAAGCACTCTTAAACGCACAAACTCTCACACAAACGTACTTGCAAATTTGACCGCCCGCCCACACACACACACACGCCCACACACACACACGCCCACACACACACACACACACACACACACACACACACACACACACACACACACACACACACACACACACACACACACACACACACACACACACACACACACACACACACACACACACACACACACACACACACACTCAGCAAGCATACCATGGTTGGGCACAAAACAGATTATACAAGGTTATAAGAATTGATGTAATGTCATGTAACATTATATAACATGTAACGTGAGGCAGTGAATGTAACTGCAGTCAATTACGGTAAACTTACTAGAACAACAGAGCAGTATAGTGAAGGGGGTTAAAGAAGGAGAAAGGACGAGAGAGAAAGAGAGAGAGAGAGAGCCAGCATGAGCTCATACTGTCGCATAAGCCACTGTGTCAACCAAGATACAGTACCATGCTTGAGCGAGATAGAGGGGGTGTGTGGTGGGAGTGGGAGTGGTCAGGTCCGGATGTGAATGTGTGAATGTGGGGAATGGTGCTGGGAGTAGAAGGGAAAGCGAGAGAATGAGACAGCGAAGCGAGAGAGTGTGTGTGTTGGTGTGATTGACTTCAGGAGTCATTGAGAAGTTGGGGGGTGGAGGGACAGACTGTGCTGACACACTGGGATCAGTTGCGGATTGTTTCCATCGGAAAGAATTCCAAGAATGGGCTAGAAGAGCTATCAGTGACTGTGCTTCAAGCCTTCTGACCAAAGTTTAATACACAGCCAAGCCCCCATTCACACACTCACTAATACACATTCTCACACACCCAGTGCTACAAGCCAACAACAGTATAGGACACGCAATCTGTCCCCAGTGTCAATTTGGTGCTCTGATGTTATCGCTGGCCAAATGAAGGCTGTTGCTCTTGTAGCCCCAATGCACTTACATGGTTGTTCACACAAGGAAATTTGGAAAGCAATGACATTTATAGACCAGCAGGAGGGAAAGAGAAACAAATGGATTAAAATCAGATGTCAATTCACTAAGGGGTTGAGTTATGTAACTACTACATGATTAGCTTCAGACTTACTCCAACTTGATTGAGAGATGGAGTGTTGGACCTTGAGCTAAGTAGATTGAATGTTACTGTTATGATACTGATGCCAGATAACTGATCAGAACAAAAACCTCACTAACCCACTTACAGTTGAAGTCGGAAGTTTACATACACTTGGGTTGCAGTCATTAAAACTAGTTTTTCAACCACTCTACACATTTCTTGTTAACAAACTATAGTTTTGGCAAGTCGTTTAGGACATCTACTTTGTGCATGACAAGTAATTTTTCCAACAATTGTTTACAGACAGATTATTTCACTGTATCACAATTCCAGTTGGTTAGAAGTTTACATACAGTAAGTTAACTGTGCCTTAAACAGCTTGGAAAATTCCAGAAAATGTCATGGCTTTAGAAGCTTGTGATAGGCTAATTGACATCATTTGAGTCAATTGGAGGTGTACCTGTGGATGTATTTCAAGGCCTACCTTCAAACTCAGTGCCTCTTTGCTTGACATGATGGGAAAATCAAAAGAAATCAGCCAAGACCTTAGAAAAAAGATTGCAGACCTCCACAAGTTTGGTTCATCCTTGGGAGCAATTTCCAAACACCTGAAGGTACCAAGTTCATCTGTACAAACAATAGTACGCAAGTATAAACACCATGGGACCACGCAGCCGTCATACCACTCAGAAAGGAGACGCGTTCTGTCTCCTAGAGATGAACGTACTTTGGTGCGAAAAGTGCATATCAATCCCAGAACAACAGCAAAGGACCTTGTGAAGATGCTGGAGGAAACAGGTACAAAAGTATCTATATCCACAGTAAAACAAGTCCTATATCGACATAACCTGAAAGGCCGCTCAGCAAGGAGAAGCCACTGCTCCAAAACCGCCATAAAAAAACCAGACTACGGTTTGCAACTGCACATGGGGACAAAGATCGTACTTTTTGGAGAAATGTCCTCTGGTCTGATGAAACAAAAACAGAACTGTTTGGCCATAATGACCATCGTTATGTTTGGAGGAAAAAGGGGGATGCTTGCAAGCCGAAGAACACCATCCCAACCGTGAAGCACGGGGGTGGCAGCATCATGTTGTGGGGGTGCTTTGCTGCAGGAGGGACTGGTGCACTTCACAAGATAGATGGCATCATGAGGAAGTAAAATGATGTGGATATATTGAAGCAACATCTCAAGACATCAGTCAGGAAGTTAAAGCTTGGTCGCAAACGGATCTTCCAAATGGACAATGTCCCCAAGCATACTTCCAAAGTTGTGCAAAATGGCTTAAGGACAACAAAGTCAAGGTATTGGAGTGGACATCACAAAGCCCTGACCTCAATCCTATAGAAAGTGTGTGGGCAGAACTGAAAAAGTGTGTGCGGGTAAGGAGGCCTACAAATCAGATTCAGTTACACCAGCTCTGTCAGGAGGAATGGGCCAAAATTCACCCAACTTATTGTGGGAAGCTTGTGGAAGGTTACCTAAAAAGGCATGATGTTTGACCCAAGTTAAACAATTTAAATGCTACCAAATACTAATTGAGTGTATGTAAACTTCTGACCCACTGGGAATGTGATGAAAGAAATGAAAGCTGAATAAATAATTCTCTCTACTATTATTCTGACATTTCACATTCTAAAAATAAAGTGGTGATTCTAACTGACCTAAGACAGGGAATTTTTACTGGGATTAAATGTCAGGAATTGTGAAAAACTGAGTTTAAATGTATTTCGCTAAGGTGTATGTAAACTTCTGACTTCAACTGTATAAACAGTCACATCCTGCTACACTTTTTTGTGTGTATAGTGTACTGTATCCTATATATTATGAGCATTCTTATCAACAGAGTGGTCCTGACAATGGGCCAGTTCATATTGCATGGCCCGGTGCCCCAGGTGGGTGGAGAGTTCACCAATGGAATGGTCTAAAATGTGCAAACCCCGCCCCCCCGGCGCACTGTGCCATATGCAAAGCAAGTTCGCCCAATATAGCAGTGGTGGCGGGACAAAGCAAGTCATAATTACTGATTGGCTGGGCCCAACCTTCTCCCTGTGGTCCCACGTCCCTTTCTGTTATGAGCTGACCATGTATTAATAACTTTTTATGCACCACTTTTTCCAGGAAGAAGGAAGCAAGGGAGAATGTCAGCCATAGAGAAACATAGAGGACTCATCTTTGTGTTTGTGCCATTATAGCGCCTGTGACAGCATGGGCAGCACCATTGAGGCAATCTACATTTTTAAGTAATAAATGTTCATATTCACAATTGTCTGATCCCTCCTGACGACCTGGTTGGACATGACTCCAACAGGGTCACCTGCCATTGAAGTTGGAAGTCCCACCCAGTTGACTACATTCAAATGGTGGAAGCCCTCAATGGCGCTGCCCATGCTAATACAGCCTTGGCCACTAGAGGCCTCTATCCTTCTCTATGTCAGCTCAATGTTCTCTTTCAAGAAAGTGGTATGAGGACATTGGGAGTGCCCCCTGGCCATTCTAGGAGGCCCTTGTCCCCCTCCCTCAGGTCCCGCCCTCTTCACCTTTGATGGACATTTCCAGGTACAAGTTAAACAAACTTGACCAGACCATGTTTATCAGTACAAATCAGTGAGTCACCTGTAAAGTGTATTTTCACAGACTTGATTTGTTCCTGTAAAGCCCTCAAACTCCACTCTGGACCTCAAAGCCAGTTTCACTGCACTTTTTTCATTTTCCCCCTCTAGTCAGGGACTGATTTAGGCCTGTGACACCAGGTGTGTGCAATTAACTGTCAGGTAGAACAGAAAACCAGCAGGCTCCGGACCTCTTAGGGTAAGAGTTGAGCACCCCTGCTGTAAAGTATCAGCATGTGTTTTTTTCCCCTCATTGTACTATAATGTCACTGTTCATAGCACTCTTCACATCAAAATCAGCAATGCGTTTCAGTAAGCTGCAAAAATAATTTCAGTGTCTGAGAAGAGGTTAGAAAACAGGAAGTGTGGTCTATGCTGCTATATATATATACAGTTTAAGTCAGAAGTTTACATACACTTAGGTTGGAGTCATTAAAACTAGTTATTCAACCACTCCAAAAATTGTAGACCTCCACAAGTCTGGTTCATCCAAACACCTGAAAGGTACCACGTTCATCTGTACAAACAATAGTATAAACACCATAGGACCACACAGCTGTCATACCGCTCAGAAAGGAGACGCGTTCTGTCTCCTAGAGATGAACGTACTTTGGTGCGAAAAGTGCATATCAATCCCAGAACAACAGCAAAGGACCTTGTGAAGATGCTGGAGGAAACAGGTACAAAAGTATCTATATCCACAGTAAAACAAGTCCTATATCGACATAACCTGAAAGGCCGCTCAGCAAGGAAGAAGCCACTGCTCCAAAACCGCCATGAAAAAAACAGACTACGGTTTGCAACTGCACATGGGGACAAAGATTGTACTTTTTGGAGAAATGTCCTCTGGTCTGATGAAACAAAAATAGAACTGTTTGGCCATAATGACCATCGTTATGTTTGGAGGAAAAAGGGGGATGCTTGCAAGCCGAAGAACACCATCCCAACCGAGAAGCACGGGGTGCTTTGCTGCAGGAAGCTTGTGGAAGGCTACCCAAAACGTTTGACCCAAGTTAAATATTTTAAAGGCAATTACTAATACTAATTCAGTGTATGTAAACTTCTGACCCACTGGGAATGTAATGAAAGAAATAAAAGCTGAAATAAATAATTCTCTACTATTATTCTGACATTTCACATTCTTAAAATAAAGTGGTGATCCTAACTGACCTAAGACAGGGAATATTTACTAGGATTAAAATGTCAGGAATTGTATTTGGCTAAGGTGTACATTAACTTCAACTGTATATATATTCTGTATACATGCGTCAAGAAACTAGAGATGCAATGATATGCAGGAAGTAAAACAAAAGGCACCAGATTCTGTAAACAATGCAGGTGAGGGGAATAAAAATAAATATTTTTTTTTAACAAAAGAAAAAAGTATGTGCATTTATTGAAAACAATGATGCACTATAGGGTTACCCCAGAAAGTGTATTTTGCCCCATAGCAGTGGATCTGGTTCTGCAACCTCTGACATAGCACAAGGAATCAGTCAGACAGTTGGAAGCAAATTCAAATGTTTATTTACAACCTCTGTTCATCAGAGTAAAGTGATCTAAATACAACAACAAAAAAATAGCAAAATGGCAGCTATCCTCCCCTGAGCTTTACAAAAACAAAGCACAGTACTTGTGGGTGACAGCAGAGAGAAAAGGAGATGTTCTGTACAGAGCCCTAATACCATTTACAGAGGGAGAGACATACAAAACTGCATATACAGTATCAGAACAATAGATAAAGATATCTTCTTTTTTTCAGAAAACATCATGCCTTTAACATCTTTCCAAGAAGGCTCAACAGCTGGTGATGTAGAATAGAGAAAGATGGCAAAACATCATTAGTTCAACAAATTGCATACAAACCAGGTGGCAATTTATCAGTCAGGATCAACTAACTGGCTAACAAAACACGGACAGATACCAGTAACTGTTTTTAAGATTATAAAAGGAAGTGGAGGACTTGTTAGTAAGAGAACAGAGTCCATGAACCAGTGGAGGCTGCTGAGGGAAGGACAGCTCATAATAATGGCTGGTATGGAGTCAATGGAATGGTATCAAACACAAACGTGATTTCCATGTAGTTTATACATTCCATTGACTCCATTCCAGCCATTATGAGCCATCCTCCCCTCAGCAGCCTCCAATGCCATGAACCAATGTCTGTTTTTATGAACTGGAAAATTGGGAGTTGTACAGAAATGTACAAGAGGTAGCTGGCTAAGTCCCTGTCCCTGCATCGTGATATACCTTACTGGTTGAGGGTGACATACCCATAATGGCTGATCAGTGAAGACGAGATCAGTGAACTCGGAGCTCTGGTAAGAATCACTTAGAACTAATTTTAGTCTCATTAATGTTTCGTGACAATAACAAAATATATCAATCAACAATAACCTCAGTTATTGGCTCCGAGGGCAAAAATGTCCTTCACTGAGTGTCTATTTTAATGACACTGTTGGTTTTAATGACTAAATCTAAAAGAAAATATTGATTCATATTGACTAATTGCCCCCCACTTCCAATACCTATCAAATGTAATCAGAGGGGACAAGACAAGGGGGAAAAAAAACAAAGCACATGAGTGTTTCAGTGCACAACCAGCATTCATATTATGATCTGTTTAAATAAGTAGGGAAGAGTTCCCTCTCTTTCCATCTCAGTGTCAAAGTTACTTCTTTGCCCAACGGAGACTAACGGTCTCTGTGTCGTTCACAGTAACCCCTACTTCCTGTCAGTCATCACAATCCGCCGAAACGAACAAAACAAACCCCACCAACATACACACAAGACTTTTAAAGACAGACTATGAGATCCACAGACGGCAATGGCAATCGTCATGTACATTTTAATCCAAATATCGAAGGAAGGTATGAAAAACAGAAGTCTGCTTGCGTACCAAAGCAGTAGTCTATGGGTATAACGAGTCTCTGGAGTCATGTGGCCAGCAGATTTGGCAAATGGCGTGGGAATTGTAGTCTCCTGCAGTACTAGATCTGTCCATGGAGCACTGAGCTGCCACCGTTTTACTGGACCTCCATTTTAGGGCGAGACATAGGGGTGCTTGGTGTTGGTATAAACTGTGTGTGTGTATTTTCATATATATGGTGTGTGTGTGGTTAAGCAACAGAGGTGAAATCCAGAAAGTAGATAAGGTAAAGCATGCATATTGCTTCTCTTGAGAGTGATGCTTTGGTGTCAAGGGAAGGAAAGTGAGCATCACTGACATGTGTGCCCCTAGTCAGTCAGTGAGTGGTTAAGTGCGAGTGGGATGTAGGTGGGAGTAGGGTCTGTCATTTGGCCTCTAGTCCTGGTTGTTCTGCGTTGGCTGTCCAGTTTGGCTTTTGCCATGGTTCTCCTTCTCTTCTTCACTGACAATGAATTCCTCAGGAGGCCAACGCAGCTCGCCGCTCTCCACTTCCCCCTCCGTGGGCTCCACTACGATGGAGGGCAGGCGGTCTTTCAGCTTACAGCAGCGCTCGAAGTCCGAGGGGTCTGGAAAGATCTGAGGAAAGCACAAAAACACACTTAAAGTCCTGGGTGTCCTTGGGTCTGGTCACAGTTTTTCATGTGGCATCGTGCTACATTTTACAGCTTTGGAAGGCATGGTGCCAAAGCTGCTTTTAAGTGCTTACAACTTGTTATCCAAAACCGTGTGACTGACAAATGGGGAGATTATACGAGAGCAAGTCATAGCATTTAAAACCTACAGCAAGTCTGTTACCGTCCAGAAAACAAGCACACTTTAAGGGAGTAGACCTTACTAATAACTTAACCAAAAGAAAACAAGGTGAAAGATATTGTCAAGTTAATTTGTCATATGCACAGGATACACATGGTATACAGTACAATTAAATGTTTATTTGTAGGATCCCTCTGTGACAGGATGACTAAATAACAACCAATACCCTGATGATACTGAAAGCTAAGCAATGGGTAGACAAAATCATTTAAAAAAAAGCAGTGAAACCTAGACCCAAATGCATTGAGGGTGTGAAATGCCAGACTTGCTGATTGTTTGGGATCTAAAATGAAGGTCATGAGAGATTACATTCCCTGCCTTCCTTTTGCTCTCAAGACAAGAGAAATGGCAACAACAAAATAAGAGAAAAAAAGAGCCTTTCCTGGTCCAAGAACAGCATTTTTATATGTTTGGATAAAGTGGAAGACTATTTTTAGATCTGCATATTTCAGTGGGAGACATTGGAAGGGGAAAGCGATGTCGCTGTCTGGGCAAAAAGCACAGTGGAAAGAAAGCATTAGATGAGGCTGAGAGGGATAGACGAAGAAAGAGAGGGGGAGGAAGAGAGGGAGGGGGAGAGAGTGGCTGGGAGAGAAAGAGGGTCCAGCTGTGTCCAAGTCTCCCTGAATACAATGAGAGGGGGATGAAGAGAGAAAGGGAGGAACAAAATGTTCTGAAAACGGCTGTGTTTCAGTATGTTCAGATGGGCTCATAGTAATGGCTGGAACGGAATACATGGAACGGTATCAAACACGTGGTTTCCATGTGGCTGATACCATCCCATTCACTCCATTCTAGCCTTTATCATAAGCAGTCCTCCCCTCAGCCTCCTGTGGTGTGTGGGCATGTGAGAGTGTGAGCATGTGTGTTAGTCAGTGCATGTGTGTGTGAGTGAGTACGTGTATGTTAGTGCAGGTCTGAGAGATGGTGAGTATATGTGTGTATGCTAGTGCATGTGTGCGCAGGGAGGTTTAGTATCTGCATCTCCTTGCCTGCGTTGCACCGGGGTGCTGACGCATAGAGATTAACCTCGCTATAAGACCCCCAGCAAACACGTCACAGCTTGTTTCACTTCCAGCGACAGGAATCGGCAACGCGTCGCCAGTGAGGCACAATGACAGCTATTTTGGGTTGTAGCGGTGGGGGGTAGATCAGGAATCACTCCAGCACTGACTCGAACACCAATTGAAGCTACCACAGAGAAGCTCTCACCTCCATAACATAATCAACCTCCAGTTCCTCTGCTCTGTAAAACTGCATTCCTTACATCACTCTTTCAGCGAAAAATGCAGCTGGCATTCAGGTGATGGACTCACAAATTGGACCAAAGCCAATGACTTTGGAGGAGGAAGCAGTTAACTGGTAAATCACCCAGCTGTCTGTCCATCCTCATGGGCAGAGAAGAGACCTTCACCACCTCCTTCCTTATCCTCACAGGACAGACACACAGCTGGTGTGTAAATGGTGAGGGGCAGGCAACCCACCTTCCTACAGGGTCAGTCTGCATCCTCTGGGTCAACTCTGACACGTACAGTCACAGACGCTCATAAAGGAGTGGGTTGGCCTTAATATGGCCCTGATTGTTTGTTTCCAGAGATGAGCCATTGACCCAGCAGTAATAAACACAAGCAGCGGAAACAAATCAAACTTGTCAAGGCCACCTGATGGCTTGCTATTCAGAAAGCTGCCTCTCTGTGGGTTGTGACATTGCGATTCTACAAACTCCTTTTCATTTCCTTTGCATGTTTTTAAAGTCTTTGCAATCATCTCTAACTCCGTGCAAATCTGCACTCCTCCCCACCACAAGGCAAATACAATTTTTTCCACCACATGATTACCCTTTCCTTAAACAGCCCCCCCCTAAATTCCTAAAAAAAGGTTTGTTTGCATAACTTGCAACAACAATGATTAGACCTCCTGATTGGAAAACAAACCTCTCCTTACCCATAGTCCCCTGGGTGAGCTGCTTACAGTAATAGCTATAATGGAACATACAGCCTTGGCTGTCCTTAATCCAACCTACTTTTGTTCAGAGGGTTACTAATAGTGGTGGGGGCTTTTGAACAGTGACATAAACCAATTAAAACTACTACACCATCTGCCCCCCTTTCCCTTCCCTTCCCTTCCCTTATGGACCATGATCTAGCAGCAAACCAATTTCCCTCTGGGACAACAAAGTGGAAACTTGAACTTTTGTGTGCGTGTTACCTGGAAGGAGAGCCGGTCCTTGCTGGGGATGAGCCTCATGTCCTCCATGGGGGTGCTACTGATCATCACCTCAGTCATGTCTCCACTAGGCATAAACACTGGGCTGGAGAGAGACATAGGGGAAAGGACTGGGTTATTCCACCATTCAGGATCTACTGTTAGTCCCAAACTTTCACACTGAGGAGCATTACACAGAGCAGGGACATGTGTCCCAATAATGGTGCTGTACAAGAGGCTGCACGATGAAGAACTGATAGGTTGGTGTAATATAATTTACATGTAGCTATTACTTTGGGAAGTAATATGCAAATTCATCCAGTAGATTTAGTGAGATGACCGAGTATGACTTTCAGGTATTTGATGTGCATGAGATACGGCCCTTTGGTATTGTGTTTGCAATGAAAAAGCTACGCATAAGCCCTGTTCAGTCTTTTGTTTGGTCTGTTTGCATGCATTTGTTTATATTTAGTCTGACCACTGACAGACTATGCAGCATAAATGTAGTGCACTGCAAAGCTACAACACCAAGATGTGGTTTGCATTGAGTAGCCATGTCTTCATACAAGATGAGGTATGATTTAGCAGTGCGGGGACAGTCATAGCAAGAATGCATTGTGGGCGTGCAGTGCAATTTGACTGGAACCCATAAGACGGGACGGACCCAATACCCTCGGTTACATCAAAAGGTTCACAGAACTTTCCATTTTAGTTGAAGCAACAAGATGTTTATCCACTTCAGTGCACTGTACATGCTGAAGCACTGTAAGAAATGACTGAACAGGGAGATTGAACTGAATTACTTTGTGGGAGGAAAAGTTATTCTTGGGATGTTTGAGAACCAAGATGTCAGCCGAGCAGAGCGTTCTTCTCACGCTTTCTATTTAAAGCCTGGTGGCAGTGGTCACAGGACTATGGTCAGGGTGGTCAACCCACCGTAGGACAACTACAACTGGGACAGGAAACAGAACATACTGTAGATGACCACCTGCATCAGATGAGCAGCACAAGCACATACTTGGTGCAAATATAACAAGTCAGTCATTTGTTTCTGTAAAAAAGTAGAACATTGGGTGCAATTAACATACTTTTAACCCTGAATATAAAAAAACATGTTTATTTTAGAGACGATGGAAAGTTAAGTGGTTAGCCATTTCGACATACTCTAGCCATGACCAGTAAAACATTTTAAGTAAACCTATGAAGTGCACTTAAAAAAAAGGAGCCTAAATTCTTTATCAACTCAAATTAAAATATATATCTTCCCAATACTTGTCAAGTTTCCCAGAGGTATTTTGACAGTAATCCTGTGTACAATGTCAGATAAGACCATGATCTGTGAACCCCAGACTTAGACTCCCTTTGTGGAGAAATTAAGAGTGGCACCTTTCGATTTGTGAACAATCTGATCGGAGCATGAAACGGTTTAACCATAAGAGGTTGTGGGCAAGAATAGAGATGTTTCCTATGACTCATAGTTTGCCACTCTCTCACTTCATTGCTTTGTTGAGTTCTTCTTTCCAAGACGTGCACGTTTATTATTCAAGAACCTATTAATCCCCCACACAGTAACATTAAGACAGTCTCCAATGGGAATCAAGACTTTTCATCAAAAGAACATGTCAGTAACGGCAGTTTAGAAAGCACCAAAATAAAAAGTTCTCATACTCTGACTGGTGAAAAACAAGTGCTCAACAACCAGTACTTCATTGTACAGGGATTAAGTTCCAGATAAAAATCTTTAAACTTCTGTCAATCCAATAATTGCAAATAAAGGCCCTAGGCCATCAACATTTTCCAACATCACATTCATGTAGAAAGTCAGCCTTTTGGTACCATAATATAGGACTGAGGCAGATGTATACATTCTTTAGGATAAGGAACAAATCCCATATACAATAAAGTGTTCATCTATCCTGAATCTGTCAGAAAGAGTCTCAATGGCTTCAAACTGAAAAGGAGAAATGCGTGCAAAAAATCTATTTACAGAGCAACATGTGCATTGCCATACCCCGAAGCAATGGCTACTGCTGTTAAATCAATCAATATTTCCATTCCCAAGTTTGCATACCATGTGTCACATACAAATTGGGAGAAGAAAAAATTATTTTCTGCAGGTGGGAGCCACAGGGCCAAGACCAAAGGGCAGAATAGGTTTCTGGAATCTTCTTGTACTTTTACAAGTCAATCAATTTGGTGACAACAATAGCCGGAAATCTAAAAATAAAAACTAGTCCAAAGGATATGCAAGGTTGAGTGTCGAAAAAAAATGGTCAGCAAAGACATGCTCTTGAACCTATTTCATTCTTGAGAGGGGAGAGAGTGACAGAGGGTAAGCCAGAGACGCATGGACACAGAGTGGTGATAGTACAGACCTGTGCAGAAGAGAGGGGGAGAAAGATAAACACTGCTTTTGCCAGTCATATTTCTGTTCTGGGATCGTACAAACATCCTGCTCCGCTAAGAATAACAGAGCGTCAGCCTAATAAAACATAAAGGGGCACAATGACAAGGAAGTGGAGGAGCACACGTAACAATTCGACTCTGGGAGAGAACATACCACTCAAATACATATCTAAACGTGTCTCCTCGAGGTTACACAATGTGTCTTTTTTGTGGAAATGTCTGCCTCAAGCAGCCATGTTAAGTGTTCTGTATAATCAAGGCTCGCGTCAGGGATGCAGATAGGAAACGCTTCAAGTTCAAAGTTTGCAGCCATTGTGCCAACTAATTCAGAGGCCAAAAGCTCAAATGCCTTGCATTCCTACTTCTACCCTAGCAGGACCCTTCCAAGTACACACGTATTCTATAAGGGCACCTCAAACCCTCTGTCTAAAACGCCCACTGCCAAAGATCAGTCATGGCACAAATTTACTCAAAACGTGCAATACAGATTTGACCTAGGATCTTAAATCATTCACCAGGATTGACCTGGAATGGCTCCTTTCTGACTGACCAGGCCCATTCAGGTAATTTCACAAGGTTAAAGTCTGTAGAAGTATTGCCAAGTAGAACTTTTGGCTGGACTTGCCATCCCATCTTCAATGGGTATGTGACATGATCAGGCACTTCAGTGCTTGGCACTTCAGTGACCCTCTTTAGCACTGTCCACAGGAACATCTAGGCCTACATACTGTACAGAGTCACATGCTCATATGGGCTAATGCCAGTCCGATATGAGCTAATGCCAGTCCTATATTGGCTAATGCCAGCCTTAGACACGTTCCAGTCAGAGGTCTGGCATGGGCATGAGACGCATCTCAGATTGACACGTGTCCAGGCTAAACAAATAAACTAAGGATCACAGAGGTCGCCTGCTGCATTTTTAAAAGATATAGGCCAAATGAGGGGGTTATTTCAATCTAGATGGGCTTTTGGGAATAATTATGGAATATTTGTGAAGGTCTGTCTGTGGGTACATAGTTCCTGGCAAGTCATCTACTAGTCTCCTCGCCCTCTCTACCAGAGGCCCATGCTCGTCCAAAGTGTTGATGGAGACCAAACTTTTATCCCCATAGCAATGCGACTCGGTGCACAGGATGGGATATTACATGTTGCATAATTGACATGGTTTCCCCTCTACTCCTCCTGATGCTACGCGCATCATAAATCTGAGGTGCAGGGGCGACAACACGAAGCGGCTGCTGACATTCCATGCCATCGCTGGACTGCCTGGTGGCCAAGTCACAACCTGTAGGTGTGTAGGGGATGGGAGGGGCCCCCCTGTCACTCTCTCCGAAAGAAGTTGTAATGAATGGGCCATGTCCTGATCACTGCTTTAGTCCATGGGCTGCTTTATGGAGCTCAGCCTTCTCAGAATAAAAGGAAACACTTACTGTGTTACTGGTTGGACAGAAGAAGCTGTCTCATGTTTACTTACAACTCAACTTGAGGACATATTGCCATGCCACATGCTTTTCTTAAAAGATGCCACAATAGAGGCATTTCTTTAGTCCATGATGACCTGATCACTTTATAGGAGAATGACGTATTTCTTTTTTTTAAACAAGAATATAAGTGTAACACCTACAAATGCAACAACTGCCCATGGCAAAACATGGAAAGCTATCAAATGCCTCCCATTGGACTGCAGTTATATAATTCATGACATTGTCAAACTGAAACACAATAACTAAACGTGTTGAAAAAGGAACAGAGAAGTGCTACATTAGGCAGCAATGCATGAGGGAACAATAAGAGATCTAAGCAAAAGGATCCCCCATGTAGCACATTCTCTGAAGAACTGAGAAGCACACTGAAAGCGTAGACGAGAAGCTTTGTGGTTACAGTCAGTAACAGGGTCGGGACTTCACTTCCTGGTGCAGGCAAACCGAGACTTGCAGAGGTAAAACAAAACAGAAGCAAAACAAAGTCTCGCAGGAAGTTTTTGGACAAAGTCTTCTCAACCTTAATGCAATGTTACTAGCCTATATTGAGGTAGGAGTACACAGTAAAATGGAGAGATTGAGTCACAAGCCTCTAGGTGATGGACCGACCCGAATGGGTAAGAGGGTCATTCCATCTCCCTCTATTGCACCCTACCACAATAGCCTGCCAATAAAAGGTCAATAGTCCAACCCCTTAAGGTCAAATTATGTTAAACAGTCTTACATATGGTTTAACACTCATATCGTTGTATCTTTGCTTGTCGAGAAACCAAGGTAAGCTCATGTTATGTTCTTACTTCTGCAATTGTAAGTAGTCTGACTAAAAGCTATTGCATCTCAATGATCCCATAGCAATGTGAAAACATTGGTTGCCCATCTATGTCTCCTTGTGAAAGGATAGATAGTCTTGGTGGGCCGCCTGACACCTGTCACCATGTGAAAAACAGAGCAGTGCTTTGTTTGCGATCTGATCTCTTTCAAGTGGATTACACGTTGTGAAAAAAAAATATTATAATCCACTAACTGCACCCTGACACATTCAAGAGTGCATGTGTGATTGTTTGAAGGAGTAAATAGCCTAGCTTCTTTTGACGATTGACAAAACAAATGGAAAATCGTAGTTCTCTTGATTAGACCCATTAGCAAATATTAAAACAATGCTAAAAATCACATACAAAATGAAACTCTGTAAAAAAAGAAATAATAATAATTGTTTCAGCAACATAGAACCCATTAAGTCGCAGGTGTACAAAAAAAACACATTACAAAAATAATACTTACCAGTATATTTGGGGAAAATATACAGACATGAATTCACACCTGCCGTTGATTCTGATGATCAAGGAATTAATCTGATATTGATGGCTTATTTCCCCCACAACGGAACGCCTGTCACAAGAAGATTAAACACAAGCGTTTTTTTAGAGAGAAGTAGAAATCGAAGCGGAGCCGTGACCTTAGTGAAACAAACAACCCTCAAGTATTTTTGCCCATCTGATATCCCGACTAGTTGAAATGACTTTTATGTAAGAGGCGTGTACTGTCGCCGAAGACACCTCCTTCACACGGGGTCCAAATTATTAAATGGCAGCAGCATCCCTACGGACCAATCAAATGACAGGTGCCTCGTACCCGCGCTGACGATGGCAAGGGATGAACAATTTGATTGGAAATAGAAAAGATACTGCATCACGCTCTTCATTAGGCAGGTTTCCATTGACCCAGGTTAACGCAAAAAAAACATGTGTAATGAAAACGTCGGATATAGGATACATTTTCTGAAGATCGACAACATTTTTATCGTTCGACAATGGTGGATTATTTTGTCGAACTTTCCAAATTGAATAAAGCACGTAACTATAAAGCTCCACTCCACACTACTTGCCAAATCCATTTTTCAACTATAAACAGGACACCGATTGTCATGACTTTCAAGAATGCCTGAATTGCTTTGCCTTACATTTCTGGTTGGCTGGCAAGTTTCACCATCCAATTATTTCAGATCTACATGAGTGCAATTTCACCATGTGGTGATATGTTGGCACATGAGAATTATTAGAATATGGGCAAATATTAGTCAATTAATGCATTCAGGGGCGGACTGGGACAAGAATTTTGCCCTGGCATTTTATCCACACCAGCCCACATCACTGTGTGCCTCTGCTCTAGCCATTTTGTTTACCTCCCTGTTGTGCTGTCTGTTTCAGCATCTTTTTTTTTTTGCGGTCACTCTACGCTTCTTCTTGTTCTGTCTGCTTAAAACTGCACTATGCAGAAATCACTCTGTCATTTCCTGGTTGCTAAAATAGATAATAGTTCACTTAATTTCAGTTGTGATAAAACAAGCAAGTACAGTGTAGATAATCATTCTACCATTTAAACTGCTGTGAAATATATTTTCCAAAAACAATATTATTGTATTTTCAGCTGTTTGAAGCTGGTGTACAAAACGTAAAAGACGCAAAAACTAAACATAAGAACATGAAGAATAGAAATAGTGCACATAGAACAAATCTACCGCTTTTTAGACTTGCTTTCAATGAGAATGACAGATCAATAACTCACATTGCTATCTGAATTTTGTCGGGTCTCCCAATAAGTTACATAATGCAGCTTTAAGTTTTAAGTTACATAATGCAGCTCTAATACCTAATAAAAGCCAAGCTAACGACCTTGGCTATATTGCAAATTAGTCCCTGTCATATGTGTTCCCCCTGAATCAACACCTACCCTAAGTGTTAATTACTACACTCTTAGCACTTTTTTTCCCCTATCTAAAACTTAAAATCGTTCTTCGGCTGTCCCCATAAGATAACCCTTTTTGGTTCAAGGTAGGACCCTTCACAGAGGGTTCTACCTGAAACCAAAAATTGTTTTATCTTGAACCAAAAAGGGATCTCCTATGGGGACAGCCGAAGATCCCTTTTAGAACACTTTTTTCCCCCCTAAAGAGTGTATTACAGGGCTCCAGACTAGCATTTCGGTGTCACTGGTGCCACTACCTTGTACAGTTGGTGGCAACAGCCCATGATTTAGTCAGACCCAAATCATTGTCATCATCTTATAAAGTAATTCATTCATTATTAAGAAGTATAATAAAGACTACTGAAGTATTCAATAATTACGTTTTATCTATCACGTCCAAGCAGGAATGCCTGATTGAAGATATAGTATTTTGATGTGCAAACTAATCCAGTGATAGTCTAATTGTCAACCCAAAATTCATGACAATAGTTGCTATATTCTACTGTCCAAATAGGACTCCAGATTTTTGTGTTCAAGAGAGGAATTGCATACGTCTTTATGTGCACCAACTAATATCAGACTAATTGATTTGGGGAAAATGGAAACTCAAAACACATGAACTAGACTGCTAACTCTAAATATAATACCCACTGCTAGTAGTCATGCATTCATATTACATTTACTGTTGTGTCCTAAAATAACTTTGCAGTTGTAGCCTACTACACGAGACATATAGGCATATACTCTCGCAATAGCCGGCACACATTTCACACACACCACTTCATATCTCATAGCCATATCAAATATCTTGGCTGTAAAATAGTTGCTATTCAGCTGAATATTGAGAGTTGAGAAATACATATTGTACCTACAGAAATCTGAGACCCTCCTCTCTTTGACAAGGACAAGGGGACGAAGCTTCCAAAGCGGTGCTTTTCCCACAATTGCATTTTGAAACGTTATACGATCAGAACAAAATTCTCTCTCAAACGCATGGGGGAGAGGAGAGTGGCTCGCTCATCACAAAAAAACAAACCAAAAAAATTGTCAGATGGTCATTCCGCCCCTGATTGCATTCTATCCATGCTGGATTTTGCAGGCTATCTGACACATGAAACAGATAGGTGGGAGGGCATACAGGCTGTCGGCAATTTATTCATGCACAATTTGCCTAAATGGGTAACGGAAACATTTAAACCACTTCAGTTTATTTTCTTTTTAATAGGTGTGATGTCATTACTTCCATCTGTTTTTAGCGACAAGATAGTTAAATGGAAAGACACCATAGCAGGCAATTGCCACATATATTTTCTATGCAAACTTTCTAAATGTTGACAACAACAAAAAATCCCTGGACAAGTTAATGGAAACCTAGCTATTGCTAGTTGCTAAGGTGAAATGACAGGGATCGACAATTTTTTCTTGAGCGGATGGTCAGGGGGCCGGAACATAATTACAAATCATTTGTAGACTGAAATTGACCGCAAGAAGGTCAGATATATTTGACTAGAACATAATTTCAAACCTTGCTTACATTTGTACACGATCACATATATCGCTCTATTATGCATGGGAGTACTTTGTAACAGATTTCCAAAATTAAAATCACTTGGAGCTGATTTGCTAGTTTTTTTCTTCTTTTAAAAAAAATATTTTGCTCAGAAAATTTGGGAGCGGGCCACCAGCTCCAAAATTAAACCTGAATAAACAAAAAAGTCACACCCTTCTCTGCTTATTCATCCTTTACGTAATGATTTATGCTATGAAACTCAGGTCAGAATATCCAGTGTCAATTCACTAACACATGTCCAAAGAAATATACAGTACATTTGATTTTCAAATATTGAAATTATATTTGCCATAATATGAGGGGATGATGATACCAGAGTAAGCTATAAGGCTCTTTTTCTGAATACTTTGAGATACAAATGTGACAAGAATCCACAACAATATTGAAAATATGAAGGTCACATCTAAAGTAGCCTTATACAATATTTACAAGGCCATGTAAAAGGTTAAAGCTGGAGCTTCCTAGTGTCAAATACAGGATGCTGTCTCAAGCTCTGGGACACAGCAAGCATTTGGCAGACGAGGTCTATAACGCATTTTATTACACCTTCACTGTCCTCTGCTGAGCAGAATACAAATGACCTGGATTCAAACTAGTATTCTAGCACCACCTTGTGGCAATACTTCTACTAGAGGAGTTTAGACCAATGATGTCAAAGTGGAATTATATTTTTCAAAATGTTTACAAATTCATTCAGAATGAAAGACTGAAATGTATTGAGTCAAGTATACAACACCTTCCTTATGGCAAGCCCAAATACATTCAGGAATAAAAATGTGCATAAAACAGGTCACATAATAAGTTGCATGTACTCACTCTGTGTGCAATAGGGTTTAACATGATTTTTAAATGACTACCCCATCTCCGTACCCCACCTAAGTCGAGCACTGAATTTCAAACACAGATTCAAGACCAGGGAGATTTTCCAATGCCTCACAAAGGGCACATATTGGTAGATGTCTCAAAAAAAAAAAAAAAAAAAAGCAGACATTGAATATCTCTTTGAGCATGGTGAAGTAATTAATTACACTGGATGGTGTATAAATGCACCCTGTCGTCCTTCTTAACTCAGTTGTTGGATCAGAAGGAAAGGATTTAACCATGAGGCCAATGGTGGCTTTAAAACAGTTAAAGTTTAATGGCTGTGATAGAAAATGGAGGATGGATCAGCAACATTGTAGTTACTCCACAATACTAATCTAAATGACAGAGTGAAAAGAAAGAAGCCTGTACGGGATAAAAAATATTCCAAAACATGCATCCTGTTTGCAACAAGGGGGCACTAAAGGAACACATTATGGAATACCATTCTCCATATTTTCAAGCGTAGTGGTGGCTGCATCATGTTATGGGTATGCTTGTAATCGTTAAGGACTGGTAAGTTTTTCAAGATAAAAAAGTAACTTAACGGAGCCAAGCACAAGCAAAATCCCAGAGGAAAACCTGGTTCAGTGCTTTCCACTGGACACTGGGAGATGAATTCACCTTTCAGCAGGACAAGAACCTAAAACACAAGGCCAAATCTACACTGGAGTTGCTTACCAAGAAGACAGTGAATGTTCCTGGCAGAGTTAGTTTTGACTTAAATCTACATGAAACTCTATGGCAAGACCTGAAAAAGGTTGTCTAGCGATGATCAACAACCAATTTGACAGAGCTTACAGAATTTTGTAAATAATGAGATGGGCAAATGTTGCACAATCCAGGTGTGCAAAGCTCTTAGAGACTCACAGCTGTAATCAACGCAAAAGGTGCTTCTACAAAGAATTTACTCAGGGGTGTGAATAGTTATTTAAATGAGATACTTATGCATTTAATTTTCAATAAATTACCAAACGTTTCCAAAAACATGTTTTCACTTTGTCATTATGGGGTATTGCATGTAGATCGGTGAGGAAAAAAATATTTAATCAATTTTGAATTCAGGCTGTAACACAAAATGTGGAATAAGTGAAGGGGTATGAAAACTATCTGAAGGCACGGTACTTTTACACATACTCAGAACGTTACTTGGTGATATGGTGCAGCTAGTGATAAACAACATTTAGAGACAGAAGACAATTTACATACATACAAAAGTAAAATGAACAGTAAACACACAAGCTGCGACCAAACACTGTGGCTGCCTCACTGGGCGCAAAGCAGCTCTTTATGGCGTTCCCACATTAGATTCTGTTTTCCATAACCTAAAAGAAGTTGATTGAATGTGTGTTGGAGCTATTATTTTCCATCATGCGACACCTTCTTGGGATCAAGAAATAGGACAACATATGTATTGATTGGGTGACATTTATTGCAGCAGTAGTTTTAGAGGGGCATCTTTTCTGAAATTCAACATCAAAGACAGAAGGAACATTTTTGTGCTTGCCAGTAAAAACATTTACAGTCAACGACAAGGCACGTTGACCTGTAGTCATACAATTTATTTTAAAGCAGCAATCAGCGAATGAAACAATAAAGCGTGTCTCGCAGCTATTTCTATAAAAATCTGAGGGATGGGGCTGGAGAAATGTAACCGCTCAAATTCATAGACAAAGCTATGGATGCAAGGACTGACCTTCCATGATATCAAAATTAGTTGTAACCATGTTGAGGCTATATAGTGTTTGTTTACATTTACTTTGTTTACAAACATGGGTGAAACATGCCTATATTTTGGGTTCTGATGGGGTACGACAGTTGAACTAAGCTCATGAGGCATTTATAAGTTATATTCTTCAAGAATCAATGGGTACATATCATTCATTTCTAAGTCCAAAAATGTATGTAGCAACTGCAATTTGCCCCTTTAAGTCAGAAATTTCCATTTTGTCTTTTCCACCATTTAGTGGAGTTATGACGACAACTTTAATATGGTACAAAGTCAGCCATAAATCTCAAACATTTATTGAATCAGACTAGTGACACTGCCGAATGCAAAAATGAAAAGTACATGACATCTTTGTGGTTTTGAATTCCAAAAATCCATAAGGATATTTTACACTGACTGGTGTATTACTCAGTAACCTCTGAATGGGCATTAAGAGAATCATATGATTGGACATAAGGTGGTTGACAGTTTATTTAAATATGTATTCTTATGCAAAATACGAAAATAAAAACCAATCCATATATTTCACCACATAAGTCTGTATTAGCTAAACGTCTAAAACGATGTCTATGAAATATACATTTGGAATACAGCAAAACTACAAATATGTTTGCTTTTGTCATCTGTTCTTTTACTCTTTCCAGACTCAAATTACCATATATTTCCTGATAGGTTGGTTGGTGGTACTATCATAAAGGCTTGTAGTCCAGCTTGGATTCCAGTTTCTTAGAATCTGCAACCTTTCGAACGGCCTTCATGAAATCTTCCTGGGTCACATACTCATGTTCAGCACGGATTGCAAACATACCTGGGAAACACACATAGCAGGGTTCATACAGACTGTGGCAAGTCAAACTCAAGGACTTTCAAGTACTTTGTAAAGCACTAATATATATTTGTAATAGTTCATATTATGCAATTGTTTCTAGTCGCCAACAGATGGCAGTATATCACCACAACCTCATGAAAAAAAAATAATCACCACCTTAAAAGTTCTACTCAATAATACGTGTTTCACTACATACATGAGTGGTAAGTCAGGACTGATGATGTTGACGGATTTCCTTGTGAACTGTAACTCAGTAAAATCTTTCAAATTGTTGCATTTATAACTGTCTTTATAATTCACAAAATGCTAGGTCCCACAGGCTGTCCCAACACAGACATGAAAATGAATTCTGAGTGTAAAAGACCCTTAATTGACTCTAAAATGTTGTATTCTATACCCATTTGAAGAGAAACAAGTTATGAATGTGTTTGATAAGATTAAAAGACTCTCAGGACCCTATTTACATTTTAGGGGACCCCACATGGGTCCCGGACCCCAAGTTTGGGAACTACTGTACTACTAACACCTCAATCCCACCAACAGAGTCATTGCGCAAAATGGCACGCGGCATCATCTGGATGTGTGTGCAACAAAACTTCAACATTCACCTTCTGCTACCATTTCTGTCAAGCAGTTTACGCATACGTTCGATAAATCCAAGGTATGCACCACACAGAACGCACTGCAACTGCCTCTGCAACGCAATGCTGCAAGTCAAACGCAGCGTTCCATTGGAAATTAATGTACAGTACTTCTGGTGTAGCGAAATCGGTGTGATCAAGGTGTAACCTCTCTCCCTGCTTGCGTCTATGCTTCCTCTCTCTGTGCATCTCCTTTACCTCCTTCATTGCAGCCTGACACACCACTGTCTGTCTCACTACTCTCAATAAAGAAAATGATTTTTTTTATGATAACTTATAGTAGCCCATCTTTTGATTATAGATACCTTAATTTCAGTCAACTGCTCATGCTGCGGTCAGGCTCCATTCAACGTTAGCTTCTAAATTCATCCTTCCAGCCAGGTAGTTATAGTTAGCTACCTAGCTAATAGCCTGAGCCCTTGAGCTACCTAGCTAGACATCTGACTGAAATATCAGCGCCAATTTACCAGTACACTCATTCGCTGAGAGTCAGGGGTTGGTTTGTTTGGGGGATGTCTGTTGAAGTCAAGGGTTGTTAAAATAATTCCCACTGTCAGTGTAGGTCTGGGCTGAGGTCGTTTTTTTTTCACCTCTCGGCCTATGTTGTGGGCAGAGTTTCCTGTTGGACAGAGTGGTGAATGAATGCGCTGCCAACAAGGCAAATCCAGGGGAGCAGACGATGATTCCCCTCGTTCGCAGAGGTAGGCACGATTAGAATTCAGATCAAGAAGCCTTCAGAGCTGTGATCAACGCTGGGAATGCAATAGGTGGGTAAACGATAATTAACAAAAAGGTGAGTAAACGCTATTTCCCAAATAAAGAAGGTGTAAACGGCATTCACCCTCCACTACATCCCTGGTTAGGTCTGGCAAAACCCATTCATAAACATCAATATCCCGTAGGCAAGTTTGAATCTACATTTGCCTGGCTATCGATGTGACATTTGGCAGAGCCTAGTCAGTCAGTTCTGTACCTGCTTGGCTGAGTGGAGCATCCAGAGCGCGAAACACGTGAGGAAATAAAACTTGGAAGTCTGCCTTGAAATTAATTCGGAAGACCAATACATTCTTCTAATATTAACATATTTGATAGTTCTCTGTTCTCCTAATTTTAATTAAAGTACTTTTCAAGTAGCAACTTGACAAAATCAGATTTTCAAGGTATTCTAGTACTTGAATTTCAGAGTGTCAAATTCAAGTACTTCAAGCACCTTGTGCAAACCCTAATATAGGAACAGACTAAGTGAATGGCTTGTTTTTAAGATGTAAAATATACAGTTAGAGTGTATTGGATAGGTTACTAACCTGCTTCAGTGCACACATTCCTTAAATCAGCTCCATTAAATCCATCAGACAACTTCACAATGGCCTCATAATCTGCAAAGAAATTCAAGTTACAGCCTACCATGAAATTCACACCATGCAACTTCATTTCATCACAAAATTGTCACATCCACAGCACACTATCCAGTCCCTAAACTCACCCATCTCTCCATGCTTAGTGATTGGTCCAGAGTGTATCTTCAGAATGTCCATCCGAGCCTGCTCATTGGGCAGCTCGATGTCTGTAAAGACAAAGCCAGAAGTTAAGAGTCCTACTGTTCTTTGTCATTTACCAAGTCCTAGTTACTTCTCAGCCACTTGCCCTGGCCCTTTGGGGAAGTGACTAGGTGCTGAAATGGAACCAGGACCAAAGGTTTTTTGCAACATGATTATCTATGCTTCTCAAACCAGGATAGTTAAAAGTCTTGAGATGAAACATACGGATCTTGCGGTCCAGTCTCCCTGGCCTTAGAAGGGCAGGGTCCAGCGTGTCCGGACGGTTGGTGGCCATGATCATCTTCACTCTGTGCAGGGTGTCAAAGCCATCCATTTGGTTCAGCAGCTAGACAGGACAGACAAAAAAGTTAGCATCTTCAGTCTCAATTGGCTGATAAAACCAAGTGTTTACAGGTTTAGCCTTTAACAATTTGAGGCTCAATAATATGAGTAGTACCACAGAGTTTCTAACCCAGAAGCCCAAAACTTCCGGGAACGATTGCGAAGCAGAAGCTAATGAGAGAAGAGAAAAATTCATCCTTAGTTCTAAAAACAATTCTCAAAATCTAAAAAAGCACAACCTATATTTGAGCCAATGACTGACAGGGTACCTCTCAACCCCAATTTCAGCCTTGGCACAACCCCCTAAAACAAAAGAAATGCATTCAGGTGAGAAGTTGTGGGAATTGCTCAAAAATAGGAATTTTGGAGGTGGGTAAATGTAGTTGTAACTGATCAACACTTTCTCATTAAAGTATACTAACCAGAAATCTGCAGGCATTCTCTGATAAAAAAATGTAGGTACATTGTGAGCAATTGTGGCTCCGGACAGTTCTCACAGTGGTAAGGAAGAGAGTTCCTGACATCTATTGCCACTTGCGGTGTTAAGTTTGTTTTTGCACCCGATGGGAGATTCAATCTTTGAACTGTGGACTCACATTTATTGCGGTATTGTGTTGGCAAGAAAAGTGCAATCACCAACCTTAAAAATGAAGATTAAGGGCTCAATTCAATCAAAACCGCACTGCAGTATTTACACAGTAGCTCTTTTTCCAATGGTCAAATTAACTCTAAGATCAGTAATGGGTACTGTATAGGGGCGGCAGGTAGCCTAGTGGTTAGAGCGTTGGACTTCTGCCCCTGAACAAGGCAGTTAACCCACTTCGACCAGGCGCCGAAGACGTGGATGTCGATTAAGGCAGCCCCCCGCACCTCTCTGATTCAGAGGGGTTGGGTTAAATGCAGAAGACACATTTCAGTTGAAGGCATTCGGTTGTACAACTGACTAATAATGGTGACTTTGACTATATATAAAAAAAAAAAAAAAACTTCGACTAGTGCCCCTCTCACGTATGCTTTCACTTTTCAAAATTAGAAGTGTGTGGGCATGGGATGAATATTGTAAATAAAGGATAAAAAAAATTATAATACAAGACACTCTCTGCCCCATGTGGGATTAGAACTCACAACCATTGAACTACTGTATAAGCAAACTGTCTTAGCACTGCGCCACAAATCAGTCCACTGTTGGGAAAATAATTCTGTACAACGCGTTGACATTTCTTGTTACGATGGATATAGCTACGAATATAAACGGCTAATCCTCATAGCATCATGCCAAATATATTTGCACACTCCACTTACCTAGACCATTGCCAAATAAGGCACGCTGTCACCTGCTTTTATAGTGAGCCTTGAGGTGGTACCACCCAGCACATCTAGAAGGGAGTTTACTTCATATCCAACCCCTCCATTGAGATGACAGAGGTACCTTCTCAAGGTGCCTCTACACCACAATTTCAATGATAGAGTTGAACCGCTAGGAGCAAAAAGACTACTAAAACTGTGAAAATGAAAACCAGAATTCATAAGTTTCACTATAACTAAGACATCTGGTCTTAGATGAAAAACATGTTGTTTTTTCATGAAAGTTACTATAAGTAGCTGAATATGTTTTTACTCCAACCTCGTGAAAGTGACAAACTGACACATTTTCATTTTAGTCAAAACAACTTTACATCGAAGGAGTGCCTTTGATTTGACGGCCTCCACAAGCGCAGTTAGTGTTTCTGCGCATGAGCTTAGCTAGCCAACGTTGCCATGACATCGCCTACAAGCGTGATCTGGAATTTCTAATCAGAGAAGCAGTTTCTACATACACTACTGTTCAAAAGTTTGGGGTCACTTATAAATGTATTAGTTTTGAAAGGAAATCTTTTTTTTTGTCCATTAAAATATCAAATTGATCATAAATACAGTGTAGACATTGTTAATGTTGTAAATGACCATTGTAGCTGGAAACTGCAGATTTTTTATGGAATATCTACATAGGCGTACAGAGGCCCATTATCAGCAACCATCACTCCTGTGTTCCAATGGCACGTTGTGTTAGCTAATCCAAGTTTATCATTTTAAAAGTCAAATTGATCATTAGAAAATCCTTTTGCAATTATGTTAGCACAGCTGAAACTGTTGTTCTGATTAAAGAAGCAATAAAACAGGCCTTCTTTAGACTAGTTGAGTATCTGGAATATCAGCATCTGTGGGTTCGATTACAGGCTCAAAATGGCCAGAAACAAAGACTTTCTTCTGAAACTCGTCAGTCTATTCTTGTTCTGAGAAATTAAGGCTATTGCATGCGAGAAATTGCCAAGAAACTGAAGATCTGTGTACGACTCCCTTCACAGTACAGTGCAAACTGGCTCTAACCAGAATATAAAGAGGAGTGGGAGGCCCCGGTGCATAACTGAGCAAGAGGACAAGTACATGAGTGTCTAGTTTGAGAACCAGACGCCTCACAAGTCCTCAACTGGCAGCTTCATTAAACGTCAACTGTGAAGAGGCGACTCCTGGATACTGGCCTTCTAGGGCCTCTGCATGCCTATGTAGATATTCCATAAAAATAAAATAGATGTTTTTTTTTTTTAAATCAGCTGTTTCAAGCTACAATTGTCTTTTACAACAACATTAACAATGTCTACACTGTATTTCTGATCAATTTGATGTTTTTGAATGGACAAAAAAAAATCTTTCAAAAACAAGGATATTTCTAAGTGACGCCAAACTTTTGAATGGTAGTCTTTATACTAAACCATCTTTGGTAGTACTTTGTGTGCAGTTAAGCTTATGGTTGTTCTCTGTTGAGAGACTCACCTCCATCAGTGTCCTCTGGATTTCTCTGTCTGCAGACGTCCCCTCAGAGAAACGAGACGACCACCTGTTAAACAGACAAAGACTCAGATTGTGTGTGTGTGTAAAACTCTATAGAAATCAACAAACTGACTGAACAATAGTCTGTAGCTCTAGTCATGTACCTATGGCATCGATCTCATCCATGAAGATGATGCAGGGCTGGTGGTCCCTGGCATAGTTGAACATCTCTCGGATCAGCCTAGCGCTCTCACCAATGTACTTGTCCACTATGGAGCTGGACACCACCTTTAGAAAATTGCAGTCAAGCTGGCTAGCAACTGCTCTGGCCAGAAGTGTCTTTCCAGTTCCTGAAAACCATGAGAAGAAAATGCAGTAAATTATAAAGCACATAATACTGGCTTCTGGAAAGCAGCCCTCGGGCTAACATGTAGTGCTATCAGAGAACCAGGCCAGTTGATCTCACCTGGGGGTCCGTAGAGCAGGCAGCCTTTAGGGGGGATGATGCCCACCCTCAGGAAGAGCTCAGGGTTGGTCAGAGGCAGCTCAATCACCTGAAACAACATTTTCAAATAAAATTGTATTTGTCACAAAGATGTTTAGCATATGTTATTGTGGGTGTAGCGAAATGCATCAACATCCATCCCTCTCACAATTGGACAATAAATATCTTCCGCACTCTCCATTTTATTTGCTCAACTTCAGCATCCTCCCTCCTCTCTGGCCTCCATTTAAAAACGAGGAGAGGTGGTAAGTAGAGGGAATGTGGACAAAAATACACTTGTATGAAATGAGACTCATCAGGCAAATTAAGTTTACAGGGTGGAATACCAAAATAAATGTATAAAGTGATAAAAACATTTAGCTAGTTGTGCAAAACATTTTATAGATAAAAGGATAAGTAGCATATCCTTTTTAAATGTTTGCATGCTTTTTCCCTTCGAGAAAACAATAGCGGATTAAAAAGGCAGTGTAGCAGATTTCAAAACTCTTCCGTGAAGGACTCAGGTAGGATACACGTGTGCTTCCTCGCCAAAAGGAGTCTATCGAGGAGGTGAGGACCCTTTTTCCTACTAACGAATTGACACTCTCCTTCCTCTCACGGAGGAGAGAGGAAGGACTTTTCCCAAATGAGAAAAAGCCTCAAGAAAAAGCTAACTCTGTCCTGTGTGGATAAAGTGTGTGTCTGTGCCTCACTGACCTCTCTGAGCTCTCTGATCTGCTCAGCCAAGCCTCCGATCTCAGAGTAGGAGACGCTCCCTGGGTCTTCATGAGACATGTTGTACACAAGGGGATCCACCTCTCTGGGAAGGTACCTGCATGGGGGAACAGCACACGAGCAAGTCATCACAGTGTGCCTTTGTTCTTACTGATCATATAGGTCATGGTGATGTCTTACAAGCAGAATAAATATAATTTGTTTTACTTAAAATGCTTTCAATAGGGAGATTGTTGCAGAAAGTCAGATGCAGGCTAACACTATACAATGGTGTTTTGCTTAGTAAACATATGAAATAGTAAGAGGCATTATAGACCTGGGAGAGTATACCAACTCACCTCATGATAGTCAGAGTGGTCATATCCAATGCAACTCTAGTACCAGGTTTGAGCATAGCCTTGTCCAGCTGGGTAACAAAATATAATGTTGGCACATCAAGCATAATCAATATGAAATGGGAAGCGAAGTACAAGTTGCAATGTTATTTGTAGATATTTTGTTGTGGCTATGAGTTTTGACCTACCTGCCGTCTGCATCCAACCACATATCGTGGGCCATTGGTTGCTTTGACAATGACTGAATTCCACAAAAGGATAGAAGAAAACCCCATGTTACACACAATATAGTCAATGCAAGCTAGTTGGAACATTTAAACGTTCCTAGCGGTAGATTCAGCAAAACAGCATCATATACAGCAAAGGGATTTTCATTATAATTTAGGACTTACATTTCTCCTCTGTTAGCTGCTTCAGGACCTCACCAACAATCTAGAGAAGAAGAGTCAAGAGAGACCGTTGTAAATAAAAAACTTCTATCAAGGCTTCTGATGACTTGGTATTAAACTTGCAGTCACCTGTCCAACACTTTGTAAAGCTTTCAGATCATTTTCGGATTTTTCATACTGTTTTGTCTGTTCTCTCAGCTGTTCACGCACTGTAAAGACAAACAAAAACAAATACAATGATTGACACTGACTACATGTGTACTATCACCCTATCAGGCTATCCTCATCTGGTCGACCAGGTCAGCGACTCAGTTAACACGAGCTAGTTAGCTAGCTAACTCGTGTTGTAAAACTAGCTTGCTCGTTCGGGTGCGTCCTAAACATTGTGCATAGATAAAAGGCCCCATGAACAGTTACACACTAGCTAGTTTAGTATAAATAACCTGGTGTTGAACTCATTTCCAAGGCTACTGTAGCTGTCAGTCTAGCTAGCTAGGTAACTGAAGAGGGTTACATTATGATGACAACGCGACATGGACGGTTGTTGTGGCTGTAAAAGCCTGGCTATTGACAGAAACGAGACATACATTCTTTCAAGCGTCCATCAATTTCTTTGTGCTCAAGCAATTTCTTTCTGTAATCTTGAAGTCCCTTGTCTCTGGGATCCGCCATGATGCCTTGAAAAAACCGGCTCTGCCATGCGGAATTCTGGGATTGAAAGTTGTGACATCAGAGGAAATGTTTTGCCATGTTTACAGTATGTTGTCACAGGAACGTCGTAATTCATTTTAAGTGGATGTAATTGTGCGTTGATTTAACTTTGCATTGAGAACATGTGACAGACATTAATTCAAAACAACATATGAGTTGTATTTTGTGGAGCTTTTAGAAAGTCATTCAATTTACCTTTTACCTCAATGACTAATTTCGCGTTCAAGTCCTAGTCGGAACTCAGGAACTCGGTAATGTCCGACTTGCTAAATGGTTGATCGCGGAATGTGTATAACTACTATAACCAGTTAGTTTGTCCGACATTTCAGTTTCCTAGTATTTGAAGTTACAACAGCAGTGTACCATGCCATAGAGGATTCATTTGATCTCATTAATCACAGGCTCAGCGGTCCTACATCAATCTGGCTTGAGTCACAGAGAGCAGGGATGGTCAGTCAGTGGGGTGATGGAGTTGAACAGATACGTTATTTGATACAGGGGGTTACTAAAGGGTTGTGACAGTCAGGGTTTAAACTTTAGGTTGGAGAACTTGCTAAGACACCTTGGTTTTGGAGTAATGTAGGCCTATAAACTGCCCAAAACAATCGTCAAAGTGCTAATTTGGTTGTTTTGTTTTACTTCTAGTGGTTCTAATACTTCTAACTGAGCCTGAACCTGTAGTTAACCGCAAACAATAGGATAAAACCAGAGTGGTTGGTTTCTCCAAGCGGAGTGCCGGCCACGGCGGCGCCCTCCACTGTTTGCTGGGAGCAATCTCAGGACCGCTGCTCCACATAAACAAAGGCACATCTGGGCAGGCGGGCGAGGCGGGAGGCCGCCCGCGCAATGTGTAAACGGACTGCCTTCGCCAAGCACCCGTCGTCTTCTTGGCCACGTTTTCAAGAAGGCTTAAATTCCTTCCACGGAGCTCTGGACATTCCGTGTGCTGTTCTTTTTCTTCTTGGTCGTTGTTTTCAGCTGCTGGTCGTTTTGTGTATACACACCTTTGAGTTTGTGAGTTGAAGGGTCCTTGCACATTGCATGCCACAATGTACTTGTACTCCTAAAGCCAGAGTGGTCAGAAATCCTGTAAGGGGTGTGCCGGGTCAGTTCAGCGCATCCAGATTGTGTGTGTCCTGTCACCTCTCTGACATACATGTGACACAGCTGTGTATCGCTGAGATTGGTCACACTATCAGCAGTTAGAGAAGGATAATACAAAGCTATGTATTCAACAGTAATGGAGGTAACTTTGTGACTTCATGTTGGTATTTAGAATGCATGCAGTAGCAGTGAATACATGCATAACTGGTAGGCCCTACATGCTTTTCAAGTTTAGTGTGTTTATGTTCATGCTTGGGACATTTTTAGATAATTTCTGTGAGTGTGCAACTGTGTGTGCGTGTGTGTGCTGGGGGACATACGATCCCCTCGTTCGCCGCATGCCACGCTTGCTTGCAGGTGGTATGTCCCTGCTCGGGGCTGGCAGCAGATTTCAGATTCCATAGGAACGCAGCACTCCCCTGGACACCGTCATTGAGTCCACATGGCAGGCCGGAAAGGCACTCTGAACACTTGACTGAAATATGTGCCTTGCCAGCCCCCCCATTTCAGCCTGCTCGCTCGCTGGGCCTCACACTTACAAGCCAGCTACAAATGTTGGGAGCTGTCTTTAACCTCTTGGATGCCATACTGGAGCCCTCTGTTTTAATGACCTCTGTGGGTCCTTTAGTGAATCGTTGAAGTCACACAGAAGGAGAAAGGACATCTATCTATACAGGATCTTTGGTCTGGAGAACTTTGTACATTAAGTTTGATTACTAAGTATTGCTTTTTTTCTTTATCTAACTAGGCAAGTCAGCTTAGAACAAATTCTTATTTTCAATGACGGCCTGTGTATGTCTGTTAGAGAGTGGTGGCGGAAGATACAGGGAAAGAAAGAGCTAGAGATAAAGAGAAAAAGAGAGCTGGGAGAGATGCCACTGCCTACAGCACTTGAGACTGAGGATCACCAGCAGGTCGGAGATGGTTCAGCTCCAGCCATCCTATTTTAATGTCCTCTCCACTTCCACAGACCATATAAACAGGAAGCATAAACCAAACATGTTTATGAAACAATTGCAAAGTCTGTTGTACAGAGCTGAAGTTCAGCTAAGTAATTCCATTCAACAACTTTAAGGCAGTGGCGTGTCCAGAATATTTTGAATAGTTTGGCCAAGTTGGGCAGCCTGTCTCATAGACTAGACGTAACATAGTAAAAGTAAATTCGGGACACTCAAATTAGTGTGATATGTTACGCTTGGTATGGTTACGTAAGACAGATGGTTACCTAAGGCAAAAAGGAAAGTAGGGTGGTTGGTAACATGAACGTCTAGCAACCCAAAGGTTGTGAGTCTGAATCTGACCACGGACAACTTGAGAATTTTAGCTAATTAGCAACCTTTCAACTACTTACT
Source organism: Brachymystax lenok tsinlingensis (assembly GCA_030435695.1). Taxonomy (NCBI): domain Eukaryota; kingdom Metazoa; phylum Chordata; class Actinopteri; order Salmoniformes; family Salmonidae; genus Brachymystax; species Brachymystax lenok. Next base: position 14,065,197 of record CM059808.1, on the reverse strand, counting down.
ATTTAGCTACTTTACAACTACTTAGTATGTAAGCTAACACTAATCCTAACCTCAACCATTTAACCTAACTCCTAAACTTAACCCTAACTTCTAACCCCTAGCCTCATTAATGTTATCCACCTAGCTACAATTTGTAACATATCATACGTTCAGCAAATTTGTAACATATTGCACTTTTTTCAAATTCTTAACATATAACCCGAATTGTAATTTGTAACATAACATACGAAATGGCCGATGGACATACCATACAAAACGTATCATACTATATGGTAGCCTAGTGGTTAGAGCATTGGGCCAGGCACCGGAAGGTTGCTGGATCAAATCCCTGAGCTGACAAGGTAAAAATCTGTTGTTCTGAGCAAGGAAGTTAGCCCACTGTTCCCTGGGTGCTGTGGATGTCAATTAAAGCAGCCCCCTGCACCTCTCTGATTCAGAGGGGTTGGGTTAAATGCGGAAGACACATTTCAGTTGAATACATTATTGGTCAACTGACTAGGTATCTTCCCTTATATGGAGTGTCTCCGATTTATTTACATATAGAATAATACGAAATGCCCTGAGACAAGGTGGAGGTGGGGCACAGACCCAGTTTAGGGGGGCCATAACATTTTGAACCTTAATAGATGCAAGGTAGGTTTTTTCAATATAATTATGATGGTTTAATGCATTAAATGCTTCAGCTTAGGTTTGGTACACTTCCCTGTTCAAATAAATAAGGAATATTTAAAAGAGATCTTAAAACACACCTTTTTAGCTTTTTCATTAGGGGGCTTTTTAGTCATTCTGTTTTTTTTATTCTTTAGTTTTTTATCCTCATGTTGTGTAGAAAATATTTAGGTTTTTATTTTCATTGTTTTTATTAGTTTTTCCTGTGAAGCACAATGCGTTGCATTCCATGTTTGACATTTACTGTATAAATAAAGCTTGATTTGATTTGATAAATAAATTCCAAAAAGTATTGTTACAGTGTTTGCATTAGAGGTCAGGATTTTATATAAGGGTATTAGCATACAGCAGTAAATTCACTTGAAACTGCCATCCAGAGTGCGAATTATACCCATGACATTCGGGTATAATTTAAAGCCCATCAACATTTTTGATGGGCTTTAAAGTAAAGATGTAATATAAATATAAACATGTATTACCTTTTAATGTGTCATGAACACAACCATGATGTTTTCATCTGATTGTCAAACAAATCACTTTAAAAAGTAGGTTACCTGCACACGTTCGTCTACTATACTCCAAAATAAGTGCAGCATCCGAACAGTGCGCTGTGCACCTGCCATTTGAATGGATAGGGACATCTATTACAAACCCCATAAGTGTAATGACATTCAGCCTACAAAGTGCCATGTATTCATGGATGCCAAGGAAAGCCTTTCCAAAATACTTATATTTTGTCTATCTGTTTTTCATACTTTTCCTTCAATTTGCATGAGGCTGAGTCTATTTCACCAGAGGAAGCATCCGAGCGAGGAAAAGAGCGCCCCTCTGTGTTAGTATCTGTAGCCCATGTATCTGATGCTGTCTGGTCCAAAATAATATGACATGTCATGCTCTTTTTGGCCAGACAGCATCAGATACAAGGGCTACACATACTAAGACAGAAGGGCACTGTTTCGCTCGCTAGGATGCTTTCTCCGGATGCTTTCGTTAGGATGCTTTCTCGCGTCTTGGTCAAATGTATCAATATTTTCAGAGATGACCTATCAGATCTCAGAATTTCTGGGGTGGCCCCTGGGGTGGCCAATCATATATCAGAGTGTGCCGTGGCCACCCTGGGCCACCTCCTGGACACGCCACTGGTTCAAGTGGCTCAGTACATCTACCATGTAAAGGGATGTCAGCTCTTTTTTTCAAAGTTTGTTTTAACTAAGAAACTTGAGAATTGCGCAGTGAGTTCAGGATGGCTCGCAACCAAAGAGAGCAATACAAGATGGCACCGTACTGTATGACTGCCGTCTTGTGAGCTCCGACCCAACTTTGCTATTTTGTGATTATTTTTGCGTTTATCTATTTTTGCACTAAATGTATCTGCTATCATTTCTTAAGATTGACAATAACTTTTGAACATCAGAACGGCAGTTACTAACCTCAATTCCGACTTCAACTTCGACCCTGTGCTTTTTGTGTAATTCCAACACAATTTTTGATTCATCCAAAAAGAGGCAGGAGAAGGGGAGCCCTGGCTAGATTAAGGTGAAGGGAAAACCGATATACAGTCTCTTGATAATAAGATGGAGGACCTCTGATAGTGGATTTGCTATCAACTGGACTCTCGTAACTGCAATATTCTCTGTTTTTCTGAAACATGGCTTTTGGTCAAGATACCCTTAATGGCTATCTAACTCAATGGACTATCCATTCACCGAGCAGACAGGACATTGGATTCAGGGAAATTGAGAGGGGGAGGGCAATGCCTTTTCGTCAACAGCAAATGTTGTGCTGACTCTAGCGCAGTGGAAGCCTCGATCCATTGTTCACCCGTCTTGGAATATCTGATGGTCAAATGCCAACCTTTCTACATCCCGAGAAGGTTTTCAGCTGTTATCGTGACTGCTGTATACATTCCACCTCAGGACAAGAAAAACTATATATAGGACATGAAAAACAATAAGCTGGCACATAACGCACTGTACGAGGCTATAAACAAACAGGAAACCATGCACCCGGAGGCTGCTTTCCTTGTTGCCGGTGATTTTAATTCTGTGTCACTAAGAAACGTAATGCCCAACTTCCATCAACACGTCTCATTCGCCACTGGGGGCGATAAAGTCCTAGACCACAAGGCTCTCCCTTGTTCTCCCTTTGGAAAATCAGATCACCTGCTTCCTGTCTACAAGCAGAAGTTTAAACAGGAAGTACCCGTGATGCGCTCTGTTGAGAAATGGTCCCCCAAATTGGAGGCTATGCTACAGGACTGCTTTGTTAGCACTGACTGGAATATGTTCCGTGACTACGCCAATAGTATCGACTAGCTAACCACCTCCGTCACCCACTTCATTAGGAAATGCATCACTGACGTTGTCCCCATAGTGAAGGTTCACTGCTTCCTCAATCAAAAGTCCTGAATTAACACTGAGGTTGGTGCCAAGCTAAAGGTCAGGGCTACCGCACACAGTGCTATCGCATCCAACCCTGAGGCTACGGCTGAGGACAGGAACAAGTACAAGAAGTCCTGCTACGACCCCCACAGAGCCATCAAACAAGCAAAATGACAATATAGGAACAAGGTGGAATCCTATTACACAGGCTCTGACACCCGCCGCAAACAACACCAAACCATGCATGAGGGCCCCCGCTGATCCAGGGGACTGATCTCGCTCTCCGAGACCGATGTGAGTAAGGTTTTTAATCAGGTCAATACTCATAAGGTTGCGGGCCGGACTGTATTCCATGGTGCATTCCTCAGAGCATGCAGAGAACAGCTGGCAGGCATATTCACGGTCATTTTAAGCTCTCCTTGTCTATCTGTTATCCCCACATCTGAAACTGACCACAATCATTCCTGTTCCCAAGAACTCTAAGGATACCTGCCACAACGACTACCACAGAGTAGCACTCACATCTGTAATCATTAAGTACTTTGAAAGGCTGGTTACGGCACACATCAACTCCATCATCACAGACACCCTAGACCAACTCCAATTTGCATGCAGCCCAAACAGATCCATAGACGACACAATCTAAATTGCACTCCACACTGCCCTCACACACCTAGATCAAATCAAATCACATTTAATTGGTCGCATACACATATTTAGCAGATGTTATTGCGGGTGTAGCAAAATGCTTGTGTTTCTAGCTCCAACAGTGCAGTAATATCTAACAATTCCCAACAATACACACAAATCTAAAAGTAAAGAAATATATCAATATTAGGACGTGTAATGTCAGAGTCCGGAGTATAAATACACTATATATACAAAAGTATGTGGACACCCCTTAAAATTAGACGGGGCTGCAGTGCAGCGGGTCAAGATCTTCAAGTTTATCGGTGTCCAAATCACTAGAATGATTCACACACACACAGTCATGAAGAAGGCACAACAGGGCCTCTTCCCCCTCAGGAATTTGAAAAGATTTGGCATGGGCCCTCAAATCCTCAAAAAGTCTCTTGACTGGCTGCATCTCTGTTTGGGATGGCAACTGCACTGCCCTCGATTGCATACAGAGGGTGGTACGGACAGCCCAGTACATCACTGGGGCCAAGCTCCATGCCATCCAGGACCTCTATATCAGAGGACCTCTATATCCCCAAGCCATAAGACTGCTAAATAGCTAACAAAATGGCTACAAGGACTATCTGCAATTACCGTTCTATTTGTATTTTTGCACTGACTCTATGCACACTCTCTACACACTCACTCACACTGACACTCCCAACACACACACACACTTAATTTTCTCACACACACATAACACTCACACACATTCATACTGACTCTACACACACACACACACACACACACACACACACACACACACACACACACACACACACACACACACACACACACACACACACACACACACACACACACACACACACACACACATTAGCTTACTTACATTCTTGTGTTCTTCTTATTTCTATTTCTCTTGTGTTTTTGTCCTACTTTACTTTTTTATAAATGTTTTATAGTACTAATGATATTGAAACTGCATTGTTGGGAAATAGCAAACAAGAAAACAATTTTAACTGAACTTGGGCACGTGACACTAAAACTTGAAACAACAAACCCAATTTTAAATTTGGAAACCACGCCAGAGTAGGGCATCTTGAAAATGTTAGGAAACTATTCCGGATCTCTTAAACAGACCAGGGGGACTGTGTACATCTCCATAATTGCACGTCAATTTATGTACAAACACTCAGTTTAGCCAAGCTCCTTTACAACCCACACTACTACCACCCCCCCCACACACACACACAAATATTCAAACACACACATATACACTATATACAAAAGTATGTGGACACCCCTTAAAATTTGTGGATTCGGATATTTCAGTCACACACGTTGCTGACAGGTGTATAAAATCAAGCACACAGCCATGCGATCTCCATAGACAAACATTGGCAGTAGAATGGTCTTACTGAAGGGCTTAGTGACATTAAATGTTGCACCATCATAGGATGCCACCTTCCCAATAAGTCAGTTTGTCAAATTTCTGCCCTGCTAGAGTTGCCCCGGTCAACTGTGAGTGCTGTTATTGTGAAGTGGAAATGTCTAGAAGCAACAACGGCTCAGCCGCAAAGTGGTAGGCCACACACGCTCACAGAACGGGACTGCAGAGTGCTGAAGCTTGTAAAAATTGTCTGTTCTCGGTTGCAACACGCACTACTGAGTTCCACCTGCCTCTGGAAGCAACGTTAGCACAAGAACTGTTCGTCTGGAGCTTCTTGAAACAGGTTTCCATGGACAAGCAGCCGCACACAAGCCTAAGATCACCATGCGCAATGCCAAGTGTCGGCTGGAGTGGTGTAAAGCTCGCTGCCATTGGACTCTGGAGCAGTGGAAACACATTCTCTGGAGACGGATGAATTTGGCGATGCCAGGAGAATGCTACCTGCACCAATGCATAGTGCCAACTGTAAAGTTTGGTGGAGGATGATTAACAGTTTGGGACTATTTTTCATGTTTCGGGCCAGGCCCCTTAGTTCCAGTGAAGTTAAATTTTAATGCTACAGCAAACAATAACATTCTAAACGATACTGTGCTTCCAACTTGACTGGCATGCACAGAGCCCTGACCTCAACTCCATCAAACACCTTTGGGAGAAATCGCAACGCCGACTGCGCGCCAGGCCTAATTGCCCAGCATCAGTGCCTGACCTCACTAATGCTCTTGTGGCTGAATGGAAGCAAGTCCCCCCAGCAATGTTCCAACATCTAGTGGAAAGCTTTCCCAGAAGAGTGGAGGCTGTTATAGCAGCAAAGGGGGGACCAACTCCATATTAATGCCCGTGATTTTGGAATGAAATGTTTGACGAGCAGGTATCCACATACTTTTGGTCATGTAGGGTATAGACACTCTCACAGCCCCCCTGCCTCAGCCTTCCCGGCATATGAAAATCCACTGAGCAGTCCCATGCACACACACACACACACACACACACACACACACACACACACACACACACACACACACACACACACACACACACACACACACACACACACACACACACACACACACACACACACACACACACACACACACACACACACCGCCCCCGGACTAAACAAGACCAGAGGAGCAAACAACAATTCTCAAACACTAACCATATCAGCCTTCAGCTCAACAGCTTGTTCATGTTGTGGGACCACTGAGGACTAAGAGTTCCTCAGTATTCATCTTGTGCGTTGTAGATGCTTTCTGTTATAATTTCAGTCATGGGAATACACTGTAAATGTGGAACTAGTATTTACTGTACTTCTCTAGATGATTGAGCCAAACATTTCACAAGTATGTTCTCAACTCAAAATCTTATCACCAAACTCAAAACTATACTAACAGTTGTATTGCTGGACGGATTTTGGTCGTTGTGCAAGAAAATGACAGGTGAAAGGTTATGCACGGTTCTCGACCAAACCCTGACCTTATGGTCCTGTTGTCTACCCAGTGCATTGACCGTAACCCAACCAGGTCAGGGTTCGGCTACTATCTTGAGGTCATAGAGAACATCAACATACAGTAGAGAGAGGTCTAAGGCATGAAGCAGCATACTGTATGTATGACACAACCATTCTCCATTCATGGGAGAGTGACCAAAGCAAACACAAGGCCTTGTTACTGTGGGGCTGTGTGGGCTGTTCCCCCGTGTCGCTTACATGTCTATGACCTCATGTTATAGAGGAGACAACAGAGGGTTAACACACACACACACACACACACACACACACCTCCTTCCCCCTTCTACCCTACCTGCCTGTCTCTGGAACATTCTCCTGACTTAATTCACAGCTAAAGTAGAACTGGGCACCAGCGTTCTGGGAGTGTTTCTCATTAACAGGGAGCCAGAGGCCTGCCTGGTCCCTGGGCTGCATGCTGTGAAGTTGTGTAAGTCCTCCACTCTGCTTACTCACTCCAACGGAGGACCATATGGACCATAAGAAGCAGGTGTTTGCTGATCCAGCGGCCCTCTGGTCCCCCTGCTAGGGATCCCTGGCCCTTTTAGATGTGCTTTATTAGTTAGAGAGAGTGATCCGAGCTCTGGCAACACGCGCCTCTGGCCTGGTGGGACATGCACCAGGGCTGGCCTGGTGGGGCTTGCAGCTGTGCATGCTAGTCCTAACTAGCCCTGTATTTCTGTTGTTCTTTCTCTTCTTCACACTCATTCGATAGTTCTCTCTGTCAGTCCATCTCTTATTCTTTTTCCTCTCTCTCTCTCTCTCTCTCTCTCTCTCTCTCTCTCTCTCTCTCTCTCTCTCTCTCTCTCTCTCTCTCTACTGTATGTTGATGTTCTCTATGACCCCTGAACCCTGGAGTTAATGACCACATCACAGAGACCTCTGCACCTCTGCTCCGTACCAACACAGAGGCACAGGGAAGGGGAGGGGGTCGAGCTCTAAAAACAATCCTGTCTGACAATGTCCTCTCAGTCCTTGAAGGCAGCCATCTTGGATTTTTTCAATGGGGTGTGTTTGGAAAGCAATCATCCTGCATACAGAGTTGTATACAGTCACAGGATGAAAGAAAAGACTAACTTTGAGCCAGGCAAGCACCTGTGAGGTGGATTACAGGTCAGCTCCTAGTCTCTGGGAAGTATCTCAGTCTGCAGTGTTCTCTTTCCCTCTTCTTCACTCCCCTCTTCTGCACTTATCCATAAAGACATGACAGCTGAAAGCAACATGGTGGAGGCCTTAAGGCTTCCCATCTGGAACAGTTTGTGCATGCTGTTTATTATGACAAAATTTTGTGACGTTTTTTTTCTCGTTTTGATCTTCGGGAAGTAATTTTCTCAATGCCCCTATGTCGGTGATTTGTCAACAGTAGGTATTCATCAATTAAGTGTTTGTTGTCATTCAACGAGAAAAATAAATGTTCATGCAAATGTTTTCACTTGAGAAATACCGCACCAAACATCTTAGATACAGCTTAGATAAGTCAGAAGTTTACATACACCTTAGCGAAATACATTTAAACTCAGTTTTTCACAATTCCTGACATTTAATCCTAGTAAAAATTCCCTGTCTTAGGTCAGTTAGGATCACCATTTTATTTTAAGAATGTGAAATGTCAGAATAATAGTAGAGAGAATTATTTATTTCAGCTTTTATTTCTTTCATCACATTCCCAGTGGGTCAGAAATATACATACACTCAATTAGTATTTGGTAGTATTGCCAAAAAATTGTTTAACTTGGGTCGAACGTTTCGGGTAGCCTTCCACAAGCTTCCCACAATAAGTTGGGTGAATTTTGGCCCATTCCTCCTGACAGAGCTGGTGTAACTGAGTCAGGTTTGTAGGCCTCCTTACTGCACACACTTTTTCAGTTCTGCCCACACATTTTCTATAGGATTGAGGTCAGGGCTTTGTGATGGCCACTCCAATATCTTGACTTTGTTGTCCTTAAGTAATTTTGCCACAACTTTGGAAGTATGCTTGGGGTCATTGTCCATTTGGAAGACCCATTTGCGACCAAGCTTTAACTTCCTGACTGATGTCTTGAGATGTTGCTTCAATATATCCACATAATATTCCTGCCTTATGATGCCATCTATTTTGTGAAGTGCACCAGTCCCCCCTCCTGCAGCAAAGCACCCCCACAACATGATGCTGCTACCACCGTGCTTCACGTTTGGGATGGTGGTCTTCGGCTTGCAAGTCTCCCCCTTTTTCCTCCAAACATAACGATGGTCATTATGACCAAACAGTTCTATTTTTGTTTCATCAGACCAGAGGACATTTCTCCAAAAAGTACGATCTTTGTCCCCATGTGCAGTTGCAAACCGTAGTCTGGCTTTTTTTATGGTGGTTTTGGAGCAGTGGCTTCTTCCTTGCTGAGCGGCCTTTCAGGTTATGTCGATATAAGACTCGTTTTACTGTGGGTATAGGTACTTTTGTACTTGTTTCCTCCAGCATCTTCACAAGGTTCTTTGCTGTTGTTCTGGGATTGATTTGCACTTTTCGCACCAAAGTACGTTCATCTCTAGGAGACAGAACACGTCTCCTTCCTGAGAGGTATGAAGGCTGCGTGGTCCCTTGGTGTTTATACTCGCATACTATTGTTTGTACAGATGAACGTGGTACCTTCAGGCATTTGGAAATTGCTCCCAAGGATGAATCAGACTTTCTGAGGTCTTGGCTGATTTCTTTTGATTTTCCCATGATGTCAAGCAAAGAGCCACTGAGTTTGAAGGTAGGCCTTGAAATGCATCCACAGGTACTAACTGACCTAAGACAGGAAATTTTTACTAGGATTAAATGTCAGGAATTGTGAAAAACTGAGTTTATATGTATTTCGCTAAGGTGTATGTAAACTTCTGACTTATCTCAAATTATGTCAATTAGCCTATCAGAAGCTTCTAAAGCAATGACATCATTTTCTGGAATTTTCCAAGCTCTTTAATGGCACAGTCAACTTGGTGTATGTAAACCTCTGACCCACTGGAATTGTGATACAGTGAATTATAAGTCTGTAAACAATTTTGGGAAAAATGTCTTGTGTCATGCACAAAGTAGATGTCCTAACCGACTTGCCAAAACTGTAGTTTGTTAACAAGAAATTTGTGGAGTTGTTGAAAAACTAGTTTTAATGACTCCAACCTGTGTGTACGTAAACTTTCAACTTCATTTGTACATACCCCAACCAGAAGCCATAGATTATAGGCAACGTTCGCACTGAGCTAAAGGGTAGAGCTGCCGCTTTCAAAGAGTGGGACTCTAACCCAGAAGCTTATAAGAAATCCCACTATGCTCGCTTCGAGGCAAGTAACACTGAATTATGCATGAGAGCATCAGCTGTTCTGGACGACTGTGTGATCACGCTCTCCACAGCCGATATGAGTAAGACTTTTATTCAGGTCAACATTCCCAAGCCTGCAGGGCCAGACGGATTACCAGGACATGTACTCTGAGCATGCGCTGACCAACTGGCAAGTGTCTTCGCTGACATTTTAATCCTCTCCCTATCTGAGTCTGTAATACCAACATGTTTCAAGCAGACCACCATACTCCCTGTGCCCAAGAACACTAAGGTAACCTGCCTAAATGACTCCGACCCATCACGTCTGTAGCCATGAAATGCTTTGAAAGGCTGGTCATGCTCACATCAACACCATTATCCCAGAAACCCTAGATCCACTCCAGTTTGCATTAAGCTCCAACAGATTCACAGATGATGCAATCTCCATTGCACTCCACACTGCCCTTTCACACCTGGACAAAAGGAACACCTATGTGAGAATGCTATTAATTGACTACAGCTTAGCGTTCAACACCATAGGCTGTCTCATCGTTGTCGGTGATCAGGCCTACCCCTGTTGTGTCATCAGCAAACTTGGTGTTGGAGTCATGCCTGGCCGTGCAGTCATGAGTGAACAAGGAGTACAGGAGGGGACTGAGCACGCACCCCTGAGGGGCCCCCGTGTTGAGGAAGTGCACCAGTCCCCTTACCACCTGGGGGCAGCCCGTCAGGAAGTCCAGGATCCAGTTGCAGAGGGTGGGGTTTAGTCCCAGGATCCTTGCATACAGAGGGTGGTGCGGACAGCCCAGTACGTCACTGGGGCTAAGCTTCTTGCCATCAATGACTATACCAGGCTGTGTCAGAGGAAGGCCCTAAAAATGGTCAAAGACTCCAGCCACCTTAGTCATAGACTGTTCTCTCTGCTACCGCACGGCAAGCGGTACCGGATCGCCAAGTCTAGGTCCAAGAGGCTTCTAAACAGCTTCTAAACAGCTTCTACCCCCAAGCCATAAGACTCCTGAACAGCTAATCAAATGGCTACTCAGACTATTTGCATTGCCCCCTCTTCTATGCTGCTGCTACTCTCTGTTATTATCTATGCATAGTCACTTTAATAACTCTGCCTACATTTACATATTACCCTCAATAACCTCGACAACGGTGCCCCTGCACAATGACTCTGTACCGGTACCCCCTGTATACAGCCCCGCTATTGTTATTTACAGCTGCTCTTTAATCATTTGTTATTTTTATCTCATACGTTTTTTTAGGTGTTTTCTTAAAACTGCATTGTTGGTTAAGGGCTTGTAAGTAAGCATTTCACTGTAAGGTTAGGGTTGTATTCGGCGCATGTGACAAATAGAATTTGATTTGATTTGACATTAGACTGATGCTCCCAGTCCCTACATGTGGGTGCTTGATCTGTTAACCACTAGAGGGCAGTGTCTTCCAGCGCGATGAGGTGTGTCCTGACTGCCCCAGAGCACTACCCACCTCTTTCCTGGATGGATACATCCATAAGAATGTGTGGAAAACAACAGAGACAACAAACAGAGGTGTTGTCATATCAGATCTCAGTAACAGAGGTGGCAGTGTTGTATTATGGGTGCACCTCAAAGAGAAAGGGAGTTCCGCCATTCTACAGTTCCACAGAAAGACAGAGGAACATGTTTGCTCATGCCGCAGGACGCAATGTTTTCAGAGAAAAAGCAGGAGCGATGAGAGTGAGGTAGAGAGAGAGGGAGAGATCAGTGGGGAGGGAGGCTGAGGGAGTCTGGTGGCCACATGTCCCTTCTTTTGCTCAGTGCATGGTTATTGCAGGGTAGGGTTTCATGCTAAACATCCACAGAGAGGCTGAAAATAAACCCTCTCCAAACACAGGGGCTGGGTGGTGTTGTGGTGAGGACAGGCCCAAGACAACCCCCAGCGAAACCTCTACATCCTCAGCTTTAGCTCAATTAGACTGCCTATACTATAGTATACTCTCCTGAACCCCCTTGTCCCAAGGTAGCATGTATTTCAAATGTTAGGCCAAAACATATGGCTAAAAACTTTGGGTTTCTTTGACCCAAATAAGCCTGCAGTTTCGTGGGAATATTCTGTAAAAGGAGTAAGACAATGGCAAAAGGCCTAATCGTAGTGATCCTCAACAAAAAGATGCACACATACCAGCCAGACAGTGTTAAAGGAACACTGCAACATTAGCAGCCTGTAAAACATGGAAAGAAGACGTTAATTGCCGTTTGCCGTCCTTTGAAATTCTTCCCCTCCTCTGAAGAACATGTTCCCCTGCCAAAAGAGAAGTCAAAGTAGGAGCGGAGTTGGGGAACCACATCAAACAGACTTTGATTATGAATCTGTCAGCGTTGAAGGGCTATTACTATAGTAGCAGCTCTGTGCCTTAGGGAGGAACCTGTCAATATCCTCATTAAAGGGCCTTCACCTGCACATGGCTTTAGCTGGTTCACTCGAGGCACTGCAACTGTCTCTGTTTCTGTAGGCTTTTACGTAACCCAGGTCTCAGAGCTTTGTGCTGCAAGCAGGATAATATGTAAGAGAGAGGGTGTAAGTGTGTGTGTGTGAGGGTGTAAGTGTGTGTGTGCACTGCAGTGTGAAAACCTATGTCCATGAGTGTGTATTGAACATGTGTATGCATATGCACATGTGTGCGTGTATATGTGTCTACGGTGTGTGTGTGTGTGTGTGTGTGTGTGTGTGTGAAAGAGTGTCAGATGGCCACTTAGGAGCTTCTGTGAAGTCAGCACCCACACACTAACACATCAGACCCACTTGACAAGCCAACTCCTGTGAACAATTCTTAGAATTGCTAGGGTGCAGTGGGGTACTATCCCCACCAGTGGAATGTGTGAAGGGATAAGTGGGGGTGGTGGGGTTGAGGGGGATGAGGGGGTGAGGATGAGGGGGGTTATGGAGGGGGGACAGGAAAAAGAGTGAGGGGGAGGCGAGAGGTGAGGTCTCAGGTTAGGGGGGCGGTAATGATAAACAGTGTTTGTCTGGATAGTTCGACTGAGTGAAAGAAAAGAGTGCGAGAGAAAGAGATACTTTTCTTCTCTCCTCCTCATGTCACCACACTGTTGCTTTTCTGTGCCTGATCCCATTGAGGTGTTGTAAGATACCTCCTGAACTCCTCTTTTATTTCTGATAGTTAACTCACTGATGACAGTGACAAAAAAATATATGATTGATGATTACATTGAGGAAGTTATGACATAGGATGGATGCATTTCTGTGAAATTTGGATGAGAAAATTTGATTTCAAGTCCCACTCTGACACAGTGATTATTCAATCCCACTTAATAACATGATCTCCCTCTCTCTAGCTCTGCTTTGACACAGACTCACCCATTCATCTCAAAGTCTCAAAGTCTCTCTATATGTTTCTCTATCTTTCTCGTTCTCTCCCCCCTGTATTTCCTTTCCTCTCAGAACAGCAGAGGCATACCAACCATCTCTCTCTGTTTCTCTCTGTTTCTCTCTCTGTCTCTCTGTTTCTCTCTCTCTCTCTCTCTCTCTCTCTCTCTCTCTCTCTCTCTCTCTCTGTTATAGAGTTTGTAGAGTCTATATGCATATATGTCGGAGCTGCCCCCTCCCCCTCTCATTGGGCCAGACGGCCTGACCCTGACATTCTGAAATTGATTCACAAGAAGCTCTCTATGTCCCATGGCTCTTTGTGTGTCCTGGTGGGTCCGGGCCGGGCAGTATATTACATGACCTGCGTTCAGAGAAGAGAGAGAGAAGAGAAGAAAGACAGCCCTTGTGTTGAGAGACTTAACCTTTAGTGCCTCTATGGTGAGGAGTGCTATGAGACACTCTTTGTTCCCCCTTGTTCCAAACGTCTGATCTCTGATGTCCTCAGTGACCAGTGGTGTGTGTGTGTGTGTGTGTGTGTGTGTGTGTGTGTGTGTGTGTGTGTGTGTGTGTGTGTGTGTGTGTGTGTGTGTGTGTGTGTGTGTGTGTGTGTGTGTGTGTGTGTGTGTGTGTGTGTGTGTGTGTGTGTGTGTATGTGCGTTTGAAGCCTTTCTGATGGCTCCTCCGGTGCACTCCAGGAAACGTTTGTCTGTGCATTGGGTGAGTTCCTCCAGATGTTGTCGTAATTCTGGTGGACCATGTGTGTGTGTGTGTGTGTGTGTGTGTGTGTGTGTGTGTGTGTGTGTGTGTGTGTGTGTGTGTGTGTGTGTGTGTGTGTGGAGGGGCTGTGGAGGGGCATGTTCCAATTAGCCATGGGTAAACTGTTGATGTAAAAGAAGCTAAAGCTAACATTTACAGGCCATGACTCTATGACGTTTCCAATCACTCAATCCTACTCAGGTCTACATAGCAGAATTATAAGGCTCTTTCATTCAAGAGGCTGGCTGGCTGTCCAATCAAATGTACTATTATTTAGGAGCGTCTTTCACCTTGCGCAGTGTCCATTTTGGCTCCTGAGAGTGGGGTTGGCTTCTGGAACATCCTCTCCCTTCTCCTTCAGCAGATAAGACATACCCTCTGTCTGGACGTTGCCTCTGTTCTCTGGTCCGTCTCCAACATTCACATCCCCAGCTCTGGTCTTTAATAGGTCCAGCTCTCTCAATACGGTCCATTCATTCAGCTAGCCACTAATTGGCTACGGAAGAGCATACAGTTACAACAGGAAGTAGTTCTCTCCTCAGCCTTCCATATTGCACATAATCCGCTAATGTACATTTCCTCACTGAGAGGCTGCCTGGTCTTGCCTTCCTGAAAATGTTATCTCAGAAAAACGACCAAATCCATACTTTTCCAAACCTGGTGGGATTTACTGGAGATCTGAAAGCATTTTTTTAATGTCTTTACCGCTTCCTGAGAAAAATAACAGTAAATGAGTTGTGAATGCAAATACCTGTGGATAAAGGGGGGGAAACATCAAGGAGATTTGGGTAAGGCGGCAGACTCAGTGGTGGAGAGAGTCACAATGAACCAGTCAAAAGCACAGGAAATGTCAGGATGAAAATACCTGCATGTCCTCCCAACAAATAAGGAGGACAATGGGACTGTGTCTGTGTCTGTGTCTGTGTCTGTGTGTGGGCCTGATGGCGAGCAGGCTGTTCATGGCCATTCTTCACCAAGCTTCTTATCTCCATGTAATCGTCTGACATCTTCTCTCCATTTATCATCTGGGCTAAAGTTTAGCCAGAGGCCTCTGCGCTACGAGTGTCGAACAGAGTGCAGCCTAAATCCCCAAATATCCAACTGACAATGTGATCAAAGACAATAAAATCGTTTTAATTTCACAAATTCTCTTCCTCTTTCTTTAATTCTTTCTCATATGCTCCCCCTTCCCCCTTTTTGTCCCTCTCCTCCCTCTTCCTCTTATGTGTTTATGTGTTTCACTCTGTCTGTCTGTCTGCCTGTCTGTCTGTCTGTCTGTTTGTCTGTCGTTCTATCTCTCTCACACACCCTCCCTCTCTCTTCTCTCAAGACAGATGGGATCTCTCGAACCCAAAATGTTCTGTTCTGTTCTCTTCCCTCCTATTGTTTGCCAGTGGACCAAACGTAGTGGGTCGAACAGCAGATCTAAAGTTAAAACAAGTACACATAAAAAAGGATACACCTTGCAAGGTGACTCATCCATGTTCTGGAGCTAGTAGTGTTTTCCTCTGAACCAGGACTCGGGTGACTGATGGCAATGTTGAATTTTGGATAAGAGTCATGACCCCTAAAAGGTAACACAAGAATATGTGTGTTAAGTCGCATGATGACTGTGATCTTTTTTCAGTAGCCTTCCTACACTGACCGGCTAAGTGTGTGTATGCATGTCTCTCCTCTAGCAAGTGTGTGTGTGTGTGCTGTGCGTATGTGTTCTCCACATCTTATCCCAGCACTCTTAGGAATTCTAATCCCCCTCTCCCTCTGAAGAGGTGCACTTGAGCTGTGACCTCATTTAGGAGGCGAGCACCTGTAGAGTGCAAACAATTATCCGATTAGTGGCTAAAGGACAGTCTCACCCTACCTACCTACCTATACCCCCCTACCCCCCAAATAGGCTTTGGTTTCTCCCAGGTCCTACATCTAAGACTGGGGAGTATTTGAGAGGTGTGGTAGCACTCTAAAGGGGAGAGGAGGAAGCAGAGAGATCAATGGTGTGACAGAGCTGGTTGACAGAGCTCAGACAAAAAGGGCCTTTTTCTCTCAGACAGCCGGGCGCAGCCCATACACACCTGGACAGGCAGAGTAGAGGGGAATCTCAGGGAGGGAGGGAGACTAACCGTGCTTCAAAGCCACACTGCCACCTGGGAGTGGGGGGAAGGAGGTGAGGGGGGAGATGAATGTGACACACACACACATGCGTGCAGCCTCACACACAAGGAAGCAGACACACACACACACACTGTATGCTTAAACACACCAGCCAAGAGAAACAATGTTTTAGACCACTAACACCATCAGGACTCCACCCCTGTATCATAGAAATATATACAGACGCACAAACAGCACAAACACACATACTGTACATACATGCCGATCTACAGAAACACAAACACCACCGATCCTCCCACCACCCCACCCCTACAGAATACAACACAGGAGGTTATTGGCACCTTAATTGAAGAGGACAGGCTCATGGTAATGGCTGGAGCAGCATAAGGGGAATTGTATCAAATACATGCTTTCAATTTGTTTGATGCCATTCCATTTGCTCTGTTCCTGCCATTATTATGAGCCGTCCTCCCCTCAGCAGCCTCCTGTGACAGAAACACACATGCCACAAAACACTCGTACACACATGATACACAGAAATGTACACTCAACCTCTCCCCACACATTGGCCCATCGGTGTGGGGCTGCTGCATGCATGGGAACCAGGGTTTGGGGTGCTGCTGTGCTGCAGGAGCTGTTTGAAGCCAGCTGTCACAACCTGACAGGCTGTTGTTTTAGAGGCCTTTGGTATGGCCGAGGGGGCCAAGGGGAGAAAAACAACACCAGGAATGTGTACAAGTCAGGACCCAACAATAAATCCTTCGTCCGTTTCCTCTCTCTCCCACTGCAGACTGAGGAGGGGAGCAGGGTCGGCTGGGGAGGGGAGCAGGGTCGGCTGGGGAGGGGAGCAGGGTCGGCTGGGGAGGGAGCAGGGTCGGCTGGGGAGGGAGCAGGGTCGGCTGGGGAGGGAGCAGGGTCGGTTGGGGAGGGAGCAGGGTCGGCTGGGGAGGGGAGCAGGGTCGGCTGAGGAGGGGAGCAGGGTCGGCTGGGGAGGGGAGCAGGGTCGGTTGGGGAGGGGAGCAGGGTCGGCTGGGGAGGGGAGCAGGGTCGGCTGGGGAGGGAGCAGGGCCGGTTGGGGAGGGAGCAGGGTCGGCTGGGGAGGGGAGCAGGGTCAGCTGGGGAGGGGAGCAGGGTCGGTTGGGAAGGGAGCAGGGTCGGAAGAGGGGGAGCAGGGTCGGCTGGGGAGGGGAGAAGGGTCGGCTGGGGAGGGGAGCAGGGTCGGCTGGGGAGGGGAGCAGGGTCGGCTGGGGAGGGGAGCTGGGATGTGGAAGCAGGGAGCAGACAAGTCGATACTCAGGCTATGGGACTACATAGCTACTCTTCTCTCTCTCCCTCTCTCTCTCTCTCTCTCTCTCTCTCTCTCTCTCTCTCTCGCGGTCTCTCTCTCTCTGTCTCTCTCTCGTGTGTCGTCACTCGTAGTCTATTTATCACTTCTGAAGCAATGCTCAGTCAGAACAGGCATACATAAACAACTGCTCAGAGAGAGAGCGAGAGAGGGGAGAAGAAGGACAGCCAGACAGACTGACAGACACACACACATACACACTCCATGCTACTGTAGATAGTGAGACATGAGAACATCCTGAGACATGTAGACAGACATAGAACAAAAACAGCAGGCATGTTGCATCCTGGGAAATCCTGTTGTGTTTCCAAGTTGCCCCACAAGGCTGTTCTTCCCTACCCATCGCCCACTGCCCACCACCCCTACCACCCACACCCCAGGGTTCCTCTCAGAAGAGAAACAAAGCCATCAGTAATGTCCTATGGGTTTACAGCACACTGGAGCCATGGAAACTGTCTGTTTTTTTTTCTTCTGTTTTTTGGGGGAGGGGTGCTCAGTGTATGTATATGTGTTTTTACAGTATTTGTGCGAGATAGTGTGCATACGTGTGTGTGTGTGTTCACTCCATCCCTGAAACACACACACACACAACAACAAAGCCATGTTCCGTGACCCCGGTGGTCTGCTAAGAGCTCCAGGCCCATACATCATCCTCCTCAACACTCGGCTCAATCCTCTCCCTGCTTTGAGCTGAGCACAGTTCACCGAGCTAACTACTGACACTCTATAGGGATACATACAGAAACCCCCACAATCACCCTAAACTATGTGGTGAAACTTTATGGGGCTCTCAATGGAAAACTCAACAGATGTTCAAGGCTGGGTCGTTGTTTTTTTATACCTACTATTGTTTGGTGAGTATGTCCTCTCCTCTTTTTCTCTACTGTATATTTCAGTCATTGGTTTTTACTTTGAATATCCGATTACTTAAACAGCCATACCCTGCCAGTGGTCTACATGACTGTGGCTGGGATGAGCATTCGTTGAATAACACAGGGACTGAGGGTTTTGAAAGCCATGCTGTAAATATCTTTGGCTAGCGAGCGCTCTCCAACATTCTCAATGAGTAATTAAGTGTCTGAGTAATTCCATCAGCGGGCCACAGAGAAAGTCTTCTCCGAGAGGAATGGTGGAGTTTACGCAATTACTCTGCTATGTTTCCTCTGGAATCGTTGAGGATGTGATGTGTGCATGTGGGGGGCTTAGAGTGTTTTGATGCCTGCTTTGCTTCGAGGTCAAATGTTGTTGCCCTCACTCAACTACACTCTTAGAAAAAAGGGTTCCAAAAGGATTCTATGGCTGTTCCCATAGGAGAACCCTATTTTGGTTCCAGGTAGAACCCTTTTGTTGTTGTTGAAGAGTGTACTTGAGCTCACATCTTCCTTGATCATATGGGTATTATAGTTACAGCGGGCTCACAAAAATTCTAGAATGAGCTATGACTAGGGCTGTGGCGGTCACGAAATTTCGTCAGCCGGTGATTGTCAAGCAAATCACTGCCAGTCTCACGGTAATTGACCGTTAATTAACATAAACACATTTAGCATCTCCTGGCTTCCATGCATAGCCTACAAGCCACTGATGCAGACCTTTGGAACATCTACATTTTAAAAAGTCTAATAAATCCATGTAATATAGCCTACACCTTCACAATAAATACATTATTTACTTTAGACAGGTCTAAAGAAGCATGATATGAAGAAAATGCATAATATTTCAGAGGAACAGAATAGCATACTCTGAGTTGTCCTTATGTTAGGTCCTGATCTGGCTATGCCAAATGGCTGTGGGCTACACAAGTTCATTTAGCAGACAAGATTAGCTTAGAATTACGTGGCATTATTTTATAGTATGAAAAATACAATTGAATAAAGCTGAATAAAATAGAAAGGATATTTTCTCCAACCGATTTGAGGGAGTGCGCACATACAGCTATTCTGTGTTGAGCGGTTAACAGAGAAATAGGTACTCCTATATGCTTAATTTAGAATTATTAATTTAACTTTAGTTGTTCTACAAACGTTGGATTATATGTTTTGATTTTTAATACATTGTAAGGCTGCATGATGCGACTAATGAGGATTTGAAAAAAGTTTCTTGAAAGGCATGAGCTCTGCTTTGTTTTTTGCGCAGGCTGTACACACTAGAATTTCAGGGCGGCATCCCCTTTGTGTGGCTGTAATGCACCTTAAAAAAATCTATGCCTTTTGCGGCCAGTGGCTGTTGTGCCCTTCTTCCTGAGTGCTGAGCGCACCGAATCACCTCTCACTCACTATCATGTGATCAGGTCTTTCTCACATGCTACAAGTGAAGACAGACACATCGGGAACGGAACTGCGTGCGTCCTTATCCAATTCCGAGGTGCATATTGAAGATATTGGAAGAACTGTCCACATTTACTTTTCGTCAGCCATCAGGATGAGTAGGCCTAATGAACATCAAAAGCACTAGCCTATGTCAATCTACTATCCCCCATAGTACAAAAGTCAACCTATTCTATTCTGTGCGATAAATAAATATTCCAAACAAATCAAATCAAATTTTATTGGTCACATACACATGGTTAGCAGATGTTAATGCTAGTGTAGTGAAATGCGTGTGCTTCTAGTTCCGACCGTGCAGTAATATCTAACAAGTAATCTAACAATTTCACAACAACTACCTTATACACACAAGAATAAAGGAATGATTAAGAATATGTACATATAAATATATGGATGAGCGATGGCCGAACGGCATAGTCAAGATGCAGTAGATGGTATAGAGTACAGTATATACATATGAGATGAGTAATGTAGGGTACGTAAACGTTATATAAAATGGCATTGTTTAAGTGACTAGTGATACATTTATTACATCCAATTCTTAATTATTACATTGGCTAGAGATTGAGTCTGTATGTTGGCAGCAGCCACTCAATGTTAGTGATGGCTGTTTAACAGTCTGTTGGCCTTGATATAGAAGCTGTTTTTCAGTCTCTCGGTCCCAGCTTGATGCACCTGTACTGACCTCGCCTTCTGGATGATAGCGGGGTGAACAGGCAGTGGCTCGGGTGGTTGTTGTCCTTGATGATCTTTTTGGCCTTCCTGTGACTACGGGTGGTGTAGGTGTCCTGGAGGGCAGGTAGTTTGCCCCCGGTGATGCGTTGTGCAGACTTCACGACCCTCTGGAGAGCCTTTCGGTTGTGGGCGGAGCAGTTGCCGTACCAGGCGGTGATACAGCCTGGCTGAAGCAACAGATCAGAACGTTTAGCTTAAAATGTTAATAAACTATAAGGCTATTTCTTCACATTATATGCGCAGCAATGCGCACATGGTAGTAGCCTATAAGCGCAAATGTTCCATTAGAGGAAAACACCATTATTATTTTTTTTATATATCTTTTTTATTTCACCTTTATTTAACCAGGTAGGCCAGTTGAGAGCAAATTCTCATTTACAACTGCGGCCTGGCCAAGATAAAGCAAAGCAGTGAGACACAGACAACAACACAGAGTTACACATGGAATTAACAAGCGTACAGTCAATAACACAATAGAAAAAAGAAAGTCTATATACAGTGTGTGCAAATGAGTGATAGATGTGCAGATGATGATGTGCAAGTAGAAATACTGGTGTGCAAAAGAAGAAAAGTAAATAAAAACAATATGGGGATGTGGTAGGTAGATTGGATGGGCTATTTACAGATGGGCTGTGTACAGCTGCAGCGATTGGTTAGCTGCTTGGATAGCTGATGTTTAAAGTTAGTGAGGGAAATATAGGTCTCCAGCTTCAGCGATATTTGCAATTCGTTCCAGTCATTGGCAGCAGAAAACTGGAAGGGAAGGCGGCCAAAGGAGATGTTGGATTTGGGGATGACCAGTGAGATATACCTGCTTGAGTGTGTGATACGGGCGGGTGTTGTTATCGTGACCAGTGAGCTGAGATAAGGCGGAGCTTTACCTAGCAAAGACTTATAGATGACCTGGAGCCAGAGGGTCTGGCGACGAATATGTAGCGAGGGCCAGCCAATTAGAGCATACAGGTCGCAGTGGTGGGTGGTATAAGGGGCTTTGGTGACAAAACAGATGGCACTGTGATAGACTGCATCCAGTTTGCTGAGTAGAGTGTTGGAGGTTATTTTGCAAATTACATCGCCAAAGTTTTACTAGGGTATGTTTGGCGACGTGAGTGAAGGAAGCTTTGTTGTGAAATAAAATGCACATTCTTGATTTAATTTGGAATTGGAGATGTTTAATATGAGTCTGGAAGGAGAGTTTACAGTCTAGCCAGACAGCTAGGTATTTGTAGTTGTCCACATATTCTAAGTCGGAACCGTCTAGAGTAGTGATGCTAGTCGGGCAGGTGGGTGCGGGCAGTGAACGGTTGAAAAGCATGCATTTAGTTTTACTAGCGTTTAAGAGCAGTTGGAGGACACGGAAGGAGTGTTGTATGGCATTGAAGCTCGTTTGGAGGTTTGTTAACACAGTGTCCAAAGAAGGGCCAGATGTATACAGAATGGTGTTGTCTGCATAGAGGTGGATCAGGGAATCACACGCAGCAAGAGCGACATCGTTGATGTATACAGAGAAAAGAGTCGGCCCGAGAATTTAACCCTGTGGTACCCCCATAGAGACTGTCAGAGGTCCGGACAACAGGCCCTCCGATTTGACACACTGAACTCTGTCTGAGAAGTAGTTGGTAACCCAGACGAGGCAGTCATTGAGAAACCAAGGCTGTTGAGTCTGCTGATAAGAATATGGTGATTAACAGAGTCGAAAGCCTTGGACAGGTCGATGAAGACGGCTGCACAGTACAATCTTTTATCAATGGCGGTTATGATATCGTTTAGTACCTTGAGCGTGGCTGAGGTGCACCCGTGACCAACTCGGAAACCGGATTGCACAGAGGAGAAGGTACGGTGGGATTCTAAATGGTCAGTGATCTGTTTATTAACTTGGCTTTCGAAGACTTTAGAAAGGCAGGGCAGGATGGATATAGGTCTGTAAAAGTTTGGGTCTAGAGTGTCACCCCCTTTGAAGAGGGGGATGACCGCGGCAGCTTTCCAGTCTTTAGGGATGCAATTATCCATGCAATGCTTTTATTATAAAGATGCATTTTTATGGTGAAAATGATCTTCCCAAAACTTGAAACTCACGCGCTGCTTATGTATGCCAGTTAGGGTCTACACCCCTTGTAAAGGGGATTAATGTGCTTAATTTTAAGAAGTTTTGTGATACAAACCTTATCAAAGCATATAGGCCTATGGGTTAGGCTACATGAGGTGTGCGACTATGATTAGAAAAACCCTCAAAAAAAGGCATTGTTTCTTATGCTGGGCATCATTCACAAGTGATAATATAGTAATTCACAAGTGATAGGCTATTGTCACCAATCAGACTATTATTGATTTAATCTTGTCTTTACATGTACTAAATAATATGTGTGTGGAATTTGTTTTGATTTAGAATGGACCATTATCATGCACCTGTATCGAAACAGGGGCAGCGGGGAAAAATACATGTCATCTATGCACTTAAAAAAGGAAAAACGCTTTTCGAGTGGTTCGTTTTCATGCCAGCCTGGTAGGCTATACTCCTGTTGTAAATATAAGCAATGTGCTTAATATTAGGAAAGTTGAGAAATAAATAGTAGGCCTAGCCTATAGAAAGCTGATATGATCCTTTTTTTAGTAGACGCCACCGTTTTTTCACGCAATTGCATAGCCTATAGAAATGTTGCACAACATGATCTCATGGCCTCTCATTGTGTTTGATTAGATTTTCGATTACATTTGCATTGATGTCAGAGTGATTAGAGGGACAATAGAGTGCTGAGTACCAGGCAGTTAGTATGTTTGGTAGGCTACTAATGACCAGCAGCAGCATCAGAGCTTTGAGAAGCCTAATTACTGTGACTAAACGGTCACGTGGAATTTGACTGCCTTCATGACTTGTGACTGCCTGTGTGGCGGTAATACGGTCACCGCAGCCCTAGCTATGACCCGTTTTTGTGGTTACAGTATGTTCTTGCACCACTGACATGTGCTGCTCTGTGTAAGAGGGAACAGAGAGAAAGGGTATAGGTAAAAACAAAAATGTCCTCTGTATATGTGAGGCCTGTACAGAAATGCTAACAGGGGTCTTCTGAGCTTAGGGCTCAATGTCAGCGCCTGAACCCCCTTTTACCTGCCCTCTCACTCTCCTCGGAATTCATAGTAGTTGGATCACTCCAGGACTGACCCTGGGCCCCAGGGCTGCCCCCTAGTGCAGGCTGGGGGTCCCCACACACCCCCATCCCAGCCTTGGGGGTCATCCCCAACATCTCCCTAGCCCGCCCTGTCAAGTTAGGACCTATTGGGAACCAATGTTAGCAACCCCCCTCTTCTGGCTCTCTCCCCTCCAGGAAACAGGGCCCTACTCCTCCACCACTCTGGCCACTGCAGCGCTTGACAGCTAATATTTGTCTGCCAAAATCTGTGTCTATAATCCGTACTTCCACGCAGGGATCCCGTTACGGCCTGTCTTGAGTATGCCAGCTGTTCAAACATGGTGATTAATTAAAGGAATTCTGTTTGTAAAACAATCCCCCAACCTCTCTCTCTCTTGGCCCCGTTCACCAATTCCCCCTCCCCTCCCGTCCTCTCCCCTCGGACCCCCAGCTCGGCCTCAGCCTCGGCCCGGCGAGCGGTTAGCCATTATTAAGACCCCCAAGCGGCAGAGCGAGCGGTCTCCTTGCATTAAGCATGATTCTCCCAGAGGTCCCCCACATTAGCAACACAAACATCTCAGATGGCGGAGAGGGGAGGGGTGGTAATGGAAGGGAGGATTGGACCTCTCAGGCTAGCAGGACAGCAGATGGGTGGGAGCCGGTAAAGTCGGGCTAGTGGTGTGGTTGTTAGATGTATGTTTTATGGCTCCATTAGCAGGTGAGGTCTCTTGTTGCCGGTTGAAACTGGACGTTCTCTCTTGCCCTCCCTCCTCCGTCTCTCTCTCCCTCTCTCCCTCTTGCTTTCTCTCTCTCCCTGGTTCTTGTGAGCAGTGCAGGTGCTTTCTATTCATCATGAGCGAGACAGATGCCTCAACTCCCATCAGGCCATGGTAAGCGGTGACCTCGCTCATTCACACCGTCCTGCAGCGCCAGGGCCAGAGGTCACATGGGCTCCAGCGGCACCCTGGCATCTGTCTGCACACACACACACGTGCATGCACAAACGCAAACACTCTAACACACACACTCGCACAGCTGCCTCATCACAGGTACCCAGAGCACATAAAAGTCTGACAAAGCCTAGCCTTGGAGACACCAGAGAGCAGTGTGTCCAATCAAAAACGCATATTTTGACCAATGGGTACAATTGTGTAATTCTGTAGATAATCTTCAAAGAAAACCAATGGTCCAAACCTCATGTCTTATCCTAATCCATCCAAACGTTATTGGAGTTTTTATCCTTATAGGATGGCCAAAACTAGGGTGACTAACTAGAGAAAAAAAGTGGTAAAAAATCTGAAAAATGTCTATAGCATCGCGTCAGCTAGGCTGAATGCTGTGTGAGAATTAAGGCTATCTGACAGGCTTTCCTGTTGAACTCATCATCTTTCAATATCGATTTTGAGACATGATGTAGTATTTTCATATTTTAGAAATACAAGTGTATCTGAAATGTCAACAGAGCGCTGAGCGTATAGCAAGATTAATATCTTTAAAGCCTTTTACATTTAATTTAGCTCGTGTCATCCTAATTTAACTTTTTGTGACTTGCGGAAACAACTTTGAAGACACGTACCACAACATGTAAAATCCTCAAAAGTGGCTGCGAGAAAGCTGCATCGCTCTGTCAACAGAACTTGGTGCCTATTATTGGGTGTATTAGGTTACGAAATCCGACTTTTTGGATATAATGTTAATGATATGTTATAGAAGACACCACTGAACGATTCAGAACATGAAGAATTATATTTGTCTTGGTAAAATGTATTTGATAAAGTAAGGAAGTGAAATTTTATCACCAAAGTGCGTTTTCACCCACTCTGGGCAGACACCCTACAGAGAGGTTGGAGTGCTCACAGGACATATGTGGCTCACCGCCTTGATTCGGTCTTAGAGGCAGCTGTCCCAATTAGAGGCAGCTGTTTGTCGTTGCCTCTAATGGGGAATCCTATATAGTTTGGTTCCTTCCCACCTGTGTTTGTGGGTTATTGTTTTGAGTTAGTGCATTTGTTTGTTTGTTTGTTTGTTTGTTTGTTTGTTTGTTTGTTTGTTTGTTTGTTTGTTTGTTTGTTTGTGTGTGCTATGTAAGTTCTGATCTGTTGTTCTTTATTGTTTTTGTACGTTTTACAGTTATAAATAAATATGTGGAACTACCAACACGCGGCACCTTGGTCCTCTCCTTTCTTGGATCGTGACACACATCCAATGGTGGAAAAAGTACAAAATTGTCATACTTGAGTAAAAGTAAAGATACCTTATTAGAAAATGACTGAAGTAAAAGTCACCCAGTAAAATACTACTTGAGTAAAAGTCTAAAAGTATTTGGTTTTAAAAATACTTAAGTATCAAAAGTAAACGTATAAATCATTTCAAATTCCTTATATTAAACCAGACGGCCTAATTTTATTTTTAATTTTTTTTATTGACGGATAGGCAGGGGCACACTCCAACACAATAATTTACAAAAAAAGCATTTGTGTTTAGTGAGTCCGTCAGATCAGAGGCAGTAGGGATGACCAGGGATGTTCTCATGATAAGTGTGTGAATTGGACAATTTTCCAATTTTCCCTGGTACTTTTGGGTGTCAGGGAAAATGTATGGAGTAAAAAGTACATTTCTTTCTTCGGAATGTGGTGAAGTAAAAGTAAAAGTTGCCAAAAATATAGATAGTAAAGTAATGTGCAGATACCCCCAAAAAATACAAAAGTAGTATTTTACTGAAGTACTTTACACCACTGCCCAAATGCCTTCACACCAGTACATTAGCATATTTTATGTACTGTTACACACGCACTTATCACATAGTATTCATGCATAAGTTAAGGACATGCAACCTGAGTTGAAACCTGAGTGAGGTGCACATGTACATACAGTACATAAACAGTACATAAGCAGATGCATGCGCCATATATTTATGTGGTGGACACTTGATACGGTCACATGACATTGTTATGGTATGTCACAAAATCATGTTACGACCACACATATTTTGCTAAGTCTTGCTAAGTGGATGGGTCTCTACAGAAGGTGTAAACAGGAAACACAGCCAAATGGTTAATTGCATAGTAGCTATATCAGAAATAGCATCAATATAAATAAAATTATATGCAGTATGTACAATAGAGCAATATCAATGTCAGTGAAAGACGAGGTAGTTATATGTATACAATCAGGGATAAAGTAGCTGAGCAGCAGGATACATTTTTTTGTAGCAGCAACGTATGGCGTGTGTGTTAGGAGAGAGTCATTTGAATAGAGGCACTGCAGATAGTGTTGATGACTGGTCCGTCTGAACCACGCATGAACAAGGTAATCTACATTCGGAGAGCCTGTTTCTGTCCTTCCCTTGACTTTGGTGCAGGGCATGTGATGTCCATAGCCTCTTTGTTGCAAAACTCCCTGATCTTGTCAAAAAGATAAGTTTGTCTAGATGTGTACTGTCCAGGTGGTGCTTGTACAGGCAGACCATCTATGGGAGGAAGGATGTCAGCGTTGCGCAGCAGCTGAAACCTGGTTCCGACTGAGTCCGAACGCTCCATGGCCAAAACAACACCAGGCTCAAGAGCATCGAAGCTGTAAAACATGGAATAAGAACAACAAAAAATCAGAAGACATTACAACCTTGCACAACATCAATTCACCTCCCAAGTTTATATAAGAAGAATTACCTCATACAATGCAATGAAAATGATTTTCACCTGAAGTGCTGGTACTGCTTGATCTGTGGTACAGAGTCAGGTGTTGTTTCCAGCCATAGCTTTTCACCAGCACCGTATCATCCTCCAGTCCAACCAGCTGTGGGATGTTGACCCCACTATATTATAGTGTCCTGCTGGAAAACAGGAGGACCAGGAGGACGTAAACAGCCTGGGCCACACCTAGCACACGAGACATGCTATGGACCCTGTCCTCTGAACAACGTAATGGCTCTGTCTGCAAATTCGCACAGATATCTCATCACAGAAACCTAAAGAGCTCATAAAAGCAATTGGACCGAAGCTAATCAAACACCACCAAAGGAATCTGTACTTTCTAAACAGCCAATAGGAAGTTCCTCAAGTGATTTTTATGAGGAGTCTGGGTTGTGTCTGCCTAATAACGTAAAACGAAAGTGTTCCAAAAGGGTTCTTCAGCTGTCTCCATAGGAGAATCCTTTGAAGAATGCTTTTGGTTCCAGGTAGAACCCTTTTGGGTTCCAGGTAGAACCCTTTCCACAAAGCATTCTTCAAAGGATTCTCCTATGGAGACAGCTGAAGAACCCATTCAGGTTCTAGATAACACCATTTTTTTTTTATAAAAGTGTGCACTGCAAAGGACTTGGTGAAAGAATTAGGGCATCGGCCTACAACATGGCCACTCGCTACCTGGGTCACCGACCCATTTCTCCTATGATCATCCCGTCACCTCGGGTCTCAGACATCAAGCAGACTGCTGTCACTGGCTCTCTCCAGGTCTAAGCGCTTAAATCCTGTTGCCCGACCTAATTCACACCACAGTCCCAGTCTCAGGACCCCGAGAGGGGGAACAAGGCCAACTGCCCTCCTTAAAACCCAGCCTTATCTCTGGGCCAGTTAGACTTACTGGGACAGACAACCGCGTCTCCACTTAACACAATGGAAGCAATTGTGGGGGGGGAAATATAAATGGCCAAGAAATTCTAAAATGCAAATGTGGGAATTTACCAATTTAGTTATTTATGGCAATTGACTTGGTCTTTCCAGTCCTGTCTATTGAAATCTACTCTTATTTCCTTCATGTGAGGTACCAAAGAGGCACAGAGTGGGGTAGACGGAGGCCCGGTGCTAAGCTGACAGACCGTAATGCGGAAAGGTAGAACTTATAGTGGTATTACAGCTCTCCTGAGCGGCTTATGACAGCCTGGGCTCTTCCACTCTGGATTCAGGGAAATCTGGGATTCCTGGGAGGTATTAGATGACTCTAACCGGAAATCCCCTCTCTGTGACCACTGGTGTTTGTTTTTCTTAGCCAGGCCCCGAGATGGGTGGCATTCCGGGCTAGGCCTTCGCTCTCTCACTTCCAGATGCCCAGGAGTGAATCGTTAGCGGCGGTCTTCATGCCTGGCTGGCGTTGTGTGGAAGGGATCCAGCCTATAACAAGCTGAGAAAACCAGCTACAGTGCACTCCCCCACCACCACCACCTCCTTCTTCCTCCTCCACCTCCACCTTGGCCTGTAGCAAAAATACCACCTGACCGGGGAGAGAACCATGCCACACAGGATGGGGGCTCAGAGGCCTTCCTGTGTAGTCATGGACATACGTGAAGAGACTTTTGGCAAATTGACAATTTCACACCCTCCTCTGTTCTGTTCTGTTGGCTACCCTACACAGTTTATAGGAGTTAGCCAAGGGTCAGGCAGGCGGGCAAAGAGGCAGAAATGCTGGCAGACACAAAGGCAGGCAGACAGCCAAGGAGACAGGCAGGCAAGGCAAGGAATCAGGAAGAGAGGCAGCAAGATTGAGAGGCAGGCAGAGAGGCAGGCAGAGAGGCAGGCAGGTAGAGAGGCAAGCAGAGAGGCAGAGAGGCAAGCAGAGAGGCAGGCAGGCAGAGAGGCAGGTCGGCAGGCATCAGAAGCTAGGTATTAAAATGGCCCCCTGGTTGAGGTGGTTTGTGATGACAGAAACCTGTTCTAAGAAGCCAGAAGACTGGGCTTCACTGTGATGTGTGGGGCTGATTTGGACCTGCTGTACCACTTCTGCACTGAAGCCATGCCTGCCTGGAAACAACTCAGAGAAATAGGGAGGGAAGAAAAAAGGAAAAATAAGAAAAAAAACATTGAGCTGGAAGCGTTCATTTATCCTGGCAAATCTCTGCTGCACCTGCGATGACAACGCCTTGTGTGCAGTGTAGTGATTTTGTATCGTTGAATTGGGGGCTGAGGCTGGGGTGGTGCAGGGCTACATAGAGGGAGAGAATGACATCAAGCGTTCCCCCAACCTGTAAATCAATGACAAGACTCAGACGGTCACCCCGAAACCCCCACCCAGCTTCCCCCGATGGACTACAGGGGGGGATAGAGAGGAGGGGGAAAGCTGGGGCAGAAATCCACATCTCCCCCTTACCACCCTGTTCACACACCCCTCACCAACCCTTCAAGTCCCTTTCCTGCCCCTCTCACATGCACACAAGCACGCAAATGCATACACATACACACACGCACACACACATACATACACTACCATTCCAAAGTTTGGGGTCACTTAGAAATGTCCTTGCTTTTGTCAATTTTTTTGTCCATTAAAATAACAG
Organism: Brachymystax lenok tsinlingensis; assembly: GCA_030435695.1. NCBI lineage: Eukaryota > Metazoa > Chordata > Actinopteri > Salmoniformes > Salmonidae > Brachymystax > Brachymystax lenok. Next base: position 14,035,239 of record CM059808.1, on the reverse strand, counting down.
TGTAGACATTGTTAATGTTGTAAATGTCTATTTTAATGGACAAAAAAAATTGCTAAGTGATCCCAAACTTTGAACGGTAGTGTACACATACATGCACATATACACGCAGACACGTTTGTTCTACTATCCTTGTGAGGACCAAACAACTGATTCCCATTCAAAATCCTATTTTCCATAACCCTTTAACCCTAACCCTAAACCTAACCCTAAACTTAACCCTAACCTTAAACCCAAACCTCTAACCCTGACCCTAAATCGAACCCCTAACCCTAAATCTTACCCTTTCCCTAATGGCATCGGAGGAGATAAACCTAACCATATTTTGCCTGTCCTTGTGGTGACAGGCAAAATGTCCCCACTTGTCCGAATTGTACTTGTTTTACTATCATTGTGAGGACTTCTGGTCCTCACAAAGATAGCAAAACCAAAAACATACACACACACTCTCAAGTTGTTTTAAATCATAATATGTAACCAGGCTGTAATCACATTATTGCACACATGGTGATTTTGACAAGTGGAGGGGAGTCATGTGCTGGGGCTTTGGCAACGTTCACACACACCACTCTCCCAGCTGTGAGCTCAGTCCCCCCTCCCCACCACGCTGCCTCCCTGCCAGACCCCAGACTATGTGCTGCTCCAATCCACTTAATTCGCTCTGCTCATAGTTCTGGACTTGTGGCAGCACATTAATGCTACATGAAAGGTATTCATTTGTCCACCTCTATGTTGACGGTAGCTTTCTAACCTTCATTCAAGGTGTTATGTTTGTACCTATATGTGGCTAGGTATATTTTGGATGTGCTTTACATCTGCACTCTTATGAGCAAAACACTTCCTTTGATCTTCCTAGCTGGTTTGGTCCTAGTCAACCCCCGCCCCTTCCCCCGTGTGTCTGTACTTGCGTGGATGTGTAAATGATCTGTATCGTGTGTATGTATGTATATAATTTGATGTGTACTCGGTGAGTGCGTACCGCACATGTTTGCGTGCAAGTGTGTCTGCACAAGTCGTGACAGTGATCAGATGGAGATGGGGCCCGGGGATGGCCATGCCGTCAGGCCCCAAGCTGCAGGCCAGTTAACCGGCCCCAGAGCCTCCACAGAGCCTCCACGCCTCAGGATAACGTGAGAGAGGAAAGAGGTCGACGGCGGAGCACTCGCTCTTCCCATCTTCTCTTTCATTCTTTCTGAGGTGTGGCTGCACTCACAGCCGCTCTACTAACAAGATCAGGCTGTGGGTTGGGCCTCCCTCTGCCAGCTGTGTGTGTGTGAGTGTGTGTGTGTGTGTGTTTATTAGGAGGAGGGTGGGTGGGGTGGGGGGCAGAACTTATTTCCAGATTTACTTCTGCAATTTTACCTGCACTCTTTTACTTGTACATGGAGTAACTATAATTATTGTTGTACAAAATCAACATAATGTCACATTTCCATTCACAACTGGACGACATACTAAAAACATGCTTGAAAACAGTGCACACCGAGTAAGATCTCATCTCTAAATGCTCACAGGTTCAACCCTGTCTCTTATGAGCTCTCTCTAGTACGGTGGTCAAAACAGAAGATAACGCTCACGGCCCAGGAATGTCAGGAATGGCTTTGTTTGACGTTCCCTTCAGGGGGAAATATATTGTGACGATGCCTGGAAATATGATGCCCATATTTGCCTCTTATCTACATTTCTGAGGCCCAAAGAGCTGAAACCGCTCCAACACCTTGCTATCGGGCTTTAATAGCCAGAGAGATAAGTATGGTTTGTGGCTATGCATGGTGGGGAGAGACTGTGAAACAAACACAGGCAGGCTGCAGTACACCTCTTCAGAAATCTCCCAGACTGTTATCTTGTCTCCTCCACGTGGGATTGCTGAGTTAACATAAGGGGGACGGGGGGACTGAGAGTACATCTTCTTATCGGCACATGTGGGTGACTTAGGTATTAATGTGTGTGTGTTTGTTTGTTTGTGTGTGTGTGAGTATGCGTGCATATCTGTGCAGACCATTTTGTAAAAAAAAGGAATTACTATTTTTTATATCAGTGGAAGTACACAGAATTTAATCTCAAACCAAGAGAATAAGCAAAAGGGTTGAGCCTTGAAAGAAAACCATGTGTTTCTGTGAATATGTATTTGCCTGTCTGTTCTGTACTTGAGTCGGGGTGTATTCATTTCAGAAGAAAGATGGCCAGCAAGAGCACACAGATGCCATGCCCCAGTTAGTACATAGGCTCTAATTTCTGCTCCCTTTGAAGTGTGTGTGTGTGTGTGTGCTTCTGTGCATGCATGTGTGTGTCTGGGAAATGTAGGCTACACTAAAATATAACATGACTATACTAGCCTACACTGAAATATTCTAGGCCGCTGACATTAGATAAACTGGCACCAACTACAGTTCAAGGACCTTCCATGTTGCATTTGAGATTCACTGTGATGGAACTTTTGGAGCCAAAATGGTGGACATTTGGCCAAACTGTACCGTACTGTATTTCAATGGCTCAGGCTCTGGACCATACTCTCATCAGAATAACTCATTTGCCAGATATCCCTGCTCTTCCTGTCCACCTGCACTAGGGCTGCGATGAAAGGAGTCAAATCCCTCCACTCAACACTGCAGAGATACTGTAGAGGGGAAAGGGTGGTAGCCAGAGAACCATTTGAGGGTACAACTGTGCTGTGTGTAGGTTGACCCAGTAGTCCACTGCTCCTCATTTTCATCCACTGCTCCTATGGTGGGGTTGTATGGCTTGACCTGGAGGGTCCCTTTTGTAAGGTAGTACTTAGTGTATGGGAAAAGATTGGGGAACATTGTGTGTGTGTGTGTGTGTGTGTGTGTGTGTGTGTGTGTGTGTGTGTGTGTGTGTGTGTGTGTGTGTGTGTGTGTGTGTGTGTGTGTGTGTGTGTGTGTGTGTGTGTGTGTGTGTGTGGGAGAGTGTGTCACCTTTAGATGGGGAAATGTAGTGAAGCTGTGGTAACGAGGCAGTTTTAGTCAGGGCCTCTGCTTAGTAATACTCCATGTACAACCCTCTTAGTTGGGACATCAAAGAAGCCTCAAATTAGGGAACCATTTTGTTCAAAACAGCAGGTACCTGGAAAAATTAGGAAGTCTCTGTGTAGCAGGAAATACAATGACTCGAGTCATAAACTGACTCACAAACAGCATTGACTCACAAAGTGACTCAGAAACACAACGGACTCACTATCTGAGGAACTCCAGGTAAAAAGTGGGTAAAAAGGTTCTGTGGCATGCCAACATGTTGTTTCCTCCCACAGTAATTATCTCAAGATATAGAGTTTCTGCTAAAGTAACACAGATATAAGATCTGTTTACAGTGTATAGTATAATCCCTAACGTTAACTCTTGAGAGAAAAAAGGCTAATCTGACTTTAAACCAGGTCCTTTAAGGCCAACCTCAAGCAACACCTCTCAAACTTCAGATGGATCATTTAAACCCAAATAATGTTCAGCTCTAATGGAAGCAAATCTCTCATTTGGAAAAACTTGCTTGATACGAAACCCAGCTATCCCACTGTCTGGCTATCTTGAATCTCCAGAGTGAGTTTTGCAACATCACCTGAGAGTTGGCATGGCGTGGACTTGTCTGATCTTGCGTCGGGAGCCATCTCCGCCCCTGGGGCCCCCATGGCCAGATAAAGTTCAGTCGCCGCCCAGATAGCGGCCCCTGAGCTGTGAATCCCCATGCTTGGCAGGATGAAGGGCTGTGATAGGGTGAGATAGCTCACCTGTGTACAGATGGAAGCAGAGACAATGTCCAACCTAGATTAGAGAGAAAGAGGGGAAGATATCCAAACGAGATGAATAGTTTTCCCCAGAAGAAAAACATGATAAACACACAAGTGAGATGAAAGAAGGTGTTTGATCTAGTGTTTGATTCAGTGCTGGATCTCTGTGTGGGAGTGTGTGTGCGTGTGTGTATTCATATTGGAGTATTTATATAAGGGTGTGTACTTGCATGTTTATATACTGTATATGTGTGTATTTCAGTATCCTGTTGTTTATATTTACACTCCTGGCCTGTGGCCACTCTAATATCAAACCACTTGCTAACTTGATAAGAACCTCTCCTTCATGGCAAAAAAATAGGAAAGTTCTTGAGAGCCTCAATCTCAATCTGATCTCCTCTCCCCCTCTCCTCCTGTTGCTTTTGGAGAGATGGTCTGTTGTCACGCAAAAGTCTTCATGGTCTGATGGAAAAAATGTCATTTCAAACAGTTCCACTGTCAGGGCGGGTGAGAGATTGGGCCATCTAATCTCTCACCACAGACGGAATAGGATCTGTTTTGTATGTTTGTAAGGACTGATGTGTGAATGTTTGTATGTATCTCCCCTGAAGATAAACTCCAGGTGGTGTGATAAAGATTGGGCTTCTCTGGCATGCTGTTGTCACGATGATATGAACACTACCCTGAGTGAGTGGACTTATAACCTATGCACAGCTAGTAACAGTTCTGTTTTGACCAACAACAATCACCCCAATGGTAGAATCTTAAAGAGATTTATTTAGAGCAAACTGAGTCCAAAGGGTTAGGGACCAAGTTTTTAAATGTTTTGTCATTTTTTGTTGCGCGGGTACCTACAGGTACATGTTTATACCCGTAGGCTGCCACTCAAAAGAAAAAGTAAAGTAAGAAATACATACAGTTTAATGTAGACGTGTTTATAAACATATTCTATTCTTATTTACAATAAAAGTGACTCTAAAATGACACAATACATTATTTACCTTGAATTTCTATTGGGCACACAATAATCTGAAACACAACCAAAACATGAAGCAAATGCATCCATTTTGACTACTTTAATACACATAGAAGTGAATTTGTCCCAAAACCTTTGATCCCCTATGTACGAAGATATGAATGAAGATACCCTCAAATTAAAGCTGTCAGTCTGCACTTTAACCTCATAGTTGTTGTATCATTTCAAATCCAAAGTGTTGGAGTACAGAGCCAAAACAACAACACATGTGTCACAGTCCCAATACTTTTCGAGCTCACTATATACAGTATATATATATACTGTATATAGTGCTGTGAAAAAGTATTTGCCTCCTTTTAAATTGTCTCTCTGTTTGCATATGTATTATAGTGAATGTTATCAGCTCTTCAACCAAAACCTAATGTTAGATAGGGAAGCAGAGTGAACAAATAACACAATTACATATTTATTTCATAAACAAAATTATACAACACCCAATGCCCCTGTGTGAAAAAGTAATTTCCCCCCTGACAATCAATAACTGGTTGTGCCACCTTTAGCTGTAATGACTGCAACCAAACATTTCCTGTAGTTGTTGATCAGTCTCTCACGTCGCTGTGGAGGAATTTTGGCCCACTCTTCCATGCAGAGCTGCTTTAACTTAGCGACATTTGTGGGTTTTCAAGCATGAACTGCTTGTTTCAAGTCCTGCCACAACATCTCAATTGGGATTAGGTCTGGACTTTGACTAGGTCATTCCAAAACTTCAAATGTGTTACTTTTTAGCCATTTCCATGTAGACTTGATTGTCTGTTTTGGATCTTTGTCTTGCTGCTCACAGACGGATGACCTGATATTCTCCTGTAGAATTCTCTGATACAGAGCAGAATTCATGGATCCTTCTATTAAGGCATGTCGTCCAGGTCCTGAGGCAGCAAAGCATCCCCAAACTATCACACTACCACCACCATGCTTGACCGTTGATATGAGGTTCTTACAGTGGAATGCAGTTCTGGTTTTCGACAGGTATAATGGGACCCATATCGTTCAAAAAGTTATACTTTTGATTCATCTGTCCATAGAACATTCTTCCAAGAGAATTGATGATCATCCAGGTGCATCCCGGTGCTTTCTGGCAAACTTGAGTCAACTTTCTAGACGAGATGGGTCCCATTATGTCTGGCAAAAACCAAACACTGCATTCCACAGTAAGAGCCTCATACCAATGGTCAAGCATGGTGGTGGTAGTGTGATGGTAATCGCAGTAATCGTCTCTGATTGATTGAGAGATTCAAGGAGCTATCATCGTTAAATAACATAACAGATGCAATATTTAAATTCATGCACTTCAAAAGCATTAAACTGCAGGCCACTCCCACATAATATGAAGGAATGTGCCTATCCGATTTAGAGGACACAGTGAACAGTTGGGAGTTGGGGCTAATTTAATCGTAAAACCTTTTCTTGGTGTTAAATACAGTCTGTGAACAAACTTAAAATGTATAAATTGATGGTTCGGATTACGGGATGCCAAGGTCATCTTTTTCCATATTCTGTTCCAGTTGTTCAGATTTTATTAGATTTGTGGACCATACTTTTTTATGGCTAGCTCAGAATATGAGCTTTCCTAAAGTTGTTAATATATTATAGAGATCAGTCCCAGATCATTTATTTATAAATCCCATCATTGGATGGTTCGGTAGTTGGGTTTCCCAGGGGACTCCATAGGCCAGCATAGATTACCTAAAATGTAAATATAGGGAAAAGAAGTTGCCTGGTAATGTGTGTTTGTCTTTCAAATCTTGGAATATTCTCAAACCATCACTCTCTCACTTGAGTATTGTTATTTTGCTCTTTTGTAGCTTTGTCAACAATCTGTATGTTTTCTATACCTGTTCGCTCCTCTCCCTATAGGCTTTACAGACGCTCCCCACCCCTTAGCTGCAACCCTCCTAATTTAGTGTACTCTGCGCAGCGCACACACCCTGTCACGTCCTGGCCATAGATAGCCCTTTTGGCTGCTCTATGGTGGTTTTGGTCAGGACGTGAGCAGGGGTGTGTGTTTGTTCTATGTTATATTTTCTATGTTGGTTGGTTTGGGTTCCCAATTAGAGGCAGCTGTTAGTCGTTGTCTCTAATTGGGAATCCTATTTAGTTGTTTAGTCCCCCACCTGTGTGTGGGATATTGTTTATGTTCAGTGTGTTAGTTGCTGTTGTGCACGACACGTTGAGTTACGATTGTTGTGTTCTTCCTTTTGTTTTGGTGCGTTCAACTAATAAATTATGTTTTACTCAACCCAGAACGCTGCGCCTTGGTCCATCTTTGAAGATCGTGAAACACCCCATGTGGAATTCCTGGTTCTTCTCCCTCCTGATTCTGTCTCCTCGACCCTACTCTCCTCCCTTTGCGCATCCGATGACTCGCACTGTCCGCTTTCCTCCCGCCTGGCTTGGCCCTCCTGCTCGTGGTTGAGTGACTTGCGAGCTTACAGAACAGGGATGTGGGCAGCTAAGTAAAAATGTAAAAAAACTTCCGGAGGACCTATCATGCTTCTGCCTCTAACCCTAGGAAACCTTTTTCCACCTTCTCCTCCCTCCTTAATCCTCCACTACCTCCCTCCCCCCTCTCTGCTGACAACTTTGTAAACCACTTTGAAAAGAAGGTTAACAACATCCGCTCCTCATTCATTCAGCCTATTGAGTCCACTGGTCCCACACAGAACTACCCTACGCCTTGACCTCTTTATCTCCTCTCTCCAAAATAAATCTTGTAACTGAGGCCCGACCGCCCGACAACCTGCCTGCTCTTCCCCATCTCCTCCCCCCTTCTCCAGACCATCTCTAGAGACTTTCTCCCATTCCTCAGTTCCCACATCAACTCATCCCTGACCACTGGCTGCATCCCCTCTGACTTAAAAATGGCCATAGTCACTCCTCTCCTCAAAGATTCAATTCCTGATGTCAAAAACTACAGACTGGTATCCCTTTCTTTTCTTTCCAAAACACTTGAGTGTGCTGTCTCTGATCCACACTTCTCTCAGAACTATCTGCTTGACCCTAACCAGTCAGGCTTCATGACGGGTCACTCAACCGAGACTGCTCTCTGTGTTACGGCGGCTCTCCTCACTGGCAAAGCTGACTTTCTCCTCTAATCTCATCCTCCTAGATCTATCTGCCTGTGACATCGTAAACCCTCAGAACCTCTCCACCCTCTCATGGCTGGGCTGTTCAGGCTCTGCACACTCTAGGATTGCATCCTACCTGGCAGGCTGCTCCTACCAGGTGATGTGGAAAGAATCTGTCTGCACCACGCAATCTCACTACTAGTGTCCCCCAGAGCTCGGTTCTAGGCCCTCTTCTCTCTATACACCAAGTCACTCTGTCATATCCTCACATGGTCTCTCCTATCATTGCAATGACACCTCCAAATATGTCAGCTTGAATGCCGGCCCACCACCTCAACAAGGCGGAGCTGCAGTTTTTCCCGGGGAAGGCCTGCTCACTCCAAGACCTCTCCATCACGGTTGACAACTTCACAGTGTCCCCCTCCCAGAGTGCAAAGACCCTTGGTGTGAGCCTGGACAACACCCTGTCGTTCTCTGCAAACATCAAAGCAGTTACTCGCTCCTACATGTTCATGCTCTACAACATCCAAAGAGTACGACCATACCTCCCACAGGAAGCGGTGCAGGTTCTAATCCAGGCACTTGTCATCTCCTGTCTGGACTACTGCAACTCGCTGTTATACAGAACACTGCAGCCCGCCTGGTGTTCAACCTTCCCAAGTTCTCCCATGTCACCTCGCTCCTCCACACCACTGGCTTCCAGTAGAAGCTCGCATCCACTACAAGACCATGGTAGTTGCCTACGGAGCATTAAGAGGAACTGGCCCTCCCTACCTTCAGGCTATGCTCAAACCCTACAGAGTACTTTGTTCTGCCACCTCGGGTCTCTTGGCCCTCCCCCCTATGGGAGGGAAGCTCCCGCTTAGCCCAGTCTTCTCTGTCCTGGCACCCCAATGGTGGAACCAGCTTCCTCCTGAAAGTAGGACAGAAGAGTCCCTGCCGTTCTTCAGAAAACATCTGAAACCCTACCTCTTCAAAGAGTATCTTAAATATTCCCACAGCAGATGTGTACAGTTCTTTATAGAAGCGGGAGAATCTTTGATTGATTTGGGTTGTGATAGTAATTCCCGTTTCAGATTCAATAGTTGTTATATCCGCTAATAGATCATTACTGCGTTGCTTATTGACCAGCAAACAACTAGGACGATTACCATGGAAGTAATGGTTTAGTTCAACTCTACAAATGGCAAATTCTGCTCTCTGGCTTGACTTTGGAAAGAATAATAGCTACCTTGTCTGAAAAGTGTTGCTGAGAACGCTGTAACGCGGTTAACAACATTTCCAATTGTGAGCTCTTCTTTAATTGTAATTTAATCAACGATGCAGTTGCATTATTTTGGTGGCGTCCCATAGAGTCCAGCTATCATCGACTGAATTTTATTGATCATTATGAATTAATTTAGTTCAAATTTATCACAATGTAGCAATAAAGCGTTGAAATACCAACTTGTGGCTATTTTAGTAGATTCTAAGATTTTAAGTTGGCATTAATATGTATGGTGGTCAGACAAGCTCATGTCGAATTTTTATTTCTTAATTAAAGAAAATAGAGGTGTCGATAGTATGAAATCAATTTGTGAGAATGTTTTATGCCTGTTTGAGTATAAAGTGTACTTTTTTTGCTTTAGGGTTAATAATCCGAGTATATGCTGGAGAGCCTTGGTTGTGTGTGGATTGTAGTTGGTCTTATTAGATTTGTCTCGCTTGTCCAAAATGGCATTCAAGTCTGTCCCAATGACCAGATGAAATTCAGCTAATTCTAAAAATATGCTGTTCAGAAAATCCAAAATACATGAATTTGGAGTGTACACATAAATAAATGTCACGATCGTCGTTTGAATAAATGGACCAAGGCGCAGCGTGCGTAAAGTTCCACATATTTAATAAAGGTGGAACATACAAAAACCCAACAAAGAAAACAACTGATCGTACAATACGTAGCGCTAAAAGGCACTAACACAAACAATATCCCACAAATGCAGGTGGGAACAGAACACACTCAGTATGATCCCCAATTAGAGGTAACGAAAAACAGCTGCCTCTAATTGGGAAACATACACAACACCAACATAGAAATATAACTAGAAAACCCCCCTAGTCCCCGTCCTGACCTAAAACACCACAGAGAACCCTGAGGGCTCTCTATGGCCAGGGCGTGACAATAAAGGCCATTTTCTTTCCATTATAGATACATTTAAGGAAAGTGAGTCTGCCTTCAAGGTCTTCATCTTTACCCAAGATGGTGATTTTGAGTTTCTTTTGTATCATTATGATTATACCTTTAGTTGTGTTCAGGCTGATGAAAAAAGCAGCCAGTTTGTAGAAATGGTCCTCTGTTCTATGTGCGTCCTTGGAGTCCAATGTATTGTACAGCAATAATAGTGTTCCTTTTACCCAATTGAGGGGTATTAATCACAAACTCCTAACCTCCACTTAACAAATGTATGTTTTAATGTGGTTCAATTGGATTGAGTACGTCGGCCCCACCCATGCAGTGTACAAGAAGCCTATTTACCATAATGTAGAACATTATTACACAATAAAGAATGATATCGCCACTACTGTTGAGGCCATTCTGAGCTCAGAATCACAAAGGAGACACAGCTTAGCATACAGCACAAAATGACCAGAGCACCAAAACATACACTTCCAGCGCATTTAAACGCAAAGACGTGGACATAAACAGTGAATACAAAGTTAGGATAACTCCTATGCAGAGTAAAAAAGACTTTATGAAATCATGTAAATAAAGTCAGCCAAGGATCTGACCAAAACAAATAAACAGAAAGCCACTAAAAAGAAACTCCCAAACTGCAGGTCTCTTTCTCATCTGTCTTTCTGTCTCTCTCGCTCTGTAGTGTGTCTGTGTAGTACAGCATCTGAGAGTATTTATGGACTGGCTCTAAGTGGAAGTCATTACGAGCCGTTTGAGTATACTTGTTGCTGATAGCGCTGGTTCTGGGTCCACCCAAGGCCCCTGACGTTGGTGGTCCCAGCTGGAGAGAGAGAAGGATGAGGGGAGAGAGAGTGCGAAGAGGAAGAGCGGGAGAAAGGGTTGAAAAATATAGCTAGAGAGAGAGCAGAACCCTTGGCCTCTGCCCTTCCCCTTCTATTTGCCTCTGCTGCAGATGTGGTTGCACTAAGGGAGGAAAAAATCTTCATAAAGTTATAATTATCCACATGAACGGAGACCACATTTTGAACAGCTACACTCACGCAAACGCACACGCAATAACCTTGACTACATAAGAAAGATAATATGGGAGCCATTCCACATTTTCCAAAGGGTTACCATCTGTAAAGTGATTTTCATGATAAATCAATGTAATAACGGAATACTAGGAGATAAGTTACGATTAGAATAATCAAACTGGAAAGATCAGGTATTTTCTTCAAAAATGTACATGGTCAGTATAGCAACACAAACCTTTTAAATGTCAACATCGATGGAGCAGCTGTAAAAAAGATCATAGGGGCCATGCCAAATTGTTTCAGCCTTCAGGCTACCCAAGAGGAAAAGACGGCGAAAGAGGCAAGAGAGCGGGCGTCCTAGTGAGACTAATGCAAAGAGAGAACCGGCCACCAATTCCCTCCATTCTATTGGCCACTTTATAATAAGATGGATGACCTCCGAACGCGGATTTGCGATCAACGGGACTCTTGTAACAGTAATATCCTCAGTTTTCTGAAACATACCTTTTGGACAAGATATCCCCATGTTTATTCATCAACAACAACTGGTGTGCTGACTCAAGTGCAGTGGTAGTCTCGACCTATTGTTCACCTGTCTTGGAATACCTGATTGTCAAATGCCGACCCTTCTACCTTCCCAGAGAGTTTTCATCTGTTATCGTGACTGCTGTATACATTGCACCTCAGGACAACAACAAGCTGGCACTTCACGAACTGTGCGAGGTTATAAATGAGCAGGAAACCATGCATCCGGAGGCTGCTTTTCTTATTGCCTGTGATTTTAATTCCGACTCATTAAGACATGTGATGCCCAACTTCTATCAACACGTCTCCTTCGCCACAAGGGGTGATAAAGTACTGGACCACTGTTACTCAACCCACATGCAAACATACAAGGCCTTCCCATCGCTGCCGTCGTCCCCACAGTTAAGGTTCGCTGCTTCCCCAATCAAAAGCCCTCTATTTAAATCTGAGGTGCGCACTAAGCTAAAGGACAGAGATACCGCTCACAGGGCTATCGCAGCCGAACCCGAGGCTATGGTAGAGGACACGAACGCGTACAAGAAGTCCCGCTACGACCTCCGCAGAGCCATCAAACAATATTGTTCGTATTACCACTAGTATAATACCATAAGTATTTATGCTCCTGTTTACAGTCACTTTCCAGCCCTGTTCACATGTATATCCGCCTTTCAGGCCTACAGTGTCACTCTTTCTCACGCTAACATCAACACACCTATTTACATACACACACTCACCACAACCTACACACCCACCCACCACTTATGCTGCCGCCATTTTTATTATTATTATAAAATATCCTACTACCAGTCACTTTCTCCTAATTCCTGCCTATATGTACATATCTACCTCAAATGCTCCAGTATCCCTGCACACTGTGAATTTGTTATTGGCAGCTTCCTATCTTATTATTTGTGTTTTCATTATACATACTTATGTACATACATACATACACTACCGGTCAAAAGTTTTTTCTTATTTTTTACTAATATTTTTTACTATTTTCTACATTGTAGAATAATAGGGAAGACATCAAAACTATGAAATAACACATATGGAATCATGTGTTAAACAAATCAAAATATATTTTAGATTCTTCAAAGTAGCCACGCTTTGCCTTGATGACAGCTTTGCACACTCTTGGCATTCTCTTAACCAGCTTCACCTGGAATACTTTTCCAGGTGAAGGAGATCCCACATATGCATTCTCTTAACCAGCTTCACCTGGAATACTTTTCTTGAAGGAGATCCCACATATGCTGAGCACTTGTTGGCTGCTTTTCCGTCACTTTGCGGTCCAACTCATCCCAAACCATGTGTGGTAACCACACATGCGGAGATCATCCGTTCACCTACTCTGGCGTCTCACAAAGACACGGCAGTTTGAACCAAAAATCTCAAATTTGGACTAATCAGACCAAAGGACAGATTTCCACCGGTCTAATGTCCATTGTTCGTGTTTCTTGGCAGTTGATGTTGAGATGTCTGTTACTTGAACTCTGTGAAGCATTTATTTGGGTTGCAATCTGAGGTGCAGTTAAATCTAATTAACTTATCCTCTGCATTTTTGTGACTGCACTTGAAAAAAACGTTCTTGAAATGTTCAGTATTGACTGACCTTCATGTCTTAAAATAATGATGGTCTGTCGTTTCTCTTTGCTTATTTGAGCTGTTCTTGCAATAATATGGAATTGGTCTTTTACCAAATAGGGATATCTTCTGTATAACACCCCTACCTTCACAACACAACTGATTGTCTCAGCGCACTAAGAAGAAAAAAATTCCACAAATGAACTTTTAACAAGGCATATCTGTTAAGTGAAATGCATTCCAGGTGACTACCTCATGAAGCTGGTTGAGAGAATGCCAAGAGTGTGCAAAGCTGTCATCAAGGCAAAGGGTGGATACTTTGAAGAATCTCAAATATTAAATATATTTTGATTTGCTTAACACTTTTCTAGATACTACGTCATTCCATATGTGTTATATCATAGTTTTGATGGCCTCACTATTATTCTACAATATAGAAAATAGTAAAAATAAAGGGAAACCCCTGGAATGAGTAGGTGGGTCCAAACCTTTTACTGGTAGTGTGTGTGTGGTATTAGTTATACAATTTTGATATTGATGACTGCACTGTTGGGTAGAGCATGCAAGTTAAGCATTTCACTGTACCATTGCATGTGATGAACTTGAACAAAAAAGGAATATAAGGTAGTTGATACTCCATTTCTACAAAAAAATGATCACAAACATTACCAGAAAAACCTGCTCTTTTCAACTTTCAGGAGGCGGTGCAGGCAGTGCATTCGACACAGGGATTCAACCATCTCACGAGTGGTTCCAATGTGTTTACTATTGCCTTTCTAAAACTGGTTTGTATCAGCTTACTTAACAGTGTATTTCACTTCAGGACATTTGGAGAAATAACCAAATAAACCTCTCAAGACAGGAATGTTCCCTGGAGCTGCCAGGTTCAAAGCAAAGCTGGGTCCTTGTTGTCCCCTGGGTTGCCCGGGGTGGGTGCCTGCTGCCTGCCTTTCCGCCTGCGTTTGGGGTGAAACATGTTTTACCAAGGTCCCTCTGGTCACAGAGGCATTGGGTGAGACGGGGTCACAGGAAGAACATTTAGGATGTGAAGAAGGTAAGAAAAGAGGAGTGGAGATGGGGGGGAGGAGCAGCCGACAGCTGCCCCAGCTTTGACACTTTGCCCAGAAGAGCACACTGAGAATTCAAACAACAGCGTCTCTCAGATGTTCCACTTCCTCTTGTAAAGCGCAAGAATTCTTTCATGTTACAAGTGCTTTTGTTTTATGGCCACGGCCCCGGCCCCGGCGAGTGGCTCCCTCCTTTGCCTGGTGCAAAGCCCAGTCGCTCGCAAATTTCTCCACCCGGCCATCTTACTCAGGGGTGGAGTGTGTGTGCGTGCGTGTGTGTGTACTGGTGGTTTGGACGAGGGTGGATGCGGGGAGGGTACATCCCTTTCTACTAGCCACTCCATCCATCATGTTGTCCCAGCTGCACCAGGGACCACAGTGCGGTGCATCCCTTTTGAAAGTCAACATGATAAGAATTCCTTGGTATAAGTGGCAGGGCCCACGCTTTTATGGCATCTGGACTGCTTCTTCATAAAGGCCTATGGTATGGTCCGTTGACTGTCTGGGGGACTGACTGTCTGTGGTTGACTGTCTGCTGAAAACAGACTCCGAGGTTGACTCACATTTCAAACACAACACTTCCTGTGTCATCATGACAATGATAGGGTGTCCTTGCACCCAGACTGTGATGTCACACTGACGCATAATGTTAAAGGAAGCACCACACTCAGCTCTGGTTTACACACACACAAACTGTAAGGTCTGGACTCCCCAACCATCTAATTAAGACTGTGTTTACATGCGTCACCGTGACGACAAAAGGCGGACCGCGGAGGCCGGAGTTAATACCAGCCGCTACACTAACTTCATAGCGACTTGAACTAAAATAATGTTTATTTCTTTCTATACTATATAATATTTGATTTGTATAGCATGTTTTCTAAGAAATCTGCCCACCAGAAACTAGACCAGAAAATAAGACACAGTATGCGCTCCCTGAATAACAAGTCAAGAAAGAAACGTAAGTCACATACTTGGCAGTCTGATATGATCATACCCTTATGCATGATGGATGGAGGGTATGATCATACCCTTATGCATGATGGATGGAGGGTATGATCATACCCTTATGCATGATGGATGGAGGGTATGATCATATCAGACAGCCATGAAGAAAACAAGTATGTGACTTCAGTTTCTTTTTTATTTTGGGCTCTTTTCCATCCATAGCGCTGAAGATCCATGCTACCGCACGATTGAAATGTAAAAGTAATTTCAGATTGAGCCGACATATGCAGTGTTTACTGTCTCAGCGAACACAAAAATATTGCTCGGTTCTTCAGTGCTACGGATTTAAATCTCATTACTTTAAAGTAGGAAGAGGATGTTCAATCCAAATTGTGAAGGAACTACACAGACACACTTTTTTAACAAAGATCAATGCTCCTCCACTGTTGGGATTTCCTAAACCCTGGACCCCATCCTTGTTTTTGTGTTTCCTTCCAATCGAATTCATCATGTGTTCCACAGACAGACAACGTAGGCCAGACACCTGCCATATGGGGCCTTTCTATCTGGAGAGAGAGAGAGAGAGAGAGAGAGAGAGAGAGAGAGAGAGAGAGAGAGAGAGAGAGAGAGAGAGAGAGAGAGAGAGAGAGAGAGAGAGAGAGAGAGAGAGCAAAGCTGTCATCAAGGCAAAGGGTGGCTACTTTGAAGAATCTCAAAAATATATGTTGATTTGTTTAACACTTTTTTGGTTACTACATGATTCCATATGTGTTATTTAATATTTAGTTCAGAGCTTCTGCTCTTTTCTGTAACCATATGGAACACAATATATGGCATATACTTGGCATGTAGGATTCTAACTGATGGGTGGCACAAATTGGGATATGGGGGGGGGGAATGGGCAGGGTGTATTCCTACAGTATACTACAAAATTCTATAGTAAGTACTACACATGATTGATTTATACTGATTGTAGTATAGTATTCTACCGTATACTACAGTTTACAACAGAATTCTATAGTAAGTACATGTCAGGTGCCGGGTGTAGCTGGTGCAATTGAGTCAGGCACAGGACAGCAGAGATGAGCAACACAACGTTTACTCAATGGAAATGACAAAGTACCAAACAATACCATGCCCACCAACATATGGACTGACAATCACAGGAACAATAACGCACACAAACATGGGGAAAACAGAGGGTTAAATAATGAACATGTAATTGGGGAATTGAAACCAGGTGTGTATAAAACATAGACAAAACAAATGGAAAAATGAAAAGTGGATCGGCGATGGCTAGAAGGCCGGTGACGTCGACCACCAAACGCCGCCCGAACAAGGAGAGGGACAGACTTTGGAGGAAGTCGTGACAGTACAGTAGTATTCTAAAGTAAACTGTTGTATTTTTTTTATGTGGGCAGGTACATATACAGCTGGACTGGTGCCTCCAAAACATCAGATGAATTGACAGAGAATATATCTCTTCTTTCCATCTGCCTCTTTCCTTTCTTCTCTCTTCTTTCTTTCTCTTGTTCTTTCTCCCTCATTCCCTGCCTCTCTCTCTCTCCCTCGCTCACTGTGCCAGTGCACCTGCACTCTGCGGAGGGAGATTTGGAAATGAAAGGCATTAACCTAGACTTCCAGAGGCTGGAAGAGAAACGCTGCACTGATGATTGATTTTCCAACAAAATCATTTTTATTGGTGCTAAGGAGTATGGATGGTGTACGTGCGTAGGTTTGTGTCCGAGTGTGTGTCTGAGTGTGTGTTCAAGTGTGTGTACGTGCACACATGCGTGGTTCAGGAGTCTGCGTGTATGTGTGTGTGTATGTGTGGGTTGGTTCTTCTATCCTTGTAGGGACCTAAAATCACCAAAGTCCCCACAAGGATAGTAAAACAAGGAAAATTCTCCCTTATGGGGACATTTCCCACATCCCCATGAGGAATACGGATATTTTAAGTTTAGGGGTAAGGTTTAGGGTTACAGTTAGGGTTAGAATCAGGGTTATGGTAACGGTAAGGGGTTAGTGGTTAGGTTTAGGGTTAGGGTTAGGGTTAGGGTTAGGAGTTTGGGTTAGGCTTACGGTTAGGTAAGGGGTTGGGTAAAATAGATTTTGAATGGAAATCAATTTTAGGTCCCCACAAGGATAGAAGAACTGAACGTGTGTGTATGTCTGGTTTGTGAGTGTGTGTGTTTCCTATAAATTGGGTTAGGGGGGTCTGTCCACTGCCAACTACCCAAACAAAATAAATCAAACCAGGTGTCTGATATTACACTCTGCTTTAACATGCTCAACGAGCCCATGCCAGGTAATTCCTTTCCTGCCCCTAATTCAGAAAACAGGTCATAGGATGAAATCAAGATTTCAAAGATAATCTTGGACATAGAAATACAAAGACCTGTATTAGAGCAGGTGCAAGGTTAATAGGATTAGGGGAAAGGGGGGTACCTTCAACTGAAATGTGTCTTCTGTATTTACCCCAACCCCTCTGAATCAGAGAGGTGCAGGGGGCTGCCTTAATCAGGCATCCACGTCTTCGGCACCCAGGGAACAGTGAGTTAACTGCTTTGTTTTGGGGCAGAACAACAGTTTTTTACCTTGTCAGCTCGGGGATTCAAACGTGCAACCTTCTGGTTATAAGTCCAACGCTCTAACCACTAGGCTACCTGCCGACCAGATGTGGCCTGACGCCAATTGATCACGAAGTTGAAGTACAGAGTAGCCAACCAAAGAAAGAGCTGGCTGCAGTGATTGTCAGGTGAGTCTACTCTTCTCTACATTAGATTAGGAGGAGAATGGGAGGAATGTGATGAGAGAGAGAGAGAGAGAGAGAGAGAGGGAAGAAGAAAGAGTTCGAGAGAGAAACCAAAGAGCAAGTTTTCCTATCAATACAAACATAAACACCCCTGCTTGAGTGCTATAATCACCCAAAAAACTAGAGACTCAGCATCCCTATCCTCATTCACACATCCACTATGACTGCAAAAAACACACAAAGGAATTGACTGATTTCCCCTCAAAATGTTCCCTGAGAGTGCAGCAGTGGAGGATTGTGGGTAATTGTTCTATTGGGGAAAGTTCAAGACTGCACATGCTCAGTTTAAACCCTGGCATGGGCTTTGGCCTACTGATGCAGGATAAGTGTACTTCTGTTTATGTCATCTGATATCTCACTCAGCTCTCCTTTCCTCATATCCACTCATCTTCTCTCCTGCTTTTCTATTCGGGAGATAGAAGGCCACAGAAGCGGACATGATATATGATGAATGTAGGATTTGTCTTCTCTCCTCATCCCCCACCCCCAAAAAAACTGTCAAACTGTTGAATGCTGCATTCAAAATGGCAGCTGTGTCAAATGTTTTAGCGCTCTCAGTTTCTCCCTCCCCTCCTACCTCGTTCTTCCTCTCTTCTCTACTTTCTTGCCTTTCCCTCCCTCCTTCCCTCCCTCCTTCCCTCCCTCTCTCCCTGCCTTCCCTCTTTTTTCTGGGCTAGCAGTAGCTAGCATTTCAACACTGCCTCTTGCCAATCTCACCCTCTCTCTACCTCTCTTTCTCTCCTCACTCTAGCCTCTCCCTTCATCCCTCCCTCCTTCGTATTTGGGTTGAATTGATACCAGCCTGTGCTTGTAAGAGTTACAGTACCCTGCCTGTAATGCACTCCAGACAGTCCTGACTTCCTAATGACTGGTTGTGCTCCGAGCCTTTCCGGGCACGGCTGTGGCCTCCAGCCTCCAGCCACCCTACACACACGCACGCACGCACACACACACACACACACACACACACACACACACACACACACACACACACACACACACACACACACACACACACACACACACACACACACACACACACACACACACACACACACACACACACACACACACACACACACACACACGGTGACCAGTCATAGAGAGCGAGCCTCCCCCTGTCCCCCTCTCTCTTCTCCAACCGTGTTCCCCTCTCTCTCTTCCTCTATTTGTCATCATTCTCTCTTCCTCTGTAACCACGCGGTTATAAAGCTTGTCTCCTCCCCCTCCCCTTTCCAACCTGCTCTGTCCTCTTTCTCTATCTTCCCACCACTAAAACCCTGACAGCGAACTGGTAAGAGAGTTAAGTCTTGATCAACAGTGGCTTGTATGGTTCGTCAAAAAAGAGCAACATGAGAGAACTGCTACCAGGTGCACACATCCTTACCACAGGACAAACTAATGACAGTAGGTGGCACGCCCTCAGTGTATCCAATGGAAGGCTCCAATCCATTGGGATAGCCAGTCTGGTCTTCATTAAGTTGCTATTCTTTTCATTTCCCTCCTAATGTTGTTAAGGCACATTAGAACAAAACAAGAGACAAAAGAGGCCCTCTAACCTCAAAGTGATAGACCTCCCCAGCCTTATGCCTAAACTTTGCCCAGCTCATAGGCATAGTGCCTGTAATCCTGTGTGCCGAGGCAGTGCCAGTAGCACGTAAAAAAGGTCATAACCTTACACCTGGATCGTACCCATTCCCCAAATCCTGAGGGCAACACCTCAGCAGGTCTCTTCCGTTACTACGGTAACGGCCTTGTTTGTTTGGTCTGGCTCTCAATTTTTGTAATTTGTTTTATTACAAGATGGAATGGTTTAATTGAAAGTTTGTGCTGCTGTTTTTTCCACTCTTCAACTTTTTGCTGGCCCCAGAGGAAATATTCACTCACAGGAAAAACAACCATCACAAAGTGAGTAACACAGAGAAGAATGCAACGATACTAACACAACCTCCCCAACTCTTACTCTAATCACTAATGATGCCATTAGTGAGGGATACAGAATAGAGATCGAAAGCCCTAACGTGCTTGAAACCAGTTAGACGGGCACTTTTCACTTCCACTGGTATACTTTTCACTTCCACTGGGATACTTTTCACTTCCACTGGGATACTTTTCACTTCCACTGGGATACTTTTCACTTCCACTGGGATACTTTTCACTTCCACTGGGATACTTTTAACTTCCACTGGGATACTTTTCACTTCCACTGGTATACTTTTCACTTCCACTGGGATACTTTTCACTTCCACTGGGATACTTTTCACTTCCACTGGGATACTTTTCACTTCCACTGGGATACTTTTCACTTTCACTGGGATGTTGGCTGAGTTGGCTGGACATGGCTAACTACTAGTAAAATGTAAAGCTGAACATACTCATCTATTAAACATGAATCCAGATCATGAGATCTGGACAACAACCATATGAATTATAACAGAACTGCCATGTCATATTTCATATTAATTCCATTGTCATTCCCGTTTTGATTTGTCTTCACTGTGTGGACATGTTTATCTCACAGGGAGGGGTAATAGTATTTATACATGACTAGCATTCACTAACATAGCCAGGGTGTACCCCAGGCTTCAGTGCTGGCCCATATGTTCATGATCTCACCTTAATGTTCATGGCTGAATGTATACAGTTGTGTATGTCCATGCCAAAAGCAACAAGCAGCCTCTTGACAAACCCTCGCAATGGAGGGAGTGTCAACGTTTGTTCAAGCTTAGGAATAATCTGGGGAAAAGTGCAGGCTTATTTTCACTATGCTAGTCGTACATGTACAAATACACACACTGATACACTGGTGGATGAAACAATGTCTCTCCACAATTAGAAAATCCAGGGTTTATAAATGTCATAATCAGAAAGGAGATGGTCATAGTCAGCATGACAGCCATTAGGTTTTATGTAGTGTTGATGGATCAGTTCTTGTGGTGACTATTTTTTCTGAGGCTAATTTTGTTATTCTTTTTCCACCCCTCCAGCCTTCACCCTTCAACCTCCATCTCCAGGTGGCAAGGCCCTTGCATTGCCCCACTCCCTGCAAAACGAACAATGTTGCTTTTGGCAAAGTTCAAACCTCTTACTCTGAGTCAGGTCTCCTATCTTTGTCAAGCTATGCAAGCAGTTGCTGGGTGGTCTGACGACAGAGTAATATGTTATTGTTTACATTTTACGCATTGTGGGTGCTTACATTTGTACTATTACGCGCGTGCATTAATACACATATGTGAATTGGAAATATGTTTTTTGCATATCTCAAATCCCCCTGAGACCCTCAGAGAGTGAGGTCACGGCCAGGATCAGCCATTATTAACGCCAACCCTGGAGCAATTGGGGCTAAGTGCCTTGCTCAAGGGCACATAGACAGATCTTTCACCTTGTCAGCTCAGGGATTCGAACTAGCAAAATGTTGGTTACTGGCTCAATGCTCTAACCGTTAGGTTACCTGCCGCCTCACCAGAAGTTGCAAACCGTCCCTGTGTGTGCACCCTCAGAGGGGTGGAACAACCGGATGCATCCAGTTTTCAGGGGAAATGGAAAGAGAGCCTGTGACACAACTTCCGTTTTTGTAAATATACAAGGTGACACTCCAGCTTAACTCCTCCTCCACACTTACTGGATTGGTTGAACAGTGCAGAAGAGAACCTCCTCCTCCTTTATTTTTTCTCGTCAGGACCAGAAAGAAAGAAATGCCGCTCAGGCTTTTCTTTTACGCCTGCTATGTTAGCTTACTGTGTGTATGACGTGTGTGTGTGTGTGTGGCCAGACACATACAGTGTCATGTTGTATCCTGCCAGCAGAGGGGGCACATAATGTACCCCTACTGGCTTTGGCTTTACATTTAATGTTGTGACCATCACATGAGTCAACAAGAGAACACATGTCCCTGATACATCTTATGTATCTTTTAAAGTGCATTCGGAAAGTATTAAGACCCCTTGACGTCTTCCATTTTTTTTTATATTACAGCCTTATTTATATTACAGCCTTATTCCACAAAATACCCCATAATGACAAAGCGAAAACAGGTTTGTGTCAATTTTAGCATTTTTGTTCTTCAGAAATACCTTATTTGCATAAGTATTCAGACCCTTTGCTATGAGGCTCAGGTGCATCTTGTTTCCATTGATCATCCTTGAGATGTTTCTACAACTTGATTGGAGTCCACCTGTGGTCAATTCAACTGATTGGATATGATTTGGAAAGGCCCATACCTGTCTATATAAGTTCCCACAGTTGACGGTGCATATAAGAGCAAAAGACGAGCCAGGAGGTTGAAGGAATTGTCCGTAGAGCTCTGAGACTTGATACATCATCTCTTATTCTTATCTGTATTTTTTGGAAACTGCATTGTTGGTTAGGGGCTCGTAAGTAAGCATTTCACTCTTCTCTCCCTTGTCCTGTTGTATTCGACGCATGTGACTAATACAATTTGATTTGATTTGAGACAGGATTGTGTTGAGGCACAGATCTGGGGAAGTGTACCAAAACATGTCTGCATCATTGAAGGTCCCCAAGAACACACTTGCCTCCATCATTCTTAAATTAAAGAAGTTTGGAACCACCAAGACTCTTCCTAGAGCTGGTTGCCTGGCAAAACTGAGCAATCGGGGGAGAAGGGCCTTGGTCAGGTAGGTGACCAAAAACCTGATGGTTACTCTGACAGAGCTCCAGAGTTCCTCTGTTGAGATGGGAGAACCTTCCAGAAGGACAACCATCTCTGCAGCACTCCACCAATCAGTCCTTTATGGTAGAGTGGCCAGACGGAAGCCACTCCTCAGTAAAAGACAGCCCACAAAAGGCACCTACAGGACTCTCAGACCATGAGAAACAAGATTCTCTGGTCTGATGAAACCAAGATTGAACTCTTTGGCCTGACTGCCAAGCGTCACGTCTGGAGGAAACCCCGGCACCATCCCTACGGTGAAGTATGGGGGTGGCAGCATCATGCTGTGGTGATGTTCTTCAGCAGCAGGGACTGGGAGACTAGTCAGGATCAAGGGAAATATGAATGGAGCAAAGTACAGAGAGAACCACGTACAGTAATTTCCCCCCATGGAAAACAGCAGCACATTTTCAATGGTCCTGAAGCAGCCATACTCCTGTCGCTCAGAATGAAACCCAAAAGGCCTGGCTGGGTTCCCTCACTCATGCTCTCTCTTTACCCTTCCACTCCTTCCTCTCTCCACCTCTCTTCTCTCCCTTGTCCATTGCCATTTCTATACCGTCCCTTCACCACTCCCTGTTGTTCACTCCTCCTTTTCCATTCTACCTATTACTTTCTTTATTTTTCTTTCTTTCACTCCCTTCTTCCTGCCATATTGTGCAACTGCAGAACTGCACACTCTGACCTCTCTCTACTCTAACCTCTTTAGTACCCCCCATCTTCAGTCCAGCTGCATTAAAAAAAACAGGCCAGAGCCTGGATCCAAAAGCTTCCTAGGATTTTTTTGGTTCTCTTATTGTGTATTATTTATCAATTTTCCCCTCTCTCTGTGTAGAATTCATATTTGGCTGGCTCTGACACCACAGCAACTATCTGTTTGTGTCTGATAGAGATGGGAAATGAGGCCAACCCACCATTATCTCAGTTCAACCCTACGGGCCGGTTGTTAATTTTAAACACACACACACTTAAAAACCACCCTGGAAACACTGCAACATCCTCTATTACACACCAGCCCTCTTCAAATTGTGTTCTCCACTGGTGCATCTTGATAACTCCTACAGCTCTCGTTTAGTTCAGTTTAGAGAAGAGACAGACCACCCCCACCCCACACCCCCAGCGCCCCTAACCGTGTCTGACACATCAAAGGCCTTGGTCCGTGGAGGGAAGCAAGGGAGGATCTGGGGAATCATGGGAGACAAAGGAAGCGATTAAGAGATAAGGATCAGTCTGAGATATGACATTTCATCCCAGGCAGATCCGGTGGACACACTCCATTCAAGGAAGAATACGGCAGCGAAAGGGAGGGTGGGAGGAAGGTGGGGAGGTGCCGGTCTCTCCCTGCCTCTCCCTCCTTCCTTCCCTCCCTCTCCCCCCCTCTAGCTACCCCTCTATGTAAGTCTGCAAACATGGGAAAGGGACGACTGCTCTCCGCCAAAATTGTTTCCATTAACCTCATGTCCCCCCCTCAACTTCCAACTGCCCCCACTTTTAAAAAAGCAAGGTGAGACAACTTCAAAAGAGTGCACAGCCCAAAAATGACCTTCGGGCACAGCCCAAAAACTCTTTGCCTGACATATGCTGTGCCTCTCCATGATTACACCCCAAAAACTACAAGTATGGCTGATTTCATCCATTACATGAGTTTATTTTCTCTACTGATCCAAAAAATGCAAACGTTTCTCCTCGTATTTCCCCCCGTTAAATAGTGTTTAGCAGCACAAAAGAGGTGGAAGAAAAAATGGGCCTATTGTTTGCCTAATTGCCTCAAGGTCGCATTACAGCTCTGGTTTCACGTTGTTGCTTTCAAACTGTAGCCCGCAAAAACCCCGGGCACAATCCAACTGCCTCTCTGAGGGCCCACACAAAGGCTCTACGTACCAACATAGAGGGAGTCTGTTATCAAATAAACACTCAGGTCCAACGCAGGCACGCCGCCCTCGGTCGAGTTGTATCTCAGAACCTAGCTCTGTTTCCCTATGTTTAGGCGATCTGAATGAGAAAGGTCTAGTAACCTAATTCACAAAGGGAAACTGCTCCGATGTAAACACTATTATGTCAGTGGACGAGGTTGCATGTCTGACTATGAACCTGACCTATGTCTGAAAGGTGGATTAGTCCGTTGAAGTGGGTGGTGGCAGAGCCCTTCAGCTTTGAGAGTTGCTTTGTCTCTTTAAAGGAGGGTGTTTACAACAGACCAGTTTGCAACAGTTAGCTAGGGCGTTGGTGGACTCACTTTGCGCAGAGTGATACTTATAGTGCAACATAGCTTTAGGTAAACTTCCTGCCACAGGAATACTGAAGGAAGAGGGGTGGCCAAACCTTGAGTCTACCACCCTCATCTCCTTTCCTTCATGATCACAGATTTTCAAACAAGTTTACAGGTGAAAGCAATATTGTCACCTATCTGTGATCTTGAGTTGAAGAACCCAAGTAAAGTAGGCTTAGACAGTTAAGGTAGAAACGCACCTGTTCCAGAAGGGGTAGGGGTAGAGAGGAGATGGGAGCTGGGCCACTGCCTTAACTACAGGAGACAGTTGGGGGTCTGGGCTGTCCAGCGGCCATCTTTTCATTAGGCATATCTAATGAAACTGCATAGGGCCGGGGCCGGGGAAGAAAGGCCTGGCATAGGGACACCCTGCCCTGCCGAAAATTAGACTGCAGACTCACCCAACAAAAGAGTCATTCCATTCACACAGCGACACCGGCACTTTCAATTTCGAAACCTGTCGGTTGTTTCTTCACCAAGTGGAAATTTCCACTAAAATCCCCCTCTCAGTGTGTATTAGTGAGAAGACTGTCGTTAAGGTGGGCTTTAATCACTGTATGTGTTTTTCCCCCGTGCTGTGTTTCGGAACAGTTGTTAAGGTGGAATATCTGATAGACAAGTGAAGAAAATAACTGAGTATTTACGCTACAGAACAAAGAAAATGGGAATTGTATTTTTCTTTACGTTACAGTAACCATTGACACCAGAGTTGCCAGTGAAGGACTCTCAACTTTTTCCACTCCTCTGAGAGTGTGTGCGCTGCAGATGACCCTGAGGCCAGTTTATTCCCCTGATGACAGTCTCATACCCTCAGCGTACAAGGGCCTGTCCTGGTACCATGTGTCAGAGCAGAGGTGTGTTTGATACAGTGGGGGAAAAAAGTATTTAGTCAGCCACCAATTGTGCAAGTTCTCTCACTTAAAAAGATGAGGGAGGCCTGTAATTTTCATCATAGGTACATTTCAACTATGACAGACAAAATGAGGAAAAGAAATCCAGAAAATCACATTGTAGGATTTTTAATGAATTTATTTGCAAATTATGGTGGAAAATAAGTATTTGGTCAATAACAAAAGTTTATCTCAATACTTTGTTATATACCCTTTGTTGGCAATGACAGAGGTCAAACGTTTTCTGTAAGTCTTCACAAGGTTTTCACACACTGTTGCTGGTATTTTGGCCCATTCCTCCATGCAGATCTCCTCTAGAGCAGTGATGTTTTGGGGCTGTCGCTGGGCAACACGGACTTTCAAAGATTTTCTATGGGGTTGAGATCTGGAGACTGGCTAGGCCACTCCAGGACCTTGAAATGCTTCTTACGAAGCCACTCCTTCGTTGCCAGGCGGTGTGTTTGGGATCATTGTCATGCTGAAAGACCCAGCCACGTTTCATCTTCAATGCCCTTGCTGATGGAAGGAGGTTTTCACTCAAAATCTCACGATACATGGCCCCATTCATTCTTTCCTTTACACGGATCAGTCGTCCTGGTCCCTTTGCAGAAAAACAGCCCCAAAGCATGATGTTTCCACCCCATGCTTCACAGTAGGTATGGTGTTCTTTGGATGCAACTCAGCATTCTTTGTCCTCCAAACACGATGAGTTGAGTTTTTACCAAAAAGTTCTATTTTGGTTTCATCTGACATTCTCCCAATCCTCATCTGGATCATCCAAATGCTCTCTAGCAAACTTTAGACGAGCCTGAACATGTACTGGCTTAAGCAGGGGGACACGTCTGGCACTGCAGGATTTGAGTCCCTGGCGGCGTAGTGTGTTACTGATGGTAGGCTTTGTTACTTTGGTCCCAGCTCTCTGCAGGTCATTCACTAGGTCCCCGTGTGGTTCTGGGATTTTTGCTCACCGTTCTTGTGATCATTTTGACCCACGGGGTGAGATCTTGCGTGGAGCCCCAGATCGAGGAAGATTATCAGTGGTCTTGTATGTCTTCCATTTCCTAATAATTGCTCCTACAGTTGATTTCTTCAAACCAAGCTGCTTACCTATTGCAGATTCAGTCTTCCCAACCTAGTGCAGGTCTACAATTTTGTTTCTGGTGTCCTTTGACAGCTCTTTGGTCTTGGCCATAGTGGAGTTTGGAGTGTGACTGTTTGAGGTTGTGGACAGGTGTCTTTTATACTGATAACAAGTTCAAACAGGTGCCATTAATACAGGTAATGAGTGGAGGACAGAGGAGCCTCTTAAAGAAGAAGTTACAGGTCTGCTTGTTTGCTTGTTTGTATGTGACCAAATACTTATTTTCCACCATAATTTGCAAATAAATTCATAAAAAATCCTACAATGTGATTTTCCTCATTTTGTCTGTCATAGTTGAAGTGTACCTATGATGAAAATTACAGGCCTCTCTCATCTTTTTAAGTGAGAGAACTTGCACAATTGGTGGCTGACTAAATACTTTTTTTCCCCACTGTAAGTGGAGATGAGTTACAGGCAGAGGTGAGGGGTAGTGTGTGACACAGTTAACCCCTACAGATGGGCAACGGCCACAATCTAGTGTTTCAACCCCCTCAGCTCGGTGTGTGTATGTGTGTGTGCGTGTTACCATTCCATGAGTGGGAGAGTGAAACGAGAGGCCCTGACCTACAGCTGCACTGACATCAGCTCTCGTCACTCCCCCACCCAATCCTTCTCCACCCAATCCTCCTGCACCCTCACCCAATCCTCCCCCCTCCAATCCTCCTCCACCCTCACCCAATCCTCCCCCCTCCAATCCTCCTCCACCCCCATCCAATCCTCCCCCATCCAATCCTCCTCCACCCTCACCCAATCCTCCCCCATCCAATCCTCCTCCACCCTCACCCAATCCTCCCCTCTCCAATCCTCCTCCACCCCCATCCAATCCTCCCCATCCAATCCTCCTCCACCCTCACCCAATCCTCCCCCATCCAATCCTCCTCCACCCCCATCCAATCCTCCCCCATCCAATCCTCCTCCACCCTCACCCAATCCTCCTGCACCCCCACCCAATCCCTGGTAGATGAGGGGTGGTGTGATGCAGGGCAAAGATGCACCATGGAACAGGTTGGAGCCGGGCGACGCACCCCCCTTTTATCTGAAACGACCGCTTTCAAACCAATCGAAGGACTTAAGTCAAGTGAGGCCAGGTGCCCAAGGGCTGCCATTGAAATCTGGTAATATTAAGGGAAGGCAGAAGAAGAGAGAAGGAAAGAAAGAGAGAGAGAGAGCTTTGTCCATAAGCTCTCATTGGTGGGCCCTACATGTATTCGTTCCACAAACAAAAGGCTAGCCTTCTTCTTTATCAGCTGTTAAATGTAGTGTTTACTGCCTCAAAGCAATAGAAACTAAACAGAAAGCTGTAGCTATAGCCCAGGGTTCAGAATAGGAATGTCTGCCTTGGTGGTCTGCTGCCCTGATACATTTCAGTGATGATAATATTTTTTTTTGTTAGGTCGTGTGTAGGCTGACTATTCTTATAGGGCCTTAAGAATACCACAACATTCCCATTAGCCTAGTAGCCTACCTGTTATAGCTATTTAAAAAGCAAGGCTACTGCAGAGGGCTTGTCAGCAATATAAACCGTGTCTTCCAGGAAAGCAAGACTAATAGGCCCATGTGTTGTCTAAATGTCTAACCTGCGGATCTCTGATTTATAGAGACGCAATTATCTCCATGAACTTCGAGGAAGTTCGAGGAAGTCACCTGTAATTGAATGAGAATGGCCTCTTGCATGACACTGGCACATCACATCAGAATGCATGCAAAGCACCCCATAGGAGTCTGTTCTCTAAAATAAATATACATTTTGTAAATCCAGAAAAAGTCCAAAGTAATATATTGTCTGCATTAGAATGTATGCTCAACTATTACAACTAATGCGTAATCTTAAAATAGTTTCACAATATGCCATTCGAATACCCCATCCCCTGCCCTGCTCAGACTTTGAAGATCCTACGTTGGCCTTTAAGCTAGTAGTAGGTTGTTGACTATTGGCTCATTACATAATACGTTGTTTCCAGGCATTTTAATAAACATGCGTAGTCTTTGTGGAAGGTAGGTTGTACACTGTACAAATAGAAAGTCTTAAAATACCATGATTGTGTCATGAAACGTTGAAAAGCTAAGCTCTGGTGTTTGGATGTAACAGCTCATAATAATGGCTGGAATGG
Source organism: Brachymystax lenok tsinlingensis (assembly GCA_030435695.1). Classification (NCBI taxonomy): domain Eukaryota; kingdom Metazoa; phylum Chordata; class Actinopteri; order Salmoniformes; family Salmonidae; genus Brachymystax; species Brachymystax lenok. Next base: position 14,006,185 of record CM059808.1, on the reverse strand, counting down.
CATCAAACACATAGATGTGTTTGATATCATTCCACTTCAGCCATTACCACAAGCCTGTCCTCCCCAATTAAGGTGCCAACAAACTTATGTGAAACCCAATGTAAGCATTTACATTTTACCAGGTAAATTGACTGAGAACACATTCTCATTTACAACAACAACCTGGGGAATAGTTACAGGAGGGGGATAAATGAGCCAATTGTAAGCTGGGGATGATAGCTTAGGAATTTAGCCAGGACACCAGGGTTAAAACCCCTACTCTCACAATGAGTGCCATGGGATCTTTAATGACCTCAGAGAGTCAGGACACCCATTTATCATCCCATAGGAAAGACAACACCCTAGACAGGGCAATGTCCCCAATCACTGCACTGGGATATATATTTTTTTTTTAGACCAGAGGAAAGAGTGCCTCCTACTGGCCCTCCAACATCACTTCCAGCAGCATCTGGTCTCCCATCCAGTGACTGACCAGGACCAACCTTGCTTAGCTTCAGAAGCAAGCCAGCAGTGGGATGCAGGGTGGTATGCTGCTGGCTAATACACAGAATGTGAGAAATTAAGTACTCTGAAACACCCAAAGTGGTTCTTCAACCTGAAAATCTGTGTTTTAAGAGTTTCGTGAAAACCCTTTTTGGGGTTTCAGTGCATGTAAAAGGCAGCATCAAAACACAAAAACAGTGTTTCTCATACAGTCAATGGTTTATAAACGAAAACGGTTTATAGCCTAAATATTGATTGATGATAAGGGACTATGGAGAATATTTTCTGTGGTATTCCAACTTAATTTTTTCAACGCTTTATTTAGACAGATTGGAAACAGGAGGGGCAGTAAGAAGGTACATTTCGTTGGAATTTTACTCACTCAATCACACAGCCACACTGTAAGAAATGATTATGGGGTTGAATTGAAATGGACAAAACAACAACAACATATACTTAATCAAAATGAATGCAAGTAGCGCAGAGCCTGTGGTCTAGCGATAACTCACCTGGTTTAGTCACCCCTCTCCCCACTGAAGACCGGTGTTCAATTCCCCTCTCCAATACTTCAATCTGTTTCTCACACCTATCTGTATCCCCTCTGTCATTTCAGAACTGTCTCAATAAAGTGTCAAAATATCTTTAAAATAAATGTATGCAAGTTGCTTAAAATATTTGTTAATTCAATTTGACCAAAATAATGTAAGAATAAATCCAACAGAATATGTTGCTTAAAACGTAAGTATCTTTCATGAGGCTAACCAAAGAGAGAAAATGTAGTGACTTATCTAATTGGAAGTCTTTGGTTTTAATTACCTTGCATCTTTCCATGTGACTCTGTTTTTAGAGGATTGTGGGTAATTCCCCAAAATTTGACTTTAGGATTTTTTCACACAGTGGCAAATTTACATTCAATGAGGACAGCACACAATTCCCACACAATTTTATGGTTGTTAATGGAAGAGGTAAGGGTAGAATCTTACATTTTTACAGTACACCTGCCAGTTAGTGCTGGTGGTTTGAAAACTGTCTGACAATGCCTGGAAAAACTATGTAAAATGGCCACTTATAAAATACATAAAACAATGTTATACATTACGACACTTCAGAAAAAGGGATCTAATTCTGCACTGGACAGGATTCAAAACATAATTTTGGTGTTTAGAAGCTTTAGAGAGAAGAAACAACACCAAAAGAGAAGGTATCTAATTCTGCACTAAACAGGACTTGAATAACCAAAATAATGTTTTCAATCTTTTCTGTTAGTGCTCCTAGTCCCTAGCAAGATGTTGCACAACACTTGATTTTGTGGTGTTACAACACACCATGTAATGTTTCCAAACATCTCAGGATGATGTGTTTCAATACTCCAGCAGTTCAGGTTTCGTCTCCTTCAAGTTGGTGGCAGCTCAGCTGCCACAAGTTTTGGTGTTACAAAGCACTTCATTTTAACAGTGTAAGAGGGATAATGACCAGGCAGACAATTACCATAAGTTGCTGATGTTATTTAAACTCAGGAGATCCATTGAAATGTGTGTAACTGCGCTGTCAAGCTGCTAAAAAGAAGATCTCCCCTCTGCCTTCAGCCACTTCAAAATTTAATTATTTTATTTTCAGCCTCTCTCTTTTTGACGAGGCTACGCTTGATATGCGGGCATCGAAGGCAAGCCCAACAGCTGTCCGAGAGCCCGAGGTTGACCGTGGTAAACTTTTCTGAGGTGAGCAGAAATCATGGTCTAAGTTGGAAAGACACCAACAAAACCATGCCGCACACATTCCATTGCAATATAGACAAGTCTACCACATAATTCCACCCGCCAACCTCTGATTTAAAATGCTAATTGAGTAAACCAAAAATATTGGCACATTAATTTGCGTTACTTTAGCAACTGGGAGGTTAATTGAAAATCATTATATATTTTTTAGGTCAAACCCTTCAGAAACAACCGGCTGACCTCAACCATGGCAAAAAGGCTTGTTTGGGTTTGTGTGACTCCCGTGGTGATGCATTTTGGTGCATCGGGGAAGAAAATTATGCCTTCTACTCTTTCCAAGCATGCAGGCCTAAAACATTTCCAAGGTAAGCTGAAAAAATTTAATTTTTCCAATAATGCCAAATGTATTTATCTTACGACATGTCCCCTAGCTTATACTAAGCTCATGCAGGGACATGGGGGGAATGCTACATACAGTGTAACGTCCTAAAAAGTTCAAAAGACTCCCCTCTCCAAACGTTATCACATAATTTGGTGCAGTCATCCGATTGTAAATAAGTGATGTAGAAGTGCATTGTCTAATGGGGCACAAGTTGGAGACAGGCGTCTTTATTCTGTCGGCATGAGCCATCGAAGACAAAGGATGGAGACAGACGGTCTAAGCTTTGATTCTTCCGAGAACGGGTATCGCCATGTGTCAGTGTATGACGCATCGTCCACAGTCGTGCCCCCAACGCTAAACCGTCGGAAACAATTGGATCACTTCTCAACTGTCTCTAACAATCAATTTCAACTATCCGCCCAGATGGCAATTGGATTAGCGAGTGTCAAATCACCCCACATGTTAAACTAATTGACATAAAAGTGAAATTTGAGCAGTGTAGCCTATCCCCAAGTATCCCATGCCTAGGTCTATGTGGTCTCTAATTGTTGCATTATTCTTTATGTTTATAATTGGCAAAAGGTGATCTTCCTCTTACAAAACAGCTATGTAGAGAAATTACTAAAGTCCTTTACTCAAGTGTGAATCACTCCAGGTTGGATAATGCCAGATATGAAACTGAATATTATTTTATTTGGGAGAGACAGAGCATCAGAAAGATTCCTCTGTTATAATGAATTGCAACAATTACTTGAGTACATTTTCAAAAGTATCAGACCCAAACGTGTTAAATACAGACTCATATAAAACAGTCATGGACCTTTGCTGTCAACTTTTCATTTTTCACAACCCATATTATCTGATAGATTTTTACAGTTATACATAAAAAATCTAATTCTTACTCAAGGGACTTGTCTAATAAAATCATTGGTTTAAAGATCAATGTAAAGGGGTGAATTAAAATCAATGCACATTTCTGATTACTTCGATTGATTCATAACAAATCAGTGCTGTGATAATTTCACACAGTGCTCTAATTTAAGTACACAATTTGTGCTTCTTGTGATCTGCTCAAATGTAATATTGGAAGGGACCGTTTGAATTTTTTATTTTAAATGTATATAATATAAAATCAATAAATATTACCAGTAAATAAACTTTATTTTTAATTTTTTTATTTTTTTTTATACTATTTTCTCATTTTAAAAAACCTTATACAATCTAATATACATTATGAAAAGTTGTACAGCTTTTTATTTATGTTTAAAATAAGGACTCACTTTAATTTTTTTATATGTAGATATAAATATATATATATATTTTGTCAAAATATATGATCATATTGTCAAGGAAACCAAAAAATTAGACAAACATACATTGCAACATAAAAGTTATAAATAAAGGTCCAAGTGAACATTTTTGGGAGTAAGGTGGGGTCTTTTCTTAGCATCTGTGCTGCCTGCCTAAAGTTGCCCATAGTCAGTGTTAGCGGCAGCCGCACCCTTCCACTACCATTTCCTGGTAGTTTTTTAGGACTACCTTGTCGTGTTCGTCCAGGTAGAGCATGGAGATGGCACTGAGCTCCGTGGGCACGCAGCAGGCCTTGGGAATGTTGGTGTTCACCGAGTTCACCAACGTCTGCACGATGGCGTGGTTGGTAGAGTTCAGGTGGTCTGCCAGGGGGAAGGGGCACTCCCCATGGCAGTAGTATGCCTGGTACCCTGGGGGCGCCACTATCCAGTCATTCCAGCCCACATCGCTGAAGTCCACGTACAGCGCATGACGGCGACAGTTGCGGTTGCGCTTACGCCCCCGCTGCTTTGGGCTGCGCTTGGCCCGGCGCGTCAACGGGTGGCCCTTGCCGTCGTGGCCGAAGGTGACCAGCAGGGGGCGTAGCTGCTCCCAGTCCTCCCCGGGCTCCTGGTGCAGTGAGCGGCTGATGCGCACATGGCGGCCCTGGTGGCGCGGTGTCTGGTTGAGGTGCTGGACCTCCACAGCCAGCCCGTGGTTGGGCAAGCGCTCCCGTGTCCAACGCAGCACGGCGGGGCTCACGTCGAAGCTCTCCCAGCGCGAGGCATTATGGCGAACCAGCCGCGTGTCCAAGAGCCGCGTGATTAGCTGCCCTGCCCGCGGGGGCTTCAGCACCTCGTACACGTTTATCCGGTGGAGCCCCTCCTTGTCCCCCCCGCTTCCCGAAATGGCCTCGTCAATCTCCTGCCGGAACAGACGCAGCTCGGCCGACGAGAGCAGCTCGTCCTCTGGGATGCTGCTGAGATTGAAGAGGAAGCGCAGCGGGGCGGCCTCGCCGTTCTTCGTCTGAAGATCGCCCGGATGAACCCGCTCCATGTGCTCTGAGAAAGAAAACCGGACACAGTCAATGTCAGCACTTTTACCAAGGGAGTCTGTACGAGCTGCCATCTTGACTCTGATGAAAGCATCTATAGGTTTGATTTAAGAGTTCATCCTTGATGAACTGAGGGAATTGATTGCATCACTTCAGAATCCAGTTCAATAGGAACAAACTGTTGACCTCTGTGAGCTCTCAAAGGAAGGACCTTGCATGACAAATATGGTAAAATATGAAAATACTGTATTTCCCTTCCCTCTTGTTACTATTCACTTGTTCCCTCCAAAACGATTACACCATTGGTTGTTTAAATCAGTTTCCTTCCTGTCAATCGTCAGTGTAACATGCTTTAATTGACACAAAATAATGTCCATGTTCGCTTATCATAGCCTCCGGGGACTGAGCGTACAAATATACATTGTCTATACTTCCTTATCTATCCATAAGGACCTTCCAGGACATCCCACAATGCCTTTCTCTGAGCGCTTTGCTGAAACATGCATTACTTAGAGGGTGGTGATTAAAGTACAGCAGCTACAGTATAAACATAGTAGAGGGTAGCTATTCCATGCACAGTCTGCAGATTTCTGGCAAGATCACCATTGTTGGGAAAGGAATGTTGTGTCTACTATTTTTCTGCTCAATCTGGCCCTGTTATTTCACACCGAGGCCTTAATCTTACCCAGGTGGTTCTCATTATTAAAACCTGCTGTGTTTTTTGATTGGCTCTACAGTTTGTTAACTGGGGACATTTATCATTTTCATCATGAATAATCATTACGGATTCTCACAGACAATCCTTTGGTGGTGGGGCAGCTAAGACTAAGTGGAGGCCTGAAAAACACCAGTTTTTTTTACCATCATTTGAATTCCTGCAGTATTTCATGGGTAATTGCATCTTTAACCTCAAGAGGTGTCTTTGCATTTTTCCCTGTACAGTTTCTCCCAACGTGAAACTAACATGTTCCTCTTTTCACATAGTTTTCCTTCTATAGCTCTGTCATTGTAAACTTGGACTTGGTGCCTTGACTAAGTATCTTATTATCTTGTAGTGATCCTAAAAAATTGACTAAATTGAAGCGGTATATAATGGAATTTAAAACAAACAACTTAGTTTGATCTTATTTATCCTGCTCAAAAAGTCTCCAAGCGTGTTATTAGCATAGTTTGACAGCGGGAAACAAAACACCCAAAGAGAGCAGTAGAAACAGATCTTCAAGATAGCACACACACACATTGCATCACAGACAGGCGGCTGAGCCTCAGTGCCTGAGTGGCCTTGGTGCTGTGCTGTGCCGTGTTAGTCAGTCTGTTAGACAGGCCCCATTAAGGCTGACTAATCCCTACTCCCCTGAGGGCAGACATGTTCTTCTTCAGCCCTTCAGCTCTGCCTGTTCGTCCATCCACTACACTACACTACACTACTGTCACACTGTTTTTGATCTCTGGATTACACAAGACAAATATCTGATTTAGAGCACATACTTTATCCACATATGTTATGGGAAGGTTCTTGGTGCACATAAATAGCCTACATGTTTACCTCTCTTACCCTCAGTTTTACATGAACCCTGTTTTAAAACTGTTCTTTCTGACTGGGCTATCCATATTACACTTACATCTTGTATAGTTGTCAGTATACACTTAGCATCCATGGTAACGCATCTCTCTTACACAAACTATGGATAACCAAGGAGCGTGAACGTTTCAATGTTAAAACGTTTAAACGTAATTAGGATCTTAAACTTTAAGAAAATGTCAATCACAGTGCAGCTGGCTCACCTGCTCTTTCTCTTCGCTAATGATGCGAGAATGTGTTCAGTCTTCGGTCTGTTGTGTGTAGAATATCCTAGCTTTACTAAAGTTGCAAGCCAAGAAATGTCAAAATATAGCATTTCATTGCGAGATATAGCTTTGATTGGTGATAGATAGGCCTAGTGCACGGTTCTGACTCTGTCTGCCAGGCAGCCGACCTGCCTATACTGTGCCCCTCCCCTCTGTCTCTGTCCCTTGCTAGCTAGCTATGAAAAATGTGAGTGTTTGTGTTCTCGGAAGTTCGGAAACTAATCAGTCTCCCCCGTTCCAAAAATACTGGAGTCGATTACTAGCGGAAGATGTTTTTTCTTTCCACTAAATGTTTTGGTAAGTCACGGTGTTTAATAAACTTTAAAGTACTTTTTTAGGAGAGAGTGGTCAGCGTGCAGGCAGCTCAAGATTATTTGACTGACAGTTCTGGTCGCCTAGTGATGGACGTTAGTCCCACTTCAGAAGCGGCATTCCTTTACAGACAAGTGGCGCTTCAAAACTATCTCCAGAGAGGATTTTGTGTCTGCATTTAAAAAGCAGTAGTGTACCCTTACAGAGAAACAAATATCTTGTAGTCGATGCGCTTTCAAGGGTATATAGTTGTGGTAGATATAACAATTATTCTGTGTTGTGAATTGACGTGGAATTTTATGATTTCTTCTTATCGTTTTAACAATAAGTTAGAGAGTCTGCACTCCAGCTCTCCAGAGTTCTCCAGTCTGCTCTGCTCCCAGTGCCAACATTGTTGGCAGGAGGGACTTTATTTAGAAGGCTGCAGAGTAGCATTAAAGATAATTGCATGTGGAGGAAGGTCCCTCTTAAAGGGCCCTAGCTCCACTACTGCTGGTCAAAGGCTTTTTTTAAGCCCTTGTGCTGGGTGGGGTGAGAAGTGTAACTCAATAATATGAAGGTATGCTTTTCCTTGAGCTGCTAACCAAACAAGCGGCTGGCTTTGTCGGACCGCAGATTCTCTCAGGAGTAGGGGAACTTGTCTGACTGAATTCTTGCCCCCTCTTTGGCCACCATTTTGTGACCACATCCTTAGATTTCATAGTTTATGTTGAAGGTGGGAGGGGATGTCTTACATTTATGTTTAAGTGGTGTAGGAAATGTAGCATTTTCCCATCATTTTTTTCGATGAGAGATTCTTTCCCTACGGGTCCACACCCAGGCTAATAAAATAAGTTCTGGGAGATATGTGTTGCTGCCATTACTATTGGAATGTTATTGAATGGGGATGGATTGTTGATGTCCAGAAAATAAAAATGGTTCAAGATTTTTTTGGGGGGGAAGGCAGTGCTTCATTCCAAACCATTTGCTGTTTCAGGTGCTGGTTGGCCAATTACCTTGACTTACAGTAGATTTTCTATACCGAGCTCTGTACATGGATTCTATAATGGGGCATATGTCATAGACATGCACTGTTACTGTACACTCCATGAAATATGCACCTTTCCCATACTTATCAGAGGAAAGGTTATATCACCTCTGGATATCCACCTTTACTCAAAATCCATGCATATCTCTCTTTCTGATCAGTATATTGATTAGGTTTGGGGCATAGGCCTGGGCCCAGAGGATAAGACATGAAGGTATTGCGCAACAGTTATTACCAATGTGGTCCTCTGTACAGACAGACAGACATTTACCCACTCACTCTCTCTCTCTCTTTACCTTCGTGGTGGAAGCCCCTCACGGTGTTGGCGCGGCTAGCCGACCTCTCGGGGTACTCAAAGGCGGCGTCATGGGCACCGGCCTCCTCGGCCTCACCCGACTGCAGTCGGTAGAGGTCCAGTAGGTAGCGTGGCACGGTGGCCGAGCGGCTGGGCCGCGGTCGCCTCTGCAGCCCAAACATGTGCAGCAGCGTGGCCTCAAAGTCCCGCAGCAGTTCATGGCTCTGACCAACCGTCCGACTCTGCAGGCCCGGGGCTTTCTTCTTCCCTTCCTCAGGTATCAGACTAGCATGGTTGCTCTCTCCCAGCAGGACTTGGCATAATAAAATGACCATCAGCATTCGATTACCAGGAATCATGATGTCTCTGGGAAGGCAAAGACAGAGCAAAAATAAACAAGTGGCTGGTAGAGGGAGGGAGTTTAAAAGAGGACATGGGGTGTGTGAGAGAGAGGGAATAGAAAGAAAGAGACTGTTTTAAAGTGACATTCAACATTTGTCTACCCTTCCTAAATCTCCTTCTTTCTCTAACATAACCTCCCCCCCGTAGGACCCTTCACTAATGTTCTCACTGTAAATGTCCTCTAATTGGTTATAATTGTCCTGTCTGGCTTGTTTACAGTAAAATGGCCTCCGATCAGATATCTTCCCTATGCAGTTTATCTCTGGCGACATCCTCCAAGAGTAAACAGCTGGTTTAAAAACACCGCTTTTTGAATGGAATCTGGGGGACATTCTTTTTACCCTCTCTCTCTCTCTCTCCCTCCTCCACTATGATTAGACATATAGGAGAAACAGCCCTGGGGTCAAAGCAAAGTTTTAACTCGTTAGGTAGCCGAGTCCCTCATAAGTCTGACCCAACCAAGGAGTCAATCAAAGGACCATGTGCCGCACATTCCACCAACATTTTCTCTGTAAAAGTCAGATTAGACGCTTTTCCTTTTCACTAGTGCCATCGAGTTACTTAATATTAAAATATGACCAACCTCAAATCAATGTTCTGAGAAAAGGAAAGGGAGAAATGCAGAAAGCTGTGGCAATGGTGTCACATGGCATAAATTGAATAAGCGTGGTCCACTTACCGACAGAAAATAAAGCATGGGAAAACAGTCCATGTTTGTTGGGAGCCAGCAATGGACGCGTTCCTCAAGGAAATGTTACGTGGTGCTGGGGGGCTGCTTGAGAGCGTTGGAGTGACCCTGTTCCTGAAATTCACAGAAGAGAAAAAGGACATTGTAGTCATTGTAGTCTAGCCAGCGTAGAGGAAAGAACTTCTGGCTTTGACTTAACATGTTTGTGTGTGTGTGTGTGTGTGTGTGTGTGTGTGTGTGTGTGTGTGTGTGTGTGTGTGTGTGTGTGTGTGTGTGTGTGTGTGTGTGTGTGTGTGTGTGTGTGTGTGTGTGTGTGTGTGTGTGTGTGTGTGTGTAACCCAGTCTCTCTTTAAGGATTTTCACACAGACACATGGGGTAAAAGGTTACGCTAATGTTCTCTTTTCTGTAACTGGCAAGTCAGAGCAGGGAAACCGACTAAGAGCAGTTCCCAGAAGTTTGATGCCTTTTCAGACACCACACATTAAATAGGACAGAAAATGAAACAGCAAAAACATTTAATGTAACAATATTATTTTGAAATGTTCTACTCCATAATCTTCCTACTTTAGCAGACATATTTTTCAAGAGATCAAGTCACAACACCCATCTACACTTCATACGCAATTTGTCTGTCAATTGAAAAACAAAATTGTCTTGCTTTTTGTTTGAGGTAGTAGGAACAAGTCATTGTAGAGCATACATTTACATAAACACTGCCATGTCTATGCAGAACAGACAGACAGGCAGACAGAGTAGATGGACCCTCTCCTGTCCTCCCTCCTTATTAAGGCCAGCTATCAGATGGTTCATGATAGCTCTGTATTGATTAGTAGTGAATTAATCTGCATCCCAATGGCCTCAACAAAGGAGGCCAAACCGCTTTTTCTAGAAACTTAAAGAGCAACCCCCCACCCACCCCCGACCTGTGTGGGCACCCATCTAAGTGCACCCATCAAAAAGAGACCCCCCTCGGTCCTCCCACCCTCCTTCCCTCAGTTGGTCTGAGATATGTGGAGCCGCTGATGACAGGCCTGCTGCTCTGCTCTTTGACCAGACCGGCATCAATAGGCCCAAGGCCAACCACCGTGGACTCAGACAAGTACTAATGTTTTTCTATATGCTGTCCTTCTGTCCTGCTATAGTGTAAGTTAGACATACTATATGTACTTACACACTATCTTTATCTTTAGTGCCTCGAAGAAGATCACTGAATTTGTATACTGTAGTCTCAAACCTGTGTGATATGAGTGTTGCACCTGGTGGTTTGTTTTCCAACCTGATCAAAAGCATAATTTGCTGTGTGAATGTTTTTATGTACTGGTATGTACATGTATTTTTACGCTGCACAAGAGTAGCCCTTCGGGGACGATAAAGATCTATTGAATTGATTAGAACCTTGTTTTTCCAGACCAGCCAGACTTCACACGAATTTGCCACTGCAGTATATTAACAACAAGAATCGTGTTATCCAATACAATTCACTCCAGATTGTCACGGCGAGGCAGTTCTAGAACTGAGACAATTCTCTCCAACCCCTCTGTTCTGTTCTGTCCTGTAGATGGTTTACGCCCATTCTGTGGATCTATGACATCACGACAAGAGGGACTTGGCCCTAACGGATCTCTTGCTTAAACACACATTACTGAATCACACTAATAAAATTAACGAGTGTTTGTAAAATAGAGCCTGGGCAAACAACAGTACCACAGAGCAGACACTTCAACTCAATGGGTGAGAGCGACTCTGTGAGCATTTCGTCATCAGTTTGGAGCCCATTCCACTGGAATTGGACCAAGCGTTACAACAGCAAAGATGCACATTAACAAGAACATTATGTGTACACTCACTGTGTGTGTGTGTCTGGGTTCATATCTCAGTGTTTATCTTTTTCCATCCATGGCTCACTGTACATGTAATCAAGGAAATCTTTTAACTTTTTTGGTAACAAAATTAGACATTGACCTTTGTGCGACCTTGTGTTCTTGGTCGTGACACAAGGTCCTGTGTTGTGTGAGTGCTGACTGGTGTGTGTGTGTGTGTGTGTCTGCCAGTCCATGAGAACCATGGCGAAGAGGCAGTAGGGTTCTGAAAATGATTAGCTCTATTACCCATGGGGTGGAGGGATAACGTGTGTGTGCATCTCTGACAACAAACGCTCATTGTGCCGAGAGGGCCTCTCCCATGATTACAGCGATTCAGACCGCTAAAAACCAAACAGTGACTACAGAACTTCATACAGAGCCACTTATTAAGTCGATGTGTTCCCCAAGTAGGTTGATGACCTACGGCAGGTAGCCTTGCGGTTAAGGGCGTTGGACCAGTAACTGAAACGTTGCTGGTTCCAATCCCTGAGCCGACTAAGTGAAACATTTGTTGATGTGCCCTTGAGCAAGACACTTAACCCTAATTGCTCATGTATGTCGCTCTGGGTAAGAGCGTCTGCTAAATGAGTCAAATGTAAAATAAAATGACTGTGCCAGCTGTTCTAAAGAGCATATAGGGATGTAACCAGCAATGATACAATGATGCTCATCACATTTCTTCCTCGTTCTGCTCTTATATTGTAATAACCACTGTATAAGAGGGTGTCTAAAAGGATAAATAACAATATGTTTGAACACTTTTATTGTGTTGGGTTATTCAGCTCACCATCTGTGAGGCAGGCCTAAAGTAGGGGAGAGGGACAGTTCGGGAGAAAGTGTAAAATTCCAAGTCTGAGTTTTGAACCGAACAAGAGACAGTGCCATATTTTGCAATGAATGTACTGTAGCCCAGGGTGCAATTAGGCCTGGGCAGTTTGCTTCCTTTGGTCTGGCATAGTCCTCCTCCCTAGGCCTTTATTTGACTCCTCTCCCTTCTCTCTTTTTCTCTCCCTCCCTCTAACCAGAGATAATGTGATCAGACTATGCACATGGCCCTTTAGATGTGTTTCCTGAGGAATTTGACAGGGATGGGGGGGCATTAAGTTCACAGAAGCATTCATATTCCATGTTTCTTTTTCATACAGTGGACATTTTTTTATTCATTTTAAAAAGCATAGTACACTCGATGGGTAGGCATATACTTGGTTAAAAGTGAAGCATGATAGCTATACTCATTTCGGACAATAAGTAGTGTACAAGAACAGCAGCAACATGGTTTTGAAGACAGTTCTAAGACTACAAATGGATGGTTTCCAGTTATGTCTCCAATCACAGTCAATAATTATCAGTTGATCTATTATCTGTCAAATTAGTATTTTATATTTTAACATTCTTATCAGTTCATTATACATTATTTAGTGTTTTTTCCCCATTGAAGTTGTAATAAAAGTGAATTGCCATATCTTTAGGGCCAAGCAACAGTTTGATGTGACAGCAAAGTTATTGAAGCTCGTGCCAAGGCAGGTTCATAGTTCATTGTTGAATGATAAATCTATAACTGCTAATGATCACATTTTTTATTAATTCCTTTTGTTGTTTGTTCTTAGTCTTTCTAAGCTATAGGCCTAAGCATCGGTTTGTTTGTACTTAGCAAGGAGGCCAACTTCTCAAAATTAAGAACAGATACGTTTACTCTTACTGTCAGCTCCATGCCCAAATCCTCTCATAGAATTACTTGCTGTAAACTGTGGAATTCTGGTGGAGTCATTAGTCATCAATTCAATAATTCAAACAAATGAGTAACGTAATGATTGAACAATTTGGAATAGGCTAGTGTAAGTGGATGCAGATCGAGCAGTGCGAAGGTAGGCTACATGCGTCGAAGAGGCCAGCTTGAGTCTGTAGGCCTGTAAATATTTACGGTAAACCTACTGTCTCTCATTGTATTCATGAGATTTTCTACAAAAACGTCTAAATTCGATAGGCTACATAGACTTTGTTTGTGTATGTAAGCCATTTGTTTGTAGTAGCGTTATAGATAAACAATGGTCCTACATTGCTTCGTTATTTCTTCTTATAACACGTTGGAGATTGTTGTTTCCATTACGTTTTTAAATCCAGGCATTTGTTCCTAAATAACCATTGGGTATCGAAATTATCATAATATTTTGTATTTTAAATAAGGCTTTGGCATTTGAGAAATCTAAAATAGCCTAATTGAACTGTGGAGTGTAGCTTCATTTACGCAGGGAAGACCAGTGTCTCTTTGTCCATGGGTGTCTAATCAATGAAAGTAGGCTTCGTCTATAGGCCTATATATGGACTCAGTCCAAAATCTGACAAATCAGTAACAACCTGGAGATAAATGTTTTGATGAAAACCTGAGGGTAGCCATTCTTAACGGTTACCAAATAGGAAATACGCGCACAATACTGTTCGTGCAGGTGTCTAACCCAGAGCCAATGTGTCAACAACAAAAAATAGCATCATAATCTATTTATGCAAGTTACATCAGTTAAAAACTCAAAAAGTAAGTATTCGTAACATTCTTTAACAGAAAATGACCTCATTAGTTGTTCTCTGTTAAACACTTTCTGGCACCATTGTCCTAGCGTGCGTCAGAGTATACCTTAATCAATGTATTTCACTTCGGATCAAATTATTTTCACGAAGTAGCTTCAGTAATCCGATTAAATGCAATGGGATACATTTAATGTTCAGTATCACGAACATGATACTGTGTTGATTGGCTAATATTCTCAATGATGCTATTTCAATCATTTAAATGGCTTTCAATTTGTTTTTAAATGTAGCCCGTCTGAGCCTTCTGCAATGTTGTAGCCTAATCCTGTAGGGTACGTGGATAGAGTTGACCGTAATGTTCTAGGATATATTGTTATGTCAATTTAATCGATCCGAACATGCTACAGATATGAAGTGGAGCGGGTCTTACCATCAGTAGGGGTACAGGTAGTATCCTCGAGAAAAGTAAATATGACAAAAGAATGTGCGAGCTCTCCACACGCAATGGAAGTCCAGGTGTAAACCATGTACTGAAAACGCCGAATTAATTTATGGAGAGGTACGGTGGTGCTTTCGGATCATTAATTCCTTAACGACCCCTCTAAAAAAAACAAGAGGCGAGACGATGGCCGGAGACCGAAGAGGTATGAAGCAGCGTATGTTCGCATCGCGGTTCCTATCTCCAGAAGTTCATGAGGGCGGAACACTGCGAGGACAGGCGTACTCTCCAACTGATCATGCATCTATTGCCCCTTGCCGTTTTTATGTGTCCGCCCTATTTAGCCTTCATGCCTCCTCCTACCCCTTCCACCTCCACCCCATCCCGCTGTTTCAGACACCTTAGATAAACCCCCTCCCCTCTCTCGAAGAGAAACACATTGTGCGCAATTTGTTTCAGGTTATAATAATGAGTTGAAACTTTCTAATATTATTATTTAAATTGTATTTCGACCTGTAATTTGTCTGAAATATGTAATACAACATTGCTACCATGCAACTAATTATTCAGATACATTTTTAATGGCAAACTTTTTAGTGCGTTCTGTTTTAAAAGCATGAGCGCGTTCTTGTGTTTTGAATGCATCTGATCAACACACCACACCACATAGCACTTAACCCACTGTTCCTAGGTCGTCATTGAAAATAAGAATGTGTTCTTAACTGACTTGCCTAGTAAAATAAAGGTAAAATAAAAAAAGATATATAAATAAATCTGGGGTTCAAGGAAGCTTTCAGCTTTTCTTCTTCACAGGTCTTCTAAAATGGTTTTGAAATAGGCTACATTATAGGACTACGATGTGGAGTGACAAAATGTGCATGCCATGGACAGTGGAATAGGAAGTGTCTTGCTACATTTTCTCCTGAATATTCACCTGAATATTCCTTTCAACTTCTTCTGAATTATTTTACATATTAAGAAACCCTCAGACTAAATTAATGAAAGCTTGTAAGATGGTGATGTGATAATACAAAAATTACATTAAAACCTCTATGGTTGAAAAATCCTTGTTGACTGGGTAATTGTTAAACAAGCGTTGCTGCTACACCTTACCTCCTGGCCCTTCAGTAACAGTTAAGTCTTTAAGACACATATTTTTAAGACTGCAGGGCAGAGAAATTGGCAATAATTAATCTTAAAGCCTTAAATCTGCTCTGGATCTCTCTGGTTCTCTGGCCGGGGTCACGTAAGCGTCCTGAGAAATGTACTCCTAGTGAGGGGATTAGGCTGAGATTGAACAGTGGTCTAAACAGGATAGGCTGGCGAGAGAACCTAATGCAAATGGCCGCCGTTGTTTCTCACGCTGTATTTACTTTAGTTTCCCCTGTAGTCATACATTAGTCGACCAAGTGGTTTCTGTTGGCGCGCTGTTGACTTTTGCCCAGTTATTACATATTTCCTCGTATGCATCCAGTGTCTTGTGGCTTTGTATGGAAAGTTTATTGCGCTGTTAGATAATGACTGTCTTGCCTCAAACATAAATCTCCATGCTAAGTGGTTATGCAAAAGCTGCAGCTAATCGGTGCAGTAATCTGTGTTTTTGGGACATACTCAGAGGGCTGTGGGATTCACTCAAGATACTCTTTGAAGAGGTAGGGTTTCAGACATTTTTGGAAGATGGGCAGGGACTCTGCTGTCCTAGCTTCAGGGGGAAGCTGGTTCCACCATTGCCAGGACAGAGAAGAGCTTTGACTGGGCTGAACGGGAGCCGACCACCGTAGAGGTGGGACGGCCATGAGATCAGAGGTGGCAGAAGGAGTGCTCGGGTTGGGGTGTAGGGTTTGAGCATAGCCTGAAATTAGGGAGGGGCAGATCCCCTTGCTGCTCCGTAGGCAAGCACTATGGTCTTGTATTGGATGCGAGCTTCGAATGGTTGCCAGTGTAGTGTGCAGAGGAGCGGGGTGACATGGTAGAACTTGGGAAGGTTGAACACGGGGGGGGGCTGAGGTGTTCTGGATAAGTTGCAGGTGTTTGATGGCACAAGCAGGGAGCCCAGCCAACAGAGAGTTGCAGTAGTCCAGACAGGAGAGGAGAAGTGCCTGGATTAGGACCTGAGCCGCATCCTGTGTGAGGAAGGGTTGTAATTTACAGATGTTGTAGAGCAGTGGTCACCAACCTTTTCTGAGTCAAGATCACTTTCTGAGTCCAAAAGCAAGCCGAGATCTACTGCTCAGATAAAAAAACATGACTTAAAAAACATAATCCTATGCAACATTAACCTATTAAAAAATAGTTCTGTAGCAATGAGGTTTGTACAGTAGGCTATATGCCCAATACATTATCACTGCATATTGGCTATGCTTGAATTGCCCTGCCAATGTTGTTCTTCTCAGACCATTTAGAAATGATGTCAGCCAATTCATGTTGAAAATATATTTCAAATTGTAGATATATGATCACAGTGGTAATAGATAATTTGTTGTATTACTTGTGAGGCACAGTTTAACATAATGATTTGCTTTTGCTTTGATTTTACTGGACTGATGGCCTGCATCTGATGGTCAGTCTGAGGGGAGGGAGAGAGCAGCGGTGAGGCTGCCTCGCACACGACTCACTGACCCTCCACTCTATCTCCCTCCGCTGAGAAAAGGGGACACAGTCTTCCAGTGTCACATTGGTATAAAGGGTCGGGAGACAGGCGCAGGAATGAGCAATATGGGTTTTTATTTATACCCATATTACGGCGTGCCGTGTATAGGCACGGGGATGAAAACGAAACCAACATGTACATAATAAAACACAGGGTTGAAACCCAAAACAAAAGAGCAAGGAGTACCTGGAATAAACACAGACGTGCACAATGATCAACACAAAGGACGAGACCCGGAATCATCTGCGCAATCCACAATGGCACGAAAGCCAGAACACACAGGTACTCACATGCACCAAATGACATAGTACAACAATCAACAGCCCAATGGAGAACCAAAGGGCACATATATACAAACACTAATCATTGGCAATTGGGGCCAGGTGTGCGCAATGACAGTTCCGGAGGGATCCGTGACATCCAGTTGATGGCGAAACTCAAGTCACACTACCTTATTTCTGCCTCATGCACCAATTAATGTTGTTAATCTTATGACCAGAGAAAGTGAAATATTCCTTGCTGTTATAAAAGACACAAGCTGCCAATATTAACAACTGAAGTTTATCGAAACAGTTTGCTATACTCATTCATTGCAGCTGCAACGCTGGTTATACCGTGAGTGGAAGTAGGGAGAACACACATGGCTTATAAAAGTGTTGACAGTGCTGAATAGCAACTTAAACATGACCTTACTTATAAAAGCAGCTCTTTGCTGTACTAATTGAGTCTCTCTCTGGTCATGGTTTTAAAAGTTTTGAAATCTCACAGTATCAACTTTGCTGTTTGCTCGAGGCTTCTTTTTACAGCCAATGGCTCGAGGAAACTGCGCAGACACAGTGATCTAAGCTAACTGATTGGCCAAAGGTAGGTCTAAAGGTGCACTTGATTTGCTCTCTGGGCCTGCCGGGTATGCAGAGTTCTACCTTCAGGCACATGAAATGGTTCAAAATGGGAACACTTTGCCTTCCCGGCGCTAGGGCTGCTGAATCAAGTGCACCTACTGCCAACAAAATAGGAACACCAGTCGATCGCCATTCGACCGGTTGGTGACCACTGTTGTAGAGCATGAACCGGCAGGAGCGAGTCACTGCTTTGATGTTTGCAGAGAATAACAGGGTGTTGTCCAGGGTCACGCCAAGGTTCTTTGAACTCTGGGAGGGGGACACTGTGGAGTTGTCATCCGTGATGGAGAGGTCTTGGACCGGGCAGGCCTTCCCCAGTAGGAAGAGCAGCTCTGTGAATTATTTGTGAATGATTTCCTCCTTATGCACTGGCTCTTCCAGAACATTTGACCTGTTTGGGATCAATCCTATCTCCCCAAAAAATCAGCTTGACGAGTCAATCAAGTGTATAACACAACAACACAGACTACTGATAAAATGCAGACAAGCATGCATGGAGAGAGGAAACAAAATCAAATAAAGTAACCCCCTTCAGTTGGCAGGGAGAGTGGAGAGAAGTGGAGGGACTAGATGTTCTGGGTCCACAGGGGCCTTTAGAAGACCATAGGGATCCTCGATCCTCCCACTCTGGAGGGATAAAAGCTTTGCTGGGGTGGGATTTCCACACAGTGCAGGCCTGATGGGGCTGAGGGCACCTGGCTGTGGGTCTTTAATGGAGGTCCACTCCCAGGCGTTGACCGGGCTTAGCCCCACTGAGCCCCATTAGATCCCTCTGAGATTACCAACCCTAGGTGGTTCAGCCCTACAGGCACTGGCTGAACAACCACCCATCGCACAGTCAGGGAGGCAACCGCAGTCAATTTACTCCCCCAAACTGATGTGGAAAATATCCCATTAGCCATACTTTGTACTTTTTGTTCTTTATAAAGATTGTTCATGCTTGTTTTTACTTTTTTCGCTTATTGCAGTAGCATTCCTCTTTTTATGTGAGCATGCTGAGCTGAGTCATCAGGTGGCATCTGCCATTGGGCAATTGAAAAGGTCAACCGTCCTGTGCTGGTGCTTTTGGTGAGAGAGTGGATGATTTCATCTCAACGGCTATGAGTCTCTAAATCCTGCTTGGAGCCACTCACCTGTGAACGCCAGCCCATAATCAACAGGAGCTCAAAGGTAACCTGGGAGTGCAGACCCCTGGCCCCGTGTCATAACACACCTTAGTTTTCTCTTTCTTTTTTTCAGACGTTTAGTGAAGTATTCACTAGTGCAGACACGTGCCACGGCAATTGATCAAACATAGCTTTCACTATAGGTCCCTAGCTTCTCGCTGGAACATTCTTCAACCCAGCCATCTCCTATTTCTGGGTAATGGTCTGTGCTACAGCGCGTTTGGCCAGTAATCCCTTAACTCAACCCATGGATCTCAAAGCCAGTAAGTGGCGGGAGGGGTTAAAGGGAGGGAAAGAGGGTGGTGGTGAGGAGTTGAGGAGGGATTGCACAAACTATTTTAATCCCTATAATGGAATTGGCATGTAAACTCATGAACGTAGAAGTAAACACAAAGAAAATGAAGAGGGATGGATGTTGGATTGGTTAGAACAAAGAGAGGTCACTGCCTCTTCCGGCCTGTCTGCTTCAACTGAAAAACATTGTTTAATAAACACCATCAGTTTGCTTTTACACGGAATGTTGAAGTTTTAAGTCACGGTTAAATGTTTTATCCACGTGAATGTAAAGTTGAAGCTATAGTTTCAGCAAGCCTAGTTTCAGCAAGCCTTATTTTGATAAACATTTTTCCATCGTTGAGCTAACGTGGGAAATCTTTTCCCCTTGAGGTCACTTGCACTGAAAAGAATTTGGAATTTTGAAATCCTAAAGGTTTCGATGACATGCAAGTCAAAATAAAGTAAAATAAAATGTTTTGGCAGAAATCGAACAGATGCTTCAGCTTGTATTTAATTTTTTTTTTAAAGTATTGTAAGTGTTTACCAAAATACCCCAAAATATCGTATAGCCCCGTCACACCCTATGTTCAACAGTCAAACTCGGGTACCACAGGCTCCATTAGAGAAAGCATCAGTGACACTTCAGTCCTGTGTTTGTGACTGAGCTTGGGTCAGTAGATGATTGGAATCGTTTGACACTCTTTTGCCAAGTGAGTGATAGGTCTTTAATGTCCCTCCATCTCCTGTTGTCGCTGGTTCAAAGCTCCTCCATGCAGATGTTATCAAAGGCAACCGCTCAAGTGAGTGGCAGCCCTAGCCTTTTTTTAGGCCGGTCTCTCAGTGCAGAGGGATGAGACACTCTTGTCACAACACTGTCCAGACCCTGGCTGAGTGGGGCAACGCCTGATGCCAGAGCTCTAGTGAGCTTTGGAGACTTTCTCAATGGATTAAAAAGCTTTTTTATCAGGGCCTTGGATTGGCACTTAGAGATACTCCTTTAATCAGAGAGGGGAATTGAAATGGCCTAGACTTGGGGTCCTAAGAGCCAGAGCTAAGCCAGGAGGGAGTAGAACAAGCAGCCCAGTGAGTCCTACTGTTCTGTGATAAAGAGCCATGGTGTTATTGTCCACTGTGGAGAAGAATAGACTGGGATAGAGGGGAGTAAAGTAGAATGGAGTAGCTAGCATAGCTTAGAACACAGATTGCCTTTTCTATCATGTGACCATGGCCCTACACAGTGCAGGATCTCTGGAGTCTCCTAGTCAGTCAACCAATCAACTTACTTAAAGGGTCTCATAGTCAACCAATCAAATTACTCAAGAGATGTAACTGAGCACAAAAAGCTGTTCATACATCCAGCAGCATTGACTCGCTGATAAAAGCAAAGCAGAGTTCCATTCCAAAGGCAAAGTTCTCCTAATCGAATTACCAGAGGGTCGCAGACCATCAAAAGTAAACATGGCACTTGACTTTTGACCTGGAGCGCCAGCAGATCAGCAATGGCAGCAGGTAGGACCTCTTAAGTAACTGAACATCAGTGAGTTCCAGGAACTACGGTATTGACATACACTACACTACATCTCTGTTATAGTTTAAGCACTGGCTGTGGCAAAGCGTATAATCTTATGAATCCAAAATAGAACGTGGACCAACCCCATAGACCTTTCAGCGACTCTATTTGGTTGAGTAAGATATTACATGAGAGCTAGTCAGTTCATACTCCCTCTTTCTCTTTCTGTTCCGTCTCCCTTTTTTCTTGTTCTCTGCATATTCATTTTTACTGCACATCTATAGCCTAAAGCTCCATGAACATTTTAGGCCATTGAGAAGCTCTTAAGTGGATGAGCGAGTGTTAACTATGTCTTTTCAAACCTTGACATTTAATACTCTGTATAAATCACTCCGGGGACCTGTTATTCTTTCAAGAATGTAACTACATACTTTCAAATAAAACTTGAAAGGGCCCAGCAAGTTTTAAAACGCAGTGTGCGCTCCTAAGATGGCAGGAAGGTATTCCAAGCAGTCAGAATATGCTAACATCCCGGTGTGGGTGAACTGTGGGCAGGAAGATGGGACGCAAAGCAGAGAGGAGAGAAAGGAGAGGAGAGGGGAAAGAGGAGAAGATCAGAGGAGAGGAGAAGAACAGCAAGGTGGTCATCATGGATATTGGGATAGGACATGGAGGACTGCTCATATGAACTTGCTCTTTCCATCTGTAGGGGACCAACCCTCTGTCAATCTAAACCGGGCCTGTCAAACTCATGGGCAGCACCAGGAACGGTTTCATTTTTATTTTCATGGGTTTCAGTGTTCAGTTCCCTGCTGAAAACATAGATCAGCATTCATTTCAAGATAGTCCATGCTGGTATTTGCTGGTCCATGCTGGTCTGTGCTGGTCAGATGCTGGTCAAGCTGGTCTGACCAGCGTGGTCCGTCTGGTTTTGTTGGTTTACTAGCATGGTCTAGCTGGTTTTGCTCGTGACCAGCCTTTGATGTCATTTGGACATGGGTGACCAGCCATCACTATGTTTTGGACACTGGTGACCAGCCTTCACTCTGTTTTTTCACATACAACTTATGCTGGTGATGCTGGTATGCTGGTGACCCAGCTGTTCCATGCTGGAGTATGCTGGTCCAGCATGGTCTAGCTGGTCAAGCTAGTCTGATCACGCCCACCAATATCATATTTCCCAGCATGCTCTATTGCAGTTCATTTTTGTAATTGTTTGTTTCAATATATGTTTTGTTTATTGTGTTTTTGCATGTACATTGATGGATTAATTAATCTTATGCTACACAAGATCAATAACATACATGTTTCTAAATTAATCCAATCTCTTAGTTGGATTTATTGCACTCCTTACTGAAATGGCTGTTCCAGTTTAAATAGTTTGGGTAGTCTCATTTATGATTTTTTTCTAGCCCTGGCAGTCATTCTGAATGCATATTGTGGGTGAAGAAAAGGTCCAATTGTTGGATATCCCCTCTCTGGGTGGATTCCAATAGGAATTAAACATCTGGGAACATACATTTTTAGGTTGCTGCGAGGTTCTGAGAACGTTTTACAATGGTTCCTTGAAAGTTTTCCTGGGATGTTTTATTCATGTTCTGAGAACGGGAATAATAGGTTATTTGGAGGTTTTTTAATCTTCCTTAAAATTTTCACTAAATGTTTCAATAAGACTTAAAAACACTGCTAGCTTAATTTGGGTTAAATGGTTCTAACTCCAAGCACAGATTGGACACATGGAAATTCATTTTCTTAGGCATTAATCATGCAACTACATAACATGTTTTATAATGGCACGGCGTCATTGAGATTCAAACCCTATAATCTTCTCTATCCATGGAATTAGTCCACTGTGCCACCAGGATAGAGCTAGCATGCAAAGTGGTTCTATTTAGTCTGTTCAAACAGACCCCATTTCAAAGGAAACAAGCACTCATTAAGATTAGGGGTGGCCAATTAGTGGGCGCGGCCAACACATCTAAACAGACTTCACAAGATAGGGGATAGAGAGAGTTTTGTTGACGCTGATAGCAGAATGTATAATTTTTTAACGCTACTAGTGTTTTCTCATAGTTTATATGGAAAGTTTTCTTAATGTTCTGAGAACATAACTTTAAATAGAAAAATGAGGAACCCTGTTGGAAATGTTATCCTGAAGTACTGAAATTCCCAGAGAAGAACGTTGTTTCTTAACGTCCTCGAAACTTTTGAAAATGTTACTTTAAATAGAACCATGATGAAACCTGGTGGAAATGTTATGCTGAAGTATTGAAATTCCCACAGGAGAATGTTGTTTCTTAACATTCTCTGAACTATTTGAGAACCTTTCCAATGTCAAACCAGTTGGAGAACGTTCCTAGAACATTACCACATTTTTTATTAAATGTAACCATGTTTGAACTTTTAGGAAACGTTGTGTTAAAGTAATGAAATATCAAGAAAATAACATTATTTTGTCAAATTACTTAAATATGCTGAGAATGTTCCAAAGCCATGCAAATATCTTGCACCATTTCTAGAATGTTGTGGGAAGGTTGTGTGCAAAATAACCATAGGACAACCACACTCTCACCAAGCTTAAAGAAGCATATGGTTCTCAGAAAGTTATGTGTTAGCTGGGATGTGACGATGCTGGTTTTGCTGGTGACAAGCTTACGAACCAGTGTCCAAAACACAGTAAAGACTGGTCACCAGCAAAACAAAGTGACGGCTGATCACCAGCAAAACACAGCAAAGGTTGGTCACCATAAAACTCATCGAAGGCTGTTCACCAGTAAAACACAGCAAAGGCTGGTCACCATAAAACACATTGAAGGCTGGTCACCAGTAAAACATATCGAAGGCACTACAAAAACACAACGAAGGAACCATGAAAAATTTTGCAAAGGCTGGTCACCAGCAAAACCAGCACCTATGCTGGAGGCTGGTCTATGCTGGGTTTTTTTCAGCAGGGTTTTTACGCCTCAACATCAGATTCAGTGACCTGCAGATTTTGAATAGTTGAAGGGATGAATGCTGATGGCTTTTGACATCTTTATTATCACCCTTTGTTCTGGTTCTGTCAGCAAAGTTAGCAAGACACTGCTGCTAGATACAACGACTATTGTCTATTGTGCGTTGTTGTATGCTTATAACATTCTTGATATGTCTAGCGTTTTCTGTAAGATGATCGTGGAATGTGTTTGTGTGAAAATTAATATTGGCAAAATTGCATTGAGAATATGTACACATCAAGTTTCTATTTAGTTACAGATCATTCATTTGTCTGTAAACCAGAAAACAGAGATATTGTGTAAGCAGGTAGCGGTGATTAACTGGGGGCTCGATGGATATATCAAAACAGTAGTAAAAGCAATACATTTATTAATTTATAAGGAGTGACTGAGTTGTTTATCAAACTTGTCTCCAGCTTGGATATTTGTTTAATCAAATTTGTTTGTAATGTCAACATTGCACAACAGCTTTACTGAAAAGGAAATACAGTTGAAGTCGGAAGTTTACATTCACTTAGGTTGGAGTCATTAAAAATAGTTTTTCAACCACTCCACAAATTTCTTGTTAACAAACTATAGTTTTGGCAAGTAGGTTAGGACGTCTACTTTGTGCATGACACAAGTAATTTTTCCAACAATTGTTTACAGACAGAATATTTCACTTATAATTCACTTTATCACAATTCCAGTGGGTCAGAAGTTTACATACACTAAGTTGACTGTGCCTTTAAACAGCTTGGAAAATTCCAGAAAATGATGTCAAGGCTTTAGAAGCTTCTGATAGGCTAATTGACATCATTTGAGTCAATTGGAGGTGTACCTGTGGATGTATTTCAAGGCCTACCTTCAAACTCAGTGCCTCTTTGCTTAACATCTAAAGAAATCAGCCAAGACCTCAGAAAAAAAATTGTAGACCTCCACAAGTCTGGTTCATCCTTGGGAGCAATTTCCAAACGCCTGAAGGTACCACGCTCATCTGTACAAACAATAGTACGCAAGTATATACACCATGGGACCACGCAGCCGTCATACTGCTCAGGAAGGAGACGCGTTCTGTCTCCTAGAGATTAACGTACTTTGGTGCGAAAAGTGCATATCAATCCCAGAACAACAGCAAAGGACCTTGTGAAGATGCTGGAGGAAACAGATACAAAATGATCTATATCCACAGTAAAACAAGTCCTCTATCGACATACACTAAAAGACCGCTCAGCAAGGAAGAAGCCACTGCTCCAAAACTGCCATAAAAAAAGCCAGACAACGGTTTGCCACTGCACATGGGGACAAAGATCGTACTTTTTGGAGAAATGTCCTCTGGTCTGATGAAACAAAAATAGAACTGTTTGGCCATAATGACCATTGTTATGTTTGGAGGAAAAAGGGGGAGGCTTGCAAGACGAAGAACACCATCCCAACCGTGAAGCACGGGGGTGGCAGCATCATGTTGTGGGGGTGCTTTGCTGCAGGAGGGACTGGTGCACTTCACAAAATAGATGGCATCATGAGGATGGAAAATTATTTGGATATATTGAAGCAACATCTCAAGACATCAGTCAGGAAGTTAAAGCTTGGTCGCAAATGGGTCTTCTAAATGGACAATGACCCCAAGCATACTTCCAAAGTTGTGGCAAAATGACTTAAGGACAACAAAGTCAAGGTATTGGAGTGGCCATCACAAAGCCCTTACCTCAATCCTATAGAAAATGTGTGGGCAGAACTGAAAAAGCTTGTGCGAGGAAGGTGTCCTACAAACCTGACTCAGTTACACCAGCTCTGTCAGGAGGAATGGGCCAAAATTCACCCAACTTATTGTGGGAAGCTTGTGGAAGGCTACCTGAAACAATTTAAAGGCAATGCTCCCAAATACTAATTGAGTGTATGTAAACTTATGACCCACTGGGAATGTGATGAAAGAAATAAAAGCTGAAATAAATAATTCTCTCTACTATTATTCTGACATTTCACATTCTTAAAATAAAGTGGTGATCCTAACTTACCTAAGACAGGGAATTGTTACTAGGATTAAATGTCAGGAATTGTGAAAAACTGAGTTTAAATGTATTTGGCTAAGGTGTATGTAAACTTCCGACAACTGTATATGTCATATACTGTGTAAAGTGTGTATGTGTGTAAGTATAGGACTGTTACAGGGTGTGTGTCATATGCTGCAGGTCCTCTGAAAACTGTACTGTTATTATGATAAGAAATTGTTCAACGAAAATGAGGTTCGACCGCCAAGTCTGCTAGAAGTCAACTATTCCCCTCCGACACAATTAAATGGAAAGTCTTAATCCACCATGAGAAAGGGACTTGGGTTTGTCAAGGTGTAAAGTCCCCATAGCCAGGCCTCAGATGTGGATGACTCACACGTGACATCACAGTTTACAGTCGGATGCCACACTCGGGGTGCCCAACCTCATGCTTGGGATTTTGTGGAGACGTAGGTGGTCAGGCGATGAGGTCACCGCGCAGCTAAGGGCTTTGGGGAACGCCATAGCCTCTTGTTTGGGATCCGCTGTGCTTCCGATCTCTCCGTGGGAACCAATGCCTTGCATATGTGTGCCATGGAAAAAGCACTGCAAGTAGAATGGAGTCCCAGGCCCCCAGGTTCCACCCAGCACTACATAATTAAACAAGGAGGGAATTTTACACACTTTAAAGAGAGTCCCTCTCCACTTTACTTTGGGCCAACAGCGCGTAATTGCTTTTGCTGGAAAAGCTGAAGTTTTGTGAGTGGTCTAAATATCTTGGTGAAACTGGTAGCAACAGAGCTCTCCGTGTAAGTATGGGTCTGTTGAAGTTGTTTGGGAGGAAAACTTTCAGATAAAAGCACCAAGGGACACACACACCGATTTGCACTTGAAAGCAACCAACTAAACACATCCTGCGACTGCCTATAGAATCTACAACTAGATTCTTAAATGCATAAACATGCACCCTACTTTTATGGGACTGCAGGTTTATAACATTCTAAGTAAATGGGGAGTTGTTGGAATGTATGGGGTTGTGGGAGGGGGAGGCCAGGGGTTCACAATAATTCCCTTTTGTAGGATATCCTATGATCTTTTTCTGGATGGCTGACTGAAAAGTTAATTTCTAGCTGGTAATTGTAGGTTATTTTGCACAATGAATGCAATTTCAGATTTGAGAAACGAGTCCCTTTGGCAGTGCAGCGTTTATTTTCTGTGAGTTGATTTGAGAGCTGCAGCTCAGGGGTGGGATCCAGTCTACCCCACACGTCTGCCTGCCTGCCTGCCTGTTTGGGTCTAACCTGGGGCATGGCACCCTGACAGACAGCTAAGATCCCTACTGTACTGTTCACCCCACAGCACTAGAAAGGTTTCCAGTTTTAAGGAACACAAAGTGGTTATCGTGAGTTATGTTATAAGTTATGTTATAAGTGCAAATGTGTACAAGGCGCTAATATGACATTTTTCTACATCCAGTTGTATTTACAATGCTTCTACTGTATGTGATTTCTTCAGCCTCCATGTTTAAATGCATTTATTACACTTATAGGGTATGCTATGACAATTGGTCCATCTCCAGTTTATTTTGTTTACCTAGTAACGTTGTAGGTTAAAACCTCTTTAACTCTGACCCCCTCTGGTGGCATTTTCTAAACGACACATAATATTGTATACTACCCTCATAAAGTACATTTTGGTTTTAAAACTATAAACACATGCTTAGTACACTTAGACAGGTAAGAACTGTGGGATTCAGATAAGTGTCAGAAACAATGTGACTACTACAGAGCCCGAGATACAGCAGACCAAACAAACCTGAAATGTACCGTTTTTTAAATTTATTTTATATTTGGAGGGTTGGAGTACCCCCAATTGTCCCCATGTTGAGGAATAAGAGATTTGAAAGGTTTTAGATAAAACATGTCACCAAATACTGTTCCCCAAAAAATAACACGTTCTCAGATCATTTACCTAATGGTGGTGCTCTAAACATGCACAAATTCCCCCTTTCCATGCATACTAAATATTTAGTCTTTTGATGACATTGCATACATCTGATCTTAAATCTGTGGTTAGGGGGCACTTTGCAACCTGAGTTGAAGTGTGCTGAGAAGCCCTTAACATCATGGTTTAGTCACATTACCTGTAATTCACAGTCAAAATGAGCATGTTGCTGAAAGTTTACCACATAATGAGTCTTAGAGCTGTCATGCCACACAATGTAAAATCCCAGAATGTTCAGTTGGTCATCCTAATGAAGCACAACCGCAACAAACATGGAACATAAAAAAATCCCGTAAACCTTCAAGTGATGCATTGTAGTTTTCCTCATCAGGCACTCAGTGTTAATCCGCCTGGCTAACTCAAGCCACATTTTCTGCTCTCTGCACTTTCACAGTGGTCCCTGGGGCTAGTTGACATGACACAAATTTTCCGCTGTCAATAAAAAGATAAATAAATTATAAAATGGTGATTTCAAAATGACTCACAAGCATTAGGCTTGTTTTTTTTTTTACTGAAGGACCCTTAAAAGGGCTGCAGCTGGAAATCATGGACTTTTACTATGGCAGGGGCTGAGTGGCCTGGGAGTGTATGTGTGCGTGTGTGCGTGTGCACGTGTGCGTGTGTGTGTGTGCGCGTGTGGGAGGGAGGGAGGGAGGGAGGGGGATTAATAGGTTTGATGTGCTACATGCCTTATCTGTGCCAAAAGATTCACCATGCCTTCTGCATGTCACAAACTAAGCCTTGCTTTTTCAGCTTCATGCAACATTTTAAGACACCCCTTTCCCTATATGTTATTTCATGGCAATACTAAACAATTTGGATGAGTTGAAATAATCCCAGTACTCTGGATAAGGTTCACAGCACAGGGAGTAGAGATAGGATACCATGCTGGATGAAGTGATGGACAGGCTATCCAATCTTGGATCCTCCTTTTAAGAGTTGGAAACACCTCTCCTCTCCCCATCATGTTTCATTGTGTTGTGTTTTTTATGTCTCCGGTTCCACTGTAAACAACACCTCCTATCCCAATCTGTTTTTCCTCCCTTTGTGCCACGGGTGTGAAAAACGGGAAGCCCAAACCTCGCCGTGTGGGCCTCCTGGTCGCTGTGGCAACCGTTCAAACATGGCAGCGGTTGGTGCTGGGTTAACTGCCAAATTTGTTGCATTGCTCCATCGGTTACCCCTCCAGTACCTTGCGCCATCAGTGGGGAGCCTGAAACACAGCAGGAAAGAGGAGGTGAGACTAGAAGGATGGATAGAAAGATAGGAGGGGGAAAAGGGGGCAACCCAGGACCTTCTCTGAGGTCTCCAGCCCACCACGTGTACGCTGGTTGGATCCAGAACACACCAGCGTTCCCCATGGTGTCTCTCCCAGCACAGTTCCAGCTGTTAGCAGCTTGTTTTATGACAGTGTATCTGTTATTTATTTATCACTCCTGAGTAAGAAACACAAGCAATTAGCTGTAGTACACACAGTCTCCTGGCAGAGAGAGGGACGAGCTGCCAGGTTTCAACCACAAGATGACTTTCCACCACTGAGGCCTATTTGTCAAAGCAGCTCCGTCAATTAGCCTTCTTTCTTAACAATTGACCGGAGGTAACCAAGGGAGACGCCTGCTTTCCTTTAATTTGGCTCAACTTCCAGATACAGCTAAGTCTTTGGTACATTTTCAAGGAGATACCAAAATAGTGAAATTAACCTCAATTTGAGGACCCTGAGAGTGATGTTGACAATGCATCAACAGAAACCCCTCTGCTGGCTTTAGGACACTCTTCCATGTATTGGGCGTTAGCCGTTGATGTTATTGCCTGTATCTGCTGAAAACCAAACAATGGCGGGTGGTCACCTTTCATCATGGTATGATGGAAATGGGAATGTATTTGGTAATGGGAAACGGTACAACAGCTTTGAGAAAAGTGACATAATTCGCTTTTAAACTTGTTTTCGGTCCATTCGCCAGGGGTGAAGCAAACCATCTGGGGCTGCTGGAGGGGGTTGAGGCTTTGGGGTATGGTTCAGTCCACTTTTGTTTACATGCCTGTGTTTTGTTTGGGTTTCAGGGCAATTTTTCGAGATGCGTGTTGCCTGACTGTCATTTCACAGTTATCATGGTGGTTTAAGGGGTTCGCTGAAGGACGAGGTGGAGAATCGTTGGATTCACAGACACAGATCATTTGGAGCTAAAGTCACTGAGAGCTGATCTATCCTCAAACAACTGTCTTTCTCTAAACTCTGCCCGATACTGTTCTGCAACCCCACACAGACACACAGACAGACACAGATAACTGTACAGACACACACACCCATAGAGAACTCTGTTGTGCTAGCCCAGACCGTTCAGTTGCGCTATCTCACAGCTGTTTGCTGAGGACGGTGAGGTCTCTCTGCATAAATTTCACTGATATCACCTCCATCAGAGAGCCATAAAGCTGATTTATTATAAATACAGCTCTCGTGTGTTTACTGCGCACATTCTTGGGCCTGCAACATCTTTCAAAGTGAGCACTTGCAGGTGCTCTGGCTCAGTCTCTGTGGGGCAGACTGGAATAGAAACTCAGGGGGGAG
This sequence comes from Brachymystax lenok tsinlingensis, assembly GCA_030435695.1. Lineage (NCBI taxonomy): Eukaryota > Metazoa > Chordata > Actinopteri > Salmoniformes > Salmonidae > Brachymystax > Brachymystax lenok. The sequence continues at coordinate 13,975,827 of CM059808.1, read as the reverse complement.
AGAGACAGAGGGGGAAAAGAAAGAGAGAGGAGATAACAAAGGAAGGTGGTGGGGCAAGAAAACATGGCAGCCAGTACTGTGGTGATTTAGCTGGAGCTGAGGTGATAAGGATAATGCACTAAAGTGTTGAGTTACTTTCTGTCTCCACTTTCAGCTTCCCAAGAATAAATCTGGAGCTGGGCTGAAGGGTATTTTTCCTAATAGCCCAGAAGCAGACGGCACGTTAACATTCCCCATTAGTCAAGGTGTTCACAGGGAATAGCAGGCTAGCTAGCTGTAGCCATCGGTAGTTTAGCTGTAGTAGTGCCATTTTTTATCATCATCCATCATTGTCATCATCATACAGCCTCAAAATGGAGGCCAGTTGACTGCACTGACCTGGTAGGGAGGCTTCCAATTTTCCCTCAGGTCACTATATCTATACTGTCTCTTTATCTCAGCTCTGTTTCTGATAATGACACTGCAGAAAAGGCTAGAGAGGTAGGGAAGACATCTAGGCTCTGCTTGTGGAACCTTAAGTAGTTCAACAATAATAAGCGAGAGGACAGAGAGATGAGAAATGTGAGACATTCCAGAAATGCGAGGGAGCTGCTGGCTTTGTGGATACAGCGGGAGATTGACCAAACCTAACACCAGGAACTCTGACCCGCTGATCTGCATCTTTGTGTCTCTCTGCTCTGCCCTAAGTACCTCACACAGCCCCCTTCTCACACATACACACAGACACGCGCACACACACAGTATCAAAAGCATATGGCTTGCTGAATGCGAGTGAGAATAAGGAGGAGAGATTCTTCTGGTAACATCTCCGCACACAAAGCAAGGGAGAGAGTTGTTGATTACCTTGAGGGTCAGCAGTCACTGGAAAGAGAAGAGTAGAACAGCAGGAGCTCCAGATTTTCTGGCATGTGAAGAGAGAGGGAAGATTATGAGGAAATCACTCACTTTGATGGAAGCCTTTTAGCAAACTTGTCAGCTATAAATGTGTTCACTTTTGCATCAGACAGGCTCCCACTCATCCCACTTCTTCACCTCAATCAGTTTTTCTTCTCTCTCTCCTCCCCCTCTCTTTTCTCTCTGTTTGACAGTCAATCCACGTACACATGTAGGATCTTCATTTGGGCAATCTTTTGTTGCTGAATGAAAAACAATCCCACTTTGAAATTTTTGACTGGATTTGCCCTAACGAAAAATGGACCAACCCCTACAAAAACGTAAATTAATTATAATTATAATAATTATAATTCACATTTCCTGTTGCTGCAGGATTATTTTTCTGTTGTTGCAAACTGGCTCAGATTAAGATCTTACATCTGTATGAAGACGAGTAACAGCTACCGTAAACAGTACAATTGTTCTTCAAAGCACCTGTTTTGTCCACTGTGTGTCAAGCTCTCTGTTTGTTTACACACACACACACACACACACACACACACACACACACACACACACACACACACACACACACACACACACACACACACACACACACACACACACACACACACACACACACACACACACACACACACACAAGCAACGTGTAAACAGATATACCCACAAACGTCCTACCGCTGGTCACAATCTGGCCTGTGTTTGCTTCCCAGCATTTATTCACGGGGTGGAAATATTTAGCCTTGATGAAGCATGCATTTATAGTGCTTTTTTCTCCCAGACCACAACCTCTAAAATCAAATAAACGAGAGAGCTGTATTCTTTTCTTCATGAAATCCCATCAAGAGGAATGTCTGGAAATCCATGTCCTACTCCTCCATCATCCCCTGTTCCCCTCATTACCCAACATGTTGTTCCTATTACGCCTCTACATCTTTTATTTTTATCAAGAAAAACGTGCTGAGAAATCATTTCATATTCCTCTTTTGCTTATTGCTTGCTCAAACACAGGTTCACTAAACTGAACCAATTTGCTGCGTGGTTGTGGTGTTGGAGGCATTCTCTCAGAGCATATTGCTTTCACTTCAGAAAAGCTGTACCGTGAACAGACGCACTGAGCTTTGTTGGCTTTTTCAAACATAAGGAGTTGTTTACTTGGCTCTCAATAAGGATAGAACACAAGCCGGACGACTTTACGAAGTTACAGAGGGCACAGGCGGCTGGTGGCACCTTCATTGGGGAGGACGGGCTCATAGTAATGGCTGGAACGGAATCCATGGAATGGTATCAAACACATCGAACACATGGTTTCTATGTGGTTGATACCATTCCATTTATTCCATTCCAGCCATTACTAGGAGCCGTCCTCCCCTCAGCAGCCTCCTGTGACAGAGGGAATAAATACCATCCGTCAGTATACCTATAGATCACAACCATATCCAGTCCAGAGAGGAAGAAGGAGAATCTGTGTTCTATAAGGATTTGCATTGAAACAAACAAAGGGGCCACATATCCCTCCAAAGTCACAGATCAACAAGTTACTTTCTTTCTTCAAAACCGTTCTATTTATTCAAATTCTTTTAACAGCAACCCAGCTAGCAAACTCAATAGTCTGCTATATCTGGAAGTGAAACACCTCTGTTTAGCCATGACACGAAAGGGGCCCCAGTTCAGCTCATTGGGGGGTCCCTGGGAGCTGAGATTGCGAGGGCCTGCAACGGAGACTCCAGGGGAACCAGCCAGTGTCCTTCATCACGGCTGTCCACACAGAGCTGGGTGAAACGGGGAAAAAAGAAAAAAACAATTAGCCAGTGTGTGAACAAGCCCATGTTTATTGACTTTCTGAGGAAACTTTATTAACCTGCCCGGCCTTGAATGGAAGACACCTGCTGTTCGCACTTAGGCTGTCATTACCACTGTGGAGGGAGCAGGGAGGGTCCCAGTGATGCCCGCTGCAGCCTGCTGTTCATTTGTCCCATGCCCGTCATCCAGCAATTGAGCACTACGATGGTTACAATGAGATTGCACTTTGTTGGGTATCGTCGCTAAGCTGACAGAGCTTTTTCCCCTCACTTGTCGGCAATCAAATTACAGCAGACAACCCCACTGACTCTGGTTTTGTTCCTTTTGTCTGTCCGTAAAAATAGGCAGAGTGCTCTCCATGATTGACTTTTGTGAGGTTGCCGTTGGTGAAGTGGGTGATCGTGAAAGAATCATATTCGGACAATGCGGATACAGAAACAATTTGAAAAGCAAAGAGACCAGGACGGACACATTGAGTCATTGTGGCTGAAGCGAAGTGGCAGGGTGCATGGGGAGGACTGGGTATTCGGATTTCACACAAAAATCCATATCGACCGAGGTAAAACTTTAATTCAGCATTGTTGTTCCCCCCCACACCCTTTTATTTAAACTTTCCCTGAAAAAACCCTCATATTGCTTAGCAACAGTTTCCCATGCCAGCAAAGTCGGTGGTGAGCTCACCCCTAAGAGGGACAGAAACGTTGCAGTCTGTCCCTCCCAGGGCAGCGTGGAATGGGTAAGTCCTCCCAGTGAGTGACACTTCCTCTAAAGTGCATGTGTCAATGGCTAACTTTCAGCAGGACAGATAAAACACAACAGCCTGGCTTTTATCGTCCCTCCAGGGCTCAGGGACCAGAGATACTAGCCATTACAAGGACAGCACTGAGGCGAGTGTGGATGCGTGGGCTTTAGCATGTCCGCAGCTAAACAGACTCTGTGTGAGTGTGTGTGACCATTCTGTATGCACTAAAGTCTCTTTATATACAGTATGAGTGTCTATTTATTGACTTGTTCTTGTTCAGGAAATGAGGTAACTGGAAACCAAGAGCGGTCTGCAACCAAACATTCACAAATATACAAGCAGTGGAGATCCAAATATGTAACCTGGCCAAGGCTGAGACCCAAAACATGTGAACCATGTGAACTCAGACCATGTTACCCCTACAGCAAACTCTGCCTTGATGGTTCATGGTTCAATTAAAATAATGTACTTGGGTCCAGTATCAGCTTGTTCTTCCGTCCTCGCAGTATCTAGTGACACACTACCCACTGGGCACACCACGTCATTTCAACGTGGATAATTGGGTAATATTTGGTTGAGATGTTGATCAATGAGACTACAACCTACACTATATATACAAAAGTATGTGGACACCCCTTCAAGTGAGTGGATTCTACTATTTCAGCCACACCCATTGCTTACAGGTACATGTGTATAAAATCGAGCACACAACCATGCAATCTCCATAGACAAACATTGGCAGTAGAATGGCCTTACTGAAGAGCTAAGTTACTTTCAAAGTGGCACCGCCATAGGATGCCACCTTTCCAGCAAGTCAGTTCGACAAATTTCTGCCCTGCTAGAGCTGCCCCGGGTCAACTGTAAGTGCTGTTATTGTGAAGTGGAAACGTCTAGGAGCAACAATGGCTCAGCCGCGAAGTGGCGCTGAAGGAGATAGCTACCGTTTTACAATCCCTTAACCAATTGTGCTATTGTGTATTGTTTTTTCGTGTTATTTGTAACTTATTTTGTACATAGTGTTTGTGTCACCATGTCTTATGACCGAAAAGAGCTTCTAGATATCAAGACAGCGATTACTCACACTGTACTGGAGGGATTATTTTTTCTTCAATGAGTCGGACGGGAAGGATTTACTTCAGACGCCCGACAAGGCCCTCATCCTCGTCATTCGCAGGAGAAAGAGTTGGAGGTATCGGGGGAAAAGGTCTGGGTGCCTTGTAAGGATCCATCACCGAGAAGGTAATCTACCTTTACCATCGGTCCTATTAGCCAACGTACAATCAATCGACAATAAAATAGATTAACTACAATCACATATATCCTACCAACGGGACATTAAAAACTGTAATATCTTCTATTTCACAAAGTCGTGGTGTTAGGTTTTGCGTAGGTTCAACTGAGATAGGAACGATAATACACCTGAACTTGGTTAAAACAATTGTTTAATACAAAAGTTAATGAATGGCAAATACAATTTCCGTATATACGGGTTCACTGTAACATCTCGCAGGACGAAACAATGAACTGCCTTTCTGCTGATAACATGGGTATATGTTCTGACAGAGTTAGTTCCTGCTTCGTGAGCCGGCCTATCAGAACAGTGCCTGGGCGTGGTTTAGACTTGCCGGGCCAATCAGTGTCACACAGGCTGGTCCCCCTTTTGGCGCTCTGTTTGATTTATCTTCCTTCTTGGCATGTCAGTACTTTTCCACTAGCCAGGGTCCTGTAATAAATACCTCACACCCCCCACTTAACCACAGGTCAGCAACTTTCTCAAGATGTCCGCACAGGGGTTACACATACACAAGTCCTTACTGACTAACTAACCCCCAATATGATTATTAGCAATTAGCAATTGTCAATACTATTATGGTATAAAAATATCAGAACCCCACAGTGGCTGAACGACGACATGAATAACATACAGCTGGCGGGTTTTAAGCTTTTTTGGCAGGATAGAACAGCGGCCTCTGGTAAGACAAGGGCTATGTGTCTTTGTAAACAACAGCTGGTGCACGAAATCAAAGGAAGTCTCGAGGTTTTGCTCGCCTGAGGTAGAGTATCTCATGATAAGCTGTAGCCCACACTATTTACCATGAGAGCTTTCATATGTATTTTTCGTAGCTGTTTATATACCATCACAAACCGATGCTGGCACTAGACCGCACTCAATGAGCTGTATACGGCCATAAGCAAACAGGAAGACGCTAATCCAGAGGTGGCTCTCTGGATGCAAGGAAACTCTAATTAGTTTGACCTAATTTCTACCAGCATGTTAAATGTGCAACCAGAGGGAAAAAAACTCTAGACCACCTTTACTCCACACACAGAGACGCATACAAAGCTCTCCCTCGCCCTCCATTTGGCAAATCTGACCATAATTCCATCCTCCTGATTCCTGCTTACAAGCAAAAACTAAAGCAGGAAGCACCAGTGACTAGATCAATAAGAAAGTGGTCAAATGAAGCAGATGCTAAGCTACAGGACTGTTTTGCTAGCACAGACTAGAATATGTTCCCAGGATTCTTCCGAGGGCATTGAGGAGTACACCACATCAGTCACTGGTTTCATCAATAAGTGCATCGATGACATCGTCCCCACAGTGACTGTACGTACATACCTAAACCAGAAGCCATGGATTACAGGCAACATCTGCACTGAGCTAAAGGGTAGAGCTGCCTCTTTCAAGGAGAGGGACTCTACCTCGGAAGCTTATAAGAAATCCCACTATGCCCTCCGACGAACAATCAAACAGGCAAAGCGTCAATACAGGACTAAGATTGAATCGTACTACAATGGCCCGACGCTCGTCGGATGTGGCAGTGCTTGCAAACCATTACAGACTACAAAGGGAAACACAGCTGCGAGCTGCAAAGTGACATGAATGTCACACCCTGATCTGTTTCACCTGTTCTTGTGATTGTCTCCACTTCCTCCAGGTGTCGCTTATTTTCCCCAGTGTACTTATCCCTGTGTTTCCTGTCTCTCTGTGCCAGTTCGTTTTTTATGTTTTCAAGTCAACCAGCGTGTTTTTCCCATGCTCCTGTTTTCTATTCTCTTTTTCTAGTCTTCCCGGTTTTGAGACTTGCCTGCTTTTTCTGAACTCCGTACCCACCTGCTGACCCTTCTGCCTGCCCTGACATCGAGCTTGTCTGCCACTCTGTACCTCTTGGACTCAGAATCTGGTTTTGACCTTTTGCCTGTCCACAATCATTCTCTTACTCCTTTTGGATTAAATAAACAACAAATACTCTAACCATCTGCCTCCTGTGTCTGCATCTGTGTCTCGCCTTGTGTCCTAATAACGAGCCTACCAGACAAGATAAATTATGAGAGCATCAGCTGTTCCGGACGACTGTGTGATCATGCTCTCCGTAGCCGATGTGAGTAAGACCTTTAAACAGGTCAACATTCACATGGCCGCAGGGCCAGACGGATTACCAGGACGTGTACTCCTAGCATGCGCTGACCAACTGGCAAGTGTCTTCACTGACATTTTCAACCTGTCCCTGACTGAGTCTGTAATACCAACATGTTTCAAGCAGACCACCATAGTCCCTGTGCCCAAGAACACTAAGGTAACCTGTCTAAATGACTACCGACCCGTAGCACTAAGCGTCAGTATAGAGACAAAGTAGAGTCGCAATTCAACGGCTCAGACACGAGAGGTATGTGGCAGGGTCTACAGTCAATCACGGACTACAAAAAGAAAACCAGCCCCGTCGCAGATCACAATGTCCTGCTCCCAGATAAACTAAACAACTTCTTTGCTCGCTTTGAGGACAATACAGTGCCACCTACAAGGCCCACTACCAAAACCTGCGGGCTCTCCTCTAAAATATTTAAACGTGTTAACCCTCACAAGGCTGCCGGCCCAGATGGCATCCCTGGCCTCGTCCTCAGAGCATGTGCAGACCAGCTGGCTGGTGTGTTTACGGACATATTCAATCAATCCTTATCCCAGTCTGCTGTTCCCACATGCTTCAAGTAGGCCACCATTGTTCCTGTTCCCAAGAAAGCTAAGGTAACTGAGCTAAATGACTATCGCCCCGTAGAACTCACTTCCGTCATCATGAAGTGCTTTGAGAGACTAGTCAAGGATCATATCACCTCCATCCTACCTGACACCCTAGACCCACTCCAATTTGCTTACCGTGCCAATAGGTCCACAGACGACGCAATCGCAATCACACTGCACACTGCCCTAACCCATCTTGGCAAGAGGAATACCTATGTAAGAATGCTGTTCATTGACTACAGCTCAGCATTTAACACCATAGTACCCTCCAAAGTTGTCATTAAGCTTGAGAACCTAGGTCTCGACCCCACCTTGTGCAACTGGGTCCTGGACTTCCTGACAGGCCGCCACCAGGTGGTGAGGGTAGGAAACAACATCTCCACCCCGCTGATCCTCAACACTGGGGCCCCACAAGGGTGAGTTCTCAGCCCTCTCCTGTACTCCCTGTTCACCCATGACTGCGTGGCCAAGCACGCCTCCAACTCAATCATCAAGTTTGCAGACGACACTACAGTGGTAGGCTTGATTACCAACAACGACGAGACGGCCTACAGGTGAGGGCCCTCGGAGTGTGGTGTCAGGAAAATAACCTCTCACTTAATGTCAACAAAACAAAGGAGATGATCGTGGACGTCAGGAAACAGCAGAGGGAGCACCCCCCTATCCACATCGTTTACTCCCTGTTCACTCATGTAGTGGAGAAGTTTTAAGTTCCTCGGCAACAACCACCCGAGCCACTGCCTGTTCACCCCGCTATCATCCAGAAGGTGAGGTCAGTACAGGTGCATCAAAGCTGGGACCGAGAGACTGAAAAACAGCTTCTATCTCAAGGCCATCAGACTGTTAAACAGCCATCACTAACATTGAGTGGCTGCTGCCAACATACTGACTCAAATCTCTAGCCACTTTAATAATAAAAAATGTGATGTAATAAATGTATCACTAGCCACTTTAAACAATGCCACTTTATATAATGTTTACATATCCTACATTACTCATCTCATATGTATATACTGTATTCTACACCCTGTACTGCATCTTGCCTATGCCGTTCGGCCGTCGCTCATCCATATATTTATACGTACATACTCATATTCATTCCTTTACACTTGTGTGTGTATAAGGTAGTTGTTGTGAAATTGTTAGATTACTTGTTAGATACTACTTCATGGTTGGAACTAGAAGCATAAGCATTTCGCTACACTCGCATTAACATCTGCTAACCATGTGTATGTGACAAATAAAATTTGATTTGATTTGTAGCCATGAAGTGCTTTGAAAGGCTGGTCATGGCTCACATCAACACCATTATCCCAGAAACCCTAGACCCACTCCAATTTGCATACCGCCCCAACAGATCCACAGATGATGCAATCTCTATTGCACTCAACACTGCCCTTTCCCACCTGGACAAAAGGAACACCTACGTGATAATACTATTCTTTGACTACTACAGCTCAGCGGTCAACACCATAGTGCCCTCAGCTAAGGACCCTGGGACTAAACCCCTCCATCTGCAACTGGATCCTGGACTTCCTGATTGGGCATCCACAGGTGGTAGGGGTAGGTAACAGCACATCCGCCACACTGATCCTCAACATCGGGGCCCCTCAGGGGTGCGTGCTCAGTCCCCTCCTTTACTCCCTGTTCACTCATGACTGCATGGCCAGGCACGACTCCAACACCATCATCAAATTTGCCGATGACACAACAGTGGTAGGCCTGATCACCAACAACGATGAGACAGCCTATAAGGAGGAGGTCAGAGACCTGGCCGTGTGGTGCCAGGATAACAACTTCTCCCTCAACGTGATCAAGACAAATGAGATGATTGTGGACTACAGGAAAAGGAGGACAGAGCACGCCCCATTCTCATCGACGGGGCTGCAGTGGAGCAGGTTGAGCGCTTCAAGTTCCTTGGTGTCCACATCACCAACAAACTATCATGGTCCAAACACACTAAGACAGTCGTGAAGAGCGCACGACAAAGCCTATTCCCCCTCAGGAGACTGAAAAGATTTGGCATTGATTCCTCAGATCCTCAAAAGGTTCTATAGCTGCACCATCGAGAGCATCCTGACTGGTTGCATCACTGCCTGGTATGGCCACTGCTTGGCCTCCGACCGCAAGACACTACAGAGGGTAGTGCTTCCGGCCAGTACATCACTGGACTTCCTCGTTGTCAATCTTTTGTCTTGCCAATTCACCCTCTGAATGGTACACATACACAATCTATGTCTCATTTGTCTCAAGGCTTAAAAATCCTTCTTTAACCTGTCTCCTCCCCTTCATCTACACTGTTTGAAGTGAATTTAACAAGTGACACATAGCTAGGGATCATAGCTTTCACCTCGATTCACTAGGTCAGTCTTTGTCATGGAAAAAGCAGATGTTCTTAATGTTTTGTACACTCAGTGTATATGAAAGTAGTTTAGTGCCCAAATAATAGGTTAAATATTGGGGAAAAAATGTATATATATTTTCTTGATCTATCTTATATCTCTCAGATATAGGACAGACACTTCAAAACAAACTTTTTTATAATATGTATGAATATGTTATTCAATGCGTTTCTATAGGCTGATAGCAGTAAGGCAAAATTCAAAGTTGAATGAAATTGTTTAATATTTTTTCTTATACCCACAGGGGTCCTAACATTTTTAATCAATAGCAAAATGATCCATGGTATGACCCCCACCCCCCCCAGGGCTTAGACTTTTATTACCCGTCTCTGCTTGTGGAGAGTTTGGGTTGTTAATTAGTTATGGAATGAAGATCTTTTGAACGCCCTCCAAAGGCTCCTTTATACATACTGTAGCTGCTATAGACAGATTAATAGATATTGCTAGGCAACGTAAAAGAGCGGTCTGCAAATTCTGTCTTGATGCCGAGTCAATAACAATGTAAAGGCTCAACGAAACAATATTATTATCCACCTTTCAATGGATAATATATTAATATATCTATACATATAACTTCAATTACATCTTAGCATTCAATTATGTTGGTTATGGAAAAAATACAGTTCATTACAAAAGTGGATTGTGGTTATGAAAAAAGCTGTATATCAAAAATAGCATAGATACAGGGTTGCAGGAGACAATGAACCTTTTAGGGACTTGGAAGTCTACGATATATGTATGCTATTGTTCAGTGTTCTCCCATGTGCTAACTATAGCAGATTTGTAAGTCAGGCTTCTGGTCTGATCTCAACCTTCTGCTAAATGAACAAACATACGTGTATTCTAGTCTTCAGAGGGCATTCATTTGTATTCTAGTTTACAGAGGCCTGCCCCCATCCCTTCCCAATCCTCCTATTCATCCTCCACTCCCAACAGTATGTGGTGAGACTCTGCTAACCAGTTCCGTCAAGTGAAGCAGCAGACAGCTCAGTGTAGCTCAGAGCCGCCCATATATAAAAATAGATATATCAAAGTCATGGACGATTTGCTGCTCTCTGTCCATCTCTGCACTCACTCATGAGTTTCATTTTTGACTGGTCCCTCTTTCTGTGGTGCTTTTCAAGAGGAACCCCTTTGAGACACATGCAGCTCCAATGGGACTGGGGACAGGCAGTCGGCCAGCTTCCAGGGTAAACATATAATCATCCCTCGGACGGCTATAATTATATCTGGGACGTGAAGAAACAGAAGGGAGTGTGAGGGAAGGGAACCATGCAGGCAGATACACAGTAGCTAGCAAGAGGTGGGTGAGTCCAACATACGTTTAATATTTGTTTTCTGCTCTGAAGTAAAGATGGGTTGGTGTTTGGGGAGACCTGACGATAGGGGTTGATGAAAAGGAAGGATGAATGGTTGTGGGGCTGCTGCTCGCTAGCTCTGTTTTGAGCTGGAGCTATTTTTGGTGAACATGAACACATACATATGCAGGCACGTGTGCCAAATACAAATAGATGCACATACACGGAGACACTCAGACATATATACACACATACATGCTTAGGCACACACCTTGAATGCACGCATGTCCCCATCCACATGTGACCACAGAAAACAGTGGATGGTTTAAGGGCTGGGATGGGGAGCTTGGTTCAGGCCTGTTCTTTAATCCACCATCTCTCAATGGAGCATTTCTCCCGTATGAAGTCTGAGGAGCTTTGCGGTCGACAAACTAGCATGCTCTGTGGTCACCTACCATTCCAACGGCCTTCGCTGGAGAGAAATTGATTACAGGTCCTGGTTGGAAAATCAAATTACTTCCAGGATTTCTTATCTGTAATTGAAATTGAATTTGTTGGCATTGCGGGCAACTGAGCAACCAAAATGGACTGTATCCATAAATACCTGGTTTTCTTTGCGTCACCTGACTCTGTTTGAAACCAGGCAAGCCTCTGTTTTTTATGTGAATTTTCCCCTCTAATTTTCTTCCTCTTTGGTGCCCCGAAGGGGTGGGAGAAGGTGACGTCACACCGTTTACACAAATTCCATATGAATATAAAAAAACACAAAACAATTCTCCATAAAACAGTGGAAACTCTAATAAGTTATAGTAAGTGATTAGTTGACAATTAAACTACCTTAGCCACCCCAAACACCACCCTCCTTTCTCACCCATCTCTGCTCCCCCTCCCTCCCTTTTCCCAGTGGTAGTGAGCGGAGCTAGGCAAGTGCTAGGCAAGGGCTTGTCTCCGGGGCCATAGGTTGATCCATTAGAGGTAATGGGGACATGAGACGGAGGTTGAGGCTACAGCTGAGGTCAGGAGAAGGCACGTTAATCACAGCTATCCTGTCAACAACAAAGAAGGGGCCGTAATAACACCACACTGCTATTACAGGCAGGGAGAGGTGTCAGAGGAGAATGAGACAAAAACTGATGATGTAATTTGAGTCAAAGACTCGAGAAGGGGGAAGAAAAAACTCAAGTGGCACATTTTGTTACTTAAGTATCATGTAATTACAATCATGGAGGTGTTAGGAGAAAGACCCCCCCAAATTGAAAATGCTTAACATTTGAGGCAACTTGCTGCTCTGTTGTGCTCTGCCCCACCCGTCGCTAAATATGTATGTCTCATTTATGTTTTGCCTTCACCAAGGCACTCTGGTATTCCTTTTCATGTGTATAATTGGTAACCTCTTAGAAAACGACTGTTTTTTGAATAACTGTCACTACCACTGTACAGTATGACCTAACAATGGTCTAACGTTTTCAGTACCGATTGTCTAACCTTTGCGTTAAACTCTCCCTAGTTTATTAGAGAAGTAGCCTAGCGAGAAAAACTTGGAAGGAAATGTTGCCTCCCTCTTTCAATTTATGAGAGAAGAAGTAATGTTGGGAAGAAGAGCCAGACTGGTTTAAATCCCCAGAGGTCATTAACTCTTGGTGGTCGTGATAAACATGGAGAGAACGTTCTCTCTCTCTCTTTCTCTCTCTTTCTTTCTCTCTCCAGTTTAGCCGGTGAAAATGTGTTGTTTCAAGCTTCAGTAACAGAAACACAAGACTTTCCCGTAGTGACCAGACCGTGACCCCACCTAGGGTCACCTTACTGAGCAACGGACATGTTTAGATTTCTCCCTCCAAAAGAAAACATAATTATGACTTAAGAGTAGATTTAGCTTTTGCCTCAGGTCCGTGTCTCGGAGCTTATAGCTACATCCCCCATCCAGGACGAGCACCCTTAGACCTGACCTTCAACCTCATGGCCCCAACCAAATGACTCACACACACGTCTGCGAACACACACAAAAACACACTATAGAAGTATACATTTGCATCTTCTTATACCATCATCTACTAGTTCAACTACGATTGTTATATTTAATTCCTTGTTTCTGGACTCTCTTTCTACTGCTGTTGTTGTCTGACACTCTCAGGCTGGTAATAGGATCGCATCCAAGTGAAACCAGAGACAATTTGTTTTGGTCTAACCATTATTCCATTTCCCAAAAGCTATGCCTCTCCCTTCTCTCTTCCGCCCCTCTTTGCATCTCTTGCCAAGAAATAAAAGGCATAACTTTAGACATTGTTATACAAAGCAGCTGGCCAATTAAAGTTTCTCCAACAAACATACCCACATTTACATTCAGTATCTATTCCTAATCACAAACCACAAGCCATTTAGAGTGCCCTGGGGCCAGAACAGAGCCCTCCTCTACACGCTCAGAGCAGAGAGAGCAGTGGAGGAATGAATAATGGAGGAAGTTGAGTGGCTACAGTCAGCCTCAAGCAGGAAGTGACATCAGCTCCATGACGCTAAGCAGGAGTTGTTTAGAATCTGGCTCAAATTATTTTGGAGAGGAACAAAAAACGAGAAAGAGGGAAAATAGAAAAGTAATTTGATTACAGCAATTGCCCACAGCAGCATTTCCAATTCTAAACAAGAAATAAACATATCTTAAGGGATAGGTTTTCACCCTCGTTCTCAATGAGGCTGACATGACATTGATAAACACTGCTTTAATCGCTAGAAGCAACACATATCTCAATGGCCACCTAAGTAAATAAGTAAACATTCTAGCTCTGTCTGCATAGCTGCTAGCAAAGCTACACACACAAGCAAACAGTATTGATTCTAATAAAGCTGAAACTGATGTTTATTGTGAATGGCCAACAGCATTGACCGATTCCCCTCGTCCTTAGACTTATTGGCAGAGCTTATGTTTAAGCTTGCATCTGTCTAAAATAATGTACCAATCACATAGGAAGCAAACACAAATCACCTGGCTGCCAGGTCAACCACACCACAGCAACTACATGTGAGACAACCAAATTAGCTGCCTGCTTGTGGACCTCTCAATGTCTGCGTCCACCTTCACCTCATGGATCCCTCCCGGATGAGCCCTCAGAACGTGTCCAGCAGGGCTCTGGCCACCAGAAGGAGGGAAGAAGGGGAAAAGAAGGCATAAAGCTCAGGGGCACAATGACCTGCCTGGGGAGAAGAAGAGGAAGATCCAGGGGTGAGGAGCACACAGCGCAGCCAGGCCCAGGCCTCGTAAAAGATCTGCAGCCGGCTGGGCCGAGGGGGGAGGAAGAAGGCAATTAAGACCTACTACAAGTCGCCTGCCTACACAACAGGCACCAGCTGACTTTTATCATGTCAAGGAATAACTAAACACAGGATAAATTCTGAAGGAGAGGAGAGAGGAGGAAGGGAAGAGAGAAGGAGGGAGGTGAGGGTGTTGTATGTTGGAGGGGGGGTTACGGCTCGCCAGACCACCGCTGAGAAAAGGGGCAGGCCATCAAGACAGACGACTTCCTACTGCAGTCTGGTTATCCCCCAGAGGCCCAACAAGAACCTCATAAAGAGCTCCTCATTAAGACAAGCCCTTTTATAGGATCTTAATGAGTCTAGGCTACAAAAAGAAGAGAGAGAACGAGGGAGGGAGGGAGAGAGAGAGAACGAGGAGAGAGAGAGAAAGAGAGGGAGAGGAATAAAGAGAGAGAGAGTCTGCTTACCACTTTGGGGTCACTAACTGTCCCTCCAGTCCTTTCAAAGCTCTCTGTCTTTCAACCCACAGCTAAGTTAACATCAGTCACATCTATCCTGAAAGATGTGGTAACAGAATGGAGGTACAGTAACGCACAGTGAACATTTGAACTACAAATGATCTTATCAGTCACAAACAATGAGCTGCCACCACAATAATTTTTCATCATAATGCCGATACCATAGTCCCAACCACAAGAGCTGAACTGTCAACACAACATAAACTTTATGATTATAACCCTATGTCCCTATAGCACTCAATTTCTAGCAGAATATACAGTATACAGGGCATTCGAAAAGTATTCAGACCACTTCCCTTTTTCCACATTTTGTTACATTACAGCCTTATTCTAAAATAGATTAAATAAATAAAAATCCTCATCAGTCCACACACAATACTCCACAATGACAAAGCAAAAACAGTTGTTTTTATGTTTGCGAATGTATAAAAAACAGAAATACCTTATTTACATAAGTATTCAGACCCTTTACAATGAGACTCGACATTTAGCTCCGGTGCATCATGTTTCCATCGATCATCCTTGAGATGTTTCCACAACTTGATTGGAGTCCACCTGTGGTAAATTCAATTGATTGGACATGATTTGGAAAGGCACACACATGTCTATATAAGGTCCCACAGTTGACAGAGCATGTCAGAGCAAAAACCAAGCCATGAGGTAAAATTAATTGTCCATAGAGAAGACAGGATTGTGTCGAAGCACAGATCTGGGAAAGGTACCAAAAAATGTCTGCAGCATTGAAGGTCATCAAGAACACAGTGGTCTTCATCATTAAATGGAAGAAGTTTGGAACCACCAAGACTCTTCCTAGAGCTGGCCACCCGGCCAAATCGCGGGGAGGAGGGCCTTGGTCAGGGAGGTGGCCAAGAACCCGATTCTTACTCTGACAGAGCTCCAGAGTTCCTCTGTGGAGATGGGAGAACCTTCCACAAGGACAACCATCTCTGCAGCACTCCACCAATCAGACCTTTATGGTAGAGTGGCCAGACGGAAGCCACTCCTCAGTAAAAGGCACAGGACAGCCCACTTGGAGTTTGCCAAAAGAAACCTAAAGGACTCTCAGACCATGAGAAACTAGATTCTCTGGTCTGATGAAACCAAGATTGAATTCTTTGGCCTAAATGCCAAGCGTCACGTCTGAAGGAAACCTGGCACCATCCTTATGGTGAAGCATGCTGGTGGCAGCATCATGCTGTGGTGGATGTTTTTCAGCAGCAGGGACTGGGAAACTAGTCAGGATTGAGGGAAAGATGAATGGAGCAAAGTACAGATAGATCCTTGATGAAAATCTGTTCCAGAGCACTCAGGACCTCAGACTGAGAGCACTCAGGACCTCAGACTGGGGTGAAGTATCACCTTCCGAAGGGAGAACGACCGTAATCACACAGCCAAGACAACGTTGGAGTGGCTTCAGGACAAGTCTCTGAATGTCCTTGAGTGGCCCAGCCAGAGCCCAGACTTGAACCTGACTGAACATCTCTGGGAGACCTGACAATAGCTGTGCAGTGACTCTCCCCATCCAACCTGACAGAGCTTGAGAGGATCTGCAGAGAAGAATAGGAGAAACTCCCCAAATGCAGGTGTGCCAAGCTTGTAGCGTCATACCCAAGAAGACTTAAGGCTGTAATCGCTGCCATAGGTGCTTCAACAAAGTACTGAGTAAAGGGTCTGAATACTTATGTAAATGTGATATTTCTTACTTTTTTTTATTTTATACATTTTCAAACACTTCTAAAAACCTGTTTTTGCTTTGTCATTAGGGGTTATTAGGTGTAGATTGTAACATAACAAAATGTGGAAAAAGTCAAGGGGTCTGAATACTTTTGGAATGCACTGTAAGTGGTACATAATCTGCTCAACAGTGTGAATTAGAGGTGTCAACCAGTGCAGAGCATCTTATAACCTCACTACAGAGCATTTGGTTCAGGTAGTCCATACACCACCCCCAACCCCTGCACCCTGCACCCTCGTCCCCCAAACCCCACCACACCTGCTGCCTCAGATTGCCAACTGTGACATTCTGCGTTCTCTTTCATTAGGACTAAGACCATTGCTTAATAACACCAGCCATCCTACAGTACATCCATTCAACTGTTCTTAATTAGAACCTAATGTTTCATTGTGAAATGTTTGGAGAACAACGGAACAAGAATAAGAAAAAAAGAAAAACAAGCTTAAGTGCATTCCTCATTTAGAGTTTGTCCAACACCACATTTAGTGCCACGTTGTAAAACCCCTGTTAAAATAATTGTGCAAATGCAGTGCCCATAAATAGTGCAATAAAAGTGTTGGCATTAGTCCTGGAATCCTTTCACAGGGCACTTCTAATGACTGCAGATGGATTTGTTCCTCTACGACTCCGCAAGCTGAGTGGCACAGTGAGTGTTGTTCTCTCGTCTGAAATAAAGAGGCGTTTTGTTCTGTCAAAAGCAGGCTGAAGGGTGGTATCAGTGCGCCACTTTGTGCCAAAGCGGCAGCTTTCAGCTGGAGAGAGAGAGAGAGAGAGAGAGAGAGAGAGAGAGAGAGAGAGAGAGAGAGAGAGAGAGAGAGAGAGAGAGAGAGAGAGAGAGAGAGAGAAATTAAGACAGAGGGAGTGAAACGGAGATAGAGAGAAGGGGTTTAAGGCTGCCTGAGTAATAGCAAAATGAATGACGCCTTATTCTCCCCCAGCTGAGAGCAGTCAGAGGGGAAGAGAAGATAGGTTCTATAATAAGACAGGCTGATTAGAATCTTACACATTTAATAAGATATTTCCCCTCCAGCTGATCTCTTTAGCATTTGAATCTAGGTCCAGGAACTGCGGATTGATTGCCCTTTTGAAAGGAGATGAAGGAATGACTCTGTCAGACAATCAAAGAAACAGTTTTTATTTGTTCCCCCTTTAATTTCGCCAAACTGCAAAAGCACCTTGGAGGGAGCATGAAATTTGGCTCCAATAGTTTCTCTGTGTCCACCCATAGTGAGCGCCAGTGAAGGGTTATTGGCAGGGAGAAGGGGGAGAGGGGATGCTGAGCTGAGAATGCCTGGAATGTCCAGCCCTGTTTACAGCCTCAGCCGGTTCACACCTGCAGGTCAGGGTGCTATCACCAGCCCCCAGCCCTGCTCTGCCCCCTCCAGCCCCCCTCATTACAAGAGGGTCAAGCTTAGAGGGGACCTAATTAAAAGCTCATTACATCATAGACAATCTCCATTAGCATGCCAGGCCGGGCTGTTAATCCATTAACGCCACAGAGGCCTCCAGTGAAAGCCTCGCATTCCAGCTAACCCCTATGGCCCTCAGCCTCTCTCTACCCCCCAACACACACACGCATACACACACACACAAACACACACACAGACACTCACTCACATATGAACTTATACGTGCAAGCACACACACCTACATGCATTGTTATCAACAACAGTGGATATCTATGAACCAAGCCATATGAGCGAGATCCTTAACCATCACTGTTGATTGTGTTCCGGCCCATGACAGCCTCAGATTGGGTGGCTCAGAAATCAGGTACTCGTTTTGGTTCCAACCACCAATTGTTGTAACTCACATTCTCAGGAATGCTGATTCACATGGGGCAGGTTCAACATAGTTTTGGTCTGCTGATGCAGATGCTGCAGAAGTCGACTTTCGACTAGCACACAAAAAAAATTACTCTTTCTGTCTCAATTTTCACCCACGCTAACTTGTGTGTCCACTGACGTGTCTTGGTCTTGTGGAGTTCAAGAGAGGGCAACCAAGGAACCTAATAGTTAGCTTTAAGCCACTGAGTTTTATCACTTTTATGAAAGCCAGCCATTCAAATGAAATGGCCTTTTCCTTCTGTGGGCCCCAGCCAGCACACAAATCTGCCATGACAATGAGGCTGTGATCGTCTCACACGTTCAGGGTCTTTAGGCACAGTGGGACCGGAGGAGGCTGGAGTGTCAGGTGCTTCTGGGGATTTATAGGAGCAGGCCTGGGAGCCCGGAGAGAGCCCAGCTCCACCTGAATGTCTTGGCTAGGGGGACAGGACAGGCGGGCGGGAAGCAAACTCAAACCATGTTTGTTCTCTGTCTAACTACACCTGCAGAAGAGCTGCATTTGGATCCAAGATAAATTCTTTCCCCCCTTTAGATTGTTAAAAGAAAAAACGCTTTTAAAGCTGTCTCTTTTCTTACCTCATCAAATGACAACCCTAAATACTTTGGTGTATTTTCTAGACGTCTAGTTTGCGTTAAGGTACACTTCCAACGTAAATAAAAATGAAAGAGTGAAAAGGGGGGGGAAATATTAAATCTTCTCACAATAGGGGGCACTTGAGCATACGTCGATTGATTCCTCTCCTTTTTCCTCCACAGGTCCTCAAAAACCAGTGGTCCTTGGTCCCCATAATGCCCTGTCTTTGTTGTGTCCTCTAAAGCGTTTGGTGCAGCTGCGAGTCTGCAGTTCGGTCCTGTGGACTGTAAGAGTCCGTATCTATCTCCTCACTGGGGACCTGGGAGACACTGAGCCCCCTCTGCCTTCTCTTTGAAACCTCTTCTCTCTGGTGACTGGCAGACCATACAGTGCTCAATGCTTTGTAAGTGACTCTATTGTCAGCGGCAGATTGAGAGGGGAAAAAGGGGCTAGCCTGGGGAAGAAAGAAAGGCAAGGTGAAACAAAAAGGTCTGTTCTGTGGTCTGAAGAGGCCAGGGTTGGATCAAAGGGCTTGACGCTGACCTGCAGCCTTTGTCCATCAGACAGCCCCAGCTTCATTTAACCCCTCTCTGGAGGCCTGCAAAGCCCGCTGAGATATCGAGCTACAGGAACCCATGCCCTGTGGGGACAGCTCACTGCCTGCTCTTCAAACATCCCCTCCCAACTATGCCCCCTTCCACCCCTACCCCTCCGACCCCTCACCAGACAATATCACAGGTGAAAGTGGATGGGAGGGGCCGTTGCACATCACCCAAACCTGTCACAGTCCCACCACAAAGGGAGCTGAGCCATCACCGGATGCCCAATGGCGAGGTCTTACCTTACAACATTCACAAGGCCTGCTGCGGCTGAGTAGGACTCCACTCCACTGTTAGAACCAGCACATGGAGATAAGTCAATTACCTGCAGATGATGAACCTCAATGTGGCAAACAAAGGTCGACTTCGTGGACTCGTTTATTTTTGGAAAATTAAATATTCTAGTTTGAATAGAGATAATTCCTTTAGTTTAAGGGCCATATGTGAATTCTATAATATAATTTTCAGTATACTTTTGAGGATGGACCTGCATTTTTTTTTTTACTGCAACTTGTAGCTTCTATGTGCATTCCAGTCATGGATTTTCCATGATACATCAGATCAAATGCCTGTTAGCGGTTCTATTTCAATTATCACTGCAAAACCAGAAGAATGTGAGTCCCTTTCCTCTCTATATAGCCAGGCTATTGATATAAGTAGTAGCTAGTTTTTGCATGACACTTATGCTGCTTTTGGACAGTAACACCAGTGTTACACTAGTGTATACACCCTGATGTTATATTAGGTCAATTGTGTTTCCATAGCTAGGGCTGACAGTGAGTACTTGTGAAGAGCATAATCAACAACTTCTACATAATCAAGACAATTGCTTTGTGAGAAGGTGTTAACCGTCGAAGATGTAAACCCATGTTCACAGTTAGCCATTGTTATGTAAATCAGGGGTTACCAAACGTTTTAATTCTGGCTTCTCCGTCCAGTATTGGGGAGCATCACGCGCCCTCCGTCTATTTCTATGAGCACAAGCACTGTTCATGACACAAACTGTTCACACCCCTCTTGTTGGCGGAGAGAAAATGTTGCAGGTTTAAAGCTTATTTCCTGCAGTTCTATGCATTTGGCCATGTCTAATGTGTATTAATTAGATATTTAAGTGACTTGAATATTACTACAAAAGCTATGGGTTTAAAAACCTAGCTAAAAAAACGTTAGCTGACATGGACTAGTTGATCTGGACATTTCTGACAAGTAAGTATTCAGAGCCTTTGCAATGAGTATTCAGATCCTTTGCTATGAGACTCGAAATTGAGTTCTGGTGCATCCTGTTTCCATTGATCATCCTTGAAATCATCCTTGGAAGAAGTTTGGAACCACCAAGACTCTTCCTAGAGGTGGCCGCCCGGCCAAACTGAGCAATTGGGGGAGAAGGGCCTAGGTCTGGGAGGTGAATTGAACCCGATTCTTACTCTGACAGAGCTCCAGAGTTCCTCTGTGGAGATGGGAGAACCTTCCACAAGGACAACCATCTCTGCAGCACTCCACCAATCAGACCTTTATGGTAGAGTGGCCAGATGGAAGCCACTCCTCAGTAAAAGGCACATGACAGACCGCTTGGGAGTTTGCCAAAAGGCATCTAAAGGACTCTCAGACCATGAGAAACAAGATTCTCTGGTCTGATGATGTCAACGGTGTGCGCTACTGGGGTGAAATCAGGTGCAGGAGAGCGGAAGGTGTCGTAAAGGCGCACACTTTAATGGCATAAGAAAACAAAAAGGAAAGAACGCAACAATGCGTCAACTATCCTAGGCCACTACTAAAGTGTCTAGCGCAACGACTAAACAGTCCAACAAAAGTAACAACAAAATACAAAATCCAAATACGGGTGAACAAACGTTACCCGGTGAAACGAGCCTGGTTCTACACACACATGTTATAATGAATGATTCCACACAACGACAAGATATAATTCAGAGGAATAAATACATGCCGTAATTACTGGAATGCAAACCAGGTGTGAGGTGAACAAGACAAAAGCAAAGGAACAATAATATAACTAAGCGGCGATGGCTAGAAAGCCGGTGACGTCGAAGGAGAGGAGGCGACTTCGGGTGGAAGTCGTGACAGATGAAATGAAGATTGAACTCTTTGGCCCGAATGCCAAGCGCCACGTCTGGAGGAAACTAGGCACCGCTCATCACTTGGCCAATACTATCCCTACTGTGAAATATGGTGGTGGCAGCGTCATGCTGTGGGGATGTTTTTCTGTGGAAGAGACTGGGAGACCAGTATGGATCGAGGGAAAGATGAACGGAGTAAAGTACAGAGAGATCCTTGATGAGAACCTGCTCCAGAGCACTCAGGACCTCAGACTGGGGCAAAGGTTCACTTTCCAACAGGACAGCGAGCCTAATCCCATAGCTAAGACAACGTAGGTGTGGCTTTGGGACAAGTCTTTGAATGTCCTTGAGTGGCCCAGCCACAGCTCGGACTTGAACCCGAACTAACATCTGAAAATAGCTGTGCAGCGACGCTCCCCATCCAACCTGACAGAGCTTGAGTGGATTTGCAGAGAAGAATGGGAGAAACTCCCCAAATACAGGTGTGCCAAGCTTGTAGCATCATACCAAAGAAGACTCAAGGCTTTAATCGCTGCCAAAGGTGCTTCAACAAAGTACTGAGTAAAGGGTCTGAATACTTATGTAAATGTGATATTTCAGTTTTTAATCAATTTTAAAATAAGGCTGTAATGTAACAAAATTTGGAAAAAGTCAAGGGGTCTGAATACTTTCCGAATGCACTGTATGAAGTTCCACAATGTAAAAAATTATAAACAGTTTGCCTGAATAATGGAATGGCATCGCAATACTGTTTGTGGGAGAAAGGCAGAGGGGAGGAGCTTGCAGAGGAGAGTGAACGAGGGAGAGAGGGAGCGGAGTGGAAGGAGGACCAGAGATGGGGGGTCTAACTATGTTGGGAACGAAAGCACCTAAATTGTCCACCTTTCATTAGCGCGCTGAGTGAAGCCTCTGCTGAGGGCTTGATTCCCAAGACTCTCAGATAACAAGTCACTTCCCACACTGAGGCTTTCTGTTTCCACCGTCAGTCACACAACCAGCCAGAGAGAGAGGGAGAGAGAGAGAGGGACAGAAAGAGGCAGGGAGAGGGAGCGGGAAAGAAAGATGGAGAGGCAGGGTAAGGAGTGATGAACGTGGAGAGAAAGGGGAGAGGGCACCCCCCACGGACCACTGTTATCTGCCCAACACTCAGTCATTGTGGGGGCGGGTTGGTTTATTTTCCCCCAGCCCAATGAATGGCTGTCGACAAGGCATTTCTGATGGCTTTGATAAGGGATCCCACCTCCAGCGACTAACTCCCCACCCACCCCCACCCCTTGGTACCAAACCCAACTCCATTGCTAACCCCCTTCCCTTAAATGAACCAGGTTAACCTTGCCTCTTAGTACCTCTGAGAGCTGGCACTGAAAGACATGAAAAGGTGGTCTTGTAGAAAAGCAGAAATGCATGGGGAGAGGAAAGCAGGAAGAGGGAGGGGGGAGGTCACTTATGACCCCACACACACATTAATGTGGGGTCTGGATCTCTTAAAGGTCCAGTGGAATCAAAATTCTGTTTTTTTTCGGTGTTTTATATCATATTGTACAACAGCTGATGAAACTAACACTGTAAAAGTGTGAAAACATTTCATTAGTGTTATTTCCTGATAGTTGCCTCTTAAAAATATAATCTACACAGGACCTTCTAATTAACAGGTTTCCACGGGCGGGAGTTTCAGCTTTCCATGCTGACATCGCCATCCGGTAAATTGGTTAATTAACCAATAACAAAGAGAGTTCCAAACCTCTCTGCCAATAACAGGTAGTTTTCAGTTTACCCTCCTGACTCAGAACAGTCCCAGACAGTCCTAGCTAATTTCTTTGCTTAATAAATACTTTTTTTGCTAAAAAGCTATTTTTGCCAATTTTAATGGAAATCTATTACACTAAATATGTTTCCATCCACAGTATTTATGCAAGTAAAGTCATACCATATAACAAAAAATCACGACATCTGTGATGGAAACAGGAAGTTTGCAAACAATTCTATAAACGCTGACAGATACTTTGTTTGTTCAACATGGTGGGATCTTTTGGTGTGGGTAAACTTAAGTACTGATTTTTATCTGCAACAAGTCAGTTTGGTGGAAACACAAGACTGGTGTGAAAATGGACGTATTTTGTTTATTCAGATTTTAGAATATTCGCATTTGCATTGAAAATATGTCGCAAATTGGATGAAAACCAAGCTAGAAAGGTTATTAATTGTTACCCAGAAATTATTTGATATTGATTTAAAAACTGCTGCATTGGGACTTTAAGATAAAAGCATTCCCCAGGCCAGCCAGCCATCCTGTTGGTTATACCCTGTAGATAGACCTGCCCACTATGGAGCTGGTGGTCAGTCCTATAGAATGTTCCAGCGGAAGCCCTGCCATCTCAGAGGTCATAAAGACGAGGCCATTTTGAATCTAC
Organism: Brachymystax lenok tsinlingensis; assembly: GCA_030435695.1. NCBI lineage: Eukaryota > Metazoa > Chordata > Actinopteri > Salmoniformes > Salmonidae > Brachymystax > Brachymystax lenok. The sequence goes on along the minus strand of CM059808.1, from coordinate 13,951,665 downwards.
AAAGGTTTGGTTGGGCTGTTTTCACAGCTGCGTATAAGGGTTACCATACATTGCAAAAATGTTGAGAAAATGTTAGTGATGATGACTAAAAAGATAAGACGGAAAAGATACAGATGGTGTTCAAAAGCTGTTGACCATCTTCCCCATCATGGCAGACGTGCTACATGGAGGCTATGGGAGGGTGGACATATACATGCAAATGAAAGAGACCCTATTGTCACTTCTACCAGCTGTCTACCTAAAAGCACAGTATCTTGCTTGTTTAATATCTGCAGAAACATTACATAAGATCTCCTGGAATCTAAATAGAAACAATTAGGTTCTACTGCTCTTCACAAGTTAGAGGGCTGGCAAAGAAGGAAGGCAGTGTTGGGGAGTAGTGAACTACATGTAGTTCAACATGTAATTTTACTACATTTTGCAGTAGCTTGGTGGTAGTAGAACTAAAGCCAAATCTAAGTACTGTTTTCAGTAACTTTTTTGCCATGTATTGGTGTAGCTAACTACTGTAAGTACACAATCCTCCTTTTTGCTAAAATAAAATAAAATATGGGTGAAGTAGGCAATAATTAGGGGTTCACAGCGAAGCACACATGACCTGATCAAATAACTTAAGCATAGATTGTTCACTTTTTTTCTAATTTAGCACAAAGAAGCCATGGCCATGAGTAACTTGGTCAAAAATAATTTCACAGATTGGCCTATAGGTGACGCCGTTATAAGCAGTCTCGCTTTTCCCCTTATATCCTCCGCCCTGTTTGACCTATGTACTTGAAACTTTGTATGTAGGTGTCTTTCCTTATGTTGAACCTTTGTCTCAAGGACCCGTGAGGTCAGTCAAGACAGATTTTCCTTCATCTTGGACAATTTAGAAAACCTTTAAAAAATATATTGTGAACCATAATAACACCAAATTCGGTACGTATGCACATGGTAGATCTCTTAACTTAGTTTGAGAAGAGCTAACGGATTGGTTAAGAGATGGCTGAGTTATTAATAATCAGGAAATCAGATTAAAATGGACATGTACAATTCTTTGTAAATCCACTACACAATGGACCATCAACTTGAAACTGTTTAGGTTCATCAAAGATGTTACCATGATAAACCATCTTAAGGTTGGCATTGATATCTTGAAAAAGTATGACATTATTAACAATTCCCTTATTTAACTATGTAACGCTAATGCTTAAAACATCATAAACAATCTTCTTCTCATGGACTAAAAGTCAGAATCACTCCCAATTTGGTCATTGGACTCATCACAATAGTCCCTAAAGAGTTTGAGAAAATAACGATGCATTCAAAGATGGCCAGTGCATTCTGAACATATCCAGACCCCTTCACTACTTCCACATTTTGTTACATTACAGCCTTATTCTAAACTGAAGAAAGAAAATACTCATCATTCTATACACAACACCCCACAATGACAAAGCAAAAACAGGATGGTAGAAATATTTGCAAAATTATTCAAAATAAAACATTTACATAAGTATTCAGACCCTTTACTCCGTACTTTGTTGAAGCACCTTTGTCAGCGATTATAGCCTCGAGTCTTCTTCGGGTATAACACTATAAGCTTTTAACAATTAACCATAATCCCAACTCATAACGTTACTCCCCTGAATTAATCTACAGGTAGCTAAAGCTTGACTTGCTTAAAACTAGCTAGGTTCAATGTTAGCTAGCTATCTAATATTAGGCTATAATTAGCAATACAAATGGTTCTGAGATATGAATAACATTACCACACAGCGTATACACGTAATGCTAGCTAACGAGCAAGCCAGCCAGCTAACGTTAGCTAGTAACCAAAAAAATGTTAAACAAATCAAAATATATTTTATATTTGAGATTCTTCAAATAGCAACCTTTTGCCTTGATGACAGCTTTGCACACTCTTGGCATTCTCTCAACCAGCTTCACGTGGAATGCTTTTCCAACAGTCTTGAAGGAGTTCCCACATATGTTGAGCACTTGTTTGCTGCTTTTCCTTCACTCTGCGGTCCGACTCATCCAAAACCATCTCAATTTGGTTGTGGTCGGGGGATTGTGGAGGCCAGGTAATCTGATGCAGCACTCCATCACTCTCCTTCTTGGTAAAATAGCCCTTACACAGCCTGGAGGTGTGTTAGGTCATTGTCCTGTTGAAAAACAAATGATAGTCCCACTAAGCCCAAAACAGATGGGATGGTGTATCGCTGCAGAATGAGGTGGTAGCCATGCTGGTTCAGTGTGCCTTGAATTCTAAATAAATCACAGACTGTGTCACCAGCAAAGCAACCCCACACCATAACACCTCCTCCATGCTTTATGGTGGGAAATACACATGCGGAGATCAACCGTTCACCCACACAGAGTCTCACAAAGACACGCCGGTTGGAACCAAAAATCTCAAATTTGGACTCTAGACCAAAGGACAAATTTCCACCGGTCTAATGCCCATTGCTCGTGTTTCTTGGCCCAAGCAAGTCTCTACTTCTTATTGGTGTCCTTTAGTAGTGGTTTCTTTGCAGCAATTCGACCATGAAGGCCTGATTCACGCAGTCTCCTCTGAACATTTGATGTTTAGATTTGTCTGTTACTTGAACTCTGTGAAGCATTTATTTTGGCTGCAATTTCTGAGTCTGGTAACTAATGAACTTATTCTCTGCAGCAGAGGTTACTCTGGGTCTTCCTTTCCTGTGGCGGTCTTCATGAGAGCCAGTTGCATATCGCTTGATGCTTTATGCGACTGCACTTGAAGAAACTTTCAAAGTTCTTGACTTTCTCTGTATTGACTGACCTTCATGTCTTAAAGTAATGATGGACTGTCATTTCTCTTTTCTTATTTGAGCTGTTCTTGCCATAATATGGACTTGGTCTTTTACCAAATAGGGCTATCTTCTGTATACCAACCCTACCTTGTCACGACACAACTGGTTGGCTGAAACGCATTAAGAAGGAAAGAAATTCCACAAATGAACTTGCACACCTGTTAATTGAAATGCATTCCAGGTGACTACCTCATGAAGCTGGTTGAGAGAATGTCAAGAGTGTGCAAAGCTGTCATCAAGGCAAAGGGTCGCTATTTGAAGAATCTCAAATATAAAATATATTTTGATTTGCTTAACACTTTTTTGGTTACTACATGATTCCATGTGTTATTTCATAGCTTTGCTGTCTTCACTATTATTCTACAATGTAGAAAATAGTAAAAATAAAGGTGTTCTAAACTTTTGACCGGTAGTGTTTAATATCTGAAAATGTACAGTGGCAAGAAAAAGTATGTGAACCCTTTGGAATTATCTGGCTTCTGCATAAATTGGTCATCAAATTTGATCTGATCTTCATCTAAGTCACAACAATAGACAAACGCAGTCTGCTTAAACAAATAACACACAAACAATGATATGTTTTCATGTCTTTATTGAACACATCGTGAAACATTCACAGTGCAGGGTGGGAAAAGCATGTGAACTCTTTGATTTAATAACTTGTTGGCCCTCCTTTGGCAGCAATAACCTCAACCAAATGTTTTCTGTAATTGCGGATCAGACCTGCACAACGGTCAGGAGGAATTTTGGACCATTCCTCTTTACAAAACTGTTTCACCACTCTCTTGAGGTCATGCCACAGCATTTCAATCGGGTTGAGGTGGCAGGTAGCCTAGTGGTTAGAGTGTCAAATCCCCAAGCTGACAAGATAAAAAAAATATGTCGTTCTGCTGCTGAACAAGGCAGAGTTTACCCACTGTTCCTAGGCCATCATTGAAAATAAAAATTTGTTCTTAACTGACTTGCCTAGTTAAATAAAGGTTAAAAAAAAGGTATTGACTCTGACTGGGCCACTCCAGAAGGTGTATTTTCTTCTGTTGAAGCCATTCTGTTGTTGATTTACTTCTGTGTATTGGATCGTTGTCCTGTTGCATCACCCAAATTCTGTTGAGCTTCAATTGGCGGACAGATAGCCTAACATTCTCCTGCAAAATGTCTTGATAAACTTGGGAATTCATTTTTTTCCGTCGATGACAGCAAGCTGTCCAGGCTCTGAGGCAGCAAAGCAGCTCCAAACTATGATGCTCCCTTCACCATACTTTACAGTTGGGATGAGGTTTTGATGTTGGTGTGCTGTGTGTTTTTTTCTCCACACATGGTGTTGTGTGTTCCTTCCAAACAACTCAACTGTAGTTTCATCTGTCCACCGAATATTTTGCCAGTAGCGCTGTGGAACATCCAGATGCTCTTTTGCGAACATCAGGCGTGCAGCAATGTTTTTTTTGGACAGCAGTGGCTTCTTCCGTGCTGTCCTCCCATGAACATCATTCTTGTTTAGTGTTTTATGTATCGTAGACTCGTCAACAGAGATGTTAGCATGTTCCATAGATTTATTTAAGTCTTTAGCTGACACTCTAAGATTCTTCTTAACCTCATTGAGCATTCTGCGCTGTGCTCTTGCAGTCATCTTGCAGGACGGTCACTCCAAGGGAGAGTAGCAACAGTGCCGTCTCCATTTATAGAAAATTTGTCTTACACGGAACCCAAACCGGCTGCGCGCGTGAGCCATCGTGCATACATTTATTTTGTCCCCCCACACCAAACGCGATCACGACAGGCAAACAAACTCTGAACTAATTACTTTAATTTGGGGACAGGTCGAAAAGCATTAAACATTTATGGCCATTAGGCTAGCTAGCTTGCACATGCTAGCTAATTTGTCCTATTTAGCTAGCTTTCTGTTGCTAGCTAATTTGTCCTGGGACATAAACTTTGAGTTGTTATTTTACCTGAAATGTACAAGGTCCTCTACTCCGACAGTTAATCCACACATAAAACGGTCAACCGAATCGTTTCTAGTCATCTCTCCTCCTTCCAGGCTTTTTCTTCTCTGGACTTTATATTGCGATTGGCAACTTTCAAAAATTAGGTGCATTACCGCCCCCGACCTCGTTCGTCTTTCAGTCACCCACGTGGGTATAACAAATGAGGAGATGGCACGTGGTGTCACGTTTCACTTCTGAGGGGACAGACCAAGACGCAGCGATGTAGCCAGAATACATGATTTAATAAATCCACGGGAACAAGACGGAACAAAACAAAGAACGGAGAACGTAACGATGAACATAACTGAACAAACAAACACAGCTATGAACATACAATAACCCACGAAACTAAGGTGCAATTCCCAAACATATAAATGGTTCCCAATTAGAGACAACGAGACTCAGCTGCCTCTAATTGGGAGCCATTAACCCAACATAGAACTAGACACCATAGAACTGTGAAAACCCCTAAACCAAAATGAACCCAAAATGCTCTAGCCTGTAAACCCAGGCCTGGGCGTTACAGTACCCCCAAAGGCGCGGACTCGGACGCGCCCAAAAGTCTGTGGGGATCTAGGGTGGGTTCCTTTTGTCCCAGGTGGGGCTCCGGTGCTGGCCGTGCTGGTCTGATGTCACGCACCGGAGGCCCTGGACCCTTTCTTGGAACTCTGGTGCGTGGAGCAGAAGCTGGCCCTACCGGACTCGTGATGCTCACTGGAACTCTGGTGTGTGGAGCAGGAACTGGCAGTACTGGACTCGTGATGCTCACTGGGACTCTGGTGCGTGGAGCAGGAACTGGTCGTACTGGACTCGTGATGCTCACTGGGACTCTGGTGCGTGGAGCAGGAACTGGTCGCACTCGTGATGCTCACTGGGACTCTGGTGCGTGGAGCAGGAACTGGTCCCGGACTCGTGATGCTCACTGGAACTCTGGTGCGTGGAGCAGGAACTGGCAGTACCGGACTCGTGATGCTCACTGGAACTCTGGTGCGTGGAGCAGGAACTGGTCGTACTGGACTCGTGATGCTCACTGGGACTCTGGTGCGTGGAGCGGGAACTGGCAGTGCGGACTCGTGATGCTCACTGGAACTCTGGTGCGTGGAGCGGGCACTGGCAGTGCCGGACTCGTGATGCTCACTGGAACTCTGGTGCGTGGAGCGGAACAGGCCGAACTGGGCTCGGACGCACTCTGGTGCGAGAGCGGGAACAGGCGAACTGGGCTCGGACGCGCACTCTGGTGCGGGGGAGCGGGAACAGGCCGAACTGGGCTCGGACGCGCACTCTGGTGCGGGAGCGGGAACAGGCCGAACTGGGCTCTCTGAGCGCACGGGAGCTTGGTGCGCGGAGCCGAACAGGACGTGCTGGACTCTCTGAGCGCACAGGAACTTGGTGCGCGGAGCCGGGACAGGGCGTGCTGGACTCTCTGAGCGCACGGGGAGCTGGGTGCGCGGAGCCGGGACAGGGCGTGCTGGACTCTCTAAGCGCACGGGAGCTGGGTGCGCGGAGCCGGGACAGGGCGTGCTGGACTTTCTGAGCGCACGGGAGCTTGGTGCGCGGGCCGGGACAGGGCGTGCTGGACTCTCGGAGCGCACGGGAGCTTGGTGCGCGGAGCCGGGACAGGACGTGCTGGACTCTCGGAGCGCACGGGGAGCTTGGTGCGCGGAGCCGGGACAGGACGTGCTGGACTCTCGGAGCGCACGGGGAGCTTGGTGCGCGGGCCGGGACAGGGCGTGCTGGACTCTCGGAGCGCACGAGGAGCTGGGTGCGCGCGGGGCGAGCAGGACGTGCTGGACTCTCGGAGCGCACGGGAGCTGGGTGCGTGGAACAGGGACTGGACGTGTAGACACCACTACACGGACTGGGATCTTGGAACACGGAACAGGGATCTTGGAACGCGGAACAGGGATCTTGGAACGCGGAACAGGGATCTTGGAACGCGGAACAGGGATCTTGGAACGTGGAACAGGGATCTTGGAACGTGGAACCGGGATCTTGGAACGTGGAACCGGGATCTTGGAACGTGGAACCGGGACTGGACGTGTAGAAACATCCACCCGGACCGGGAACCTGATCTGGAGAGCGGACATACCTCCAGCTAGCTCACTAACCCTGGCCTTACGGGTGAGTGGAGCCGGAATCTCTCGGACTGGGCTGTGGATGCGTACCGGAGATTCTGTCCGTAGGACCACAGGATAGCTTGGTCCCAAAAGGCGCACTGGAGGCCTGGCTCGCAGAGCTGGCACCACTCTTCCAGGTAGCACACAGACCTCGGCCCGACCCATGAGTGGCGCTGGGATCTCTGCACTGGGCTGCGGACACGCATCGGAGACACCGCACACGGAACTGGAGCAGGATATCCGGGTCCCAGGAGACGTGCATCGGGGACTTAGTGCGCAGCGATGGCACCACTCTTTCTGGCTGCACCCTTATTTTCCCCGACTGATGAGTGGAGCGGGAATCACTCGCACCGGCCTCTGAATCCCTATAGGGAAACCGCGCGCAACACTGCATAGCACGGCCTCCCTTCGCTGCGACGCTCTCCCACGCTCTCTCCATAAAGCACGAGGAGTTGGCTCAGGAGTCCCTCCTGAACCAGCCAACCCCTCGTGTGCCCCCCCAAAAGTTTCTTGGGGCTGCCTTACGGGCTTCCGTGCCAGGCGAGTTCCAATGAACTTTTCTCTCCGGGGTCCATACGCCATATAAGTCCTCATAGCTCCCACGCTCAGTCCTCGCACACCTGCGCTGCTCCTTTTCCCAAGAGCTAAGCTCCCGGGTCTCTCGCTGCTTGGTCTTTTGTTGGTGGGTTATTCTGTCACGTTTCACTTCTGAGGGACAGACCAAGACGCAGCGATGTAGCCAGAATACATGATTTAATAAATCCACGGAACAAGACGGAACAAAACAAAGAACGGAGAACACGATGAACATAACTGAACAAACAAACACAGCTATGAACATACAATAACCCACGAAACTAAGGTGCAATTCCCAAACATATAAATGGTTCCCAATTAGAGACAACGAGACTCAGCTGCCTCTAATTGGGAGCCATTAACCCAACATAGAACTAGACACCATAGAACTGTGAAAACCCCTAAACCAAAATGAACCCAAAATGCTCTAGCCTGTAAACCCAGGCCTGGGCGTTACACGTGGGTACCTGCTTCTATAAACCAATGAGGAGATGGGAGAGGCAGGACTTGCAGCGCGATCTGTGTCACAAATAGAACTGACTTCTATTTTAACCCCTGGAAACGCAGAAATCTAGATTTCTACATTTATTTTGCAACGCTCACGCACGCGACGTGAGTGGTGTAGTCAGGGTATTACCGTGGACTGATGAACATCAAGGCTTTTAGAGATACTTTTTTCCAGCTTTATGCAAGTCAACAATTCTTAATCTTGGGTCTTTTGATATCTATTTTGAAATCAGGCAATGCTTCTTCTGAATAGCAAACAAAACATTTTGTGAATGTTTTAAATAGGGCAGGGCAGCTCTAACCAACATCTCCAATCTCGTTTCAATGATTGTACTCCAGGTTAGCTGACTCCTGACTCCAATTAGCTTTTGGAGAAGTCATTAGCCTAGGGGTTAACATACTTTTTCCAACCTACAGTACACTGTGAATGTATAAATTATGTATTCAATATAGACAAGAAAAATACAATTATTTGTGTGTTTTAGTTTACTGTGTTTGTCTATTGTTGTGACTTAGATGAAGATCAGATCTAATTTTATGACCAATTTATCCTAGGGGCTGGTAGAGGAAGAGGCAGAGAGGAGGGCAGAAGTGCTCCACACCCTATTGCCGAGGAATCTCAGCTCAAGCTGCTTCTCATTTGGTGCATTTGATGCATCCATTACCAAGCACTCATACACTCAACACAAATACGCACACACACAAAAGGGTCGTAGTAGAGGCTGCCAGTTGTGCCCTGTCCTATCCATCCACCACAGGAGCAAGTGATATTTAAAGGTGGAGGGGTATTTGTTTGTGTTTAAGAGATTGTGTATGTGTGTGTTTGTGGGTGTTTTTGTGGCTGTGACAGTGTGTGCTTGTTTGTGTGTGTGACAGTGTGTCTGCGCATGAGCGTGCGCTTGTACAGTACCAGTCAAAAGTTTGGACACACCTACTCATTCAAGGGTTTTTCTTTATTTTTACTATATTCTACATTGTCGAATAATAGTGAAGATATCAAAACTATGAAATAACACATATGGAAAGGGTGGCTACTTTGAAGAATCTCAAATATAAAATATATTTTGATTTGTTTATCACTTTTTTGGTTATTATTATGCTGTACAAGCGAAAACTCACGCGCAGACACACTATCACTTCCATGTGTGTTATTTCATAGTTTTGATGTCTTCACTATTATTCTACATTGCAGAAAAGAGTAAAAATAAAAAACAATCCTTGAATAAGTAGGTGTGTCCAAGCGTTTGACTGGTACTATATGCGTTAAATTGTGACCTTCCCCTGGTGTTGTGGTGAGCCTAATGGCTGCCCTCACTGCACCAGCTGCTCCCTGCTCAAGGTGTCTTACTTTAGTAAATGAATGGGTATTTTAACCAATCCACACTGTGCCCGGGCCTGGGACTAGCTTCCGGGTGCACCACAGGAGGAGAGGAGAGGGGGGAGAGGAAAGGAGAGGGCTGGCGGGTTGGCACGCAGCGCTGGCAGTACTCAAGTTCCTGATAGCTTTCAGTGGGCCCTTTGATGTGCTCTGCCCCCCCTCCGTCCCCCCGGCCTCCCCCTCGCAGGAAATTGCATTCTGTCCGCTGCCACAGCAGATAAATGAGGTGGGAGAAGGGGCTGCACACTGTCACCAGCCGACCTGGCCTGTCTCACACACCGCTGCCTGTAGTGTGTTAGCAGTGTGTTAGCAGTGTGTTAGCCGCGTATTAGCAGCGCATTAGCCGCGTGTGAGCAGCGTGTGAGCAGCGTGTGAGCAGTGAGTTAGCAGTGTGTTAGCCGTGTGTGCCTCCATCCGGCACCCACCTCCCAGCCTGGCCCAGACAGGACCACATAGAGGCTACACACACAGACATACATACATACACATTTAAACTCTCTCTCACACACACACACACAGGGCAACCTGCGCACGCAGAGATATACACACATTTAAACACACACACTAACTAACACACGTAAAGACACAAAAATATATACATCAAATTACATCAGAGACTAAAAGAGTGAGATTCCTTCTGTTGTTCCAAAGAGATCGTCTGAGAATGTTGGGACTCAATTTGTCTAAAAGGGGTCGCTCACGCGATGGGGACCCCAATGGCACTTATGGGCAAGGATGGGACAGTACTTACGGGAAGCTGTCCTGAGCATGTGTGTGTGTGTGTGTGTGTGTGTGTGTGTGTGTGTGTGTGTGTGTGTGTGTGTGTGTGTGTGTGTGTGTGTGTGTGTGTGTGTGCCTGCGAGTGAGGTCATGTGTGTGTGAGATCATGGACACATGGAGCGAGTGGCCTCAGCTAACAACTTTTGAGTAATGCTACACGTAACAGGGCTGGTTCCTGCCTGAGAAATGACCTAGAGCCAAAGTGACATCAGCCCCAGTGGAACTCTATGGGGCTACTCCACCCTCACACTATACTGTAGGCTAGGATACATTATGCTAGGAGCCTCCAGAAGGAGAAGCTAGTATGTCATTAAACTCTAGCACATGGATGGACTACTTCCTATGGCTCTATGGCATGTTTATGTCTCCATCTTCTCTCATAGGTCCATGTTGATTCAGGAAAGTGTTGCTGTTGATGGGAGCGATCCTGGACGTGGTGACTGAGGAGAGCAAGGACACTATGTGGCCTCCCGACCCAGCACACACACACGCACACACATACCATACCCTCCCCATACCATCAGCATCATCACCCCTCCATCCTCCCCTGAGCTGTAGCAGACCCTCCCCCCTTCAGAATCCCTGGGGTCCCTGATTGACAGGCCGTGAAGATACACCAACATAGTCTCCATTTAGCTCAAGTACCACATCACCACCACCTCCCTCTTACTCCTCTCCCTCCCTCCCTGCTCCCCCCACGTCCCACGAGAAAACACACTTGAGCCAAAGTGTTTCAGAGCAGGAAGTTTCCTGGGGAGAGAAGGTTTCGTTTCGGGTCAATGTGTACCGCTGCGTCGGAGGGTGCTTTTGGGGAGGGGAGGGGAGGGCGGGGTAGTTAGGGAGGAGGGGAGGGAGGTAAAGGTCAGGACATGCAGAGACGAGGGGAAGGGGAAGGGTGAGTGTTGGAAGCTGCTGCACATTGGGGAGAAGAGAGCCATGACATTGGTGGGGTGTCTGGGCGGGAGGGAGGGAAAGTGGAGGGTGAGTGGGGGGAAGTAGGGGTGTTTAGTCCTGAGAGGAAACATTAGCAAAGCGAGAAGGAAAAGCTGCCAAATTAACTTCTCACCCTTTCAATCACACCCCTGAGAGTTCCTGCCCACTTTACTTCTGCCGATCTGGCTCTGCTTTTTGAAGGGGGGAGTGTTTCTTTTTTTCTATTTTTGTCTTTTTTTTGGGTCCCACGCCGGGGAGAGACATCACACCCTCAACCGACCCGAGCGCGGCCCTCTGACCCTAACCCCCCCAACCCCTGGCACCCTCCATACACCCACTGGGCAACCGCAGACTACAAACAGAACCCCCTCAGCCAATCCGCTGCAAGGACCTCCCTTTTACTTCTCCTTTCTGCCCATGAGAAGGGAGGGAAAGCTTCAAGCATGCCTGTCCATAGCCTCTGCCGAGTCCCCAACAACAGGATGTTCCGGTTTAAGGAGAAATAGAAAGAGAACCTGTGATGAGATGAGACTTCCGGGTTTGGAAGATAACAAGACGACACTCCATCTTAACTCCTTCACCACATTTACTGGATTGGTTGAACAGTGCAGAAGAGAACCTCCCCCGACTGTTCTCATACCTTAGTAAATTAATCCACTCCCAAACAAGGGCCAGTGAATCACTCACGGGAGAGAATAGAGAAACACTTTCCTCTCAATGCTTCTCATTATCCAAGGAGGACAGAACATGCGTTATAACCAGAAAGAACCAGAATAGCAGATGATTGGTCTGTCGTGACTGATGCTTTTTCATGCATATGCTCATGTACCAAAAACATGGGCTGGAGAGCGGTAACACAACGTCTCAAACCTCCCTCCGTACCCCCTCCCTCTCTTCTCCTCTCCCTCCCTCCCTCCCTCTGTACCCCCTCCCTCCCTCCGACATTACTACACACAGGCACCTGGCTAATTTGTTTGTATTTGTGCATTTTCTGCCCTCCCTCCCTCCCTTCTTTCCCTTTTTTTTCGAAAAATGTATATTTTATACGTAATAGATTAGGTGCTTGGTTCTTCCTTCTCTTCCAGTTCCCTTCGCATTTCAAGACAAATGTAACTTTTCTGGACGCTCTAAATCTGTTTAGGCACATTTAATAGTGTCAATTATTGTGGGGCCAGACAGGGGACTTTGGGTCTTTCTTTAGTCAGGGCCCTTAATAACATTGTGTGCAATGAGAAGCAGATGCTGACCCGCTTGGTGCCTTTGAAAGAAGATATTTGAGTAGCTCTGCTTCTAATTTATGAGCCTCTTTCCACATCTGGAATTCTTTATAATTAAAACGTAAACCCCAAAGTTCTACTTCCACCTGTCAAACGTTGAGAAGATGAACACATTAATGGGCTTCTCCGCCAATGGTGGAGTGGTGGTGGAGGTTTTCTTTTTGGGGGCGAGGAAGATGGAGGGGAGATGGGGTAGGGGGTACAGTCAAAGAGGGGCCTTCTTTTGTGATTGTTTTTCTTTTTTGCAGCAGCAGCATATTGGGTCTGTGTCAATGCTTTGGGAGCTACAGTACACCCGTAAAGTTACAGATGCTCAGATAGCTTGGTCCCGTAGGTTAACAGCCATGACAAATTAATTCAGGGTTTTTCCCCAAAAAATGAATCCCAAAAGGGCCTCTGTTTGGAAGATCAACCATACCCACAGAAAATTGGACAACAACATGGACAGATGTTGATTCTAATACAGTTTGTCTTAAACCCATACTTCACAAGCTTTAGTGCTGGGGGAGAAACATCAGTTGAGACAAAAGCATTCTGAACACTAACAGGACGGAAACAGAGATTTCCGATCTCACACTCAAAGATCCCGGAAACATCACTGTTAAGCTTAACAGATTTGCTAACTCCTTTTATTAGCTACTAATGAAAGCAAAGAGATTGATTTGCCACGGCTGGTGAATAACATAATTGCTCATAATAGGGTTTGTTCCAACAGATCAATAGGAACCTAAAGAAGTTGGGAGTTCCGTCTGTGTGTGTGTGTATGTATGTGTGTCATAGAGCTCAGACCTCAAAGCCTCTCAAACCTCAAGCCCACTTCATTAAATCGAATTAAGATCCAGCACCCAGAAGATTAATTTTCTTAGTCTTAGTCTTCTTTTCTTTTTTTATTTCTTTCTCTTGCCCCCCCCCCCTATTCGGAGCACGAGACAAAAGCAGCTGTGAGAGAAGTTCTGGGGGAGGGAGAGGGAGCTTGCCAATGTTGGGCAGTGCAGCTCGTGCAGCTAATCCTACTGTGAGCAAGGCCATGTGGACAGCATTCCTGCTATTTTCTCCACTATTACCTGATCACCGTAATTAAGTCTTCAGCGTTAACAGGGCAGCAGGGCCCGACCAGGGAGAGAGCTACTCTACTGCAGCTTCCTATGGCTACTGGGGATGGGGGGGGGGGGCTGCTGTCTGAGCCAACACATACAGTACGCACACACATGTACTCTAACACACACAACCCGGGCCTCCCTGCAAGAGTTAACCAAGCTCAGTTTAAGCATCAATTCAGTCAATCAATGTTTATAATATGATATCATAATATACTTCCAGCAAAATCCCTATGCAGAATGCATCTGTTTCAACCAGTGAGAAGGGTCTTACAAGGAGCTGCCATGTTGCCATCAGCCGCAAAGCCCTCTCTCTCAATCCTGGTAACACACACAGCAACCTACACTACATTATACTGTCAGCTGTTAAGGGGGAGCTACAGTATGCGCAGGTGTGAGGCAGTTAAAACCAGACCAGATAAAACCAGATAAAAATGTACATCCTCGGAGAGGGGGGGTCATGTTCAAAGGAAGGAGGTTGTACTGCTGTCGCTGAGGGAGCACAGTATTGAAGGAGAGAGAGAGAGAGAGAGAGAGAGAGAGAGAGAGAGAGAGAGAGAGAGAGAGAGAGAGAGAGAGACACAGGGGAGGAAAGGGAGAGAGAGAGAGCCATGGAAGGTAGAGTGAGAAAGGGAGAGATATAGGGAGAGAGAGAGAGCCTGCTCTACATAGGGGAGTTAGAAGAAGAGAGAGTGCTACACAGAGGAGAGGAAGCGAGAGAGAGAGAGAGAGAGAGAGAGAGAGAGAGAGAGAGAGAGAGAGAGAGAGAGAGAGAGAATGCTTGACACAGGGGAGCAGACCCGGACTACCGCATTTGGGGCTCCGGGGCACCGACATTTGGGCTATGGTGCAGAGAGAAGGCTAAGAGAAAATGTTGCAGCTGCAATTCTACAGCTTTGCCATGAAGCTGGGAGAACATTTTGTTATCATATGCTACACTATGTATACAAAAAAATGTGGACACCCCATCAAATTAGTGGATTCAGCTATTTCAGCCACACAGGTTGCTGACAGGTGAATAAAATTGAGCACACCGCCATGCTATCTCCATAGACAAACATTGGCAGTAGAATGGCCTTACTGAAGAGCTCAGTGACTTTCAACGTGGCATCTTCAAAGGATGCCACCTTTCCAACAAGTCAGTTAGTCTTGTTAGTCAGTTAGTCTGCTAGAGCTCCCCAGGTCAAGTATGTGCTGTTATTGTGAAGAGGCTCAGCCTCAAAGTGGTAGGCTGAATGGAAGCAAGTCCCCGCAGCAATGTTCCAACATTAGTGGAAAGCCTTCCCAGAAGAGTGGAGGCTGTTATAGCAGCAACTGTCATGCCAAATAGTGTCCCCCTCTACTGTCTACTGTCTCTTGCGTCCGTTGCTATGCTGGTTGCTTGGTTACCTCGTAGCGGTCGCGAAGAAAGGAGGACCCCGGCACTTTTAGTTTTATTTCACCTCAGAAGCGCTCGCTCAGTCCGCTCGAAATTATTACCTCAGAATTGCTCTCCAAGGACGGTAATTTTGACGGTGACAACCTGCTGCTTCAGAAGACCGAAACGTCTGGAAAGAGAACACTCTTTCTTACCGTCTTTATAGAAGAAAATATTGTTAAATATGAATAAATAATTTAAGCTGTTTTTAGATTGATTTTATATTGACATTGCTAGCTACTTATTTACCTCAGTCAGACCCTTTTATTGAGCTAACGTTATCTAAAGTTAGCTAGCTAACTGTTATTGTAGCTGCTTTCTGTTTCTATGTAGCTTGCACTTTAATGGTATCCCTCGACGACATATTGTTTTATCTTTCCAGCCAGGCGAAGTACTAATGTTATGAAGACACCACTGATCTCGACAAGAGGCGCAACATTCGTAGGGGGCGGAGAAATGCACAATTCAAGGTAACATTAAGCAGTTGAGACGTGAGAGAAGGTACGGAGGTGGCCCGGTGCAGGAGATGCGGCAAGCGTTTTCATGTGTCTTGTTTGTCTCATGTGGTCAATGTGCGTGAATTTCACTGCTTGAACGGGGCACCCCACCTCAAGACGGTAGGTCTTTTATTACGTTGCATATTGTAGTATATTGTATGTTATTGTAAATAGTCTTAATAACCTGTTGTAATATTGTTTTAAATTTGTGTAAAGATGTGTTTTCTTGCAGACTGGCTGTGAAGTTGGTAAGTTGTTTGGTAAGTATATAGCATATGTGTCTGTCATGTACAGTATTCAAAGTACCGTTCACAAGCATGTAAATATTTGTATTTTTTTCCATTTGTTTGCTGGTAAATATTTGAAACTTACTCAAATTGGCTGTAAATGTATACATTGGCATATTAAATGTATTCATTGCAAATAACATTTTATATTGACTGAAATTGACAGTTCAGTTGCCTAGTTCCTTACTGGTCCTTCTCCCTAGCCATTAATATTTTGTATCCAAATAAAATTTTAAGCCAGGGCTGGTATGGAATTGGACATCGGTTTCTAGTTAGTGTTTGCATATCTGGAGGTTCTAGATTTGTGTATGTAGTATGGCAGAAGTTTCCGGAGTCCATTACACAGCAGGGTTGAGACATCACCATATTGCTACACCTATCCAAGCCCCATCAGGTCAAACACTGCAAAGATAAAGTAGGAGGTTAAATGCCTTAATTAAACTGGGTCCAAAAATATTATAATATCCTTCTCTCGGCCTGTGCCTTGACGTGGTGAGAGGGCTTCCAACTAAACCAGGCCATGTTATTGAACCCTTGACTGAGACCTGTCGAGGACAAATGACAGGAAGAACTAGCCACAGCACTTTACTCTCTCCTAATCCTTTAACTATTTCTCTCCTCTCCCTCCAGATGAAATTCTGGATCTAGTGACTTTTGATTGCCCAATAATCTGCCCAGTCATCCCATCCACAACTCCATCTCATTACATAATCTAAAGCTACTGTTGTTGTCATTATCTGCTAATAAAGTTTGCTAGCCATATCATAATGGGCATACAATATGTGAGATACACAGATGAACTAAAAAAACTATCACTACAAACACTCAGAACAAATAGAGCAGCAGTGCCTGGACTTCGCAGTCTCTCTCTTCAAGTCCCCCTTCCGAGACTGCCTGTTGAGAACAAGTGTTAGGCAGAACCTCCCAACCACACAGCACCCACCTCTTTATTCCACACACCAGAAATAAGTATTTCAGTCTGATTGCCACGTGAGTGCACCAAAAACTGTGAAAATAAATTATTGACACATCTGTACCAAAAGCTGTCAAAGTTTAAATATTGCCAAGTTGGATTTCACAGCTCTTTCATAAGGTCTTTATTATTGTAAGTTGTAAGGTATCCTTTGATAGTATTTATTTGTTCCACATTATTCATTGATGTATCCTAGGACCTACAATAGATACATATATATTCAACCACTAGGGTGTACTAATGAGCTATGTGAGATAGAAAAAAAATAATCATAATAAAGGACAACTGAAATTATATTATTTCACTGTAGACAAGGGACGGGCAGGTTAAAATAAAAACATGACAGCCAGACAAGCCAGTGCTTGAATCAAACGGATTTGCATATGAATGGAGTGGAAATTGCTGACTTCGTGATCTGTAAGGTAAGTAACTTTAATCTGTCAAGCAGATTACACATTTTCTTTGCCATTTCCAAAACAATGCAACGTTTAAGACATGGATTTCATGTTGTAATGTTAACAAGGTACCAAAAAGTAGTTAGAATGAATGTTTTCATTTTATTAGCTAAACCAAACTTGTTTAAACAGCGAAATTGTTGCAGAAATCAGCCTTGTTTGCTTAGCGATGATGAAAAGAACGTCATTTAGGCTGTAATGATATCCAAAATTCTAATCATTAGGTCATCACACCGTTGATATAGCAATGGATGCTAATAGTTTATCGAATCCCATTGTGACATGGAGGGCGACACTGTTTGGCCGGGGGACATTATTTGGCATGACAGGTCCACAACCCAAAAAAGGTGTTCGGCGGCTCCAGTGCACGTGCCCTACATACCTGTTCGGTAATCCGGCCCTGCAAGGGAGATAGAGAGAGCTTGACACAGGGGAGGTAGAGAGAAAGTGAGAGAGAGTGCTTGACACAGTGGAGGTAGAAAGAGAGAGCGAGCGTGTTCGACACAGGAGTTTGAGGGAGAGAGAGCTCGACACATGGGAGGTAGAGAGAGAGCTCAACACAGTGGAGGTAGAGAGAGAAAGAGTGAGAGAGAGTGTGCTCAACACGGGAGAGAGGGAGAGAGACAAGGGCAACCAGTGAAGAACAAACACCATTGTAAATACAACCCATATTTATGTTTATTTATTTTCCCTTTTGTACTTTAACTATTTGCACGTCTTTATTCTTTTGGAACTTATGTGAGTTTAATGTTTAATGTTAATTTGTATTGTTTATTTAACTTTTGTTTATTATCTACTTCACTTGCTTTGGCAATGTTAACATGTTTCCCATGCCAATAAAGCCCTTAAATTGAAATTTAATTGAATTGAGAAAGAGAGAGAGAGAGCATGCCCGACACAGGGAAGGTAGGATTCAAACGGGAAATACATTTATATACAAGAAAGAAAAAAAAAAATCCCCAAACACAGTGTGTCTAAACTCTGATGTCCAAACACCCAGCGCGCCCCTAGACCTTCTGTCTGAGGACCAACTAGGTTTACTTAGCCACATAATAATACACACAGGCACAAATGACCTGAGAGCACAGCAGGAAAGGGTGGCAACAACACTCAAGGGAGTGATTGAAAAAGCTTATTCGACTTTCCCCAATGCACAAGTGGTTACCCTGCTACCACGAAAAGACGTCCACCCTGCTACCATACAGTGGGTAAACGCAAGTATTTCCCGTGACTGTGCCTCAAAACCAAATGTTTACCTGGCCCACCACTCCACCCTGGATTTGAACAGCCTTTATGACTAGGTCCACCTATACAAGGCAGCAGTGCACACCTTCACCCGGACTCAAAAAAGGACATCGCTTTCAAACGCAGTCCCAACACTTCACACAAGAGCAACAGATCCATAGACACCCCCCGCCTAGACCAGCGAGACACTCCCCAGACCTGCGGGACCCCCCCGGACCTACACATAGAGGACCCATGCTGAGAGGACCTACATCCAGACCACAACACCACCAGCCACATCCACACCCCCACCACAACCAATCAACACCCTCCCAAGTCAACCATGCCCACACCCCATTTAGGCCCCCTCAGATCAGACCTATGCCCCTCCTGCCCACCCATGCACCCCACCCCCGCAAAGAGGGCCTCAACATAGAAGTCACACATACGCCCAGGCAGTGAACAGGCAATCAGGCCCAACCCCCACTCTTACACAAGCCAATGGCATGTACCAGATGCTCAGCAGGCTCTGCTCACACTTACTGGCCTGAGGCCAAACCACACAACCAACAACATTGGACACTTTATGGAACACAAAGCCTTCACTATCTCATCCTGGAATATCCAAGGACTGAGGTCATCTGCCTTTGGCCTAAAGAGCAGGAACCTGGACTTCATCAAAGAAATTGGAAATACAGACATTGTCATCCTACAAGAAACGTGGTATAGAGGAGACGGACCCACTGGTTGCCCTCTAGGTTACAGAGAGCTGGTAGTCCCATCCACCAAACTACCAGGAGTGAAACAGGGAAGGGACACAGGGAGTATGCTAATTTGGTATAGAGGATACCTAACTCACTCCATTAAATTAATCAAAACAGGAACATTTTACATTTGGCTAGAAATTCAAAAGAAAATGATCTTAACAGAGAAAAATGTCCTCCTGTGTACTACCTATATCCCACCACTAGAATCCCCATTCTTTAATGAAGATAGCTTCTCCATCCTGGAGGGGGAAATCAATCATTTACATGCCCAGGGACATTTACTACTCTGTGGCGACCTAAATGCCAGAACCGGACAAGAACCTGACACCCTCAGCACACGGGGACAAACACCTGCCTGGAGGTGACAGCATTTCCTCCCCCATATGCCCCCCTAGGCACAACTATGACAACATAACCAACAAAAACGGGTCACAACTCCTGCAGCTCTGTCGCACGCTGGGTATGTACATAGTCAATGGCAGGCTTCGAGGGGACTCTTATGGTAGGTACACCTATAGATCTCTTGGCAGTAGTACTGTAGACTTCTTTATCACTGACCTCAACCCAGAGTCTCTCAGAGCGTTCACAGTCAGCCCACTGACACCCCTATCAGATCACAGCAAAATCACAGTCTTGAACAGAGCAAGACTCAATCATGAGGTATCAAAGCCAAAGGAACTGCGTAATATTAAGAAATGCTATAGATGGAAGGAATGTAGTGTGGAAACCTACCAAAAAACAATTAGGCAACAACAAATTCACTCCCTTCTAGACAACTTCCTGGACAAAACTTCCACTGTAATAGTGAAGGTGGAAATTTGGCAGTAGAAAATGTTAACAGTATATTTGTCCTCTCAGCTTCCCTATCTAATAAAAAAATGTCAAACAGAAAACCGAAAAAAACGAACAACGATGACAAATGGTTTGAAGAATGCAAACACCTAAGAAAGAAATTGAGAAACCTGTCCAACCAAAAACATAGAGACCCAGAAAACCTGAGTCTACGCCTTCACTATGGTGAATCACTAAAACAATACAGAAATACACCACGGAAAAAGAAGGAACAGCACGTCAGAAATCAGCTCCATGCAATTGAAGAATCCATAGACTCTAACCACTTCTGGGAAAATTGTAAAACACTAAACAAACAACAACACAAAGAATTATCTATCCAAAATGGAGCTGTATGGGTAAACCACTTCTCCAATCTTTTTGGCTCTATAACAAAGAACAAACAGCAAAAACATATACATGATCAAATACAAATCTTAGAATCAACTATTAAACACTACCAGAACCCACTGGATTCTCCAATTACCTTGAATTAACTTCAGGACAAAATAAAAACCCTCCAACCTAAAAAGGCCTGTGATGTTGATGGTATCCTCAATGAAATTATAAAATAGACAGACAACAAATTCTAATTGGCTATACTAAAACTCTTTAACATCATCCTTAGCTCTGGCATCGTCCCCATTATTTGGAACCAATGACTGATCACCCCAAGCCACAAAAGTGGAGACAAATTTGACCCCAATAACTACCGTGGGATATGCGTCAACAGCAACCTTGGGAAAATCCTCTGCATTATCATTAACAGCAGACTCGTACATTTCCTCAGTGAACAATGTACTGAGCAAATGTCAAATTGGCTTTTTACCCAAATTATCATACGACAGACCACGTAATCACCCTGCACACCCTAATTGACAAACAAACCAAAACAAAAGCAAAGTCTTCTCATGCTTTGTTGATTTCAAAAAAGCCTTTGTCTCAATTTGGCATGAGGGTCTGCTATACAAATTGATGGAAAGTGGTGTTAGGGGAAAAACATATGCAAACAACAAGTGTGCGGTTAAAATAGGCAAAAAACACACACATTTCTTCCCACAGGGCCGTGGGGTGAGACAGGGATGCAGCTTAAGCCCAACTCTCTTCAACATATATATCAACGAATTGGCGAGGGCACAAGAAAAGCCCACAGAACCCGGCCTCACCCTACTAGAATCTGAAGTCAAATGTCTACTGTTTGCTGATGATCTGGTGCTTTTGACACCAACCAAGGAGGGCCTACAGTAGCACCTAGATCTTCTGCACAGATTCTGCCAGACCTGGGCCCTGACAGTAAATCTCAGTAAGACCAAAATAATGGTGTTCCAAAAAAGGTCCAGTCACCAGGACCACAAATACAAATTCTATCTAGACACCGTTGCCCTAGAGCACACAAAAAACTATACATACCTTTGCCTAAACATCAGCGCCACAGGTAACTTCCACAAAGTGTTGAACTGTGTTGAACTGCTTTGCTTTATCTTGGCCAGGTCGCAGTTGTAAATGAGAACTTGTTCTCAACTTGCCTACCTGGTTAAATAAAGGTGAAATAAAATAACAATTTTAAATACATTTTTTTATTAAAAGCTGTGAACGATCTAAGAGACAAGGCAAGAAGGGCATTCTATGCCATCAAAAGGAACATAAAATTCAACATACGAATTAGGATCTGGCTAAAAAATACTTGAATCAGTTATAGAACCCTTTGCCCTTTATGGTTGTGAGGTCTGGGGTCCGCTCACCAACCAAGAATTCACAAAATGGGACAAACACCGAATTGAGACTCTGCATGCAGAAATCTGCACCGGTCAGGATGCTCTCGACACGGCGCGTAGAGAGAGAGAAAGACAGGGCTCGAGACAGGTGAGGTAGAGAGAGAGAGAGAAAGAGACAGCTAGGGCAGAGAGAGGAGAGCCCCCTCTGTGGATCATTGGCAGATAATGGGCTCATTAGGGCAAACGTAGCTTAAAGGCTCTCGCTCTCTAAACAAACAGAACAGGCGCTGAGGAGATGGACTTAAGGGCCCGACATGGAGAGAGAGATAATGAGGCCCCCCACCCGTCCCCCGCTCGGCCCCCTCTCCGCTTAGCACAGCAGAGTGAGGCCTACCAACACGCTGCTGGACTGCCCACTTCAAAACGCACACTATTATTCCATCTCTCATCAAGCCCCACGCAAACTATTATTCCATCTCTCATCTCCCCATGCACTGCCCTTATACACTCACACACTAACCCACAGCTGTCTCACACAAACACACACAGATTACATACATCTGTACATGCACTGGTTCCATCTCCCTCTCTTACTCAAACATCCCACTGGGCATAGACATCAATTCAACGTATTTTCCAAGTTGTTTCAACATAATTTCATTGAAATGACGTGGAAACAATGTTGATTCAACCAGTGTGTGCTCAGTGGGATGCTTGCTTGCTTTCGCTCTTTCTCTTCCCCTGTACTGTGTAGCTCTCCCTCTCTCTCCCTCTGGCTCTCTCTCTGCCTCTCTCTAGTAGTAGTCTGGTTTCCTAATGGGGGTGTAGTGCGGAGCATGTAGTCTGGTGTTCTAATGTGGGTGTAGTGTGTGGTGTATGTTACTAAGGACATAGTAGCCATCTTGGATCATCTGGTAGAGTCAATGTGCAAGGGTACAGGTTAGTCGAGGTAATATGTAAAGTGATTATGCATAGATAATAGACAGCGAGTAGCAGCAGCGGGGGGGTCAATGTAAATAGTCCGGGTGGCAATTATATTACTTGTTCAGCAGTCTTATGGCTTTGGCGTAGAAGCTGTTTAAGAGCCTTTTGGTCCTAGACTTGGCGCTCCGGTACTCTTTGCTGTTAGCAGAGAGAACAGTCTATGACTTGGGTGACTGGAGTCTTTGACAATTTGGGCCTTCCTCTGACACCGCCTAGCATATAAGTCCTGGATGTCAGGAAGCTTGGCCCCTGGGATGTACTGGGCCGTACGCATTACTCTCTGTAGCGCCTTACGGTCAGATGCCGAGCAGTTGCCATACCAGGCGGCGATGCAACCGGTCAGGATGCTCTTGATGGTGCAGCTGTAGAACCTTGTGAGGACCTGGGGACCCATGCCAAATCTTTTCAGTCTCCTGAGGGGGAAAATGTGTTGTCTTGCCCTCGTCACAACTGTCTTGGTGTGTTTGGACCATGATAGTTCATTTGCGATGTGGACACCAAGGAATTTGAAACTCTCGACCCGCTCCATTTCAGCCCCGTCGATGAGAATGGGGGCCTGTTCGGCCCTCCTTTTCCTATTTCCCACGATCAGCTCCTTTGTCTTGCTCACATTGAGGGAGAGGTTGTTGTCCTGGCACCACACTGCCAGGTCTCTGACCTCCTCCCTATAGGCTGTCTCATCGTTGTCAGTGATCAGGCACTGTTGTGTCGTCAGCAAACTTAATGATGGTGTTGGAGTCGTGCTTTGCCACGCAGTCGTGGGTGAACAGGGAGTACAGGAGGGACTAAGAACGCACCCCTGAGGGTCCCCCGTGTTGAGGATCAGCGAGGCAGATGTGTTGTTGCCTACCCTTACCACCTGGGGGTGGCCCGTCAGGAAGTCCAGGATCCAGTTTCAAAGGGAGGTGTTAAGTCCCAGGGTCCTTAGCATAGTGATGAGCTTTGAGGGCACTATGGTGTTGAACGCTGAGCTGTGGTCAATGAACAGCATTCTCACATAGGTGTTCCTTTTGTCCAAGTAGGAAAGGGAGCAGTGTGGAGTGCGATTGAGATTGCATCATCTGTGGATCTGTTGGGAGCCATGCCCAGCCTTTCAAAGCACTTCATGGCTACTAACGTGAGTGCTACGGGGCGGTAATCAGTCACCTTGTGAAAGTGGTTAACACACGATGTCATGCAATATTAATCACTCATGATGCTTAATAACTCAACACTGTCATTTTCTCCCCTAAACCCTCCAAGGAGCCATATTGCTCAAACCCTCACAAGAGTTGCGTTCACAAGCAATAGAGAACTGAGTTGCGTTCAAAAGCTACATATAGAGACCCTTTCTGCCCTCCTATTGCTTCAGTGGAAAAAGAAATCCTCTGAAGGTCCAAATTTATATTGTATGACATGTCATACGATTTATGTCGTCCACTGTAGCATATACCCGTAAGGTACCGTGTCTGTAAGCAATAACGAGGAGAATTCGTTGAACTCCTTTGTAATCAACTGGAGGAAACGTTACCACAGAGCAAGCCCATCCAACTATTCGAACTGCCATGAGATTTATTGTGAGAATAACTAAAGAGGCTGCTGTTTCTCTGAGAAGCAGCCCAAATACCTTCCTCCCACTACCTTCCCTACTCCCATTACAGAATGTTAGCCTTTGTTTGCCTTTATTAATACCAATATATTACGCTGGAAAAGGCCGGGAGTGCATTACAATCAAGAGACGGAGGATCGCCGGGCAAAAAAATGGAGGCATTGTGAGGAGGCCAGGGTGGATTCTGTTCATCTCCAGCTGCTTCTCTGCTCATCACGCTGTGAGCTAACATGAAACACACTCACGCTATACAGCCTCCTCTCTCTCACACACATCTGTCAGCCATTAGGGACAGAGAGAGAGAGGGAGGGAGAGAGAGGATGGACTGAGAGCCTCTGTGGGGACTTGTGGTCCCATCTCTCAGGTCTGTCCTCTTGGGGGGAGGAAGGGGTAGGAGGAGGGAGAGAGGGAGAGAAGGGAGGAAGTTTGAGGAAAAGAGGACGCAGGGGTAGAGGAGAGAGGGGGAAAGAAGGAAGGGAGGAAGAGAGAGGGAGATAGATGGGTGGGGGGTGGGTGGGTGATTTGACCAACTATACTTTGAGCCCCAGGTGGGGTTGAAAAGCACATGCACCCGCCTACACCTCAAAGCATCATACAAGGGGGCTGCCAAACCTTTCATTGAAAAAGCATGTAGGTTGCAAGACTAGTCAGCGTTGCTCGTCCCATTTAAGTAGCTATAGTTTTAACAGTGGATGACAGAAATTAAGTTCCATAGGGGCATTTTTGCGGGTCCCCTGGCCATTTTGAAACAACATTCCAAGGCCGACTCTGGATGTCTCTATTCCCTCTGAAACTTTCCCCACTCAGATAAGTCAACCCTGACAGTGTTAAACAGCTCTAAAAACACTGCGGACTGACACTGACACATGTAGGTCTCCACGCAAGGCCACAGAGGTTGGGAGGGCAGAACATTCACCCTGTAAATGGCAGGCAGATCTAGAGGAGAGAGCTTACTCATGGAGAATCTATTACACACCATCCACACCGGGGCTGGGCCCCCTGTTGAACATGTAGGACCACTTGGGGCTGTGGAGGTTATTGAGGCAAAGAACACAGAGCCTGCGGGTGCGCACACACAAACACACACACACACACACACACACACACACACACACACACACACACACACAGCAACATCCTTACAGAGGGGCCCAACTCACAGGTCTTCCCAGTGCTGGTGGACCCTCCAATTCTACCACACTGATACCCACAATTCCACTCTGCTTACAGGTCAGTTTCTTACTCAACCTTGTTAAACAACTATCAAAAGTTCACTGGTGAATGAAAGATAAAAAGTTACTCATTGCATCAATCCATAGGTCACACTGTGAGGCAAACCCACAGCAGTTAAACAAACAAGGACTGAGGAGGATGCATTTTGAATTGTGGAGAGAAGAGGACAGACATGTCACAGCCATGGCAGATTGAGGAGACCACATGGTAAGAAAATGGCTTTTAGAGAGTTTTTGTCCAAACAGGATTACAAAAATCCTGGTTTGATGTGTAATACTAACATCACCATTCTGTCTCTTCACCATGCTTACCTCAGCCAACTACACCACAGTGGCGGCCCATCCCACACACACACAAACACAGGGAGAAATGGAGGGATGGTGTGAAGGAAAGGAAAGACACACTTCATTATTCTCTTTGACACTTTTCCACTCCGCCGCTGTCTCGCTGTCTGTTTTAGCAGCCCCGTTTACTTTTAGGTGAGGTGAAAGTGGCTAATACCCAAACCCCACCGCCTCGAAATCCAAAAAGTTCAACATCACCCAGTCAAAATTTACAGTTTGTGATTTTCTTCCAACCTTTCTTGAGCACTGTGTCTCATTCTTGTCTCTTAAAATGGAATTTGTAATAGGTTAGGACACATAGTTCTTCTTCCACGGCTGATATTTTAAGGAGTACTCTCCGTACTCTTTTGACATGCAGTGTGAGCGCACATCAAAACCTACATGTACAGTTACTGACCAGAGCCCTATACTACGAATCAAGTTTGAGGAGTTACAAAGGTAACTTTGGTCAACTCTGAGTTTACCTTTTAGCCAGGTACATTTCTATGGCAACGAATCCTTCAGAACTAACCTGCTCCGGGAGAGAGAGAGAGAGAGAGAGAGAGAGAGAGAGAGAGAGAGAGAGAGAGAGAGAGAGAGAGAGAGAGAGAGAGAGAGAGAGAGAGAGAGAGAGAGAGAAAAGACTTGCTAGGACGTAGACCAGGTGGCGGACAGACTTGTCCTGCTTACATAAAGGTGTGGTTGGTGTGTTCTTTGTTCTGCAGGGAAGGAGAGCTCCAGAAGAGCAGTACAAAAGAGACAGAGCCTAGCTATACAGTGAACATATCTGCCAGTGCATCTTTATTTGTGTCTAATGGGGTAACAACATACAGTGCTGTTCCCTTAATTAGTGTCTGTCTGCTCCAAGCAACCAAAAGGAAGCCCCCCCCCTCCGCCCT
The DNA here is from genome assembly GCA_030435695.1 of Brachymystax lenok tsinlingensis. NCBI lineage: Eukaryota > Metazoa > Chordata > Actinopteri > Salmoniformes > Salmonidae > Brachymystax > Brachymystax lenok. The sequence goes on along the minus strand of CM059808.1, from coordinate 13,925,003 downwards.
AAAAGAACACACACTCAAATGAGAACACACACACACCTAGCTAGTGGCAGTAGCTTGGGCCCAGGCTCCGGGGCGGAGGATATCAGACCTGTGAATTGGAGGGGGAGCTGAATCACAATAGGGCTGGCAGCCCTGGAGGAGGTCATTAGGTCCAGGCAGCGGCTACGGCACGCTGCAGTCAACAGCCCCCCAATCACCCACCTGGCACATGGAGCCCAGACGGCCTGGGATGGAGAGGGTGCCCGGGGGGAGAGTGGAGCCGTTGGGCTGGAGAAGCGCTAGACGAACCCAAAGGTCTGGTCCTGTGGGCCCGGTGCCTCAGCCCCTCCTCCTCCTACCCCCACACAAGTCTGTGGCTGCGCCCCCCCACCATTATATTTCCTTCTATCTACAACCCCCGGCCCCACCACCACCACCTGCCTCATTCTCAAACCACCCAACAACTCTCAACTGCTCTAACTCTGGTGTAATCACCTCTGAATGTGAGTGGGGTGGGGGGGGGGGTAGAAAAGAAAGTCACACATTACATCATTTATTTACTTATCCAGGGTAGCTAGCTAGTGTTGCCCGTGTCATGGAGGAGTGGAGTTTTGGGTGAAAGGTGAAGGATGCGAGAATAAATGAGTCATGACCAAAGTGGTGGGTTAGAAACTGGGGTATGGGGGTGTTCAAAAAACCTGGGTACTTACACCACTCGCTATAGCATTGATAGAAGCAAAAATCTAGACACTAATATGACATTGAGGGATTTTAGGCATCAATACAAAGTAAAACGTTTTCACTTACTTCTAAACCAGGCTGTGTTATGAAAGCATGTAGGACCAATTAACCTTTTTAGCAAACAACCTGTAATATTCAGCATTGCTTGTGATTTTACCAAATCACCAGCAATTAAATCTGCAATCTTCAAAAAAAGTCGGCCTAGAAAACATAATTCAATCCCCTTTTAACCACATGTAGCTAGTAATTACTAGTGACACACAACCCCCCTACAGTTCAGCATAGTGGTGCAGCCCAGCAAGACCCAACAACTCCAACAGGAAGAGGATGCAGATTGTTCCATTTATCACTTAGCACGGGGTCTTCTTTTCTACAGAGATCTCCCAGTTATGTCAAAATGGATCAGAGAGCGAGAAAGACAGAGAGAGAGAGATAGGGAGAGGGATTTCCACTCCTCCATCTCTCTGTCCCGAGTGGCCCTTGCCTGTCTGTTGGAGCGGCAATGGCCCACTCTGAGACATCAAGCACATTCCAAGGGTCGGTCCAATTACGGACAGATGAGGGGCAGTTCTCTTTGTTAAGAACAAAGCCAGGAGTGACACAACTGGTCTTTAAAAGGAGCTCTCGCAGCCACGGCAGTAGAGGGGGCTCAGCGGGTGGGGAGGTGACCAGCTGGTTATAAATATCTATTTGGTCAGTTACTGGAAGGAAAATGTGCAGTTTGTTCGTCATCCACTCATCCAGGTGGTAGGGAGGGAGGGAGGGAGGGAGGGAGGGAGGGAGGGAGGGAGGGAGGGAGGGAGGGAGGGAGGGGAAAACAAGCCAACCTGTTTGAGATTGACTTTGCCAGGAATGAGGAATTTGACTAATTGTTATATAAAAGCCATATGTCATCCCCAAATGGAAGCCCTCAACTAGTGTGCGAGAGCAGGAGTGAGAGAGAGCAAAAGCGAGAGAGAGGAGAATAGGGAGAGAGAGGAGAGAATAAGGGAGAGGAAAGATCTGGAGGCCATCTCCATAGCTATTTAGCCTGTTAGTGCTCAGACCATACAGAGAGAGATGTTCATGTGGATTAGGCTTCCACTCAGAAAATTCCACCACAATCTTGTGTTGCTATCCTCAAGAGAGGATATGAATACTATTCATGAGTTGGCTTGAGTTCCTGTGTACTCACCACACACTTACTAAAAAGAATATTTCTGGCATGGGACGTTTCAACATGATAACATTGCTGAAATACATATGGCCTCAAAACAAAGGGCTCTGACAGTCTAATAATCTAAGGTATCCTAAAGAAAAACAACAGTATCCCCAAAAAATCAGATTTTGTAGGACAAGACATATGGCCTCAGAATAAACCGCTCCAAGAGCTGAATCTTGAAGCCTCCTAAAACAAAAACAGCGCTATCCAAATTAAGTTGGTGTAAAAAAAAAAGAGAGAGAAAAAGCTTGAACGAGTGTTGAATGAGTGTTGAGAGTACGTTAGGAGGTGACTGGGGTTGTCCCTCTTTGGCTTTGGTTGTGCAATGGGATGCTGGTGGCCAGACACTGGTGTGTTTGAATGCAGAGGGGTGGGACATGTTTAGAGTTTGATTCCCACTCTGCAGTAAATTAGAACACCACGGGGTAATCTTTGTTTATTCAAAATACAGCTGCACAGGCCTCTCTCTCTTGCTGTGTCCTACCCTAGCTCTCCCCACAAACCAGACACCGGTCTTTTATTTTACCTTTACTTAACCAGGCAAGTCAGTTAAGAACAAATTCTTATTTTCAATGACAGCCCAGGAACAGTGGGTTAACTGCCTTGTTCAGGAGCAGAACAACAGATTTTTACTTTGACAGCTCGGGATTCAATCTTGCAACCTTCCGGTTACTAGTCCAACGCTCTAACCACTAGGCTACCTGCCGCCCAGTCTGGGGTTCACCTGTAGACTACTATGACTAGTACAGTACACACACACACACACACACACACACACACACACACACACACACACACACACACACACACACACACACACACACACACACACACACACACACACACACACACACACAGACACACACACACACACACACACAAATAAGCATGGACAAATAGGTTTTGTGTACAATTCATTTAAAAGTGAAGTGGAACATTATTACAGCTGAACAGAGTATTGAATAAGTGTCCTATTTGGAATGATTAGGATATTATGAGTATGACTACCTACACACTACATATACAATTAATTAAATCTCTGAATTCAATGTCAGTGACTGTTATTTAAACTGACAATGAAGCTCACTAAACACTTCCAACTGAAAGAGCAAGAAACATTTGGGAAGGAATAATTCTTCAGACAAATGTTGCACTCTTGTGGTGAGTTGAACATTTTCAAGAAACTGTAGTTGAGCTGTTTCTCAGTCAATTCCTAATTCCTACTCAGATTAAAGGAGTGTGTCTCCATCTAGCGGCAATAGCCTATGTTGTTCATGGGTCAGCAGGCCAAATTTCACATATTTTTACACTTTGGGGTGTAGTGGGGCAGTTAAGATGATAAATCGTACCAAATTTGTCCGAGATTTAGATTTATGTACCCTGAAAAAATGAATACTTTTTTACAATTCAGAAAGACTGCTTTGGGGTAAAGGCACCTCATTTGTCACAGAGCTAGATTTATGGACCCTGAAAAGATTTAGACATGGAGCCACTACAGATTTGGCCGCAGGGGGCTGAGGCGACCATCGTACAAAATGGCCTCTGTCGGTAATACAATGTTAAAGTTCTGAAGGCATTTTTTTAGATAAATACACCAAATTTGGCACAGATGTAGATTCATGTACCCTGAAAATATTTAGATATGGAGCCAGCACAGATTTGGGCCCTGGGGGCCTTGGCAGTCATCTTATGAAATGTCTACAGACAGTAAAAAACAATGTACAGTTCAGAAGGCCTATTTTGAGACATACACATCATATTTGACTCAGAGGTAGATTTAGGTACCTTAAAAAGATTTAGATATGGATCCACCACAGATTTCACCCTTGTAAGTCGTGGTAGCCATCTTACTAAATGGACGCAGACTGTACCACCATTTAATAAACCTTTAATTAACAAAAAGTCATGGCCTGTACTTCTTTGACTTTTAACCTTTTCACATGCAAGTTCTAAATATCTGTAACAGTCCCCCCAGCGTGAGTTTGTGGGTTTTTTTGGGGGGTTTACCTGTTTTGCATGTTATTTTGGCATTAATACGTGTCACAATATCATTGAGTTAATAAAGCCCCATACAAACAGGCAGCTCCAAAATGCAGGTGTTTCAGCCTAGCTCAGTGTTTTCTGTGGTGTTGGGGCAGGCCAGCAGAAAGTAGAAGCAATGCACCATGATTGGATCAGCATTGCACTGTGATTGGCTCAGTGTTCTGTCACTCATGGGACACTACATCACCCGCTTTTAGTAAGGGGAGACATCAAGAATGTGAGCAAAAAAACCAAAAAAAAATAAAAATTAAAATCAAGAATGTGGGCTGTCCTGTGTCCTGCCATAGACTTAGATTAGAAGTGCCCTTCCAAGAAGGCTCAAGGTCATTGGCCACAGAAATGACGTAAATCACGTTGTATGTACAGTACCTTTGATTGGACTGATCATGTCAACATCTTACTTTCACAATCTTAGCTAGCAGTCATCATCATGATTCATGAATCAAGTCTACTGGCAAATCCTTTTTAAACCTTGTCATATGAAGAGAAATAATGAAGAGAAAATATAGATAAAACGTATCGGTGCTCATCGGCCATAAACATTACACAACAATTTGGAAATCGCTAATTCAACAATGAGTTGTTTGGAAGGAATCGGTGACAGTGGCTAACCGCAAGCATTTCAACTGGGAAGTCAGACTGGGAAAATATGTTTTGAACGGTCATCCAACTCGGAATTGTAATTATTTTTCTTTGATGACAAAATTTGCCATCGAAGGACCGCCGCGCACAACTAGGTGATTCCAAAAATGTCTTATGATGCTGCATAAATGATGTAATTTGCCAGGGAGATATGGTCAGCCATATCAGCTATGTTTTGTTAAAAGGCAGTAAACGAGGCTGAATGAACTGATTCGCTGCCAGACAAGGCTCCGCTGATAGCCAGATGTAGCGGTGGAAAGGATTCACTCCATTGTGCTGGAAAGAAAGCTCTGTTGTTGGGACAGCTTTATGTAGGCCCTAACAGTTTGTGGGCACCACTTGTCGCCGTTATAGTGCAATAAATGTATTGTTTAGTGTTGCGTTGTGCAGTAGCTTTGCTGGCATGCATCTAAAAAATGTTGGGCGGGGGGTTTGCCCCACCAAGATTTACATGCTAAAATTGCCACTGTCTATAGGTTGTTACATCTTGTCAATTTCAAATTGTATTCAAACAAGTTTTATTTTCAAACAACAGTCTGAAAATATATGGGTTCCGCCTCCTCCATTAATTCACGTAGAAGTAGCCCATTTCACTGTGGTGGACAATTTATGTTTGAGGCATGTTATGCTAATATAAGAAGAGGATTAGCTAGATGAGCCGGACAAAATTCTCTCTTCGATGAGAGCCCAAGCACTGCCCCAGTGTTCCCCCAGATCAAATACGCAAACAGAACCTGCACTAACTTTTTCCCCCCAGCGCATTTTCCAGCTGGCGCCCAAAAATGTCTTCATTGTTGTTTTCCTTACTAATAATAACTTTGGACATGTGTGCATTCCTATCAAAGTAAGTGCCTTATTACGTTATCATAATAGTTTCTGTATATCGTGGTATGTCATTTCTACAGTAGCACACCATATGTATGTATGTATGCAGCATAATGTATTCTGTGTGTATTCCTTTATAACCACGGACACGCAAGGTACTAATTTCATAATCTTTATGGTGTTTTACTCACTTATGCTTATGTAGCCAGCTACATTCTTCTGTTAGCTCTGTAAAACAATGTTAATGGTGTCAGAGAAGTATTCTCTTTGAAGCTGTATCCTTTGAAGCTTCATTTGGCCCGTTTAGCATAGCTCTGCTTTTCCCTGCCCTCCCCCCTTGTGGCGCTCTTTAGTTTCTTATATCATTCATAATTGTGATTTTTTTTTCAATGCAACATATTATTTATATAGCAGTGTTATGTTACTTCATTGTAACATTGTTTTATTGCTATATCCTGATATTGTATTCTAATTACAAATAATTCCTTTTTATTCTGTACTTTCAGAAACCAACCACACAAACAGTATTGAACCTTATTTGACAACATCATGACTAGAACTGGACATCTTTCTTGCAGAAGATTGAGGCCAACTTTAGTATGCTAGCAATTGAAGTATCGGTAGGGGTTGAACAACAACTAAAACTAGGTTGACTAGAGGTAGAAAAAACAGCAAGAAAAGACTGACAACTTATTAATATGCATAACTCATATTTAAATATTCATATAGTGATTGAACAACAACTGCTTTTCCACCAAACAGCCATAATGGCTTAGTATCATGGCAGATCACCTGTCAGGTCAGTCAGTCAGTAATTGCTGCAGATGTGCTCAATAGTGCTTAAGCATATGGTACTCCCCCAAAGCATGACACAACACACAGGGGTGTGTCACAAACTAAACACGTACTTTGTCAACCTCCTCTGCTTCCTTCTCCATGTGCCGGACAGGTAGACTTTGCAGTGCCTCCGTGTGCGACTTCCTTGAGCAGCAGTTTGAGCGACTTTGCAGGGAAAATGCCGTGCAGTGAGGCGTAAGGGGTTGTCTGCAGCAGGGCGACCCCCAGTGGATGGACGCCGAGGGGTGTGGTGCTCCTCCAGCAGCTCTCTCATGAGGTTCTCTCTAAACTTTTGGTAGGTAGTCACCTCACCTATAGGGGAGAGGGTGGGGAGGATGAGGGAGTGGAGAGGATGATGAGGGAGTGGGTAGGTGGGTGAGATATTGTCAATATATTTGTATGTCAAGCACACAGTCTGGTTTGATCTTTCTCTCTCCCCGTCAGGTGGTCCACCTTCCCTGTGGCCGACATGGTTGCTGTATGGACAGTGGAGAGGACATGGATGTCTCGTTTGTCATGTCACTTTACTGCCAACCATTGACTGTTCTCCTGGAACTCCACCTCCCCTCTGCATCTTCCTGCTTCCGAATGCCGGCATCCCCTTCCTATTCGACCGAACCGTGCCACAGGTCCCAGTGCTGTTGGAGAGCAGAAGCTGGAAGAGTGTGGGACTGCTGTACCAATTCAAATAAATATCAAACGTTATTGGTCGCGTATAGATAATTGGCAGATGTTATTGCAGGTGCAGCTAAATGCTTATGTTTCTAGCGCCAATATTGCCGTAATACCTAACAATACACACAAATCCCAAGAAATGTAAAAAAAGAAATTAAGAAATAATACAAAGTGTGGCACTTCCCAAGATGAGGCGCCAGCATGGTCCTCATAAGCATGGTCCTTATATGCCCCTCATAATGTTAGATGTCAGTGGTGGACCCTGTGTAGACTATAATGTCTTTGATAAATCCTGCCTTCACTTCGCATATAACAAAGAACTTGACCCCAAACCTGTGCCTTTTAAAGGGAATATATTGACGGAACACCAGCCTACCCTTCCATAACATCAGGGACTAACTAACTAACTAACGTGCTTCTGCATTGCTTGCTCTTTGGGGTTTTAGGCTGGGTTTCTGTGTAGCACTTTGTGACATCTGCTGATGTAAAAAGGGTGTTATGAATACATTTGATTTAACTAATGCAGCAGCATAGGTGAATTAATGTAGGTGGTTAAGAGAACGAGATAAGAAAAAGGGTTAGGGTTAGCTACAATCCAAGGGGCCAGGGTTCCAGTCTAGAAGCACAATTTTGGCTTCTCCTACAGTTTTGCTTTGGTACTGCAATTTAACTGACTCCTGGCCCAGAAAGACAAGTCCGATTTGAAAATTCCTAATAAGACACTTAAAACATTATTTAAACTGAATCACTCACAGCCAAAGATATTAGCATTTTATAATCATCTAATCCCTGCCATGTTTTTGGATGATGTGATGACGACTTCGTCGCTGCTCCCTGTGCGCACTGAGTGCTACAGTAGTGCACGTGTGATGTTGGTCCGTATAAACCGGATGCAAAATTGAAGGGGGGTGCAACTCGATATTATGAAGGTGTTCCTAATATTTGGCATACTCAGTGTATATACTGCATTCTAGTCAAGGCTCATCCTATATACTATAACTACTGCTGTACAGACTTTTTCTATTTATATACTGTCCATAATATTCTAGTGTCAAAATTGTGAAGTGTAAACCCAACCCACAGAAAACTTATGTACCCTTCATTCTATCATGGCACAGAATGAAGGGTACATAAGTTTTCCGTGGGTTGGGTTTATTTTATTCCTACCCACATGCCCACAGCTGGCAAGTAATCATTAATTTGGAGCGCAGCTGCACAGGACCCGATCATAATGCCCATGGTCAATTTTGTTTGACATTCGATATCCCTATGGGGCTATTTGTGAATCCCACTGGGCACACACTGGTTGAATTAATGTTGTTTCCATGTCATTTCAATGGTATTACGTTTAACCAATGTTGAATTGATGTCTGTGCCCAGTGGGATGGGACAATATTTTAAAAGGTCAACAGCTCCAACTTTCTATGACTTAAACCTCAAACCAACTTTAAATTCAAGAAAGTCATATACAAATATTGAAAGCATTTCATGAGACAACTGAAAGATGTGCATTTACATTGTGCAATTTATTGACAGTCCCTAACTATCCCCAGAGATAGGCTATCCAAAGTCAAACCAACTTTGCCACGGTTGCACACCAGCCCGTTGAAGATAATTGGCGAAATAATTTGGCTAACTCTTCCCATCTGCGAACACACAGAAGAGACACCCATATCAAACCACACCCCAAAACGAACTCACGTTTGAATTCAGTCATGGTCGCTAGCATTTCATAATGAACCAAATCTAAAACGTGGCCAAATGAGGAATTGCAGTTGTCAAAAACACATTTACTGGAAGAACTGTGCAGATGCAAAGTTTGGTAACAGAATTTCAGTAAAATATCCTTGTTTTTTGTGACCATATATCTGCTCCGTACTGAGATTCAAAGATGTCTGCAGCAACAAAGGGGTGTCAGCTATAAAAAATATATATATGTTTATGTCACATACACCAGATAGGTGCAGTGAAAAGTGTTGTTTTACAGGGTCAGCCATAGTAGTACACTACCACCGGAGCAAATGAGGGCTAAGTGCCTTGTCGGCTAGGGTATTCAAACAAGCAACCTTTCACCCACAAGTCCTCAACTGGCAGCTTCATTAAAAGTACCTGCAAAACATCAGTCTCAACGTCAACAGTGAAGAGGCGACTCCAGGATGCTGGCCTTCTAGGCACAGTTGCAAAGAAAAAGCCATATCTCAGACTGGCCAATAAAAATAAAAGATTAAGATGGGCAAAAGAACAGACACTGGACAGAGGAACTCTGCCTAGAAGGCCAGAATCCTTGAGTCTCCTCTTCACTGCTGACATTGAGACTGGTGTTTTGCGGGTACTATTTAATGAAGTTGCCAGTTGAAGACTTGTGAGGCGTCTGTTTCTCAAACTAGACACTAATGTACTTGTCCTCTTGTTCAGTTGTGCACCAGGGCCTCCCACTCCTCTTTCTATTCTGGTTAGAGCCAGTTTGCGCTGTTCTGTAAAGGGAGTAGTACACAGCGTTGTACGAGCTCTTCAGTCTCTTGGCAATTTCTCACATGGAATAGCCTTAATTTCTCAGAACAAGAATAGACTGACGAGTTTCAAAAGAAAGTTATTTGTTTCTGGACATTTTTAGCCTGTAATCGAACCCACAAATACTGATGCTCCAGATACTCAACTAGTCTAAATGAGGCCAGTTTTATTGCTTCTTTAATCAGGACAACAGTTTTCAGCTGTGCTAACATAATTGCAAAAGGGTTTCCTAATGATCAATTAGACTTTTAAAATTATAAACTTGGATTAGCTAACACAACGTGCCATTGGAACACAGGAGTGATGGTTGCTGATAATGGGCCTCTGTACACCTATGGAGATATTCCATAAAAATACTGCCGTTTCCAGCTACAATGGTCATTTACAACATTAACAATGTCTACACTGTTTTTCTGATCAACTTTATGTTATTTTAATGGACAAAATGTGTATATATATAAATTATCTTTCAAAAACAAGGACATTTCTAAGTGACCCCAAACTTTTGAACGGTAGTGTATATTACTGCCTTACTTTTTGCTGGACCCAGGAAGAGTAGCTGCTGCCTTGACAGTGGCTATTGGGGATCCATAATAAATACAAATACTGTTGAAATGGTTGTTGACATGCTGAACCATTCTAAGGGTGGAGTGTTTCAGCATTATATAAAGTTTAATGGGGTTGGGGAGGGTGTAGTATAAGTTAGGAATTTATTTGGTTTGGAATTCTATTTCCATGCCAGTACAGTATTGGGCAGATCATGAGTGATCGTACAGTCCAGCACAGTAGGTGGCTGCATGCACTCTAAACGTTTGTTTGCGGACCGCCTTGATATCGAAGAAGAAGAAGAAGGTTCGCGTACATTCTACGTGCGCGTTCACTTCTGGGCGTAGGAATCTTGTGATACGTGCGTCAGCTGTCACGGGACGAGAGTTAGTTGACGCACGCGCTTGTCTCTATGCAAGCCGGCGAGTTGTTTAGACACGAAATAATCTGCAATTCTACTCACAGGAAAGAAATAGGTAAAAAGTTGTTACTGAACAGTATCAATATCAAACTGGACCAAGCTGATTCTGTGTCCGGTTCCAGCAAGAAAGGGGCTTTGTACCGCTGCAGAAGGTAGAGGGTTTAGTTATAAGAAATGGGTGTAGGTCAGGTGGTTGTGCCGAGTGAATAGCAGGTTTGGCTAGGGCTAGTTTATTACTCGTCAATTCGTAAAATAGTTAGTTTTACCTCGTCAAATACATGACAGATTGCCAGTAGTTGCTGCATAACAAAACATAGCTAGTCCAGGTCGGCCGGTTAGCTACCGAGCTAATGACAAGATAGCTTGCTCAATAGTTATGTCGAGCAGTTTTACAAATAAAACGTCTTTGCTAAGCAGCTCTCCACAGAGCCCTGAGGATACGGTCTCATCTGTCGGCAACAACAACAGAGACTGGGACTTGGAAAAAGATTTATTTGTATGCTGCTATGAAGAGCCTATTGGTGAAACAATGCTGGCGGGGATGCACTCGGTTCAGCCAGGTCTGGACCGGCACATGCCTCTGCTGCGAGGCCGCCACCGGGTTCCTCCGGACTGTATGATACTGGGCCTAGAGGAGGCTTACCCCGGCTGTCACAACAACCGGAGTCCTCCCGCAGCCTACCTAGACACCGGTCCCCTGGACTTCAGTGAAAATGACCGGAACGCCACCCCGGTGTTGGAAAGCAGAAAGAGGACTCGGAGCAGTAGTTCAAGGAACCGGTATAACGAGGTTGTCACAGAATTGGGACCCGAAGAAGTGCGGTGGTTTTACAAAGAGGACAAAAAAACGTGGAAGCCTTTCATTGGACACGACTCTTTGAAAGTTGAGGTCATGTTCCGTAAATTCTGCGAACTGAACCCTGACACGACCAAGCGCCAGGGTTCTTTGGGCACGGATGAAGCGTATGAGGAAGATGATGCAAGCGGGGTGGAAGCGACAACGTGGGGGTCGAACGGAGTCGAGCGAGCTGGACCAGTGCTGGAGCCGAGAACTAGGGTGAATAGGGACAGGGGTTCGATGGAGAGAACGGACTCCACAGACGAAAGAGACCTTGATTCAATAACCATCAACGTAGAGGCTGTATGTGTCAGGGGTGGGCTGTATGAGGTGGATGTCAAAGACAGAGAATGCTATCCTGTGTATTGGAATCGTAAGTATCAATAGGAAGCATTCTCTTTCCTCCTTATATACCCAGTATTCCTGTATATATATTTTTTTGCTTGCAAACCAATGTGTGCAAGAGGGTTATGCTTTAAAGTATTTTAGTCGACATCAACCCATGTTGCAAAGTGCTATTCATCTGCCACTGGCAAGCAAACGCATCAGTGCCAGATGTTGAGTGGTGCCCATAATCTCTGGTCTTAATTCCTGCTGCGTATCTCTCCAATGAGAGGCTGCAGACTGCATGGACAAATCACTACCAGGTCACTACAGAGATTACCTCGTATACACTCACGAGATCAGAGATGGCATGGTGTCCCCATCTCTCATTCATGCCTACAATGCAATCTGTCTGTCTACAATATGCTTTAATGTACAAATATAGGCCACATACAGTACCTGTCAAAAGTGATATCTCAAGTACAAATATAGTGAAGTACACACACTAAAGGGTTAAAATATATATACAGTACCAGTCAAAAGTTTGACACCTACTCATTCCAGGGTTTTTCTTTATTTTGACTATTTTCTACATTGTATAATAGTGAAGACATCAAAACTATGCAATAACACATATGGAATCACAAAGTAACCAACAAAAAGTGTTAAACAAATCAAAATCTATTTATATTTGAGATTATTCAAAGTATCCACCCTTGACAGAGTTGCACACTTTTGGCATTCTCTCAGCCAGCTTCATGAGGTAGTCACCAGGCATGTGTTTCAATTAACAGGCGTGCCTTGTTAAAAGTTAATTTGTGGAATTTCTTTCCTTCTTAATGCTTTGGAGCCAATCGGTTGTGTTGTGACAAGGTAGGGGTGGTCCAAATTTGAGATCATTCATTCACCTACTCTGCGTCTCACAAAGACACAGCAGTTGGAACCAAAAATATTACATTTGGACCACCCCTACCTTGTCACAACAGATTGGCTCAAACGCATTAAGAAGGAAAGAAATTCCACAAATTAACTTTTAACAAGGCACGCCTGTTAATTGAAATGCATTGTCATCAAGGCAAAGGGTGGCTACTTTGAAGAATCTCTAAAATAACAAATATATTTAGATTTGTTTAACACTTTGTTTTGGTTACTACATGATTCCATATGTTATTTCATTGTTTTGATGTCTTCACTATTATTCTACAATGTAGAAAATAGAGAAAAACCCTAGAATGAGTAGGTGTGTCCAAACTTTTGACTGGTGCTATATAGTCACAATCTGGAATAGGGTCAGAAAATTTGCATTTCAGAAACCTAATGAACCCAAAGTGTATCTGTGCTACCTATCACAAACCCACAAGTGGCCTATTATTAGTCAAGCCACCTCCCCGGGCACTGCCTCCAATGAATGTATCTGGACCGTGCCAACTAATTCATGGAGATTTACAACAAAGCCAGCCATGGTAGTATAGCTGGTTGCTATAGAGCCCTGGATTACTTTAGCCATGCATTCCTTTAGGGAAAATGAAATATCTCGCTGAGTTCGCCTGAGGCAACACAAAGTGACAGTTGGTTTACTAGGATCTTCCAGCTAGATGTTGTAGTCAGTTTGAGGCTCTGACTATGTTTGGGCCTGTAATATCACTGTTTGACATGCATGAGCTAGTTTAGGCCTATATCTTCTCACAAGTCTGTTTTGTTGAGTAAGACATTTCTAAGGGTCCATTGGTATTTTCATTATCCTACATCTGTACTCTCTGTACCACATCCAATGATAAATGAAAGCTGAATACAAATGTAGGCTACTGTAAAAGTGATTTCCGTAAGAGCTTTTTTCTGTCTGTGCTGCTCTATACTATAGATGGTGTGTGTTGGTTACTACCTGTTTGTAGGAACAGTCACACCCAAGCGCTGTGTCATTAGATAGAAAAACACACATTAAAGAATGAAGTGTTGTAGTCATGCTCTCACCAACGACTACTAATTCTAAACCTAATCAGTTTCTGTAATCAACTTCGCCTCCCTCCACTGAGATTGCCAATGCCTAGCTTCATGGGGTGCCGGATTAGGCCTACCTGTTATTGCAGCCTTCACAAAGGCAACTACCTAGATGTGTTTGCATTTGGTGTCTGCACCACACACACAGTTGTTACCTGCTGGCTCATGCTACGTTACTAATTTTCCTCTATGGTTACCCTAGCATTTTGTTCCCCCGTCTAGCAAACAATCAAGGGGAACATTGAAAAGAAAAGGAAAAAATGTAATGCTTTGTAAATTTCTCTAACTTCCCCCTGCTCCATTCTCTCTCCCACCCTCAGAGCAGGAGAGCATTCCTGTCATGAGGGGCCAGTGGTTCATCGACGGCACCTGGCTCCCATTGGAGGAGGATGAGAGTGACCTCATCGAGGTGGAGCACTTGACCCGTTTCCTTGGGCAGCAAATGCAGGACAGCTTAGACTCTGACTCTGTGGTGGCCAAGACAGTCGACAGCAAAGATGGTGAGAGAACACTGGGGCTTGTGGGAGATGTGGTTTAGGAATAAATAAATGTTTATCAAGGGTAGGCCTATATCAAGTATATAATGCATTATTCTAAAGACTGAATACTGGTTGTCTCCAACCCTAGTCCTGGAGAGCTACAGTCTGGGCAAGCTTTTGGTCCAGAGCAGAACTGAAATGCTTGATTCCACTAACCACGTCTTGATGATTTGTTGATTAGCTGAAGCAGCTTGTTCTCCAGGACCAGGGTTGGATACCAGTGCTGTAGCCATGCTCTCTCACAATCTTCATCTGCAAAGTTCTGCCAGGGAAATCACTACTAACCTGACTATAATTCTAGGAAGGTACTTATCTATAAAGAACTCAGAAATAATGCAGTGTGGTAGCAGCTGTCAAATGGGGTTCTCTGTAGATGGTGTCTGGGTTAGTTATGGACTCCATTAAAAATAACACCCACCTTCACCCACCATCAGAACTGAAAAGTGTTGTTGGGACTCATAAACCATAACGTATTAGCTATCAGGATCTCCCTGTAGACCAGAAAGGGGTAAAATACCAGTTTGTCTTTGAGGATGTTGATTGTATTGTGTTAGCCCAGAGTGTATTATGGGTAAAAGTATATTTCTCATGCAAGGCTCAGACAGCAGTTAGTTTCAGGAATAGCTTGTTAGAGCACTCAGAAAATAAATTACAAATGGAATCTTTCAGTCCGCAATCCCCTCCTGAATGCACAGAGTCTTCAGCCCTGTGAAATGGCTGCTGCTTTTGTGATTAATGTGAGTGTGTGAATGACTTTCGATACCAGAGGTATTAAATCGGTGTGTCACCAGGAGAGATTGTGTGTGAGAGAGGGAAAGCGAGGGAGAAGGAAAATGTCACCTTTGTTTGCCTTTGTGTTTGTGTGTGTAAGGTCAAATGCCACCAGTGTTGGTGTGTGTGCGCTATATCTTTGTGAGAAATCATCTGACACAACAATGTTAAGCTTGAAGACAACTTCTATCTTGAACTGAGAACAAGTGCTGCTTTCCTACCAACAAAGGCCAGCGCCATCTCCTCAGTGTGTGGCACTCTGAATTGGACCATAGCACAGTGATTAACCTCCCATTGTAAATTATCATGACTTGCTCGGACTCAGTGTTAATCAACATAAGTTTAGTCCTTGAATGGGTCCCGAATCTAGCCTCTATTTCAGACCTGTGTTCTGAATGCGCCCAACAGTACAGTCTGTTCATTCATACAAGGACAGTCTCGCCCTTCAGGAGCAATAGGGGACTGTATATATAGTCATGAGTAGACTTGCTGGTTACTGGAGGTTGCCTTATTGCCATTGCAGCGCCTGCATGGTACTAGCTACGCCACTCAAACTTAATCGCAGACATGAACTGGTGGAAAGACTGAGGCCACTCGCTCTCTACTAATCCATGTGGGGACCAAACAATTGATTCCCCTTCAAAATCCTATTTTCCCTTAAACCTAACACTAAATGTAATTCTAACCCAACTTGTAAACCTAAAGCTAAAGGTCACCACTTGTCTGAATTTCCCTTGTTTTACTACCCCTCCTCCTTCCTCTTTCTCTCACTCTCTCTATCTGTCCCTCTCTTTCTCACACATACACAAATATAAACACACACCGAGGACACAAGTCATAATCCATGTGTTTGAAATGGGATCAGGATTACGGCAACTGTATGAATTCATTCAAGGATTCACTTCAAAATTATCTGTTAACACATTCTGCAAAAGTCAATGAACACTTGAAAATGACAGTGAGTCTATTGTACCATATACAGTAGCTTACTGAATCGGATGCTCTGATGAAGGCATAACTTCCAAAACGTGTTAGCCTGCCCGGACGAAAAAAAAAAAATGGTGTGATGAGGTGACTTCTTTTTTTGTATAAAAAATCCCCAACATTTTGGAGTTCTGCCATTTCCCAATGTTATTGAACTTGGTATTATATTTGAAGTCTTTGTCATATATGGCAGAGCACCCAGCTAAAAAAGTGAGAGAGCGTACCTGTTACCCACTTCACAATACTGCATTACCCTCTCTCCTTCTCTCCCCCTCTTTCTCCCTCCTTTCCGCTCCTCCCCCCATTGTTCTCCCTCAACTCTCTCCGTCTTTCTTTCACCCTCTCACCCTTCCTCCACTTCTCCCTCTCCCTCTTTCTCTTACCCTTCCTCTCCCCTCCCTCCCTCTTTCTCACCCTGAAGCCCCAGCAGCCAGATCAAAGACTAATGGAGCAGAAAGAAAGTGTTGCGGCTTGCAGGCATGTTATGTAGGCATGAGATAATCATAATGCAGACAGGATGAGGGCTCTGTTCTCTCCTGCCCTTGGTTATTGCTGCTGTGTCAGTCAAAAAGGGTTCCTCATTCCTCAGGCTTCTGTGGGAAAGGGTGACAGTGACAGTTTGCCACTTCATTTGTAGTTAATAGCTGCCACTGTTGTCTAATTTGAGGATGGAATTTGACAGTTGCTGCAGATAGTGGCCCACATGGCAGCTGTACTGTGGAGGATTTACACATTTCAGCAGCTACTGAAGCTGGCAATAGGCTGGTTCACAGAATACAGATAGTCTGTTTTACTTGCCAGTCTGGCTTGGAAGATCCTCTCAGAGGAAGAAAGAACAAAGTATCTCTATAAGAGTGTTTGTTGTACAGAAACCGTCATTTGGCAAAAAAACATTTTTGATACTGTAGGGCAGGCCTGTATGCCCAGTCGCTCGCACACACATGCACAGAGTTGCTCCATGCAGTGTGACTGAAAAGTCCCATTGGGGCTCCATGACTCTCTCACTGTGATTACATCATTTAAGGAGCAGGGTGTTAATAGCAAGAGGCCCCCTGATGGCTCCCCTCTCAGGTTTCAGGAGACCTGAGTAAGCTTTATGTGATGTCTTTTTGACTGTGGACACATTACACTTTTCTGTTTGTCAGACCTGTTTAAACATGCACTGGCTGTGTATCACTTAGCGAGGCTGTTTATGGTAGAATTCCTGGTGGATATGTGTGTGTTGGAGTGGTGGGTGATGGCAACAGAGAGATGCGGGTGTGTGAAGGGACTGTGTACTGATGTGAGAATCTATCATACGGATGTGTTTTGAATGCGTTTGAACCAGTAGAGAGATTTGCATTTGGGCTGGCTAGAGGCTGGGCCAGGGCTCATGACGGTGGGGAGTACTTCAGTCCGTCAGGCTCCTGGAGCGTCACGGCAAAGCAAAGCCCCACAGGCACACGGTCATATGTCAACAACACACACAGGCCAGAACATCACATAATGTCATGTCACAGCTAGGGCTGGGAATTGCCAGAGACCTCAATACGATATTATTAGGATACTTAGGTGCCGATACGATATGTATTGCGATTCTCACAATTCTATATGTATTGTGATTCGATACTGTGATTTTGGGATTCGATGTTCCAAACAAATTGCTCACCATATGTCTGCTGCATAGGGACAAGAGAGAGCCATGAGAAAATGAGGTTTGATCAGTGAGTGAAATAAAAGTGCTGAAAACAAAGTGTCTCCTTATTTAAAAAGATGGACAACAAGCTATGAAGGAAATATACTGCAGTTAGTGAATAGGCTGCAGGTACAGGCGATACGATATATTGTCAAAAGTACTATCTCTATGTAACTATAGTTTTTTTCCCTCCATCACTAGTCACAGCTATAGTCTACAACCCAGGACAATCGTCATGGCACACTATGACGTTTACATTTAGCATACGTATTCGCTAAGCTTTCAATAGCTAGAAGGCCTATCATTCAAAATACCTTTTCTTGTTTTTTAATTATAAGAGTTTTGTAGACACACAGTTTAGTAGTGTAATGCATTGTTATGTTTATTTGAAGGCTGAATACCTCAGGCTGTATGTCGCTATGTGTGTGGGTGGCTGGATACACTTGGAGAATAGCATGGATGTGATGTGCTTGACCAGATACTGTAACTGTAGAAATCTGTTGTGCTGGTCTTTTCCCTGGCCAATTAAATCCAAAGCTCCCAGCGGAGTATACGAGCTCTTAACCAATATGACATTTGGAATGTCATTCCATTTGAGAGGTTTATGGTGCTCTATCTCAAACAGAGAAATCCACACCAATGGACCTTTTGATTCAAGATGTAGGCCGAAACAAGCTCAGTGCAGGCCATGTCAGAATGTAATCTATACTCCATAACACTGCCGTTTGTCTCTAATTGTCAACATCCAGAAATGTACCGCATTGAAACCCTAAACCCAAGCATAGCCTATAATCACGGGCACACTAGCCAACTTCAGGTCAGAAAACATGTCCGATATCTTAATGCTGCATTAGTAGTAAATGAAATGATACAGTAATATACTTCATTAAGCAGGACATCCCCAGACAGTAAGTTAAGCAGGATAAAGCCTATTTATTTCCAGCCACTGTTGTAGTGATGTGGTCCCAGATGGATCAGCTGATTCATGTCTGTCTCCAGACCCTCAGAGGGTGGCATTTCTCTCTTTCTATATTATCTTTCTCTTTATTCGTCCATTTTCTTTCTTTCTGTCTTTCTCCCCCAGCCTGTCCTGACAACAGTTGTACAATCAGCAGTTTTCACCCAGCCCAGCTGAGGAAAGCACTGCTGTCATTTGCAAGTCTGATCTCTTGGTCCTAACCTCAGCTCAAATGGTACAATTATAGCCCTATCCAGAATGGAGATCCACATTCATTTGGTAATCAAATGCCTGAAGAGATAGGAGACATCTCAATACCATATCCACACCCATAGTTATTCTGCTTGACTGATTATGATACTATTTACATTCCAATACACCAATATCCTAAAGTCTTACTATTATCCAAATACAACTCCCCCTTGACCACTTGCTTGCGCCTGGGTATTCTTGATGGCCTATTTATAGCTGTGAGTAAATGTGAAATATGAAAGCAGTCACAGCACAGCAAAATACCTTTATGACCAGCTGAGCTCCCAGCTCAGGGTTCTTATGGTTTAATAGGAACTCCCTCGTGTTGACTAGCACTCGTTAACATAAACCCAGCCCCCAGTTCAATCAGCTAAGGCCATTATTCCCCTCAACAGTAAGGTCCACAAACAGAGCTCTGCCACAGGGAAAGGCCTAGGTCATGTTATCTGAGTCAGCGTGACAGGGGTGACTGGTCCTTTTAGCACAGAGCTCAGACTGATTCCCAATGTCCTTGTCACTGCACAGGCTGACTGCAGCCATAGGCTATGTGATGACATCAAGTCTGACACAATGGTCTAATGGAAGGACATGTCTCTAAATGAAACCCTGGTTGCTTGATGAGAGAGAGAGAGAGAGAGAGAGAGAGAGAGAGAGAGAGAGAGAGACTTACTGTATGGCCAGTGTGTGGGAAGGAGTGAGCAGTTGCTTGGACTTCAGGAAATATCTTAGAGGGCAACTTCCTCCTCTGTTCTCAGAAATGGTTCTCGCCTCTGTTCTCAGGAATGGTTATCCTTCCCTGAAGTTTTTCTGACCCACTAAAATAATTAAGCTCCTTTGTTTTTTAGACTGAACATGAGCAAGGTGGAAAAAGCTGCGAGGCAGGCTACTTCTCTGTAGGCGGCCCACTCACCTTTTGGATCGTTGTGAAAAATATTACGCTGTTAAGTCTGGCTTTTACTTTGATAGCCCTCCAACATTTTTCAGGAACATACTTTTAAATTTGATGTTAGAATGTTGTTTTACAATTTGTACTCCACCTGTTTGACAAGATGAATGATAGCTAGCTGGCTGAAAGTACTGTACGACCATATATCCCTGTATCACTGAATATGTTATGCCGTATATCATTGTCATGTAGCCTCCATTGACCAACCATTTGGTCGGAGGCAAACAGTCATAATTGTCATGTTTTAAAATGATTTTATGCAAAACTATCTGTTCATTACCAGCACATGATATAGTCCACACTGAGTACCCTAAAGGCAGTAAAACAAGAATAAGGTTCAGGTGCTACCTCAGTCATCTTGGGCATATGTCAAACAGCGCTGCAAATGGGTTTCAGTGGTCCCTCTCAGCTCAAGATTGTGTGCAACAGAAAATATTGATTAAGCCACAACAATGAAGAGCCATGTTCATATAGACATAGGGACAGGTTTTATTCAAATTAAGAACTTTGCTTGTCAGTTGAATGAAACTAATGAAATTTAACGAAATGTATTAATGGTTAGGCTATACGCTTCAAACTTTTCCTAATGATAATTTTTTTTATCACTTTTGATCTTTTTACTAATGCAAAGTTTTGTGACATTTTCTGATGTGAATACTAGTCAACAGCTTCTAACCAACAGTGTTCTGTACTATACACACACAAGACCCAGGTTGGCTACCTGATACCAGCGCTGCTTGACAAACGCCCCCCAGTGTAACAGTGATGGCAGTGGGTAGCCCTTTGTGACAAAACACCAAAGTCATGTCCTTCACTCACTCTCTCTTGGTTGTTAGTTCTCTCCCACCTGCCCCCTTTCTACCTCCCCTTTCTTTTCAAATGGAGTGGATATCAACCGAGTGCTACAACTAAATGTCTCAAGCGCAAGCGCTGCTCAGGTACTGTAACGCCAGCCTTTTTTATCTCCTACATTATATCTGCTATACTCCCTCTCCCCTCTAGATCTTAGGTCTTGATTGAACTAGATCTTCGCTCACCCCTTTGAGCTCTCCCTAGAACTAAGTCCAGTTAGACAACTGAACCCACTCTAGTAGAACTTGGATCTAGATTAGACGACTTCTCACTCTTTTAGTTTAAACTGGGCCTAGTCATTAGAATAGAGTATGTCACTATTACTGCTGCTGCTTTCTGGACTGTTGGTGGATACCTGTCTTGCTCCGGTCTGTCTGTCTCTTCTGTTAGTGGTGGTAGAGCTAAGTAAGTGGAGAGTCAGTTAGCTAGTAACATCTTTCCAGGCTCTCTAAATCCAAATAGGAAAATGAAGGATCTGAGCTCAATGATTTGATTCTCCAAAAAGCCTCCCCTTCTCAGCCTCCCCTTCCCTCTAGCGGCTTGATCACATCTTAATGAACCTCCCGTATCACCACCACAGCTCTGAAGAGCATGAACAAAGCTCTCGTTTAGAGGCAACAGAGGCACCATTCAGGCCCACATAGCACACTCTGTGCTCTGCAGGCTGCACTATAAGCTCCAGCATTGCCTCAATGGATGGAATAACTGCTCCTTTATTGCTGGCAATAGGAGTCTCTGCGCTATCTGCAGCACCGTAGGGCAGGGGTTTGCAACTAGATTCAGTGTCTGGGCGGGTGGTCGGGAAGCCACAACATAATTATAATAATTTTGTACACTGCACACCACAACTAAGTCCAAAAAATAACAATTTCATTGAGACACGATCACGTCTCTTTTTATTCGTAGGAGTACTTGGGAACAGATTTCCTAAATTAAAATAATTTTTAGCTGAATTTATGGCAATTTGTCTTTTGACCAAAAACTGAAATCCCCCTTTTATAAAGAACTTTGGGGGGCCAAAAAAAGATCACTCGTGGGCTAGTTTTGGCCGACTGTTGCTGACCCCTGCCCTAGGGCCAAACTAACCCCAGTACTGGGTTGCATTCAGCAGGCACAAAACGTTCTCTACCATTTTGTGGTTAATGAATGTGACCCGGGTGTCGTTGCATTGAGAGTAGTACTCCCTCTGTGGCTCTCTACATAGTGTGGAACCCTTCAGAGGCTAGGAACATATCTAAGATGTTTGGGAGACCCTATTTAGGTGTTGTGTGTAATTGTCACACGAACTCTCCCATGCCAATTAAGAGACAATACTGCTCTGAGCTAGCATCCTAACAATAACACTGTTTAAACACAACTGTAATTCATTTGAGGAAAGGAGCTTTGCCTGGTTTAGTGGTATAATTCCCTACCTCAGGAACAAAGCTACAAGAGGCTCTCTCACTCTGTTTTTCTCTCTCTTTCTTACCCCTCTCACTCTAGTTCTAGCTCTTGGTCTCTCACACTGTCTCTAAATCTATCTACAACTTTTTCTCCCTCTTCCCTCGTCCTCTTTTGCTCTCCGGGGCATAGTTGGAAAGCCTCCCATGTAAACCTCTTAACCTCTCTGTGGCTGACTGTTAGATCCTCTGGTGTGCTTTGATCCAGGCCTCCCCCTCTTCCCCTCGCTGTCTTGTCTGCTCTGCCCTGGGCTCCCCTTTAAAACAGGATGCTGTCTTTGAGAAGCTTGTCCATCTCATTTCCCTTCTCATTTGGCAACATGAGCACGTTCCCCATTCCCCACCCAGTCAGCCATGATTTATTTATTCCTATGGCTGGCTAATGGGTAAGACATCTTGTTTTACAGTGGACTCCGAGTAGGTGTAGGCTAAGTGCTGAGGTTCTATCTTTCCCTACTGTACTTCTCCGGCCATTAGAACAGATCATTCTATCCCTGCTGCCCGCCGCCGCTTCTGTAGTAGTATTGTAGTAAGATGATGTACAGTAGTGTGGTATAGTGCTGGTTGTCAATTCCATATAAATTCACCTCTTGATTTGGCTGAATTGAAGTGGAATTGATCCCAACCTTGGTGTGATGATACTTGTTGTGAAGCATGCTTGTTATCCCAATGATTTCCAATGATAAATGAAAACATGCTACTCTAACCCGGTTAAAAGTTCTGCAATACTGACTAATCTTTACCCTCAGGTCTTCCAATGCAGTAGATTCTTATGACCATCGACTGGATTGAGTTTTCTTTTTACTTTGTCTAAAGCTGCTTGGTTGGGATTCAGTCCCATCCCTCCTACACATCCCTCTTCTCTTAAGCCCCAATGGGTTACCTCCCCTAAATGGAAACCAATTCCACGAGGTCCGCCATCTAACACAGCTTCTTCTTCATGGGTTAAGTCCTGAGCTCCTGCTTGTCATTCCATTAAGCCATTTTGGAGCATCAGGCCTCTGAGGGGCCCTGAATGGAGACTGATCAACTGGAGCATTCATGACTTCTCCTCAATCCTCACCGCGCTGATGAGATTAGAACAGGGACGTCCTGCTTTACCCCTCCACGTGACTCTCACAAAGACACTGTTCTATTCCCCGCTGTTGGTTCTACAACACTTTTCTCAGATGCCTCCAATTAGGAGGTGGAAAAAGAGGGAAGGAAGGGAAGAAGGTGATTTAAGGCTTTGATGCCCCCTACTCTGTAGATTGTACTAAACTGACTGCATTAGTTAAGAGTTTTCTGAACACCTGCTGAGTGTTTGCAGAGCATTAATAAGCTAATGCACCAGCAGTAATCTGCACACGATCTGAGGAAGCGAGCGCTCTGGACAGTGGGATACCGGTGTGATGCTCATGCTAAGTGGCCCCCCCATTCTAAGTCTCACTCACTCACTCACACATGATTAGTCCTGCGCAAGTACAATGCACTCCAGACGGGCAAAAAAAATACAAATACTATTAAGGTTTGGACACGCCTACTCATTCAAGGGTTTTTCTTTATTTTTACTATTTTCTACATTGTATAATAATAGTGAAGACATAAAAACTATGAAATAACACATACGGAATCATGTGGTAACCAAAAAAAGTGTTAAACAAATCAACATTTATTTTATATTTGAGATTCTTCATAGTAGCCACCCTTTGCCTTGACAGTTTTGCACACTCTTGGCATTCTCTCAACCAGCTTCACGAGGATTGCTTTTCCAACAGTATTGAAAGAGTTCCCGCATATGCTGAGCACTTGTTGGCTGCTTTTCCTTCACTCTGCGGTCCAACTCATCCCAAACCATCTCAGTTGGGTTGAGGTTGGGTGATTGTGGTGGCCAGGTCATCTGATGCAGCACTCCATCACTCTCCTTCTTGGTCAAATAGCCGTTACACAGGCTGGAGGTGTGTTGGGTTGTTGTTCTGTTGAAAAAACAATGATAGTCCCACTAAGTGCAAACCAGATGGGATGGCGTATTGTTTTAGAATGCTGTGGTAGCCATGCTGGTTAAGTGCTTTTAAATCCTGAAATAAATCACTGACAATGTCACCAGCAAAGCACCATCACACCTCCTCCATGCTTCACAGTGGGAACCACAAATGCGAAGATCATCCATTCACCCGCTCTGCGTCTCACAAAGACACAGCGGTTGGAACCAAAAACGAATTTCCACCGGTCTAATGTCCATTGCTCGTGTTTCTTGGCCCAGGCAAGTC
The DNA here is from genome assembly GCA_030435695.1 of Brachymystax lenok tsinlingensis. NCBI lineage: Eukaryota > Metazoa > Chordata > Actinopteri > Salmoniformes > Salmonidae > Brachymystax > Brachymystax lenok. The sequence continues at coordinate 13,900,757 of CM059808.1, read as the reverse complement.
TCTTCTTCTTATTGGTGTCCTTTAGTAGTAGTTTCTTTGCAGTAATTCGACCATGAAGGCCTGATACATGCAGTCTCCTCTGAACATTTGATGTTGAGATGTGTCTGTTACTTGAACTCTCAAGCATTTATTTGGGCGGAAATCTGAGGCTGGTAACTCTTATGAACTTATCCTCTGCAGCAGAGGTAACTCTGGGTCTTCCTTTCCTGTGGCAGTCCTCATGAGAGCCAGTTTCTTCATCAGTGCTTGATGGTTTTTACGACTGCACTTGAGGAAACTTTCAAAGTTCTTGAAATGTTCCAGATTGACTGACATTCATGTCTTAAAGTAACGATGGACTGTAGTTTCTCTTTGCTTATTTGAGCTGTTCTTGCCATAATATGGAATTGGTATTTTCCCAAATAGGGCTATCTTCTGTATACCACCCCTACCTTGTCACAGCAAAACTGATTGGCTCAAACGCATTTAACAAGGTACTCCTTTTAATTTAAATGCATTCCAAATGACTACCTCATGAAGCTGGTTGAGAGAATGTCAAGAGTGCAAAGCTGTCATCAAGGCAAAGGGTGACTACTTTCATTTGTTAATTTTTTTTGGGGGGGGTTACTACCTGATTCCGTATGTTATTTCATGTTTTTGATGTCTTCACTATTATTCTATAATGTAGGAAATAGTAAAAAGAAAAACCCTTTACTGTATTTGTACTTGGGGTATCACTTTTCAACAGTACAAGTAAAAACAATCGCTGGAGGACGTCTTTAATGTCCAACTCTCCTAGGAATCCTTTTGTCCTGGGCATTTTAACACTGTCCTTTTAATCCCTCCTGATTGGCTCTATGCACCCCAGGGTTCGGTCTGAACCAATACCAAAGTAACCGGTCACCTCTTCACGTACTGTACCATACAGTGAATCTGAAGTGGCAATCAAACCTCAATGTGACCGGCTCAACCCAGTCAACCGGTTTTCATTTATCGTTCATGTTTACTTACTTCATGTCTTACTTGCCCTGTTTCTGTTGCCCATTAAGATAAAGAGGCTGACATCTATTCTAGTCCTCTGTATGATCTGCACAACCTGAGTGTATCCCATCCACATTGGTGATCGAGCTTACCATAGAGACCCAATTGGGAATTGTGTGGTACACTATTATTTCACATAATCTACTGTACACATTCAATGACACCCAAGCAATCAATGGGCAGGTAAGAGTTGAAATATGCAGACTTTGTGAACCTTTGTGCTTCTTCAATTTTTGCTTTTCTGGTTCTCTAGTGACCCTCTGCAGATCAATGCCCTAGTCTGTATTTGATCGAGCACTAGACTACACCAAACTTTCTCCTTGTTGAGTTGTAAAATGAGGAATTTGTATTCACAATTTTGATGAGTGTATTTTCTGTCTCTCCCCCTGCATTCGTTCATCTTTCCTCTTGTCCTTTTTCTGCTTGCTCTCACATCTCACCCTTCCTTGCTTTCTAATTTTTCCATCCCTCCATTTTGCCCCTTCCTCCCTTTCCTACTTCTCCATCCCTGTCTTCTTCCTCTGCAGCTGTCCACAGTTTGAAATTGAGTCGGACTCACGTGGACTGGCACAGTGTGGACGAGGTCTACCTCTACAGCGATGCCACCACCTCCAAGATCGCCCGCACTGTCACCCAGAAACTGGGCTTTTCCAAAGGTTAGAGGTCACTGACTGACTGCCCACTCTTCTGTTGAACCCTTCCTCCCCTTCCCAACCCCAATATCAAGTCAAGTGGAGATTAAGAGGTGGATCTGGCATGAGTTCTCAATCTCCTCTGACACACAAACTCACTACCGCTGGAAATCTCCTTAAGGCTGTGCTGGCCAGACAGCAAGCAGCTAATCCTATTTGCCTATTGTGTAGAGCAGGTATTCTCAAAGTGGGGTCAGCGGACCCCTGAGGGTACTGTAGGGGGTCCGCGGCCAGATCAAAAATAAAGGGACAAGGGATCCGTGGAAAAAGTTGAGGGTGTAATGCAATAAAATATTATTATTCTACAATGTACGTTTTTAACCCTGGGCAACATGGGCCTGGGAGGCTAACGGATATTGGTATCCACAGTACCCTGCCAGGGTACAACTCAATACTTTTCGTATTCCCCCTATTTATATACTTTCGGTCAAAAGTTTTAGAACACCACCATTTTTCCAGTTTTTATTGAAATTTAAGCAGTTCAAGTCCAGTGAATAAAGTAAAGTGGTACAAAGGTAAGCGGTAAACTGCGAGCTTAAAAAAACATTTCAGTTACCAAAAACTGAAAAATAATGTACAATTCAGAGTAAAAAAAATGCCTTTTTCAGGGAACAAGCAATATGTTAATAACTTACAGCTGTTCTGCAGCAATGAAGTAAATTAAGCCTTGAATGTTGATGCTAACAATTCCTGCTGGTGTCCCAACATTTGTTTATTACTTACAAAACACTGTCTGTATAAAATCAGTGTTGGAACAGACAGTTACTACACCCTCTTAAGCATTATTTTGACAGTATTGTACTGCAGGAAGTAGTATATTGCTATCATAAAGGAAGACAGACAATTATAACCCTTAAAAGTGTGGGTCTTTCCTTTAGAGAAATTGCAAAGAAGCCAAGGTGTCAGTGAGTACAATTTCCTAGACCATCAAAAGGTACTTGGAAACTCGAACCGGAAGAGGTTTCTGAGAGTCCGCTTGCGTGATAGGTGGCTCACAGGACAACCACTTCAAGCACAGCTTAACACTGGTCGAAGTAAGTCTCCGTTTCAACTGTGAAGAGAAGACTTCAAGCTGCAGGTTTGACAGGTCGAGTGGCAGTAAGAAAGCCATTGCTAAGATGGCAAATAAGAAAAAGAGGGTTGACTGGGCCGTGAAGCACCACCAGTGGACTACTGAAGACTGGAAAAAGGTCTTATGGACCGATAAACCGAAGATTTCAATTTTTTTTGATTAATCACGCAGGGTTTTTGTACCCCGTCAAGTAGGCGAAAGGATGGTTCCTCAATGTGTTATACCAACTGTCAAACATGGAGGAGGAAGCGTGATGGTCTTTTGCTGGATCCAGAGTCGGCGACTTGAACAGAGTAAGTGGCACCCTGAACCAAAACTGCTACCGCAGCATTTTGCAGCGCCATGCAATACCCTCTGGTGTACGCCAAGTTGGTCAGGGGTTCATCCTACGGCAAGAAATAACCAAAAACATTTTATTTCATTTTATAAAGTAATTGTGTCCTTCAAACTTTGTTTTCGTCAAACAATCCTCCATTTGCTGCAATTACAGCCTTGCAGACCTTTTGGCATTCTAGTTGTCAATTTGTTGAGGTAATCTGAAGAGATTTCACCCCATGCTTCCTGAAGCACCTCCCTCAAGTTGGATTGGCTTGATGGGCCCTTCTTACGTACCATACGGTCAAGCTGCTCCCACAACAGCTCAATAGGGTTGAGATCCGGTGACTGTGCCACCATAATTTGCAAATAAATTCATAAAAAATCCTACAATGTGATTTTCTGGATTTTATTTCCTCATTTTGTCTGTCATAGTTGAAGTGTACCTATGATGAAAATTACAGGCCTCTCTCATCTTTTTAAGTGAGAGAACTTGCACAATTGGTGGCTGACTAAATACTTTTTTTTCCCCACTGTGTGTGTGTGTGTGTGTAATTTTTCCTTTTTTTTTCTTCATAAATGCTCTAATTTTAAGCTTTAAAACTGCAAAATATCGAATAAAATATTATTAGTAACATACACATGGTTAGCAGATGTTAATGCGAGTGTAGAAAAATGCTTGTGCTTCTAGTTCCAACCATGCAGTAGTATCTAAGAAGTAATCTTAACAATTTCACAACAACTACCTTATACACACAAGTGTAAAGGAATGAATTAGAGTATGTACATATAAACATATGGATGAGCGATGGCCGAACGGCGTAGGCAAGATGCAGTAGATGGTATAGAGTACAGTATATACATATGAGATGAGTAATGTAGGATATGTAAACATTATATAAAGTGGCATTGTTTAAAGTGGCTAGTGATACATTTATTACATCCAATTTTTTAATTATTAAAGTGGCTAGAGATTTGAGTCAGTATGTTGGCAGCAACCACTCAATGTTAGTGATGGCTGTTTAACAGTCTGATTGTCTTGAGATAGAAGCTGTTTTTCAGTCTCTCGGTCCCAGCTTTGGTCCCAGCACTTGTACTGACCTTGCCTTCTGGATGATAGCGGGGTGAACAAGCAGTGGCTCGGGTGGTTGTTGTCCTTGATGAACTTTTTGGCCTTCCTCTGACATCGGGTGGTGTAGGTGTCCTGAAAGGCAGGTAGTTTTCCCCCGGTGATGCGTTGTGCAGACCTCTACCCTCTGGAGAGCCTTACGGTTGTGGGCGGAGCAGTTGCCGTACCAGGCGGTGATACAGCCCGACAGGATGCTCTCGATTGTGCATCTGTAGAAGTTTGTGTTTTTGGTGACAAGCCGAATTTCTTCAGCCTCCTGAGGTTGAAGAGGCACTGTTGCGCCTTCTTCACCATGCTGTCTGTGTGGGAGAACCATTGTCAGTTTGTCCGTGATGTGTACGCTGAGGAACTTAATACTTTCCACCTTCTCCACTTCTGTTCCGTCGATGTGGATGGGGGGGGTGCTCCCTCTGCTGTTTCCTGACGTCCACGATCATCTCCTTCGTTTTGTTGACGTTGAGTGAGAGAGGTTATTTTCCTGACACCACACTCCGAGGGCCCTCACCTCCTCCCTGTAGGCCATGTCGTCTGCAAACTTGATGATTTGAGTTGGAGGTGTGCATGGCCACGCAGTCATAGGTGAACAGGGAGTACAGGAGAGGGCTGAGGACACACCCTTATGAGGCCCCAGTGTTGAGGATCAGCAGTGTGGAGATGTTGTTTCCTACCCTCACCACCTGGGGTGGCCTGTCAGGAATTCCAGGACCCAGTTGCACAGGGCGGTGTCGAGACCCAGGGTCTTGAGCTTAATGACGAGTTTGGAGGTTACTATGGTGTTAAATGCTGAGCTGTAATCGATGAACAGCGTTCTTACATAGGTATTCCTCTTGTCCAGAAGGGTTAGGGCAGTGTGCAGTGTGATTGCGTTGTCTGTGGACCTATTGGTGCGGTAAGCAAATTGGAGTGGGTCTAGGGTGTCAGGTAGGGTGGAAGTAATGCGATCTTTGACTAGTCTCTCAAAGCACTTTGATGATGGAAGTGAGTGGTACAGGGCAATAGTCGTTTAGCTTAGCTTTCTTGGGAACAGGAATAATGGTGTCCCTCTTGAAGCATGTGGGAACAGCAGACTGGGATAGGTATTGATTGATTGATTATGTCCGTAAACACACCAGCCAGCTGGTCTGCGCATGCTCTGAGGACACGGCTAGGGATGCCGTCTCGGCTGGCAGCCTTGCGAGGGTTAACACGCCCGCGGGTTTTTGTAGCGGGCCGTGTTAGTGGCACTGTATTGTCTTCAAAGCATGCAAAGAAGTTGTTTAGCTTGTCTGGGAGCAAGACATCGGTGTCCGACAGGGCTGGTTTTCTTTTTGTAATCCGTGATTGACTGTAGACCCTGCCACATACGTCTGAGTCGTTGAATTGCGACTACTTTGTCTCTACTGATGCTTAGCTTGTTTGATTGCCTTGCGGAAGGAATTGTTACACTGTTTTGTATTCGGTCATGTTTCCGGTCACCTTGCCATGATTAAAAGCAGTGGTTTGCGCTTTCAGTTTTGCGCGAATGCTGCCGTCAATCCACTGTTTCTGGTTGGGGACGGTTTTTATAGGCACCATGGGTACAACATCATCGATGCACTTGCTAAAAAACATCAATGTTGTTGTCTGATGCTGTCCTGAACATATCCCAGTCCACGTGATCGAAGCAATCTTGAAGCGTGGAATCAGATTGGTCGGACCAGCGTTGAACAGACCTGAGCACGGGCGTTTCCTGTGCTCAGGTATGTGTAGAATTGCAGGATATTAACTTTAAAGCACAAAAGGGAGTCCTGACCCCAAATAGTTTGAGAACCCTGGTGTAGAGTAGTGTTAGCACAGGAAGCCAGCCACGCATGCAGCCTGAGCCACAGACACAGCGGGAGGCTTAGTGTCCTACTGCCCCTGTAAACTCAGTCACCTTATTGCTACTTTAAGATATAGGATGGCGTAGGATGTTCATCATCATAACTGTGTGCATGTTGTGTGATAATTTCATTGTGGCCTCTGTGAAATGTAATTTCACGGTTTGAGTCTATCAAGCCTTAATCCTGAATCAAGACTTTACTAATGTTGAACACAAGTGAACAAATGCTGATGAGTAAAACATTGTTGGCATTTGTTGGTGCAGCCACCCAGTATGTTGATATGTAACTGACACTGTCCCTCTCTCCACCGCCTGTTCACCCTGTCTCCATCCCCTGTCCCCTCTGTAGCCTCCAGCAGTGGTACACGGCTCCACCGGGGCTATGTGGAGGAGGCCTCCTTGGAAGACAAGCCCCCCCAGACCACACACATCGTCTTTGTGGTCCACGGCATTGGACAGAAGATGGACACAGGACGCATCATCAAGAACACTGGCATGTGAGTGCTCTCTCATTCACTGTGTGTGCATGTTATAGTTATTCTACTGGGCGACATGGTGCTGCCAACATCGTGGAGGGTCATGTGTTGAACTCTGTATATCTATGGCTCTGAGGTAACATAGTATGCATCCCAAATGGCCCTATTCACCCAGGTCAAAAGTAGTGCTCTATAAAGGGAATAGTGTGCCATTTGAGACATTGCCATGTTGATTTTTCTACTGTGTGGAGAGACTGTGGGCCAGCTTGATCTACTGTGGGATTATGTAGCTACATGCACTGTTGTCTGCTTATCGGGTGGCATGAAGCCTCAGCCCACACACACACGTCTTGATGTGGGTTCCCATGGAAACGTGAATCGGTATGGAATGTACCACAAAGTGTTTGTCTGTCTGAGAACATGTTCACACACGTGTGTTTGAGAATGCACACCTGTCTTAACGTGGATTTGTCCTGTTCCTGTCCTAGATCTTATTTGTTCATAATTTGATCGATTGCCCCAGCGCTTGACTTAGACAGAAATAGGTGCCTGTACTGTTTACGTTTAGGAGCAGGAGCTCCACAATACTTTTCAGCTAATATGTTATAAGAGTAACAGGAGCTCAAGCGGTAGAACATTTGAGGTGCTGTACTCAACTCCGGTGAGCTCCTGCCCAAGTCAAGCACTGGATTGCCCTCATTTTGGTGTCATTCTATGAGACGTTTATCATGAACTGCTGTCAGACTTTTTAGGGCGCATCTTTCACATAATTGCACCATCATGATGTTCACCTGCAAGTTCCCATCTTAGGAATGCAAGTAAGTTCTTATCAGTGTATTATATTAAAGCTGCATTATGTGAACCATTTCCTCATTGAGCTAAACCGGTAGGTAAGAATGTAGGCACACCCATGGGTGTCCTTCCCTTCATTTATCATTAAGACCTTCCTAGGCATTTTGTATTGTGACTCCCTGCTCCAAGTAGTGCACCAAGACCAGACATCATTGTCAGTGGTGTAGAACTTTTTTTTTTACACGAGGGAGCATCAAAAAAAATCTAAAGACGTCATAATTTCATAAATTAAAGTTTGTACCGACATATGTAGCCTATTCAATATAATAGAATTCTATATAATTTATAGAATATGCATATAATGCATCCTCCAATTGCAACCTCTGCCTATACCACAGGGTGGTAGAGTACTTAAAATATGTACTTAAGTAAAAGTTACTTAGATTTGTAATTTACTCAAAAGTATCCCTCTTAAGAAACTACTCAAGTAAGAGTAAAAAGGTATCTGGTCAGAAGACTACTTAAGTACAAGTTACACCGTATGGTCAATTGTGACAGCAAACAAAAAAAAAAACTTATTGCAATTGGTTTCACATTCCTTTATTATTTAAGCCTGCCAGCACCATCTTGCAGATGTCCTCCAGCATAGGTAGGCTGTACACTTTCCATTACGGTCTTATTCAAGTATCTCTCAATGTACTCAATTTCATTAAAACCTAAACAGTACTCGAGGCATTGGAATAATTTCAATAGCATTAATATTTATTTCACTATCATTTCAACTACATGGGATGGTGAATGTTTTTTTTTACACCATGTGTGATACATTTTTCATCAAGGAGGATATTGAAATGTCACTATCAATTATGTTATTAGTATGCATGTCAGACACGTTTCATAATGGAATTAAACATCAAAGTTAGTATTCAGGTCAAAATTATGTAAGAAATAATGCATATATCAAATGCCATAGTCAACTTAATCATATTTTTCAAATCAAATCAAATCAAATCAAATTTTATTTGTCACATACACATGGTTAGCAGATGTTAATGCGAGTGTAGCGAAATGCTTGTGCTTCTAGTTCCGACCATGCAGTAGTATCTAACAAGTAATCTAACAAATTCACAACAACTACCTTATACACACAAGAGTAAAGGAATGAATACGAGTATGTACATATAAATATATGGATGAGCGATGGCTGACCGGCATAGGCAAGATGCAGTAGATGGTATGGAGTACAGTATATACACATATATATGAGATGAGTAATGTAGGATATGTAAACATTATATAAATGGCATTGTTTAAAGTGGCTAGTGATACATTATTTCATCCAATTATAATTATTAAAGTGGCTAGAGATTTGGGTCGATGACCCGAGCGGCATAGGCAAGATACAGTAGATGGTTTAGAGTACAGTGTATACATTTGATATGAGTATGTCGGATACGTAAACATTATATACAAAATTGTTTAAAGTGGCTAGTGATACATTTGTTACATCCAATTCCTATGTATAAAGTGGCTAGAGATTTAAGTCAGTATGTTGGCAGCAGCCACTCAATGTTAGTGATGGCTGTTTAACAGTCTGATGGCCTTGAGGTAGAAGCTGTTTTCAGTCTCTCGGTCCCAGCTTTGATGCACCTGTACTGACCTCGCCTTCTGGATGATAGCGGGGTGAACAGGCAGTGGCTCGGGTGGTTGTTGTCCTTGATGATCTTTTTGGCCTTTCTGTGACATCGGGTGGTGTAGGTGTCCTGGAGGGCAGGTAGTTTAACCCGGTGATGCGTTGTGCAGTCCTCACTACCCTCTGGAGAGCCTTACGGTTGTGGCGCGGAGCAGTTGCCGTACCAGGCGGTGATACAGCCCGACAGGATGCTCTCGATTGTGCATCTGTAAAAGTTTGTGAGTGATTTTGGTGACAAGCCAAATTTCTTCAGCCTCCTGAGGTTGAAGAGGCGCTGTTGCGCCTTCTTTACCACGCTGTCTGTGTGGGTGGACCAATTCAGTTTGTCCGTGATGTGTACGCCGAGGAACTTAAAACTTTCCACCTTCTCCACTACTGTCCCCTCGATGTGGATAGGGGGGTGCTCCCTCTCCTGTTTCCTGAAGTCCACGATCATCTCCTTTGTTTTGTTGACATTGAGTGAGAGGTTATTTTCCTGACACCACACTCCGAGGGCCCTCACCTCCTCTCTGTAGGCCGCCTCGTCGTTGTTGGTAATCAAGCCTACCACTGTAGTGTCGTCAGCAAACTTGATGATTGAGTTGGATGCGTGCTTGGCCACGCAGTCATGGGTAAACAGGGAGTACAGGAGAGGGCTGAGAACGCACCCTTGTGGGGCCCCAGTGTTGAGGATCAGCGGGGTGGAGATGTTGTTTCCTACCCTCACCACCTGGGACCGGCCCGTCAGGAAGTCCAGGACCCAGTTGCACAGGGCTGGGTCGAGACCCAGGGTCTCGAGCTTAATGACGAGCTTGGAGGGAACTATGGTGTTAAATGCTGAGCTGTAGTCGATGAACAGCATTCTTACATAAGTATTCCTCTTGTCCAGATGGGTTAGGGCAGTATGCAGTGTGATTGCGATTGCGTCGTCTGTGGACCTATTGGGACGGTAAGCAAATTGGAGTGGGTCCAGGGTGTCTGGCAGGATGGAGGTGATATGATCCTCACGATATTTTTCTTGCCAAGGTAGTATTTACCTTCATCCACATTCTCTTCCGAACCTCTCCTTTCCACTTTGAAAGGTACTTTCTTGGCCCATTCTCCATCAGTTCACTCTTTATGCAAATTACAATGTGGCTAGTTAACTTGGCTAACAAGCAGAGATAATATGGGGAGCTAAAAACAGGAGATCAAACATGTCAGATTCTGGGTTAGCCAAAGCAAACGGGCTAGTTAGCTGCCTAGCCATTTCATTTGCACTTACCCTCAAAAAAACTATTTAAACAGCATATCTGAGAAATACTTATCTTAATCCATGAAATGTATATTACAAAGGCAGAAGGTAATTAAAGTGCAATTTACTTCTGATCGTGTTTGCCGATAACTACATTGTTGTTACATCCTCAGTTTAATCCTACCACAGCCATTAAACTTTAACTGTTTTAAAGTCACCATTGGCCTCATGGTGTTGTCCCTGAGCAGTTTCCTTCCTCTCTGGCAACTTCGTTAGGAAGGACGCCTGTATATTTGTAGTGAGTGGGTGTACTGATACACCATCCAAAGTGTTCACTTCACCATTCTCGAAGGGATATTCATTGTCTGCTTTTTGTTTTTCATCTACCAATTAGTGCTCTTATTTGTGAGGGATTGTAAAACCTCCCTGATTGTATGTCACGTGCTGAATACAACAGGTAGACCTTAGCATGAAATGCTTACTTACAAGACCTTAACCAATTCATAATTTTTACAAAGTACGAAAATATTAGCAAAAGAATTGTTTATAAACAGCAAGCAGCAGCACCGTTAAAAAAAGGGGGTCAATGCAAATAGTCCAGGTAGCCATTTTATAAACTGTTTAGCAGTCTTATGGCTTGGGGGTAGAAGCTGTTATGGAGCCTTTTGGCTTTTCAGTCCGAATGCTCTTGATGGTGCAGCTGTATAACTTTTTGAGGATCTGGGGACCCATGCCCAATCCTTTGTCTCCTGAGGGGGAATAGGTGTTGTGGTTCCTTTTTCACGACTGTCTTGGTGTGTTTGGACCATGATAGTTTGTTAGTGATGTGGACGCGAAGGAACTTGAAGCTCTCTCTCCGCTCCACCACAGCCCAGTTGATGTGAATGGGGACGTGCTCGGACCCCCTTTCCTGTAGTCCGCAATCAGCTATTTTGTCTTGCTCACGTTGAGGGAGAGGTTGTTGTCCTGGTACCACACAGCCAGGTCACTGACCTCCCTGTAGTCTGTCTCATCATTGTCGGTGATAAGGCCTAACACTGTTGTGTCGTCAGCAAACCTAATGATGGTGTTGGACTCGTGCTTGGCCATGCAGTCATAGGTGAACAGGGAGTACAGGAGGGGACTAAGCACGCACCCCTGAGGGGCCCCGTGTTGAGGATGTGTGGCAGATGTGTTGTTGCCTACCCTTACCACCTGGGGGCGGTCCAGGATCCAGTTGCAGAGGGAGGTGTTTAGTCCCAGGGGCCTTAGCTTAGTGTCGAGCTTTGAGGACATTATGGTGTTGAACGCTGAGCTGTAGTCAATGAACAGCATTCTCACGTAGGTATTTATTTTGTCCCGGTGGGAAAGGGCAGTATGTAGTGCAATAGAGATTGCATCATCTGTGGATCTTTTGGGGAGGTATGTGAATTTTAGTGGGTCTAGGGTTTCTGGGTTGATGGTGTTTATGTGAGCCATGACCAGCTTTTCAAATCACTTCATTGCTACAGATGTGAGTGCTACGGGGCAGTAGTCATTTAGGCAGGTTACCTTGGCGTTATTGGGCACAGGAACTATGGTGGTCTGCTTGAAACATCTAGGTATTACATACTCAGTCAGGTAGAGGTTGAAAATTGATCAGCGCATGCACTGAGTACGCGTCCTGGTAATCTGTCTGGACCTGGGGCCTTGTGAATATTGACCTGTTTAAATGTGTTAATCACATCAGGTACGGAGAGCATGATCTCACAGTTGTCCAGAACAGCTGGTGCTCTCATGCATGGTTCAGTGTTGCTTGCCTTGAAGAAAGCATAGAAGACATTTAGCTCATCTGGTAAGCTCGCATCACTGAGCAACTCGCGGCTGGGTTTCCGTTTGTAATCCGTAATAGTTTGCAAGCCGTGCCACATCTGGCAAGCATCAGAGCCGGTGTAGTAGGATTCAATGTTAGTCCTGTATTGACGCTTTGCCTTTTTGATGATTCGTGGGAGGGCATAGTGGGATTTCTTATCAGCGTCCGGATTAGTGTCCCGCTCCTTGAAAGCGGAAGCTCTAGCCTTTAGCTCCATGGCTCCATGGCTTCTGGTTGGGATATGTATGTACGGTCACTGTGGGGATGACATCGTCGATGCAGTTATTGATGAAGCCGGTGACCGATGTGGTATACTCCTCAATGCCATCGGATGAATCCCGGAACATATTTCAGTCTGTTGTAGAAAAACAGTCCTGTAGCTTTGCATCCACATCAACAGACCACTTCCGTATTGATTGAGTCACTGGTACTTCCTGCTTGAGTTTTTGCCATCAGAAACTCAGAAGGACAGAATTATGGTCATATTTGCCAAATGGAGAGCTTTGTACGTGTCTCTGTGTGTGGAGTAAATGTGGTTTAAAGTTTAGTTATTTTCTGGTTGCACATGTCAAATGCTGGTAAAAATTTGGTCAAACAGATTTCTTTTCCTGCGTTAGTCACTGGCCACTAGGAGCGCCGCTTCTGGGTGAGAATTTTCTTGTTTGCTTATGGCCTTAAGGCTCATTGAGAGCGGTCTTATTGCCTGCAACGGTTTGTTAGTGGTAAATAGACAGCTACGAAGAAAAAAATAAAAATTGTGTGTGTGTAAATAAATTCCGCAAAAAATTAAACTCACTGTCAACTGCGTTTATTTTCAGCAAACTTAACATGTGTAAATATTTGTATGAACATAACAATATTCAACAACTGTGAGATGTTACCCCACTCTTCCACCAAGGCACCTGCAAGTTCCCAGACATTTCTGGGGGGAATGGCCCTAGCCCTCACCCTCCGATCCAACCGGTCCCAGACGTGCTCAATGGGATTGAGATCCGGGCTCATCTCTGGCCATGGCAGAACACTGACATTCCTGTCTTGCAGGAAATTGCGCACAGAACGAGCAGTATGGCTGGTGGCATTGTCATGTTGGAGGGTCATGTCAGGATGAGCCTGCAGGAAGGGTACCACATGAGGGAGGAGGATGTCTTCCCTGTAACTCACAGCATTGAGATTGCCTGCAGTGACAACAAGCTCAGTCCGATGATGCTGTGACACATCGCCCCAGACCATGACGGACCCTCCACCTTCAAATCGATCCCGCTCCAGAGTACAGGCCTCGTATAACTCTCAATCCTTCGACAATGAATCCGACCATCACCCCTGTTGAGACAGAACCGCGACTCGTCAGTGAAGAGCACTTTTTACCAGTCCTGTCTGGTCCAGCGACGGTTGGTTTGTGCCCATAGGCGACGTTGTTGCCGGTGATGTCTGGTGAGGACCTGCCTTACAACAGGCCTACAAGCCCTCAGTCCAGCCTCTCTCAGCCTATTGCGGACAGTCTGAGCACTGATGAAGGGATTGTGAATTCCTTTTTTGGTGTTTTTCAGAGTCAGTAGAAAGGCCTCTTTAGTGGATAGTTTTCATAACTGTGACCTTAACTTCTTAGGGAGCAGCGCATGAGGTGACTGTTTTGGAGAGCCTGGCGTGCCCAAAGTAAAATGCCTCCCATTCAGGCCCAGAAAATAGGATATGCACATATTTGGTACCATTGGATAGGAAACACTCTGAATTTTCTAAAAGTGTTAACCATTTGTCTGTGAGTAAAACAGAACGGATATGAGGAATTTCTGTCCTGGAAAAAGTGGTTTTGACAGAGTGCCTCATTTGGAACCCCTCCCTTATGAAAATGCCCTTATAAGGGCATATGAATGCAGTACCGCTCGCTTCCTCTGGATGTCAACAGTCTCGAGAAGAAGAGGAAAACAGGAAGTGTCCCCTTCAATGTCAACAGAAGAGATCGCGCGCTCCCGAAAAGGCGGGGTTCAAAATGAGGCAATGTGTCAAAATCACTTTTTCCAGGACAGAGATTCCTCGGGTTTTTCGCCTGCCATATCCGTTCTGTTATACTCAAAGACAATATTTTCACACTCTTAGAAACTTCAGTGTTTCCTATCCAATGGTACTAATTTTGTGCATATCCTATTTTCTGGGCCTGAGTGGGAGGCATTTTACTTTGGGCACGCCAGGCTCTCCAAAACAGTCACCTCGGGAGCTGCTCCCTAAGATGACCGTTCCACAGGTGCATGTTCCTTAATTGTTTATGGTCCATTGAACAAGCATGGGAAACAGTGTTTAAACCCTTTACAAGGAAGATCTGTGAAGTTATTTGGGTTTTTATGAATTCTTTGAAAGACAGGGTCCTGAAAAAGGGGGGGTTCTTTTTTGCAGATTGTGTGTGTCTATATATGCACGGAAAACCCAGACAACTGTGTATTATCCATGTCCTCGTTCAGCCACGACTGAGTGAAACATAAGATATTACAGTTTTTTATGTCCCGTTGGTAGGATCGTCTCAAATGGAGCTCATCCAGTTTATTCTCTAGTGATTGCACGTTCGCCAGTAAGACTGATGGTAAAGGTGGATTATCCACTCGCTGAGTAATTCTCCCTAAGCACCCGGATCTGCGCCCCCTGTATAGGCATCTCCTTTTAATGCGAATGACCGGGATTTGGGCCTGGTCCGGAAGGAGCCTCCGATTCGTTAAAGAAATAAATCTTCGTCCAGTCTGAGGTGAGTAATCGCTGTTATGTCCAGAGGCTCTTTTCGGTCATAAGAGACGGTGGCACACAGAATAGCCCAATTGTTTAGGAGCCCGTAAAACTGCAACCATTCTCTCAGGCTACATCCTTACATACAATTATGTATGTGTATGGTACAGCGATGAGGTAGTCATTAAAAATCATGTTAAACACTATTATTGCACAGAACGAGTCAATGTAATTTGTACATTTTTACTCTTGAACTTTTTAGGCTTTCCATAAAAAAGGGTTTGCATACTTATTGACTCAAGACATTTCAGCTTTTCATTTTATTAATTTGTTAAAATCTTAAAACAACCTCTTTTAAAAAGCAGGTGAAAAAGGTAATTCAAATGACCAAAAAGTGGTGTAGGTTCTTTCTGAAGGCACTGTATATCTTGCCTACTCTGAGTTTTGACGCTTGATATTTTTTGTGACTATTCGGCTTCAGCCAACCATCCTAAAATCTCTTTCGAAATGAGTTGTTTATGATGTGATAGTAATGTTATAGGCCTGCTATGCTATTATGTAAAATGCCAATTAATCATTGTGTGATCTTTTAGACATTGATTCAGCTTTGATCTAACTGCCCCATTGTGAAAAGTGACGATATTCTATGACAAGTAATGAGTAAGACTATTAGGCATCGGCAATAGATCTTGATGACATTGCCAGGATTGTGCACAGATGGTAAAGAAGTTGAACCAATTTGTGCTGGTGAAGGATATCTCGCCATTCGGCAAGTTCAGGAACAAACAAAACATTTCAGTATAGCCTAATAGGAATACGTGGTATATATATTTGTAGGCTATATCCTAATGTTAATTCATATAGCTTAATATCTTAGCACTGTTTGCGAGGAGAACTTTAGTTGCCAGTAGGCATTTTCATTGTATTGTGTAGATTACACTACATCATAAATAAACATTGAATTGATTAATTTGAACACATGGTTACAATATACCATATTACAGAATAAAAGAAAACCGAGAAGTGAACTATCAATTCATTGAATTTATTCGCATAATTTAAACATGCTATCAAATCAGTTAACCAAGTAGTAAACATAAATCATTACTATGTAGAATTGCAGGAAATTAGTTTTAAAACAGCCATAAAATCAAGCTTTTGGTGTGGTGTATTCATGCATCTTAATAAACTTTAACATTACTTCCAACTGCCCAATTCACCTTTCCAATTGCCCCTCCTAACATACCAACCTAGAACGGGCCCTGCGTCTCAACCAATAGCCAATATAGGCTACATATCCCAAGCAGCGCTACAGCAACTTCCAGAGAGCGTCTGGCTCCTTGGGCTTTGCGGTGGCCACTCTGGTTTGGGTGTACTTGGCAGAACGTTGTTGCCGTAACCAAGTGGTCACATCTTCTGTGTTCCAGTGCGTAAGAGGGGGTCTGTGGAGTTATATGAACGTCAAGGCAGACACACAGTGAATTTGTATCCTAAATCTCGTTGGTGTGATAAGATTCATGTGGCTTAACCTCGTTTTACACTCCGCCAAGTTGCAGGGAATGATATATGTACAGTTAAGCAGTGGTCTCCGCTCATGTGGCATGTTCTCCCCTACTGTGAACAAAGTCCCTAAAGCCATTGGGGCGGCAGGTAGCCTAGTGGTTAGAGCGTTGGACCGGTTGCAAGGTCGAATCCCCGAGCTGACAAGGTAAAAGTCATTCTGCCCCTGAACAAGGCAGTTAACCCGCTCTTCCCCGGGCGACGAAGACGTGGATGTCGATTAAGGCAGCCCCCCGCACCTCTCTGATTCAGAGGGGTTGGGTTAAATGTGGAAGACACATTTCAGTTGTACAACTGACTAGATACCCCCTTTCCCCATTGATTGTGGAGGTGCACAGGAGGGAAAAGCGTTAACATAGAATGCAAATGCCTTCTTCCCAGAATCCCTTAGGGAGAGGCTCTGGCCAGCTCTCTCTCCAGGATGTTTGCCTGACATATCAGGTGTGTGTACTCGGATTGCGCTTTTAAAGCTTGTGGTTGTAAACAGGCGGCTGGCTTCTCATGTTGTTTAGATAGGAACTGCTGGTGATTTATTTATCAACGTTCTGATTGGCCAAAGTGTTCAAACATCTGACGGTCTCCGCATTGCACACTTTTAGCTTACAGTTTTTCATCATTCTCGCCAACACCAGAGAAGACCGGGAAGAAACAACCATTTACTTACATCTAGGCTGCAGTACATAGGCTATTTATTTGGTTTGTCATTCTATTGTTTTTCATTGAATTTTGTGGTAATTAAATATAATTTATTTTGAATTTATCCCCACTTTATGTATTTTTTATCAGAAGTTGTTTCACTAGCTCCGTGTATTCTCAAATTGAAAAAGTGTTGGAGCACCGCTCCCCCGCGCGCTCCTGCAGCAATACAACCCTGGTCATCAAATACCTTCCGAATTTTATATTAGTGCCCTTATTATGAGGCTGTTCGATCTTGATCCAAAACACCACCATTGTTTCTCTTCCATCTGGGTGCACAGTGACGTCAATCATTCAACACATTTCTCCTCTGAGGAGGTGTGCACATAATTTTTTGGGGTCTCACCATTTGTGACAAGTTTTCAAGAAGCATTTTAATGTTTTATATATTTTTATCAAAATGCCTTTTTTAGCAGCAATGCCTTCTGGAAAGTGAACTTTCATGTGCCTTAATAAAAAAAAAAACGTGTATGCTATCTGTAAATACAATAAAATTACAAGCCTAGTTTGTTTAGTCACGGAAAAATACAGGAACCTTCCCGCTAGCCACAATTGGCTGAGATAATGGATGGGCTGGACGTGCCGAGATGAGTTAAGATAGTCTGCCATGTAGCATGCTTCTGTCTATAACATGAGCTGCTCAGTATGTGTGGATAATCCTTTCTACAATGGCTTTTTTTGAAAGATATCATGAACTGAAAGAGCTGCTACTGCTCTCAACATTGCTGCCCTGAAGTTAATCGTGCCATCGACAAAGATCAGTGGGGAAAAATATGTGATGGACTACCTTCTGGAGGATGATCATGCTGAGTCTCTCTGACTCTGAAAATGAATCATACGATGAGGAAATCCCTAATTTAGATAAACATTTTCATTGAACCAGACATTATAGAGTCTTCTGCTAACAGTGATTGGGAAGAATTGGCGATCAACAGTGTTGTCACAGAAGAAGTTGAGAGTTTTGAAATCAAGGGATCAGTGGAAGCAGAGAGATTTGCCAAATGTGGAGAGTCTCGAAAAGAACACAGAAGGCTGTTGTATAAAACAACCGTCTCCGGATTACATCTTCAAACTAATGGCATCCATGACAGAGAGGGAGAAGCATTAGTCTATGTATACGGGTAAGTGTCTAGCTTCATTTTCAGTTATTAGACATTTCTAATTTTGTCAGTAGTTTTCATTACAAGTTCATGCGTACTGTTAGCTAGCTAACGTTTACATGTATGATCTGAGCAGTAATAGGTTCATTCCGGCGCTGACAGAGATGGCCGCCTCGCTTCACGTTCTTAGGAAACTATGCAGTGTATGTGTGTGTGTATGTATGTATGTATGTATGTATGTATATATATATATATATATATATATATTTTTAAATGTATTATTTCTTACATTGTTACCCCAGGAAATCTTAAGTTTTATTACATACAGCCGGGAGGAACTATTGGATATGGGAGGAACTATTGGATATAAGAGCAACGTCAACTTACCAGCATTACGACCAGGAATATGACTTTCCCGAAGCGGATCGTCTGTTTGGTCCACCAACCAGGACAATAGACCGGATCCCAGCCGGTGACCCAAAACAACGGCGCCGCAGGAGACGGGACAGACGGGGTGGTCTTCTGGTCAGGCTCCGTAGACGGGCACATCGCGCACAAGTATGCTACTTGCCAATGTCCAGTCTCTTGACAACAAGGTAGATGAAATCCGAGCTTCCGGGTTGCCTTCGAGAGACATCAGAGATTGTAATTTTCTTTGCATCACGGAAACATGACTCACTCGGGATACGTTATCAGAGTCGGTACAGCCACCTGGTTTCAGCCACCTGGTTTCTTCACGCATCGCTCTGACAGAAACAAACATCTATCTGGTAAGAAGAAGGGCGGGGGTGTATGCCTTATGATTAACGAGAAGTGGTGTGATCATAAGAACATACAGGAACCCAAGTCCTTTTGTTCACCTGACCTAGAATTCCTTACAATCAAATGCCGGCCGCATTATCTACCAAGAGAATTCTCTTAGATTATAATCACAGTCACGTATATCCCCCCTCAAGCTGACACATCGACGGCCCTGAAAGAACTTCATTGGACTCTATGTAAACTGGAATCCACATCCTGAGGCTGCATTTATTGTAGCTGGGGATTTTAACAAGGCTCCCTAAATTTTATCAGCATATCGAATGTGTGACCCGGGGTGGCAAAATCCTGGATCATTGTTATTCTAACTTCCGCGATGCATACAAAGCCATTCCCTGCCCCCCTTTCGGCAAATCTGACCACGACTCCATTTTGTTGCTCCCAGCCTATAGACAGAAACTAAAACAGGAAACGCCTGTGCTCAGGTCTGTTCAAAGCTGTGAATGATGTCCAGCATAAGAAACAATGCCCTTTTTTTTGCGACTTTTTCGAATCATAGTCGCACACCTCATGCAGCCTTTAAGGTTTGTATCACAACTAAAGTGGCTAAATAACTTTTTTAAATAAAGCACATGTATGCCTAAGCAGATGCAGCCCCTGAGTTTCAAGTTTGGGGAAGATAATTTTCACCATAGAAATGCACTTTTATAACAAAAGCATTACTTGCATAATTACATTTGCAGTCACTTTTGATAATGGTGTTTCCCGCTAATGGAACATTCAAGCTTATAGGCTACTACTATGTGCGCATTGCTGCGCTTATAATGTAAAGAAATCGCCTAATAGTTTATCAACATTTTAAGCTAAATGTTCTGATCTGTTGCGTCAGCCACTTTGCGTGAATTACATTTTTTTTTTATGCCAGTGGTTGTATTCATTTGGGATCTATTGCATCCCACAACTGTCCCAGACTATGTTTGGAATATGTATTTCTAGCACAGAATAGAATAGACCTTAGTACTATGGGGGATAGTAGATTGACATAGGATAGTGCTTTTGCTGTTCGTCCAATATCTTCAATATGCACCTCGGAATTGGATAAGGACGTGTGCAGTTGCGTCCCCGATGTGTCTGTCTTCACTTGTAGCCTGTGAGAAAGACCCAATCACGTGATGGTGCGCGCAGCACTCAGGGAGAAGCGCTCAACGGCCACTGGCCGCAAAAGGCATGCATCTTTTAGGGTGCAATAGGGCCACACAAAGGGGATGCCACTGTGAAATTCGAGGCATTATCAAGCCTGCGCAAAAAAACAAGCCAGAATTCCTTTTCATGCAACTTTTTTTCGAATCATCATTAGTCGCATCATGCAGCCTTACAATGTATTAAAAATAGCCCAGTGTTTGTAGAACTAAAGTATAATTAATAACCCTAAATGAAACCTATAGGAAAACCTATTTATTTGTTAACCACTCAACACAGAATAGCCTCGTGCGCACTCCCTCAAATTGTTTGGAGAAAATATCCTTTATTTTATTCAGCTTTGTTCAGTTGTATTCTTCATACTATGAATTAATTAATTAAGCTAATCTTGTCTGCTAAATGAACTAGCCCACAGCCAATTGGCATAGCCAGACCAGATCACCTAACATAAGGACAACTCAGAGTATGCTGTTCTGTTCTTCTGAAATAGACTACATTTTCTTCATATCATGTTTCTTTAGACCTAATAATTGATGTATTATGATGGTGTAGGCTATATTACTATATGGATTTATTAGACTTTTTAAAATGTAGATGTTCCAAAGGTCTGCATCAGTGTGGAAGCCAGTAGATGCTAAATGTGTTTATGTTAATTAACGGTCAATTACCGTGAGACCGACGGTTATTTGCTTGACAATCACCGCCTGACAATTTCGTGACCACCACAGACCTATGTATGATATACCCGTTTTTAGCTCTGAGTCTTTACTTTTATCCAATGTAAAGAAAGACCGCATCCAGGTGGTGGGTCACATTTGTCTTCTCCCTCCTCCATCTCGATCTTCTTTCTCTCTCGCTCACTACCAACTCCTCTCTTTTTCCACCTCTCCAACTTCCCTATCTCTATCTTTTGTGTTCTCCCTCGTTTGCTTTCTGCTTTCTCAAAAGGCTGACCTTCAATAGGAGATAATCTGGTCTCCTCACAGTAATCAAGTAAATGATTTCTTTAGCGGAGACTGATAATGACAGGGCACGAGACACACAGACACACTTTTTGGAATTAGACCCTGCTTGTACAATCGTTCATTTCTGACATGAAATACCTGGTAATGATTTTTTGAATGGAGTGCATTTCTCACTCTTATAAATTTATTTTCTATGAGTCATTTAAGTGATGCCGCATTTTGGTTGACATTTTCAAAACAATAGAAAAAAGATGCTGCTGGCGTTTATGTATTTTCTTGCGCTTTCATAAATATTCATCTGTACTTACAGTCCTGTGTGATTATTAAGGCCTATTCTAAGTACCCAGACAAAGGACAGACCTACCTATAGCTCTCTAGTTCTATCTATCTATCTATCTATCTATAGCGCCTAGAAGGTTCTGGAATAACACAACTGCCCAATGCCGGCCCTTTACAGTAACACAGTGTGCTGTCCCTCTCTCTGCCAGGGGCTTAGGGACGCTTAACAAGTAGCAAAAGTAGAACAAGTCAGGCCAGCCCCGATTTGTAAGCCTCATTCCCTACACTTCTAGGATCAGGCTATTGGCTTTCTCTCAAGAGGAGAGATCAGACACGTCTAGCTCTCTCACTCTCTCACACTCACTCACTCACTCACTCACTCACACATACATACTTCTCCTCTCCATTTAGGAATAATGTCTGCTTGTTCTGAGAGCATTAAGGACAGCCTCTCGGTATGATCCTCTTCATGTGTCAGAGGGGGTTTGTGTTAAGACTATTAAAGCCATTTCTGAGACCCCGTTCACCAGTAAATTCTGCTTGCCAATGATAGGTGACCTAGCCTCTAAACATAAAAGCCCACTATACAAGTGCATAATAGCCAACCAGACAGACTGCATGATAGACTGCATTAGCACCAAGTAGCGTCACAGACCAGTTCACCTTAAGGCCAAAGTCACTCCCCGGTCGCCCCTGCTATGTCAACAGCAGCCACTCTAATTTTGTTTGTATAGCTAACAGTACGCTAACGTAGCCTGCTAGCAGCCATTGTGAGTGAATGGACGCACGTCAGTCCTCTCAAACACGCATAGTCATGAAAGGGAGGTCAAACACAAGGCACAAAGGATTTACTGGTTGACTTGGAGTGTATATGGACCATATTGTAAAGCCATTCATTCACCTAGCAGTAATGATGTACCGGTAACCTCCTGCTACCGAGGATGTTTGCGCACAATAAAATGTGTTGGTGTTGGTATTTTTGTTAGGAAAAACATAGATTAAACTGGTCATGACACCATCACGCTAGCTAGAGAATGACACCTTTTTAAGATCGAACAGCAAGAGACAATCCTTGTGCACATGGAAATTAAGTTGTGTGTGTCCAGGCTAAGGGAGGCAGTAAGGAAGATGGAGGAGAAGCACTTTTCGGAGCACACAGAGGAGCACGTGGAGTTTCTGCCTGTAGAGTGGCGCTCCAAACTGGCACTGGATGGGGGTAAGGTTAATGCTTGTGTGTGTGTTGTGTGTCTGTTCTGAGTTGTGTGTTTGGTCTTGTTCTATTCTCATGTGGACCTAAAGTTCCCACAAGGATAATGAAAATTCTCCCTTGTGGGGACCTTTCCCACATCCCCATGAGGACAAGGCTATTTTAAGCTTAGGGGTTAGGGTTAAGGGCGAGGACTTAGGTTTGGGTTACGGGTTAGGTTACGGGTTGGGAAAAATTTGGATTCAATCAATTTTAGGTCCCCACGGTGATAGAAAAACAATTGTGTATGTTCCATGTGCTGTCCTCTGCCCGTCCTGTCTCATACTCCCTATAATTTCCTAATATGTCTTTGACGCACATAGTAAAGTTATAGAATAGATATAGATACTAGCAGTTATAGCCAACTTAATAGGTTATTTATTGATCTGAATATAATAGATTAATAAAAATAGAGGGGCTGAACAAAGGCTTTCCCATAAAGATTACTTAAATATATCTAGATGGTATTGATGGTTGAATTGTGTGTGTTTTCCTGCAGATACAGTGGACTCCATCACCCCAGACAAGGTGCGAGGACTGCGAGACCTGCTCAACAGCAGTGCCATGGACATCATGTACTACACCAGCCCCTTGTACAGGGACGAGGTGAGACTGAAACACACACACACACACACAGTGGGTTTAATCCCTCATCTCATTTGACGAGCTGCCCAGTGACGCGAACCTACCTGATGAGCTAAATGCCTTTTATGCTCGCTTCGAGGCAAGCAACACTGAAGCGTGCATGAGAGCACCAGCTGTTCCGGACGACTGTGTGATCACACTCTCCGTAGCCAATGTGAGCAAGACCTTTAAACAGGTCAACATTGACAAAGCCACGGGGCCAGACGGATTACCAGGACGTGTACTCAAAACATTTGCGGAACAACTGGCAAGTATCTTCAATAACATTTGCAACCTCTCCCTGGCCGAGTCTGTAATACCTACATGTTTCAAACAGACCGCCCTGTGCCCAAGAAAACAAAGGTGACCTACCTTAGGGCTAGGCAGGATACCGTTTTTTTGCGATATACCAGTATTGATGCACGGACCGGTTTTTGAATGTTTGCGTATCACCCTGTCACACCCTGTCACAATAACTCCTCACTGGCATTTTCATTCGTTGTCATGTCAAACGCTGTATTAAAAGTGACCACTATTATATTCTAACTATATAATTAGAATAGACATTCTATTCCAATGATTCCAACCGATAAGTGTTTTGCTCTAAATCGCAAGTCAAATTGCAACATTTGGTTAAAAAGAAGGCCCAGATTACTGGCCCATGTTGTGCAGCCCTACTTGGCAGTGTGGAAAAGATCTCAAATGCAGAAATTTATGAAAGCAAATGTAGAACTTTTATTAAAAAACATAATATAGTAAAAAAAAAAATTAATTCCGTGATATAATAGTTTGGTCATATCGCCCAGCCCTAACCTGCCTAAATGATTACCTCAACGTAGCACTCACGTTGGTAGCCATGAAGTGCTTTGAAAGGCTGGTCAGGACACCATCATGCCAGAAACCTTAGACCCACTCCAATTCGCATACCGCCTCAACAGATCCACAGATGACGCAATCTCAATCGCGCTCCACACTGCCCTTTCCCACTTGGACAAAGAGCACACCTATTTGAGAATGCTGTTCATTGACTTACAGCTCAGCGTTCAACACCATAGTGCCTACAAAGATCATCACTAAGCTAAGGACCCTGGGACTAAGCACCTCCCTCTGCAACTGGGTCCTGGACTTCCTGACGGGCCGCCCCCAGGCGGTAAGGGTAGGCAACAACACATCTGCCTCACTGATCCTCAATACGGGGGCCCCTCAGCGGTGCGTGCTTAATCCCCTTCTGTACTCCCTGTTCAGCCACAACTGCGTGGCCAAGCACGACTCCAACACCATCATTAAGTTTGCTGACGACATAAGTGGTAGGCTTGATCACCAACAAAGATGAGACAGCCTATAGGGAGGAGGTCAGAGACCTGGCAGTGTGGTGGACAACAACCTCTCCCTCAGTGTGAGCAAGACAAAGGTGCTGATCGTGGACTATAGGAAAAGGAGGGCCGAACAGGCCCCCATTTAACATCGACGGGACTGAAGTGGAGCGGGTCACGAGTTTCAAGTTCCTTGGTGTCCACATCACCAACAAACTATCATGGTCCAAACACACCAAGACAATTGTGAAGACGGCACGACAACACCTTTTCCCCCTCAGGAGACTGAAAAGTTCTACAGCTGTACCATCGAGAGCCTCCTGACCGGTTGCATCACCGCCTGGTATGGCAACTGCTCGGCATCTGACCGTAAGGCGCTACAGAGGGTACTCCGTACGGCCCAGTACATCACTGGGGCCAAGCTTCCTGACATCCAGGACCTATATAATAGACGGTGTCAGAGGAAGGCCCAAAAAATTGTCAAAGACTCCAGTCACCCAAGTCAGACTGTTCTCTATGCTAACGCACAGTAAACGGTACCGGAGCGCCAAGTCTAGGACCAAAAGGCTCCTTAACAGCTTCTACCCCCAAGCCATAAGACTGCTGAACAATTAATCAAATGGCCACCCGGATTATTTACATTGACACCCCCCCTTTGTTTTTACACTGCCACTACTCGCTGTCTATTATCTATGCAAACTTTACAAATTACCTCGACTAACCTGTATCCTTGCACATTGACTCGGTACCGGTACCCCCTGTATATAGCCTCGTTATTCTCATGTAAATGTATTGTTACTTTTTGATTGATTTGGAATATTTAGTAAATATTTTCTTAACTCTATTTCTTGAACTTCATTGTTGGTTAAGGGCTTGTAAGTAAGCATTACACGGTAAGGTTTTATTTGGTGCATGTGACAAATAAAATTAGATTTGAATTGACACTACCCTCCCCTTACCTTCTCTTGATTTTCAGATCACCAAGGGCCTGACGTCAGAGCTGAACCGCCTCTACACCCTGTTCTGCTCCAGGAACCCTGAGTTTGAGGAGAAGGGTGGCAAGGTGTCCATCGTGTCTCACTCCCTGGGCTGCGTGATCACCTTTGACATCATGACAGGCTGGGACCCGGTGAAGTTCTGTCTGCAGGAGCATCAGGAGCTGGACCTGAGATGGGTCTCCTACGAGGAGAGATGCCTGCTGGAGCAGCTGCAGCTCACCAGGAACAGGTAGGCAGGGTGGTGGGTGATGGGAGGTATGGGATGGGTGTCTAGAGGACTGACAAGCTGTGACAATCTCAACTGTGTCTAGACAGCTGGGGGGTGTAAGAAGGTGTGTGTTATGAGTGTTTTGTTAATGGTCTGAATACTACAGGAACAGTATTACTCAAACTCCCCCTCTCCTCAGGTTACGAGAGCTGGAGGATCAGCTTCAAGGCCTGGAGGCCTCCAAACCGCTAGCACTCCCTGCTCTTAAATTTAAGGTACACACTGCTAACTGCTCAAAAGCAATCACCCAGGATACAGAACCCACGTTGTTAATTGAAGAAAGTAACTAGGTGACTAGCAAAGATGTGAAGGAAGGATATGGTGTCTGTTTCTTCCTCTTCCCCAGGTGGAGAACTTCTTTTGTATGGGCTCTCCCCTGGCAGTGTTCCTGGCTCTGAGAGGGATTAGACCAGGGAACAGTGGAGAACAGGACCACATTCTGCCTCGCTCCATCTGCCAGAGGCTATTCAACATCTTCCACCCCACAGACCCCGTGGTGAGACCCACACACACAGAGACAGATCCCCTTAACCAGGGCTATTCTATTGGACTTGGAGGGCTGAAACACCGGGTAGTTGTTTCTACCGGGTAGTCGATTACATTATAAATCAGTCCCTGATTAGAGTTGAAAAATGTAAAACCAGCCTCGAAGGCCAAATTTGAATAGCCCTGTCCTAACCCTCAGCTCTGTGCCTCTAAGCCTTGATCATCTTATGGATGATTATACAGAAGGATTTTTCCTGACCAGAGGATAGACGGGGTGCTAGACTGACTGTGATTGGTTTGTCCCTCCCTGCAGGCCTATAGACTGGAGCCCCTCATCCTTAAACATTACAGCAACATTGCACCTGCACAGATCCACTGGTAAGAGTTCACAAAGTTCATTAATTTAATTCATTCTCATGTTACATATAAACTTCTGAAACTACTACTTACTGTATGGACAGTGACATGTTTTTCTTCTCATAGGTGTAGTGCTATTGACCCCACGCCGTACGATGAGATCCGTCCCACATTCATCAACCCACAGAAGGACCCAATGTCAGACACAGAGAGCATCCCCAGCCCCTCCACCTCCCCTGTCCTGGCCAGGAAATACTATGGAGAGTCTATCGCCAGCATGGGCAAGGCCAGCATACTAGGTACGTTTGTCAGTCGTCTGGTTAATTCTCTGTATAGAACCTTGTTGCATGCACATTATAATGACCTTAAACACTTGAATATGAGTGCCTTCATTACTTGCGCACATAACGCAGATTCAAACTTGGTGTGGTCCAAAGCTAGAAGGGAAAGAATAAACTTCATTGTAAGATTACCTCACTCAGCAGGTTCTCATAGATTTTACAGCCAGTCATTTGTACAGCAGATATTCGTAGACCGCACAACATGAGCGGACAAAGCAGGTGGTTCAAAGCAGGTGGTTCGCATGTACCCAGCATGTTGTGATGGAGTTGACATCTATTATTGGACTCCCTCTACAGTATTTCCATCACCGACCCACCTGACTGATCATTGGAGATGACACTGGTAACACTGCCATCTTGTGGAGAGAGCATGTAAAGACCAGAGCTGTAGTACTGGGTCTACTTCACTAACCTTTGCTGTTTCTCTCTCTCTCTCTCTCGTCTCTCTTGTCTCGTCTGTCTAGGAGCGGCCAGTATTGGTAACAGTATAGGGAAGGGAATAGGAGGAATCCTGTTCTCTCGGTTCTCTCGCTCTGCGCCCTCCGGAGTGTCCTGTGCCATCGAGGCCGGGACCCCAGAGGGGGAGGAGCCGAAGAGGACCGTCGATAGCCAATCAGATTATGGCCTGTCGTCCACCTTGTCCCAGTCCCCCTCCACACTCATAGACCCTTCAGGTTAGTTGAGCTACATTTCAACCCCATTGTTATGTGAACAATTGTTTTGAGTGAGAAAAAAAATTACAGTTTCAGGAATAATTGTATTTTGATCCATGGAATAACAAGTGCCCTTTTGTAATATCTCCCACCCCTTTCAATCCCCCCAAACGTTATTTTTTTATAAAACGAAATTGTAGAGAAGGAATACATCATGCTAATTCACATCAATAAGAGTGCTTGACAGTTGCAAGCCACTGTCCATATTAACTGTTAAGTACCCTTTTGAATGTGTAGCAGTTTGGCCTATGCGGTACACAGTAGTTAGTCTAAAATGTATTCTGACAGTGAGTCTCTTTGTTCTACAGTGGAAATGGAGCACCGCATCGACTTTGAACTCCGTGAGGGCCTTGTGGAGAGCCGCTATTGGTCAGCGGTGACCTCTCATACAGCCTATTGGGTCTCACATGATATTGCGCTCTTCCTACTGACGTTCATATACAAGCAGGCCAACGTGCCGCCACCTACAGACAGTCCTGACCCAGAGTAAACACAGAGAGCGACTCCACCATGTCCACACTCACACATAGCATATTTATCACCCTCTGTTACTCCATTCTCTTTAACTATTTTTATACTGACACACTTCTACTAACACACAGACCTCCTTTCGTACTGTTTAGGATGGATACACACTCACCCAAGGGTGACCCATTGGATTATGGCCCCCTAAGGGGGGCAGCCTGCCTGTCACTGTGATGACCAGTCCCAATGCATGCTCTGTGAAGCATGGGGGCATAGTAGGATCCTCCATGTATCCTTCCAGCCGCCAACGAGTATGTTAGAGATTCCATTGCACGCTACCGAAGGAGTCTCCTCTTCCTCTTAAGATCACAGTCTCTGTCTGAAACTGCTGCCCTCCCCGATGTACCAATCTCCAACTCCCCCCATGTGTAGCAGGCATGGTTCAGCCATAGTTCAGCCAAACCCAAAGCTCTCCTCTCCTCCACAGACTCCATGGAGCTGTGGAACGCACAAGCCAGTCTGGACCCCTCAGTAACCTCCCTCATCCACTCTGGTCTGTATCTTCTTACCCTGAGTTACGTTTCCATCGACAAGAACCTGGGCTGGATACTGGGACCCTCAAATAATGGAAAGACTTATGAAGGAAATTAAATTTGTAACTTCGTCTACAAACGTATGTTACTGTCTGAGCTAACTCAATGCAACTTTCAAAGGGGTCTAATTGTTATTTCTATAATAGAATGTTAATATATTTCCCTAAGAAAATAATACTACAGTTTGTTTTTCCTTTTATTTGTTTTGGAAATGTAAAAGAAGTTGGAGACGGACTCGTCTCGCTGTACTTCGAGTTAGTGTTCCTCCTTTTCATTACCATTTGACCATCGAGTGACTTTTACGAAGAAGTATCAATTCACCGTAGTGAGCATGATCCCCACACAAAGCTCTGCAAAAAGCCATTTTATTTTTTTATACAACAAAGTGATTCGATGACGTATAACAGCATTACCTTATGTCTTTGGTTTTAGTAACTGAATGGTGCTGTGTGGCAAAATGTTTTCTTTTAGGTACATTTGAACGTCTCATCTTTGGCTCTAGGGAGTGAGTGACACCGGCTTGACTTTCACTTGATGTTCAGATGACGTTCACACAATGTCAGCAGGACATTCAAGTGACACAGACATACGTCCATGTGAAAGTCAAGCTTGGTGAGTGTCAATTTGCCTATAACCAGCCTTGACTAGTAACTTACGTTATTGTCATTTAATGTAATTTCGTTTCTCTTTTAGTCACTGAGAAGCAATGTTAGGTCCCTGTATGGAGCTCTGAAATGTACCCTCCATCTTATGTTACAGAGCAACTTTTCAATCTAACCAAAACACCGGTGAAATCAGTTCTGTTCAGATGGATAGTCTGAAGTCTGTTTTGCTCCTAATGTATGTAATTCAAGTGTCCAAGAGAGATCATGTCAATGCTTAATCCAGGCTGTATAACAACCGGCCGTGATTGTGAGTCTCATAGGGCGGCACACAATTGGCCCAGCGTCGTCCGGGTTTGGCCAGTGTAGGCTGTCATTGTAAATAAGAATTTGTTCTTAACTGACTTGCCTAGTTAATTTTGTGGTTGGAAGGAGGAGCTGTCACTCACAGGTTTGAGCCAGTAGAAACTCTCTTAAGAAACCTTGAAGGTTATAAACAGGAAGTGACCTTCAGGCACTAAAATATTTACATTGATTCCCTGATCAATAAAATGGAAAGAGGATGTGTATATTTTTTATCCAATTTATTTTTAATGATCATTTTCAAATGTATAGTAGTGTTAACATAGATCCCTTAAAGGTCCAATTCAGCCTTTTTCTCAATATCAAATAATTTTGGGGTAAAAAATTAAGTACATTACTGTGAATTAAAAAGGTCATATAGAAAAAATTGCTTCTTAGCAAAGAGCAATTTCTCAAGCAAGAATTTGTCAAGGACTGTCTGTGAGTGGTCTGAGTGGGGAGGGGAAACTGAAAAGTATCTGTTATTGGCAGAGAGGTTTGCAACTCTGTTTTTTTTTTTTTTCATTGGACTATTAACTAATTTTACCGCCTGGTGACGTCACCAGGTAAGCCAAAACTCCATCCAAACAAAACAGGCGGTCTTTTCAAACGGCTCTTACACTAAAAGGGCATTATCATTGTTTTGAAAATGTTCTACCTCATAGTTTGGAAATATATATAAAACACAGGGAAATTAAGTTTTTGACTGCACTGGGCCTTTAAGGGAACAGGGAATCCAGCAGGTGGCCAAATATTACTAAGTTATTTTATGTCTGCTTTACTCTTAATGGCTAAGCCAGTATGAACAGAGCATGTTGAAATACAAGGGCATTTTCCCTCTACGAAAGGGCTTCAGGTTAGAGTTATTCAGCTTTAGTCACTTTTTCTAAGAACAATATGCAAAACTAAACAAGCTCAGTAGATTTGTTTATGGCTCAGAAAGAGAAACATGATGCCTGAATCACTTTGCATCCCATCTGGTCATTTTAAATGTAAATGTGTCTCTCGTCTGGGTTATTGCAGTGTTGCCAACAGATGTTTGAAATCCTAAAGCTACATTCAAATGGTCTGGCGCTGGCTGCTCATTATCAACAAAAAAACCCACAGCATGTTTTTAAATGAACCGTTTTTTACAATTAAAGAGATGCGGGATGATGAAATGGAACTAACCTCATATTTACTTGTGTGTTTGTGTGTGCTGCTCACTGCACATTGTGATTGTAGCGTTCCCTGGTTGTCCTATGCTTTGTTATCCGAATAACAGAGTCAAATTAATTGTCTAATAATATGTATGGCACAAACTCTTGCTAACTGTTCCAGAGCTAAGGGCTGTGGTCTAGTAATCCACACAATGGATTACTTTTAGTTTTTTATTTTATGTGCTCATTTGGGATCATTGTAGAAGAGTGACGTGCATGTTTGTGGGGCCTATTTTGTGAATCAAATCAAGTGGACTCGGACCAGACTGCCTTGTAGAAGACCAGAGATCAACTCTGTCATGGGCAGTAAGGGAAAATTACTTGGAGTTGTTCAGAATGAATTTTGGGAATGTTGTTGGTGGATACACATTCTCAATGGATATATAAATTGCACAGGATCGCTTTAGACTTGGCTCTTATTGCTTTTATGTGTTTCTGTTAAATGTCTGACAGAGGTGAAAGACTATGCCTCTTTTCTGCCATTTAAATCAAGTTGTTTTCACATCGGGCAGTCATGCAACTAATTCTCTCATATGAAGGGTTTGAACACTCCCAACATGTTGTTTTAAGTATACTGGTCAATGACAGTTTAACTGATGTCTCTGCATGCTAAAATGATACTGGCTGGGTATGGGGTTTAGAATGATGGTTGGGGAATATTGTGTTCGTGGGCTATCATAATTGTGGTCGGTTAAAGTTCCGATACATCAGGCCAGCTATCACAAGGCGAACCTCATTCAAATACAGGCAAGCACCGAATGTCAACTGTGTTCGGAAATATATTGGCTCAAGAAATGAGTTTAAATAGTTTGCTGTGCACATTCAGTTTTTTGTTCTGTTTTGATGATGGTCTTGGGACTCTTGTCAGAGGTTTCACAAACCTCAGGGATATGTCTCTTATATTGTCTGACTATTTATCTCAGCTCTTAGAATTTAGTGAAGCCACAGGGAAGTCAAAGTACAGTAGCTAGCTGGTCTATCCCAGAGTGCCCACAGTTTGAGAGCTTTGGTTTACCTTTGAACCCTAAGGGATCATCTGTAAAACCAGTTGTGTTCAGTAGGGCACACTGTAGAATACAGTATGTTTTGCAATGGAATATAGACATCAGTGTTCTTATTAGATAAGTTCTGGTAGTACCGCCTTGTTTTCCTCTGTTACAAAACAATTTCCACCTAATGATATGCCCCAGGGCTCTCGTCTTTCAGATTATGTCCACAGAATGAGAAGTACCATCATCTTGGAATGTCTGGGTCGACTGTATGAACTAAACCTTTTTCAGTAAGACTGTTACTTTGACTTTTAAAGGATTTCTGCTGGAAAAGGGACTGTCCCTAGAGCTGTGCAATAACCCACCATGCCTGTAATCAATTCAAACTGCCATCCAAAACATTTTATTAAAACATTTTACTTATTCTGTACTCTCCCATCTGCTGCTTTTTTAAAGTTCTGTCATGTCCCAAGGATGATATCTGAGAGGAAGGTCTGTACTGACCTCTGGTCTGGACCGTCTTGTCTGTCTGAATGAGAAGTGCTACAATGTGTGGGAGGGAGGTCTGGGACGAGGCTGAGGGAGGAAGATATTGTCAAAATATTAAGCAGGAACGATTCGCTAGTTTCCAGGTTCTGTTGGAGCGCTATACTGCTATTTGTTTCGTTTGAACCTTAGATCAAATTCTTTCCTCGGCACTGCACAGACTTTCCAACCACCCCACAATAGCTGATTGATAGTTTATGAATAGAGCTTTGTGTGATTGAAGATATTGGGTAACACTTTTTATGTATCTAGATTGGTACAGTAGTTGAATCCAAATGCACTTAACTAATCCCAACTCTGCTTTACAGATATTGTTTAAGTGAACGCAACAAACACTGGACTGCAATACCCATGGTTCTAGGTTTGGCCACAAGATGGCAAACCTCCTCATGAGTTACTCTAAATCAATGGCTCCCATTGACCATCTGGTCATCAGACCTCTCCATGTCCATTTCCTCTCCACTAACAATGAGGCAAGAATTGGCATGAGATCAGCCCTGCAGTGGTCTGTATATCTGAGCTATTACAAAGGATTTATAGAGTGATGTACTTGAGCGACCCTTCATTTAGTTTGTCCAGTACTAACTCTTAGTTAAATCACATGCAAATACTTTGGCAGTGAATATTAAATGACTGTCTGTACACCATGCTATAACGCTGTAATATACTTTCTCGCTGTATGCTTATGTCCATATCTAGGACTGTTTGCCGGGATTGTATCATTTAAGTACAAAGATGCACATTTCCATTGGACACTGCCATATCCACTTGATTAGACACTGTTGTGAACTTCCTTAGAGAATACAATACAAGTTCCACATCAGTAATTGACTGTCTGAAATTGATTGAGGTTATTTTAGTGACGGGTCGTTCCTGAATTGCTGTGGCATTTGGGCATGGCATTTTGGAAAAATGTAACTTTTTCTTATATTTGTATTTATTTTAATGTTTTTGTGTACGTCTTCCCGTCTAAATCAACTAAAATGGCAGCCTAATGACTTTAAATAATGTTTACCATTATGATAGCATTGTGCCACCAGTTGGAGTAGTAACACTGATTATGCTAACACCAATGAGACATTTTGGGTATCTCTAAATCCCCAAAACATATCCCTACTACATCACTACTGGGACAAGCCAATATACTTACACAAAGTACTTTAAAAATGCATAAATATTACGTTTTGCAGTATAAAGGTTGTGCATTGTAGCCTAGTGGTTAGAGCGTTGGTCCAGTAACCGAAAGTTTGCTGGATAGAATCCTCGAGCTAACAAGGTAAAAATCTGTCGTTCTGCCCCTTAACAAGGCAGTTAACCCACTGTTCCCCGGTAGGCTGTCATTGTAAATAAGAATTTGTTCTTAACTGACTAGCCTAGTTAAATAAAGATTAAATAAAAATGTAATGGTTGTATCTTTGATACACATGTTTATGTGTATATTAAACTGTTTTAACTACTAGTCATTTGAAAGGGTTTTTCATGTTTGCAAATTCAAGGGATGTAAATGCCACCACAATTCAAGACTGACACTAGACCAGTGTTGTGTGGAAGTCAGACACTGTACAGAGAAACCTGACTCAGACAGTACAGTTAGTATAAGAGAGTACTATCTCCTGCTCTGCAGCACCAGTCCCCACTCCTGGCTGTGCTGCATCTGATTCCAAATGTTTACCCGGCAATTAAACAGAGCCTATAAAAGGCAATGGGTTGGCTGCCAGACTCTGACTAGGGGTTCAGAGCGGCAGGAGAGAGGTTATAAATCGCTTTGATGCAGACCATAGTCTGAGGCCCAAATTCCTTTGCTGGAGCTAGTGAGAGCAGAACACCAGAGGAGAGCCAGAAACCCTGATGATTCATGCCTTGCCGCTGACCACTTGGAGCAGGAGAGCATGCTGCTGTGCAGAAGAGCAGATGCAATGGGGGAAAAAAAAAAAGGATACCAGCTCAATCTTTGCCAAATTAGCCATTTGTGTTCCTATGGCTTTGAATGCACATCAACAAGTAGTTTGGCTAAGTATGTCATTCTCTAGAGTGGTGGAGTCCGTGTGTGGATAGAAAAACACAGAAATTCCACACATTGATATGTGATTTATTTTGTTTACAATGACTAATAACAAGGTATCCATACAGACTCAACAGGGTTTTATTTCAATAGGGGGTAGATTCTTCTGCCCTTCAATCGTCCATAACTCATGCCTGTTGATCTTCTCATCATTTAGTCTAAAGACTATCAAACTGTAGGCCTACAGTGTACAATCCACTCATGTTGGTCTTGAAATGAAAATACAGGGGTGAGAGTTTCTTTTTATTTGATTTAGCTATGCTTCAAGAAAAATAATGAACAGAAATAATGTGTTGGTCTGTCTGATAAGAGGAGAGGGTAGAACACAATTTCAGGAAAACAAATACAATGCCTGGTATTATGATAGAGTTTACATGTGTTTTAAAATCTCAAATGTAAATTCCCCATATTTGGGGACCCTATTAGATGTTTTTTATTCAATTCATTCTGGTATGAGAACGGTAGCCCCTATCTGCAAGGTGTCTGCGGAAGCCCCTAAAGCAGGGTGTCTGCGGAAAGCTGAGTAGCTTGGCTATTGATTGGTGCCTTCAAATCTTTGGTGTGACTTACTACCATATATGGGCAAACACATTTATAAGGGCAGACTGAGACCTCTTTTCAAGATGTTTGCTACCTACAGTTCGGTTAGCGTTGTGAAGCATAAATGAAATAAACACTGAATACGTTGATACTCACCGAAAGCTGGGACTCCACAGATCATAAGGATATCTTATTTGTCTGTCTGTGACCGACCGTTATTGATCACCAGCCCCCAGAGTAAAAATGTTTATTTTACGCTACGTTTTCCCCAAACATCTTACAAGGTACAGTAAACGTAGATTTGGTCTGTGTTTGAGCAATAGCTACAGGGGAGGTATCAAATTAATCCCGAGGCTGGTAGGAACAGATCTATCTATCTATTTAGCCTATTACCAATGTTATTGGTGTGTGACTTATTGGCAACATTGAATGTCCACAGAGTGACTATCTTTGTGCATCAAAAATATGACGTTGCCCGCTTATGCACTGTAGACATCCATTACACGGGATTGGCTACTATGGCACCTTGACAGTATTGTAGCCAATGATATAAGCTTTCCAGGGCTATGCAGTTGACCTGGGTGGGACAAAGCAAGGTCTAGAACCTTTTAACATCCAGTGTGCAAACAAAGTGCAATTACCACATTCGGACGCTTTGGAGAGATTGAAAGACACTAGAATGTACACTGGATACCCCATAACACCAGTGAGGTTGATATGGTAGAAATTGTTTTTATACTGAACAAATATCATTTAGGGATTGCAAATATGTAATAGCACTGGAATTATCTAATTTACAGACATATGCCCTTTTGGAGAGGTTTAGAGACATTTGGAAACGTCCGGTGACCACACTTGGCACCACTTACTAAAACAGCTGCCCATTTCTTGTTGTAGGTCTACCATTCTCGTTTTTTTCTGATATTGTTCATGTTGTTGAAGCCATCTGATGTGTTTCCAGCTCTAGTCATCAATAATTCACTTATAGCTTGTCAATGAAAGATGACTTTCAAAATAAAATACATTTTTTTTATTTGGTGTGTGCTTGATCTTGTGTATTCTGAGCTATGTAACGCCTATTTATCTTCTGATCCTTTCCTCATAGTCTCCCAGATGGTCTTCTTTCCAAATGTTTGCATGCCAGAATCATGTAATTACACATGAATAGCCGTTTCTTTTGGGTATGCCTATTTAGGTGGAAATCTACATTTTGCCATTACATTTAATGAATTAAAAGGAATGAGCAGTAGCTAGGCCTATCCAAATCTTATTTCAGACTGGACATTTTGTAACATATTTACAGTGAGAGCGACGTAGTGCAACATTGTATTTTAGACCAGTGGGCTCCGTCTCTGGATTTGAAAGTTGGATGGGGCTTTGGAACGAGTTTTCTAAATGAGTAACTGTGTGCAATTCCGTAGCATTCACCGGATGTACCACCGTAAGCTCCGTACTATTTCCATAAAAGGCATGCAACAGCGGATATGCCCTTGTTATTCCCTACCAAACTGTTGACATTTCCTCGAATGGGTCAGTTATGAATGAAAGCATGGAATAAAACGACAGACAATATCATAGTTGTAATTTTTCCAATGTATTTATAAATAAGAGTGCGTAGTTGGGGACATCAATGAAACTCCAAGCCTAGTGGCAAGAAAATACCAGCGAGAAAAGGAACCGATCGTAATAAAAAGTATAAATTACATTGTGCGTAATTTCCCACGTCACATTGTAACATTCCCCTTCCAATGACCGATAAAGAAAGTATAGTAGGAGCAGGGGAAATGACCGGTCGGGTAGTGCTGGGGGGGTCAGTGCTATCCGGATTCCTTGGGACGTCCCTAACCTTAACTACTACCCTTACCATGTTTTATTTCTACTTCAGTGGGATAGAGACGTCCCAAGGATCCCAGATAGCACTAATCGTGCTGGGAGAAAGGCCCTGCTGTACTGTTTGAAAGGAAAAGACGGATTGGAGCTGGAGCAATGAGTGACGTTATCTGGTGGAAAGAGGGAGGGCGAAAGAGAGACGGCTGGACTCCATTAGCTGAAGCCTGAGGAGACCCTTTGGGATACTTCACTTGGACGAGTTCTTTGGGATTTTCTCTTTGAACAGACCTAGATACATGATTTAGAAGAAAAGAACAAACGTGTTGACTATCGAAACCTCGGATTTTTTAGTGGCTTTTTGGATTTGGGTTGGTGTATTTGAGAAGGTGAGTGGACACAAACTGATTTAAATGTTCGTCCTCCCAGCTCGCAATAAATGTAGCCTAGTCAGTCTTTTGCGCACTCTGCTGCTAGGAATTGAGTTTTGTACGCCTACTGCGCATTAAAAGACTGGTAATATCTGGTAAATAAGTTAGGCTTTAGGGGTTTAAATCCCTTTTACTCCTTGAAACTTAATTTAGCTCATTTCTGGGCATGTTTTACTGGTTGACCAAATTTAGTGTGCTCAGGAGTTCTTGCATGGGGCTGCTTACGTAATCAACTTCATATTTTGAATGGTTCTCTTTACCGTTAGAAAAAGCAGGTGAACACACAAACGGGAAAGTCTTATTGTTCCGCTTGCCATAACTAGGCCTGTAGCCTACCATTTGTATTCATTTAGATTAGATTCAAGGAAACAGACACTGTTGAAGTTATGGAAGCGCAACATTTTCCCAAATCAAAACACACACTGATCGGCTATGGTGGTGAGGGTCCTGTGCGTCCTCAAGTCACTTTCAGCTTGCATATGACAAACTAAACTAAACGAATGTAGTACCATTTGGATGCATCCGTTGATGTATCCAAGGGTAACAGGTTTGCATTTTTCCTACCAGTTGAATGGAACAATGTTTATTATTGGGCAATTTTTCCTAATTGTTGTGATTTGTGGCAGGATGGCGCTGGACGGTATACGGATGCCGGATGGCTGCTATGCCGACGGGACGTGGGAACTGAAGATGCACGTGACAGACCTCCACAGGGATGTGTCTTTGAGGGTCACTGGCGAGATCCACGTTGGTGGGGTCATGCTCAAACTCGCGGAGAAACTCGGTGAGAGATGTTTAATTGTGTCACACTCAGATCTGCTGAAAGAAATGTGCCTACATGTTCTGTTTTTATGTCCCATATCATTCAAACCTTTGGATGATAAATAATGTTTTGGCCCTTTTGATTTATGTCAATGTTTTTATTTCCCCACATTGATTTCTACTTCTATTTAGAAGGACATTTTCGACATTTGTTTTCCTTCTGTAGTTGACCAAGGGGGAGGAAGGCCATAGTTGGTCACAAGGCAATGTTACTTAGCCCCTATCCTCTTTACCTCCCATCTGCAGATGGGTTCTGTATGGCAGTTACCTTGTCATATTTGTGGAGCAGTAAATTCCTTTCTTTGCAACATTGTTACTCAACTGACAACTGGAATGCCAGTTCATGTAAACACCATTAACAGATAATAGCAACTTGTAACCAGTGAGCGACATGCATAACAGATACAGGCTACTGTATTGGCCTAAGTGGGAATTCAGAATCTATCTAGCCAGTAATGTTTTATGATATGGACACTATAACTTCTCAAATATTCTAGCACATGAGAAGCAGCATCAAGTCAACCACTTCCAATGGATTTATGCAGCCATTTCACAAGTTCCTGAGTGAGAGAGACTGAATGGAGAGTGGGCATAAAAGCTCTCTGAGGCTGTGGAACACTGACTTGTTTCATGGTGGAAAAAGGTCATGGTGGCAGTGGAGTTTGGGTCTTGACAGCATGTCGAAGGCGCCCGAATACCCAACATTCCTCCATTGCAAACAGTTTTATTCCCTGGCCTGCCCATTTCCCTGTTTTAGCCCTCCTGTTAAAGCTCAGGATAATTGGGGCCTTTGTTCCCTGTGGTCGTCTGTGCTGCATTTAAACCAGGCTCATAAGCTTCATTGCTGCTGCACCATGTGGGAAGACATGAATGTGTGTGGTTGTATGAAGCTGTGTGTGCAAATCCTCACTCTTCTGAAGGCCTGGATTCTCTGTTACATGACAAGGGTGTGTGTGTGTTTTGAAGGGGGTTGTCCAGCTTGTTGAAATATTGAACTCATTCACTGCTCTTATTATTGGTCAATAGGTTGTGTGTTGATGGTACTTTTCTCAGTCTGAAGGAATCATATTATGCATGGTCCTGATTACCTCTGGCTACCTTTTGGTCTTGTGAGTTATCTCCAGTAGATTCCAGGGGTGTGTGTGTGGTTTGATGGCCATGGATTAGAATAGCTTGGTTCGGCTGACCATGACTGGTGGTTGTTCTGGTCACACTGAACCAAAACAACACTATGTGAGTGAAGTAGGCCTAGTGTGTGTGTGTGTGTGTGTGTGTGTGTTTGCATGTGAGGAGACGCACACAAGACTCCCCATTGGCAAGATCACCAGTGGCTTCAGTATCTCTTGATTACAGTAAAAGCGCTGCCGCTGAGCTAACTAACTAGTTTCTAGTCACTCCAGTCATATTGACTTCTTAAGCCCTTTTTTGTGTATTATTTGTTTTTATTACATTCACGTGAGGATTGGCATGTTGAGAAGTTTAAGTAGCTGCTATGGCTATCCTAAAACACTCCCCACAGTTTACTGGTTGAGTGATTGTTTTCACCGTAGATAGCATGGGGACATTTAAAATAGGCCAAGTCAGGTTGTTTTCTATTGTAATCATTAACCCAGCCCCTCTGTAGACTTCACACATGACTACTACACTTACTACCTTTTGCAGGTACAGTACGTTGGCCTGTTGCTCAAATACTGTACCTATGACCAACAGAGAAACCGGTTAGTCAGTTGCATCAATGTGATGATCAAGTATGATCAGAGTTTTGAGTGGAAATCAACAGGTTGGCTTTGAACTTGAGAGTGGGAGCATGGGACCCTCACATGATGAAACTGTCATGGGCATCCCCCTCCCCTCTCATGTGACACTGGTGTAGGCACCACCTCTTTGTGTGCTTTTCCTCAACTGTAAGGGACCTGTTTTCATGCCTCCCAGTCTACCCACCTTTCTCACTCGTGACATTGTTGAATAGTTTAGAACAGACCCCTCTGAACTGTTCTCAAGTGCTCTAGTCACATGTACACGCATCTATTCATTGGTTGGATGCGATAGGAGTCATATGGTTGTCTTGTAGTATGCAGGCTCTTTTGGAGGGCACTTTTTGGAAGGTAGTCCACACACATGCTGGGGGACACTTAGGTGCCACACACTTCTGGCATGCATGTCCTCCGTCACAGACTGTTTGTGGGACAATCCTTGGCATGCCTTACGCTGCATTGTCACACACATACTAAATTAAGATTCCAGGACCTCTCATGATGTTTTCGCAGCTATTGTTAATAGCTTTTGTTCAAAGCTCACCTTCAAAGCACATCACTTATTTATTTACCAGCACAGTTGTCTTATTTATTGTGTTTATTTTGATGTATAGTGGGGTCGTGGCATGTCTGCATCATGCATGTCCATGTGTGTGTTCTGTGTCTTATCCATCAGCCCTCCATCTCCTTCTATAAGCAGTGGCCTTCCTCCTATCTCTGAGTCTCAGATGGGGAGCAGGAGCTCCAGGATGATGGATTAAACTGAAATGCCAGGAAAGCACTTTGCTATTGATTACAGCCTTCATTCTCCCCTAGCCTGCAGAGAGCAGAGCTGTATTTAAAGCTGCATAATTGAACCCCCTCCTCCCGATTGCTCCCTCACTCACTACTACACTTGTTTGTGTCTGCTGGCTTTGGACATTGAAAAATAACAGCGTAATAAAGTCCTTCCTTTGAAAGCTTTCTTTTGGAATCGAAGAAACAAACATCAGACATAACAACATTAGCAGTCAGCTTTATTTGATGAAGATGGAACAATTGTCATACTGTATTAGATCAACCATTGTAGGAAGTCTAGTTTATCTGTAGAACTTCTATGAGATTTTGGTTCACTATCAACTCTGGGTTAATGAGTTGCACTAATTGTCCAATTTGGCCCAACTTGATTTTACACTCAACCATGTTGCTTTTGCTGCTGCATCACAGTTGCCATTCATCTACTTACTCAGTTTCACACCGTAAACCATCGTTTGCTACGTCCTGACTCAGACACAGACTCCTTGCTCAGTCCAAACGCTACGACATGCCCACAGACATTCGTTGATTCTGTTTGGTAAAAAAAAAAATGATTGGCTGTGCCAGAGCCAGAACACACGTGTGGTATGTGGCTTTTGAAAATGTCATTGGCTTTTATACTCCAAATCAAGCAAAAATGTCAAAACATTGTCATGATACACTATACAGTGCATTCAGAAAGTATTCAGACCCATTGACTTCTTCCACATTTTGTTACGTTACAACCTCATTCTAGAAAAGATTTAATTGATGTGGGGGAAAAAAAACATCTACACACAATACCTCATAATGACGAAGCAAAAACGTAAACAACATTTTTAAATATTACATTTACATACAGTACCAGTCAAAAGTTTGGACACCTACTCATTCAAGGGTTTTTCTTTTTTTTGACTATTTTCAAAATTTTTATAATAAATTGAAAACATCAAAACTATGAAATAAGACCTATAAAATCATGTAGTAACCGAAAAAGTGCTAAACAAATCAATCTATAAAGTTCATTTGTGGAATTTCTTTAGCCAATCAGTTGTGTTGTGACAAGGTAGGGGTGGTATACAGAAGATAGCCCTATTTGGTAAAATACCAATTCCATATTATGTCAAGAACAGCTCAAATAAGCAAACAGAAACAACAGTCCATCATTACTTTAAGACATGAATGTCAGTCAATCTGGAACATTTCAAGAACTTTTTAAGTTTCTTGAAGTGCAGTTGCAAAAACCATCAAGCTCTATGATGAAACTGGCTCTCATGAGGACCGCCACAGGAATGGTAACTCATCTTTGGGTCTTCCTGTCTCAGAAATTGTAGCCCAAATAAAGTTGCATCACAAAGTTCAAGCAACAAACACATCTCAAAATCAACTGTTCAGATGAGACCGTGTGAATCAGGCCTTCATGGTTGAATTGCTGCAAAGAAACCACCACTAAAGGACACCAGTAATAAGAAGAGACTTGCTTGTGCCAAGAAACACGTGCAATGGACATCAGACTGGTGTAAGTCTTTTGGTCTGATGAGTCCAAATTAGAGATTTTTGGTTCCAATCGCTGTGTCTTTGTGATATGCAGAGTAGGTGAACAGATGATTGCCGCATGTGTGGTTCCCACTGTGAAGCAAGGAGGAGGTGTGATGGTGCTTTGCTGGTTACACTGTCTGTTTTTTATTTAGAATTCAAGCCACACTTAACCAGCATGGATACCACGGCATTCTGCATCCCATCTGGTTTGCACTTAGTCCGACTATCATTTTTTTTTTTAACAGGACAATGACCCAACACACCTCCAGACTGTGTAAGGGCTATTTGACCAAGAAGGAGAGTGATGGAGTGCTGCATCAGATGACCTGGCCCCCACAATCACCTGACCTCAACCCAATTGAGATGGTTTGGGATGAGTTGGACCGCAGAGTGAAGGAAAAGCAGCAAACAAGTGCTCAGCATATGTGGGAACTCCTTCAAGGAAAAGCATTACAGGTGAAGCTGGTTGAGAGAATGCCAAGAGTGTGCAAAGCCGTCATCAAGGCAAAGGGTGGCTACTTTGAAGAATCTCAAATATAAAATATATTTTGATTTGTTTAACATTTTTTTTGGTTACTACATGATTCCATGTGTGTTATTTAATAGTTTCGATGTATTCACTATTATTCTACAATGTAGAAAATAGTAAAAATAAAAACCCTTGAATGAGCATATGTGTGTCCAAACTTTTGACTGGTACTGTAAGTATTCAGACCCTTTACTCGGTACTTTGTTGAAGCACATTTGGCAGCGATTACAGCCTCGTCTTCTTGGGTATGACCCTACAAGCTAGGCACACCGGTATTTGGGGAGTGTCCTATTCTTCTCTGCAGATCCTCTCAAGCTCTGTCAGGTTGGATGGGGAGTGTAGCTGCACAGCTATTTTCAGGTCTCTCCAGAGATGTTAGATTGGGTTCAAGTCCTGGCTCTGGCTGGACCACTAAAGGGCATTCAGACTCCTGCTTTGTCTTGGGTTTGTGCTAAGGGTCGTTGTCCTATTGGAAGGTGAACCTTCATCCCAGTCTGAGAACCTGCTCCAGAGTGCTCAGGACTTCTTCAATGATCTCTCTGTACT
The DNA here is from genome assembly GCA_030435695.1 of Brachymystax lenok tsinlingensis. Lineage (NCBI taxonomy): Eukaryota > Metazoa > Chordata > Actinopteri > Salmoniformes > Salmonidae > Brachymystax > Brachymystax lenok. The sequence continues at coordinate 13,857,510 of CM059808.1, read as the reverse complement.
TTGCTCTGTTAATTTTTCCCTCAATCCTGACTAGTCTCCCAGTCCCTGCTGCTGAAAAACATCCCCACAGCATGATTTCTGCCACCACCATGCTTTACCATAGGGATGGTGCCATGTTTCCAACAGTTGTGACGATTGGCATTCAGGCCAAAGAGTTCAATCTTGGTTTCATCAGAGCAGAGAATCTTGTTTCTCATGGTCACTGTCCTTAAAGTGCCTTTTGGCAAACTCCAAGCGGGCTGTTGTGCCTTTTACTGAAGAGTGGCTTCCATCTGGCCACTCTACCATAAAGGCCTGATTGGTGGAGTGCTGCAGAGATGGTTGTATTTCTATAAGGTTCTCCCATCTCCACAGAGGAGCTCTGTCAGCATGACCATCGGGTTCTTGGTCACCTCCCTGACCCAGGCCCTTCAAACCGATTGCTCAGTTTGGCTGGGCGGCCAGCTCTAGGAATAGTCTTGGTGGTTCCAAACTGTTCCATTTTGAAAATGATGGAGGCCACTGTGTTCTTGGGAACCGTAAAGGCTGCAGAAATGTTTTTGGTGCCCTTCCACAGATCTGTGCCTCGACACAATTCTGTCTCGGAGCTCTACTTACAATTCCTTCAACCTCATGGCTTGTTTTTTTCTCTGACATGCACTTTCAACTGTGGGACTTTATATAGACAAGTGTGGGCATTTCCAAGTGTATGCAAACACACGGTAGATTTCTTCTGCACAATCTATTTGGGTTGTGTATCAGGGTTCCAGGAATAAGGTTTGTTAGAAAAGCCAAACATCCGATTTTAGGGATGAGAGGAAGTTCCTTTATTAATACACAGTACTCTGCATGATTTCTGAGGGAGGGGGAAAGCATGGAGAGTCAAAGTCAACTTTTATTACTTAAAAGGCATTTGAGTAAAGCTGTAATGTTTCCCCTTAAAACTAGTTAGGGAGCGGCGGCAGTGTTGGGAGTTTTGGAGAGTCTGGCGTGCCCAAAGTAAAATGCCTGCCACTCAAGCCCAGAAACTAGGATATGCACATAATTAGTACTATTGGATAGAAACACTCTCTGAATTTTCTAAAACTGTTAAAATAATGTCTGTGAGTATAACAGAACTGATATGCCAGGCGAAAACCCGAGCAAAATCCATCCGGAAAAAAGTTTTTTTGTGACATGCCTTCTTTTCCTGAATTCCAGCTCCCAGGTTGCAGTACCTATGGCTTCCACTAGATATCAACCGTCCTTAGAAAAAGGTTTGAAGAGTTTGTCTTAAATACTAGACGAATACAGAAAGTTTTTCCAAGTGGAGTGACGAAGTGATTTCTGTCTGTGGCGTGAGGGACCCGGGAGCGCGCACCTCAGTATTTTACTTTACTATCATTCAGGATATTATCCGTGTAAAATATAATAGTTAATATACATAATAGTGTAGCTAAGGATCGATTATAAACTATGTTTGATTTGTTTAGACAAAGTTGAGAGGTATATTATTTGTCTTGTATAATGGGACGATTGAACAGTGGATTTTCTGAACAGAACGCGCCAACCATGGATATAAATAGGATATGGATATAAATAGGGACTTTTTCTAACAAAAGGAACATTGGATGTCTTGCTCCTAGAGCTGTGTTGTAAGGGATAGAGTGGCGGAGGGCTGGCTCAGAGGAAGGGGAGGTGGGGATGTGTGTGTGATGTGAGCCACTGCTCTAGAATTCCATAAAAGTCTTCTGGGGAGCAGGAAATGACTTCCAGGGTTTGGCATGTGGACGCTGCAGTGCCGTCATCCCAATACCTCCTGCTGCCTGCGTCAGCTCTTTCCCCCTCTTTTCTTTCCGTCTTTAGTTCACTTTCTTTCTTGTTGCCTGCCATCAACTACTCCCTTCTTGGAAAATATATTGCGTATGAGGAACCTGCGCCCTATTTCTTTTTTGGGGGGGCGTTAGTTAGCGATTGAGACGTATTGGCCTTAACCAACTGACATTTTTGTAACTGGCTGTTTCTGAAAGACAAAAACAATAGCAAATTGTTGTGGACCTATAAACATTGTTTGAATTCAATGTTTTGCATTTACTTTTTCCCGAACCTAAATATGCTGCATCGTCCCCGAATTCTGAAACATTGTCTACTCAGATTTCTTTTTTTTCAACTACAGTAGGCCAATTTACAGTGGTAGCCTATACACATCAAATACAAAAGACCAACTGTCTGTTTACCTGTTAAATTCTACTGTGTTATAAACCGTCAACCGTGCTCCCTTTCGGATGCATAGATCAAAAACTTGAAATGATATTAGCCTATATAATAGGCCCAATTAAATTTATGCGCATGGTAATTTGTTATATGGCTACTTGGGGAATATGAACTCATCATTGCCGGAAAAGGTGAGGAATTTATTCTGCAATGGTTATGATATATGTATTATGTTTCTAAATGAAATATTGTCTTCTTGAGAAATGCAATGCAATGTTTATAAATGAGGCCCCAGAGAAAGATGGTCTTTGTTTGACAATGGTACGGACGGGGGGGTTGTGAGGAAACGGATGCGATTTATCACAGGATGTGACTTCCTGTGTAATTTTGTTTCTTAACCTCCCCTCCACTCTCCTTGTGTTTAGGGGCTTTCTGGACGGATGCAGAGCCTTCCCAGAATTGTCTTTGGTTTGGAGTAAGGGTCTTTGCTGCCTACATAGAGAAAGATTATCAGATGGTCTCCCTTTCTTCCTAAAGAGCAGGAAATATCTCAAATCTCCCGCATTATTAGCTGTACATGCTTCATCTTCCCTATCGTGTTGCCATGACTCACAAATCAGAGGTAACACAGAGATTGAGTCGTGACTGTGAAGCAGCCTTGTCCATTGGTCAGAACCCTTCACAACCACAGAGAGAGAGAGAGAGAGAGAGAGATGGCCTGACTGAGCCAGGCGATAGCCCCACTCTGCTCTAATCTATCATGCAGGAAGTAGTTAGGCTAAGTAGCAACCCTGGCCTGCCCAGAGCTTTCCTGTTACAGTAGCAAGATCCTGCTGGGATTTAGTCTCCATATGTCGTCGCCCCCCCAACACACACACTTTGTGGCCGCCACCACCCCCGAGAGGTCTACTCTCAGAATCACAAAAATGTTGCACAACCACCACCTTGTCAAAAGCAGAGCACTACACTACAAATTGTGTTTAATTCCCCATATCGAGCCTAAATCTAAATGCAAAATGTTTCCAAAGATGGCAGAGAGATCTAGAACTCAGTTCCCTTCTCTCCCTCCCTTAAGCTAGCTAATTGTCGGTTCTGGGACCGTTCTGCTTGCTGTTTAAATATCCAGCTGCTTTCTCAATAAGCTGTAGTAGTACAGTTAACTGTGTACATATTGCTGGATTTATAGTTTTTTTGTGTAATTATTGTCATGTGTTCAATGTGTTTTTACTACATGCTGAAAAATGAATTGCCCCCTGGGGAAAATAGACTACTTTTAATTATGTTTGGCATCTCAAGCATGCAGTGGAAAGGCCTTACATGGCTCCTCCTTTTGGAATCTGATACTGTTGTTTTTGTTGTCCCCGACCTCTGTCCTCTCCCAGTGCTGCCTGGTGGCTTGGCTGTCGTCTGTCCTTACACCCAAGGAAGAAGCTGTATGCCGGCCACATTGTCGGAGAAACACCAAGCACCTGTGGGTCAATGGAGTAAACCGATATTGTTATTGTTTTATTGCCTAGCCTACGTTCCATTCCAAAACCCTGTCACCTCCCCCTCTATCCTCATTTAATCCCTTTTACGGATCAGAAACAACTGGCGAAGAATTAAAGTGGCAGTCCACAGTTGAAACAATACCAAAGCAGCCACCCCACCACTGTTTTGGTAAAACGCTGCGGGATTGGGCTGGAGAAACAACTTTCAAATTCATGGACTAGCTATGTACTTACCGTCTGCCTATTCCCTGTCCCTCTTATTTGGGTGAGGTGTGGCAAGGAGCAATCACTGGTTTACCTGGGTAGGGAGTTGCTAGCATAACAAAAGGTTTCTCTGACAGAAGGGAACAGCTGAGTGGGATGGCTAGTTTGGCTAGGGCCTATTGAAAAGAGCTAGGCCTACTTTCGAGATTGCGGCCAAGGCTATGGGTGTTTTGATACTTTTGCAAAGGCGGGTGTGAGCGACGCAAGTTTATGGTTTCTCTGAAAATTACACTGGTCAGGGATTGGGGGGGACATCACATTAGCATGATGGATTGTCCGTGAGTATGGCAAATCTCCCATCTCCGATGCCTTGGGGGATGTATGGATGCCTTCTCTCTCGCTCTGCTACGTTTATCCTGGGCTAGAAAATTGACTGGCGTGATCACAGGACTGTGGGGCCTGACTCTGAACCCAGCAGGGTAATTGTATAAAGCTGTGTCCGGGTGAAGCACCCCCATTGTTTTGCTGTGTTTGGATTATGACACCAATGGATACAAACTATCAGTCTCGGAGGAGTGAGTGAGCCTCTCGTTTGTTATCTAATAACCCCCTCAGCAGCAGAGCTCTGGATCTCCCCCATCTCTCTGTTACAGACCTGACTCACAGTGAATCCTTGGGGTCATGGTATAAGGGATTCTGAAGTTGGACACATCTCTCTATTTCTGTCTTTCTTTCTCTCTGTCGCTGTCTCTCTCGCTGTCTGTCGCTGTCTCTCTCGCTGTCTGTCGCTGTCTCTCTCGCTGTCTGTCGCTGTCTCTCTCGCCGTCTGTCGCCGTCTCTCTCGCCGTCTGTCGCCGTCTCTCTCGCTCGCTCTCGCCGTGTCTCGCTCGCTGTGTGGCTCTCTCTCTCGTTGTGTCTCTCGCTGTCTCTCTCTGTCTTCAGGGAATTAATGGTCATGGGATGTTCCTCAGGCTATGACAATCATATACTGTACATATCTGGCAGTAATGTTTGTGGTTTCTACCTCACCCAGAATAATTCCCAGCTTTATGTCATTAGTAAATTAACAGAAGTTGGGAATTGATTGGGGTATTTGGGAGGATTACTCACAGAGGAAAAAGTGAATTTCTGTCTCCTCTGTCGTGCAGTGACCACATAGACACTCCTCTTTGGGTAGACATTACTTTTTGTGTTTCCCTTTTTTTATAGCCAATTGGTGGTCTGAGCCTGTACATGGTCAGAATCTATCTCTGTTTTGTCTCTCTGAGAGAGTAGAGATATACTGCTAATTTGTATTCTCTTTTTGTGGTAAAAATAGCTATTTAGTTTATTCTGTGTTTTTGTTTCATTTTCTCAATTTTCTCATTTCTGTAACAATTTGATTAATTTCCCTGTGTGTTTGGATAATAGGGTTGTTTAGTGTTTTTAACAGCTGGCGTAGGGGACTCTTTTCAGGGTTCAGCTCTTGGGTTTCCAGTGCTTTGAATTGTTTTGGTGCTTAATTTCAAATGGTGCCAAAATGTTGGTGTCCTTCTCTTTATATTTACAATTAAAGGGAATCTTCCGAGTTCCGCTCTGCATGCATTATTTGGTACTTTCTTTTGGATATTTAGGATATATCTGCAGAATTCTGTATGTAGATTTTATATAGTTTTTTTTCTCCCAATGCTTATATTCGTAATTACCAATTGGACCTATTGGTCTGTCTCTCTCCCTATTTCTCTCTTGATCTGTGTTTCTCTCCCTCTCAGCTCTAACCCTAGCTCTGAGCTTATCCTGGGACTCAGGTAGCTCATTGGGTCTTCTACATTGATTCTCCCTCACCATAACACACAGTGCATCTTTGGGGAAAGCCTGGGTGAGCCTGCAAGGGAAATCCTCCAGGATACTCCTGGCTCCACCTCTAATCCACAAGCTGCTGCCTGGCTGAATGCTGAGCATGGGCTCTCTGCTAGCATCTAGTAGCATCAGGAGCATGCTTAACCATGTACAGTAGCTAGGGCCTTTAACTGGAACGTGTCTGTCTGTCTCCTCCTGACCTGGTCCTGTTGAGCAGGGTCTTTTAGCAGGTGTCCCAGAGGGAGGGTTAGTGTGCCTGGCAATAGGATCATCAGGATGGCCTGTCTTGTCCGTCTGGATACTTGTGTCTTCAAAAAGTATTCACACCTCTTGACTTTCTCCACATTTTGTTGTGTTACAAAGTGGGATTAAAATTGAGTTGTCTTTTTCAAAATACTCTGTCAAAGTGCCAACATTTGTAAAAACCCCTGAGTCAATACATGTTAGAATCACCTTTTGGTAGCGATTAGTCTTTACGAGCTTTCCATACCTGGATTGTGCCCATTATTCTATAAAAAAAATATTCAAGCTCTGCGGAATTGGTTGTTTATCATTGCTAGACAAACATTTTCAGGTATTGCCATAGACTTTCAAGCAAATTTAAGTCAAAACTGTAACTCGGCCACTCGGGAACCTTCACTGTCTTCTTGGTAAGCAACTCCAGTGTAGATTTGGCCTTGTATTTTAGGTTATTGTCCTGCTGAAAGGTGAATTAATCTCTGTGTCTGGTGGAAAGCAGACTGAACCAGGTTTTCCTCTAGGATTTTGCCTCTGCTTAGCTCCATTCTGTAGTTTTTTTTTATCCTGAAAAACTCCTCAGTCCTTAACGATTACAGGCATGCTTATAACATGATGCAGCAACCCCTATGCTTGAAAATATGGAGAGTAGTACTAGCATGTTTTGGAATATTTTTATTCTATTCTTCCTTGTGAACTAACTAATGTTGCATGGTATGCAGAAACTTTGGTACTTTTCCAATACAAAAAACCCCGGTTTGGTGCCAGAATTTGTGTTACGTTTGGTACTTCTGTCAAATGTCTCACGTGATTGAGAGGATCAAGTCTGTCTGTCTCAGTGCAGCCCCATTATAGCACATAGAGCCTTCTCCACTTAATTCATTGCTAGAGCTGTCTTGGCTGCATTAGCTACCCAGTCCCCACTCATGCTGCACAGAAGTTAACACACTTGAATAATATATATAATATAGCACTGCATATAGAAATGTCGAAACTGTTCCTCACTGTTTGCAAAACAACGTCCATACAGGCTAGAACATTTTTTTTACAATGCAAGACCATACCGGTAGCTTCCAGCTTTAATTGTAGGCTAAATTTCCTTGCTAGTTTACAGATTAATTCACTACCCTAGTACTTAACGCAAAATATGCAGAATTTTAAAGCTGATTGTCACCAAAAACATAATTAATTAACTTAGTCTCCCTCGCCACCAAAAACTCATTCACTTCTTTGTCTTCCTTTGCCTCCCATCTGGTTTACACTAGATTCCATGTTCATGGCTAGAAGGAAACCAGATTTTGCCAAATGAATGTCAGATTTGTCTTTCCGGAGCAGGTTAGGAGAATAAGGTTAGGAAAAGGGTTAGTTAGCTAAAATGCAAAAATTAAAAAGCTGGATCCATTATCAGATAAAGCATTAGCAACTTCAGCTTCTGTGAAAAGGGATACAAAGGCTATACCATATGTATATTTATGTTAATGCATGATACACTATTACAGAACACTCTGATTGGCTATTGGCAGCTCTGGCCTGCTCTTCAGAAGTGTAATGCTAAGTTCACCCCAGGTTAAAATAGAGACCCATTTAGAAATAAGGTTTGAATGTGTTTTACAGCATTAGTACAAAGGAAACTCCAGAGGGATATGGTAAGATAGATCTGTTCCAGTCATCAGCTGATGTTTATTGTATGTGTTGTTGATGTACTCTTCGGATTTCTAGGAATACTTAAAAAATGCATCCTTCCTTCATTGAGGGAAGATCTATACGAGACGCTGTATCTCTACAGACCTACTTTGATAATTTGAATCAGCTGTGTAGTGCTAGGGCAAAAAAACAAAACTTGCACCCCTTGGGATCCCGAGGACCGAGCTCAGGAAATGCGGTCTTTGATTGTATGCGATCTTGTGTGGTTACGAATGTGTACAAAGTGTTGCTCAGTTTAATCAGAACTCCTCAGTCAATATCTGAAGATCTCTCCTAGTCTTACCATAACATGTTTGCCTGCGTGCTTTGCTCCAATCTTTTCACCAATGCCTTTTCTGACGTACATGGATATTTACAACATAGCTCTGGATTGTGCATCCCCAGGCTATTGAACGCAGTCTCACAGTAGCATCTCACACTGCAACACCATGTAATGACATTTTACATACATGCCACAGTTTGTCACCACTTCTTAACATTTTAAACTGCAAATTTTTTTGGCGGTTTTCTGTTAAAACTATAAGGAAGATTGATAAAGTTCCATGTGAATTCACAATGCAGAATATGGTCCTATTTCATTATGACCGCTAGGGGGAAATGAAGTTATATCTACTGCAGTTGAGTTGCCACTTGCTGTTGTGTGTTGTGTGTCCGATTTGTGATCATTCGAGGGAAAGTGTTTTGGCCAAAATAAGCATTGAGACGATGCCCACTTGCTGTCCAAATTGCCACTAGCATGCTAGTAGATACCATAGACTTCCAGTCATTGCACTAAAGCAAGTTAGCATTGGCTTGCGAAACTAGCTTTTGATTTCTATCATATAGCCTACAGTAGCCTACATGTGATGTTCAATGCAGGCATACATTGCGTGAGACTTTTAATAACGTTTTTACATTATGAAGGGCTTGACATTAATTAATGATTTTTTTTTACTTGGTCTGTCAAGCCATGGGCCAAATAGTTGACTAAATTGTATTGTGCTGTATGATGCAAGAAACCACTTTACAAAATAAAAGTAATTATTACCATACAGAGAATTAGACAATAAAGGCTACCCCTCTGCCTATTGGCTTATTTGCACATTGTCTCAAAATACAACACTACCGCTTTAATTAAGACATTTAAGCTTTTTTAACTGACTGGCTTTTCAAAGACAGCTTGAAATGTAGCCTTCACGTTTTGTGCTCTTGTAGGAATCAGTAACTCCCCATTGCTGACCTATGCTTATCTATAACTCAGCTAATAAATCGCTAACTAGCAAAGAATATCAACAAATGTGCTGATCTGAAAAGTGCTCGTGGGCTACCCCCGGCAATAGAATTAGACTCTGTTGCGCTCTGGCTCTGCCTACAACAAAATCATAGACTCAATCTGCAAAGTTAGATTTGTTTTGGTTTGTTGTGTTGACAAGGGACTGATATAATGTTGATTTGATTTATACAGTGCAAACTAATGGGGTGGACTCAGTGAAGTTCAAACTCTTGCGTCTCTGCAAGGCCTTGCATTTCTTAGAGGGAACATTTCTCAGAGGCAACCTGGAACATTTCCCAGTCCGCGTGATCAAAACAATCTTGAAGCATAGATTCCAATTGGTCAGACCAATGTTGAACAGTCCTTACCACGGGAGATTCCTGTTTAAGTTTCTGCGTATAGGTGGGGAGGAGAAGAATGGAGGGGTGATCTGATTTGCTGAAGGGAGGGTGTGGGGGAGGACCTTGTAGCTGTCCCGGAAGGGAGAGTAGCAATGATCCAGGGTCTGTGTTGCGTGAATAGCAGAGAGAGCATTTCGGTAGCGTTTTCCTCAGATTTCCTTTATTAAAGTCCCTAGCTACAATAAATGTGGCCTCGGGATATGATGTTTCCAGTTTGCACATAGTCCAGTGTAGCTTGTCACTTATTTATGATAGTTTGACCGCATACTGATGAAGTTGTAGATGTTCCTAGCAGTCAGTCAGTACTTGAGCATGTTTCCAAAGCACCAATCGCTACGTTGTAATATTGGGTTGGCTAAAAGCACACCGCAGCAGACTCACAGAGCTGGCTGTTTGCTGCTGTCACTTGCCTTTCTCTGCCATTTTTCCAACTTAACGACAATGACATGCGGAGTGCTTTATATCTAGGGCCTTATGAAATCCATTAAAAAAAATCTAAATTACGTAGTGGTTTTCTCCCAAATTCCTTTTCAGTTTTAATTTTTCTGTGTTGTAGAATTTACATTAATTTTATCATCAGAAAGTCTAATAATGTGAATGAATAAAACGTCAACAATTTAATAAGATATAACAGTACATTTGTAATGACGCACCACATTGCACTATTTTTTTTATCAAGGCAAGTGCTTCAATACAGAGTTCTAAGTTTCATTATAAATGAAAAAAAGTTATGCAAGAATCTAGGCAACAATGCAGCAAGCAATAGGCAAAACCTAGAGTTATACTTATGTAAATCGTTGCATTCATTGTTTTTGTAAAATAAAGTGCTTCACATAAGTGTTTCATTATAAATAAAAAAGATGAATGCAAGAATCTAGGCAATAATGCAGCAATAGGCAAAACCTATGGAACTACCTTATGAGCTCTTATATCTGTCCATTGGAAGTTTTCCATCTATCACAGACCTCTCCATTGAAGTACATGGTTGTCAGTGTCTTTGTGTTGAGCTCGGTGAGCGCCTCTCGCTTGTCTGTGAGTAGAGTCTTGTATTTGCTGAAACTCCTCTCACAGTCGACTGAGCTGACTGGGAAGTAGATGTAGGGCACTGCCACTTCTGCAACTCTTGGGAATCTCGCGCTCAGGCCCATCCAGTAATCAGCAAGCTCCAAAGGAGGTGGGGGCTCCCTGGACACACAGTGCTGATAGGCAATCCATTCTTCACTGAGCTCTGTTGATGGGCTTGCCATGCGTTTCAGTTGTGCTTCAATCTGCTTTTCCATGGCTGGAGCCTGCATAGGATCAAACACCCTAGCCAGTCTGTAGACTTCTCTGGCTGGATGTGTGTCTCAGTGCTTTGAGAACTTTGTGAAGGCCAAGTGGAATGCATCATGGAGATGGTCCAATCCCCATCTTTCTCAATAGCTCATTGGTCTTGGCACCATACCCATATGTTTTTGCCGTTCCATTCACTAGGTAAGAGTCCAGATCCTCCATGACATTGTATGCAGACACTGCTGTGGGATGGTGGGTTCCTTCCAGGATTGACAGAGCAGTCATCAGTTTGGAGCAGCCCTCTGAGATGGTTAGCTTAGGGGCCTGCACCTTCTCCTCTGTTTCCAGCTGGCTGAGGGTGTTTGTGACTGCCTGGGATGACTTTTCTGCTAACAAAAACTTTCTGTACAAATGAACATGCTCCGCCTCAAACCAGCTATTCCATCTGGAGCTCACTGCTTCAGGAGGAGCCTTGGCCTTCACAAACTCCTTCATAATGAGGACGCTCACCCATCTTCTCTTTCTGCCAGGCTTCTTGAAGAAGACAGATCTCATCCATGTCGCAAGTGATGCAACTTCAGAGAAGTATTTGTAATGCTGCCAGGTCTCACCCACCAGATTGATGACATGGCAGAGACCGGTTACATGGACACTGTTGGGCATCACTCCTTTCAGAACCTCCTTGCATGCCTTCAGGCAGTAGGAGGCATTATCTGTGACCACTGCCCAGGCATCATTCAGGTTCAGATCGTTGCTGTGGAGGGAGGCTAGTATAGCTTGGGGAAACGTTGAGTAGTTGCATCCGTACATGAAAATGCACCAGAAAGTACTGGTTTTCAACACCTGCAATGAAATAATATTGTGACAAAATAATGTATTTAAATTTCAAGTGTAAACACAATATAGATACAGTGATAGTTAGCTAGATGGAGAGGCAGACAGCTGCTGACAATATGCATCGCTATATTTCACCACGATAGCTCATCGTTTGGAATACCACTATTTACATGCGGACAATTCACAATGCAGATTCACAATGTAGGCTATTGCAACGGTATATTAATAGGCTGTTAACTCACCAATGACAATGTTTAGAATGCTGCAATCCCCTCTCGTCAACAACCACCGCAAACTTCTTCCCACTGACCTTTTGTAGAACGGAAGTCATATGTTGGTCGAAATCACGGGGCAAGTGAGTTTGACGGAGGCTGCTCTTATTTTCGGTTAACACTCCTCCCTGTTTGCAATGCTTCACTAGAAACTGAGGTAGCTTTCTTAGCTTTTCTAAGGGGATGTCAGACTCAGCGCACACGGCCACAAAGTCCTGAATAAATTATTGTCTTGAATCTGCTGATGCGCTAGTAATGGTTGTTTTGAAGAGGCATGCTCTGGCTAACACAGTGCTTTTCCTTGTTCTTCAGATGGGCTTTCGACTTTAATTGGTGATCATACATTTTTATGGGTCCAATCAATAGTATGTCGACAGAATTTGCAAAACAGCTTATCGCCTGACTCGTGATAGTCTTTTGGGTATTGCTCTTTGAATTTAGGGGTTAGGGTCGAATTCTTTCTGGGTTTTTTGACAACTTGGCCATCTGACGGCATCTTCGACATGTTTCTCAAAGTGACAGTCAAGTTGTGAGGTGACGTAAGGGTCCCACCCACGCACGACCGGTTACTACGGTTACTACAATAATTATGCCTACTTTAGATTTCACATTTTGGAAAATTCTGCAATATTCCACGTTTTACCGTTAATTCAATTTTTATTACCAAATTCCACGATGCCGTCTGCGTTTCCACATTGCGGAAATAATTTGAAATATGCACATCTCCTACTAACGTTTTCCTTGATGATGACGATGATCGGGACCTGTTAGTGGTAGTTTTGTGAAAGAAGTGCTGTGATTTACAGTTTGGAAGAAAAAAACATTGTTTTTCAGTTTGTTTTTTTCTTAACATTAATGTCACAATTTTGTTAAAATATTTAGACGTTAACACCCCTAGTCACCACCTCTCCCTATCAGCTTCCTCGTAATCATGTAACTTTTGTGACATGAAAATCATAGCACTATTTAGGCTATAGATAGATAGTATCAGAAACTAGGAGTACAATAAAAGACTGTGCTCTAAATGCCATACTACTACATACCATGTATGGTTAAGCTAATGGAATGACTGTCTACCAGCTGGTCAATATGGACCTTCTTTGTTCCCTCCCCCTACTCCAAAGACACAGTCAGGGTATATTTACAAAAAGGAGCTCATGTTATAGCAGGCAATGCGATTAAATGTTGCCATAATATCAATTTACTTGATTCGATAATGAATTTTTCATAATTTTATGTTGCAACTTCACCACACTAGTGGTACATTGTGGTACATTATGGTACTATTTGGCCATGTATATGTGACTCAAATGGCTGCTTTTAAAATTAATATACAGTAAAATACATTCTACCTGTGGACTGGATGTAAAGTGTTGTCAATGTTTCCAATAGCAGTCAGTGAGCTGGAGGCCATGAGGGGAGGACAGCCATGTTGTTGTATGTGATAACATTCTGCTCGCCTCACACCACTAGTCTACACCTGAGAAGTCAGTCGCCAGGGAAACGCACGTCAGCGCACAGCGTGACGTGACCAAACCTTTCCCAGGGTGTAATGATGTTATCAGCCAATGACAAATCTGTGTGTTTGTAAGAAGATATTGCGCATTAATATGTTTGTTGCTATGAATATCGTGTGTGTGTGTGTGTGTGTGTAAGAAACGGTCTTGGAAAGGCTTAATCCATTACAAAGCCATCAGGAATAGAGCAGAGCAGTCATGTTTCTCTAGAGAGGCAGAATAATCCTAGTGCTCTATGTTTGACAATAAGGAGATTCAGATCATTTAAGGCCATTGGGTTCACTGGGCCTGATTCTGGGCCTTACTCTAGGGCTTCTTATCAAGTTAATCTCTGATCCTAGATCAGTCTTCTACAGACATGAGACTGTTGTTGTTGCTATTCTTTAACCACTAAGTTGTAATGTAGTTTGTGAGGGTCAGCTAGGGTTGCATCAGTCAATAGGCACAGAATGGTAGGGGGTTCTACTTGAGGTTGCTCAATGTTAATTTGAACGTTTTTCCCGTTTGGCTTTGACCCTTCTGACATGACACAGCCTACACCATGACCATTTCAGCTTATGTTTTGAAATTGAAATGTCTGGCCTGTCACGAATGTCAGAATTGCTTATGTCTACTTTTATAGGCGTTGTAAACTCTAACAGAAACAGTGTGACTTCTAGCTTGGCAGCTGCCAACATGTGACAGGATAATGCACTTCCCTCTATCCTACTCCTTTCTCACTTTCGCTCTCCCTCCCTCTCTCTCCTCTGTCATACGGCTGGGCGATATGGCCCAAAAAATGTATATAGATATTTTTTTTCACACTTATGGGCGATTCACGATATACGGTATGAAAAATGCCATTTTGTTACAAATTTTACCAGAACAATGCACATCCACTAATAATGACCAACTTCTTGTAGCAGGCATTCTAGAACATTAACACCGGTCTCATAAAGCTCAAGCCCACGTGCTAGTGAGTAGCAAGCTAATCTTTATATTTCAAGTCTAGCCAACTTGAATCTATTTACTTGCTAACATGGTAGAACAGTTGAACTATTCTCAATATACCCTACTGTTTGAATAGTCTGCAACTGTTTGAACAGCATAGCCTGTTCACTTTAAGATATTGAAATCAAGTGGTCTATCTGAATAAGATGATTATTTCATTTAGTAGGTTCTGCTCTGTTCAACATTTTTCGAGACATAAAAAGGGTATTGTTAGAAAGGTTAAGTTCTCGTTTAGTGCAGTAAAATAATAGCGTTTCGGTGTCCATATGACCAATTCTGTTGGACCAAGTCTCAAATGCAAATGGCGAGTTTAAACTTCTTCCTCTCTGACAACGAACAGTTTATCTTTCATCTTTGTTGTGAGTGGCAGGGGGAGGGGCTTGGTGTCTGTGCCAGTGGGAAGGTGCACAGATGGAGCGAAGCAGACAAGACCAAAAAGACGCAACGCTAATAAAAACGAAGAAAAATGTAAACCTCGATTCTTGCAATACAGGCATTTAGAACATTGCGCTAAAACAGAAATATGAATTAATTTGATACATTGTCCAGCCCTACTCTGTCATCCCTTTCCCCTCCCCCTTGGGCTGGCCTTCATAAACATACCTAGGGTCCTAGTGTAAACACTACAGATACTCTGCCTGGGATGAAGAGAGGAGATGGAGAGATGAGAGGGAGGGCCTGATTCACAAATGACCTCAACTGGGCCTCCTAGCTGGGGACTGTTTAGAGCAAAGTCTGTAGATGTTGGTGGAAAGGAGACAAGTGTACAATGTCTTTGGAACAGCTGAGAGAGAGTATAGCTACAATATTTGTTCTTTGGATGTGCATAAAATCCCCTCCATTATGTGTCCATACTCATCATGAAACGAGATAAGAACCTTGTATTTAGAAGTTATTTTCCTGTAACACTTCTTTGTTTTTCCATTTCATATTTTTTTAAACCCATGCACTCCGTATGCTACCTTAGGCCTACTGTAACGAAGGCTGAATCAACAACAATGCGCTATCTTTTTTATCCTTGTGATTTAATAATATCATAACATTTTATTTATTGTTGAAAAAACAGATTACTTGTTTTTTGTTTAATTTGTTTAAAACCAAGCTTATTAGAATGATTCACTGTTCGGTAAGACGATTCCAATATGTACAGTACCAGTCAAGTTTGGACACCTACTCATTCCAGGATTTTTCTTTATTTTTTACTATTTTCTACGTTGTGGAATAATAGGGAAGACATCAAAACTATGAAATAACAAATGGAATCATGTAGTAACCAAAAAAAGTGTTAAACAAATCAAAATATATTTGAGATTCTTCAAAGTAGCCACCCTTTGCCTTGATGACAGCTTTGTACACTCTTGGCATTCTCTCAACCAGCTTGTTGGATTTAGAGTGGGCCATTATCATGCACCTGTTTCAGAACAGGGGCAGGGGGAAAAATACATGTCATCTATGCACTCAAATAGAGAATGGAGGATAGTTTTCCTGCCAGCCTGGTAGTCTATACTCCTGTTGTAAAGCGAAGCAATGTGCTTAATATGAGGAAAGTTGAGAAATCAATATAGTAGGCCTAGCCTATAGAAAACTGATGGGATGCTCTATTAAAAAGAGGCCATCACTCTGGTTTCTCATGCAATTGAATAGCCTATAGAATTGTTGAGCTCATGAGCACTAATGAAGTGTTTGATTTAATTTTTGAATTTATGCATTTATGTCAGAGTGATTAGATGGACAATAGGTTGCTAATTACCAGGCAGTTAGCAAGTTTGGTAGGATACTAATGACCATCAGCAGCATCGGAGCTTGGAGAAGCGTAGTTACCGTGACCAAACGGTCACGTGGAATTTGACTGCCGTCATGACTCGTGACTGTCGGTGTGGCCTCATTTGAGAAAATGGCCCTTGAAAGTTTTGGTGCACCTATTGGAGAGCTCTTCTTTGTCTACACCTATTCAGCATCGTTCACACTCCCTTAAGCCTTAGTCCCACCCATATATTTAAGGATTCACATGTGAGGCCATGTGCTAAACAGAGTGTAAGGTAGTGTAGTAAAAGAAAAAATATATATATTTATTTCAAGGCTGTGGTGAAAGTAGTAGCGTACATGAACCTTTTCTCACGTACCAACAAACGGGTGTGATCATTCGACAGTGGTCCCTGGAGCGTACGCTCAAAACTATTTGATCAGAACGCTTAGAATGTTTCGATTGACGCAACAGTCCGCATTTGAGCTAGCCACACAGTTTTTTCACAGAAACATTTTGCGCAAACAGTCCTTACAAAGTTATGTCCTGAATGTGACCAGTTTATTTTTGGATGTAATGTTCAGACATTCACAGAAGTAGCAACAGCATACACAATCATCCAAACCGGAAAATGTAAGCTACACTAGTCCTAGCGCTAACTGAGGAAATATTGATGTAACACAAGCGGTCATATTTAGAAATATGAATTAGCTAATAGCAATTATTATTTGTAATTAATCGCATCACAGGTGAACTCAACATTGCTCAAAATAATTTTGTAAAACACTTTCTAGAAATCGAAAGTGATCCGATGGTAGTTTGTGTGCGCCGCCATGTTTGTTTTTCGCGTCAAACAAAGAGAAGAGGAGACAAGATGAGATTGGTCTGTTTGCAGTATGCATGTTGAAGGGGTGTGTCGTCTACGGTCATTCACTTCACTTAATTCACTAATGGAAGTTTACCCGAAGATAAGTGAACCATTCCTTCACCTCATTATAACATCTTTGTTCTGACAGATTTTTACGTGACACCCAGAATGCATTGTATAATGTCAACAAACATGGCGCCACACTTAGCTGGCAAACAGCTTAGCATTAGCTCATTATAATCAGTACAACCTTCAAAAAGTATTTTACACGTCATAGGTGTCCATTACAATCTATGCAATAATCGGAATGCATTATTTGTCACCAGTACTTGAAAATGTGAATAAAACTGTAAATACATTATGCTCCATACATACTGTATGCTACAGTAGCAACGACAACACAATATACAGAAAAAAAGGCACTTACTTTGATAGGCACACACACATGTCCAAAGTTATTATTTGTAAGGAAAATAACAAGGAAGACAATGCGAGCACCAGCCAGAAAATTGGCCAATTTGTGCAAGACTGCGCAAATGTCTGCATACTTGATCTGAGGAAACATTGATCAAGTGCGTGGGCTCTCGTCGAAGAGAGAAGTTTGTCCGGCTCAGTAAAGCCTCAAACATAAATTGGCCAAAACGCTGAAATGGGCTACTTCTATGTGAATGAATGAATGAGGAGGCGGAACACACCTCAATTCAAACTGTTAGAAAATACAATATGTTCGAAAATAATTTGAAATTGACAAGTTGAAACAGCCTATAGATAATTAACCGGCAGTGCGTGGTAACTGTCATGTTGTGTAACAATCACATTTTGGAACAGTGAGTGCATTCTGACATCACGTGAATAAAACTTTTTACGCTGGCGACGTATGTTGTTCTTCACATTACCGTCTCTGGTAAACACACACTATATCAAATAAAATCTAAGTTTATTTGTCACATGCGAAGGAATGCTACAGTGCAATGGTTATTTGCATAGTAGCAATATAAAACAATAGATAGTCCAGATAAAAAATATTGTATAATTATTAGATGATGCCTACCCAGACACACTTCATGTGAAGGAAATGCTATAACCACCCCCCAGCCACATGGATGGGTAACTATTGTGTAGACATGTTAGCTACACATGTTCATGAAATACAATAGATGGCCGTAATCACCCCTGGCTTTTGTTTAGACATGTAGCTAGCGAGCTAAACAATGAACCATATTCCTAACCCACACAGTAGCAGTACAAACAGATTGTCATAGCTAGCCACCATGCATGGAATTCTGTAGTAGGAATCTGCACTTAGCTAAAGACTGAACCAACTAGGTTCAGTGTTAGCTAGCTAGCTAAGATTAGGATATAACTAGCAATGCAAATGGCTTTCTGAGATAAAATAATATTACCAATCAGACACAATGTTAGCTAGCAAGCTAATGTTCGCTATCTAGCTAACAGTACACTTTAACTTGCAATGAAAATTACTTTTTGACAAAATTAGAAACTTGTAATGTCTGAAAATGTAGGTAAACTCGTATACATGGTTGAATGCTTCACGGCAGACTGGAACCCCGTTTATTATCTAAGACGTCCTGTGTCGTTTCCGTTTTTTGTTTGTACTGCTTGGCCCGTCATGTGAAATCACTCCGGTTCACACTGACCGTGTTCAGAAAGTAGTCCATCACAACTTTTTCCCACTGAACTTTGTCGATAGCGGCTGCTAAATTCAGGGCAGCAATTTTCAGAGGAGTAGCAACACTTTTTGCAGTTCTCAATGGCTAACATTATGTCTTAGAAAAAACAGAGGTAGTAAGGGTTATCTACACATACCGAGCATACATGGCAGACCAATCTGGACTCATCTCTCGGCATGTCCAGCCCATCAATTATCTCAGCCAATAATGGCTAGCGGGAAGGTTCCTGTCTTTTTCTGTGGCTAAATTAACTAGGCTTGTAATGTTAACAATTTTATTTATAATTTCAGATGGCATACAGGTTTGTTATTAAGGCACAGAAGTTCACATGTTCCAGAAGGCATTTCTGCCCCAAACTGTTTTTTTTTTACATTCAAATACCTCTCCTGTGAAGTAGTGACGTGCGTCATATGCTTAGCTTCCTGAAATGGGACACATTTAGCAAAGATTGGATAAGTTTACATTTATTTTTTATTTAAGCTTTTCAACAAACTATAAGGGACTAACATTAGAATTGGAGTTGATTCCAAGATGATACACAAAAAACGTAAATACACAACTTGAAGCAACCACACATTTAGTTTAGCCATGGAGCATGTTCTGATTGGCCGGTGAGGGGCCAAGCCTCGACCTACCCAGCAACTGCGCCAATAATTGTGCTTGTGAAAATAGCTAAAAATATTTCTGACCCCCGAACCTATAGCGCTACCGCCCAGTGCTTAGATTGACTGACTGTTGCGTTAGGTTTGTTAAAATAGAGACCTGAACGTTAGAAAAGGAGGGGCTTGGTTGGTTTATAAACTGTTTGTGTTAAACGCGGCAATGCCATGGTCGTGATGGTGAATGAAAAGCACTGTTTGACAGCACTTACCAACTCAAATTACTCACATTAGTATGCAGACTACACACTCACTGTACAGAAAGCTGATAGATTGAAATGCACACGCGCACACGCACACCTCCTTTCAGAACATGTGCCCACAGAGTCCTTAAAACATTATTTCTACCACTCTACGACCTCCCTCTTTCCCTCCATCCATCCCCCACCACTCTTCCCAAGGACTCGGGGTCTGCATTTAATACACCCAATTACTTAGCCCCCCCCATTACGTCAGACCTGGCAAGCAGGCAGGTAGCATTTTTATCTGGGAGATGTCATTGGCCCCCTCTCTTCCCTCTCTCCTCTTTAGAGATTGAATTACCAGGTTTTTATTGAGGCTGCCTGACGGATATTTATAGGACCAGCCCTCTCCCAAGCACATCGCAGTGACGTCACAAAATAATAATTAAAATGCTGGCCAATGGGTTTTGGCAATGGGCGGGGAGGTTGGGACAGAACCTCCGCAGCAGCAGCACAACCCTCTGGGAAGTGGAAAGAAACTGACGCCATCCGGCGAGGGAGAACGACTACTGTACGTTGTATACATGTAGAGCCAAGAAGAACGGCTATAGCTACACATTGGACTGTGGTTAGACCTACATTGCCTAATGCATAGTCCGCTTGGTGCAAAAACACCAGAAATTGCTAGGTTGCTTGAGGGAAATTCTGAGGATAGCTATGAAAATACACCCGTGTCTATTTTCAATCTCCCTCTCTTTTCTCAGTTCAGCCATAACCAGACTTCAGAAATACACTAGTGAAGCTTGTTTAGGGATTGGGGCAATGAAGTTGTATGCCACACAGCTGAGGCATTAGAATGTGCTGGTGACAACTAGACCCCACATACACACTCTCCTGAATAGAAAGCTTGGATTGTTTACAGTTAAGTGCCAAATGAACCCCCTCCTTCCACATAGATAAACACTCCAAAGCAACAGCTTGACAAACAACTCCCTTACCTGCACAACACTGTGATCCATTCACCCAGACCAGTGGTTCCCAAACTTTTTATAGTCCTGTACCCTTCAAACATTCAACCTCCAGCTGCGTACCCCCTCTAGCACCAGAGTCGGCGCACTCTCAAATTTTGTTTTTTTCCTAGAGTGAGTTTTTCTCACAACCCGGCTCGTGGGAAGTGACAAAGAGCTCTTATTGGACCAGAGCACAAATAATAATCAATAATTTTGCACTTTATTTATCCATCTTACATATAAAACCTTATTTGTTCATCAAAAATAGTGAATAACTCAAAACAGGTTAATGAGACGTGCTTGAAATGATGCACATAACTCTGCAATGTTGGGTTGTATTGGAGAGAGGGCAAGGCCAAGAGCAAGGAATTACATTATCTTGGCGTTAACTTCTTAGGGAGCAGCTCCCGAGGTGACTGTTTTGGAGTGCCTAGCGTGCCCAAAGTAAAATGCCTCCCACTCAGGCCCAGAAAATAGGATATGCACATATTTAGTACCATTGGATAGGAAACACTCTGAAGTTTCTAAAAGTTTTGACACATTGCCTCATTTGGAACACCTCCCTTATGAAAATGCCCATATAAGGGAGTATGAATGCAGTACCTATTGCTTCCTCTGGATGTCAACAGTCTCGAGACACTGTTTTGATTCTGTTTAGATGCTTTAGATGGTAGAAGAAGAAGATTTAGGAAGTGGCCACACAGAAGTTAACAGTAGAGACTGCGCGTTCCTGGCTGGTGCGCTCTGTGGTTTTTTTCCTTTCTTATCACCCAGTTAAATTCCGGTTGAAATATTATACAACATATACATAAAAGTGTTCCTAAGGATACATTATCAATGATGTTTGATTGTTCTTGGACAAGTTTATAGGTATAGGTTGAATGAGTTCTCTTCATGTTTCAATGGACGCTGTATTTTCTTATCATAACGCGCCAACCAAACTGAGATTTATGGATATAATAAATTACTTTTTCTAACAAAAGAACCATGGATTGTCTTCGTTGGACACTTGAAGCCCTCAACAGAAGTTCTTCAAAAGGTAATTGATTTGTTTTCGTTGTGAAATGTATTTTGTGTGAACAGTGATTGCTAATGAATTTATGGTAATGGGAAAAAATATGTGAGGTGCTATCCTCAAACAATCAAATGTAGTGCTTTCGCCGTAAAGCCTTTTTGAAATCAGACAACGCTGTGATATTGCCAAGAAGCAGAGCTTTTGATGACTATGCAACACTTGTATATTGATAAATGTTTAATAATTCAAGTTTTGGATTTTGAATTTGGCGCCTTGCATTTCACCGGGTAGTGTCGGGAGTGGGGCTAGCGCCCCAGCGCTCCTTGCTGCTCCTTAAGAGGTTAATGGATTTCACCTTTGAGTTGTCTCGCTGAAATATTCTTACTCTTTTAAATGACTGCTCGACTTGAACTTGTTTAGTTGTTGGAAGTGTGCCCTTAGTATTTTTCAGCTTTTGTTCTGTGTAGCGCTGTATTTTTCGTGGCTTCATTACGGCAGCTACTTACATTATATAGGTATGCCCGTCAGCTTTGACATCGGTTTTGCACATCGGTGTTAAACTAGACATCGGGCCGATGGCGATGTTGGCATCTTTAGCTAATATCGGCCGATTCCGAATATGCTTACTGAATAATAACTTATATATAATCGTGGCCAAAAGTTTTGAGAATGACACAAATATTAAGTCTGCTGCCTCAGTTTGTATGATGGCAATTTGCATATACTCCAGAATGTCATGAGTGATCAGATGAATTGCAATTAATTGCAAAGTCCCTCTTTGCCATGCAAATGAACAGAATCCCCCAAAAACATTTCCACTGCATTTCAGCCCTGCCACAAAAGGACCAGCTGACATCATGCCAGTGATTCTCTCGTTAACACATGTGTGAGTGTTGACAAGGCTTGAGATCACTCTGTCATGCTGATTGAGTTCGAATAACAGACTGGAAGCTTCAAAAGGAGGGTGGTGCTTGGAATCATTGTTCTTCCTCTGTCAACCATGGCTACCTGCAAGGAAACACATGCCATCATCATTGCTTTGCACAAAAAGGGCTTTACAGGCAAGGGTATTGCTGCCAGTAAGATTGCACCTAAATCAACCATTTATCGGATCATCAAGAACTTCAAGGAGAGCGGTTCAATTGTTGTGAAGAAGGCTTCAGGGCACCAAAGAAAGTCCAGCAAGCGCCAGGACTGTCTCCTAAAGTTGATTCAGCTGCGGGATCGGGGCACCACCAGTACAGAGCTTGCTCAGGAATGGCAGCAGGCAGGTGTGAGTGCTATATATATATATATATATATATATATATATATATATATATATATATATATATATATATATATATATATATATAGTGCATCCCTAATTATAAGCACAGCAATGCGCACATGGTAGTAGGCAATAAGCGTGAATGTTTCATTAGCGGAAAACACCATTATCAAAAGTGACCGCAAATGCAATTATGCATGTAAAGGTGCATTTTTATTTGAAACTCACCGCTGCTTATATATGCCAGTTAGGGTCTACACCCCTTGTAAAGCGGATCAATGTGCTTAATTTTAAGAAGTTATTTGTCCACTTTGGTTGTGATACAAACCTTATCAAAACATATAGGCCAATGGGCTAGGCTACATGAGGTGTGTGACTATGATTCAAACAAGTCGCAAAAAAAAGGCATGGTTTCTTATGCGGGGCATCATTCACAAGTGATAATATAGTATTTCACAAGTGATAGGCTATTGTCACCCATTAGACTATTCTTGATTTAATCTTGTCTTTACATGTACTAAATAATATATGTGTGACATTTGTTTTGATTTAGAATGGACCATTATCATGCACGGGAATCAAAACGGGGCAGCGGGGAAAAATACATGTCGTCTATGCACTTAAATAGCGAATGGAGGACGCCTTTCCCCGTGGTTTATTTTCATGCCAGCCAAGTAGCCTATACTCCTGTTGTAAATATAAGCAATGTGCTTAATATTAGGAAAGTTGAGAAATAAATAGTAGGCCTAGCCTATAGAAAGCTGATGGGATCCTCTTTTTATAAGCGTCTACCACTCTGTTTTCTCATGCAATTGCATAACCTATGGAAATGTTGCACAACATGAGCTCATGGGCTCTCATGAAGTGTTTGATTCGATTTTTGCGTTGATGTCAGAGTGATTAGAGGGACAATAGAGTGCTGAGTACCAGGCAGTTAGCAAGTTTGGTAGGCTACTAATGACAAGCAGCAGCAGCATCAGAGCTTGGAGAAGCCTGATTACCGTGACTAAATGGTCATGCGGAATTTGACCAGCCTTCATGACTTGTGACCGCCGGTTTGGTGGTAATACGGTCACCGTAACAAAATGTGGAAAAAGTCAAGGATTCTGAATACTTTCCGAATGCACCGTAAGTTCTCTAAATGAGCATCATACAGATGACTACCTTCAGATAGAGTCATAATTATAATGGTAGCTTTCCTACACAGAGGTGGGCTCTAAAATAATGACCCTCCCAACGCCTAGGCTGTTCCCTCTAAATGGACAAAACCACTTTTCTAACCACAACCTTCTTTTATTAATCGAAGAGGGATTAGAATGCCACAACACAGCAGTGGGTCCCAACCTACTATATAGGGTCATACTGCTCTAAAACGCCAGAATTGAGTCATCTTCAGGGTCTGTGATGATAATGACTCAGTGAATATTCTAGAAGTAAACCGAGAGAGATGGAAATAGAAAGAACGTGGAGGGGTGGCCCCCGGAAAGACTGACTGGATCAATGTCATAGTCCACTAGAAACAGTGACTCAGTGCTTCACTCAATGCTTCCAGGAGAGTAAGCGGGGGAGAAACGGGACACCGCTCAGGAAAGTGTCTTTCTGGACGCGTGCCAGAGTGATTATGTTGTTGCTGTGGCGAACGTCCACTGATACGCCCGTTAATGTTGTCCGTGCTTTTTTCCAGGAGAATCTCACAATGGTTACGTCATGATTACTTGTCTTACACACACGTACGCTTAGTGGTATGACATCCGTTTGAACCTGCAAAGATCAGTAGATACTTGAAGTACTTGACCCCCGATATGTTTGCATCGGAAGTGTAAACCACCGTGCTATATTCCCCATGTATCCCAGAGCCGTCAGATATGATATCCATTCCACTGCCAATGTGTGGGTCTGAAGGAACAGTACAGGCTGTCCATCTTTCACCTGTGAGTGGTAGCATGAAAACATATTTTCTCTGCTCCTGGGCTCTAAGGTATTAGAGGTTCAAAGGGAAAACAGCCTCAGAAAGCAGGTCATCACAATACTGCAAAGTAATCTCTTAACCAGCTGCTTTCTGTTCCCTCAAATCCCTGGGCTTTTCACCTTCACTATGAAGACAGCGCTCAAAGGGGACAAACACACTTATATGCCTTCATACTAAGACTTTTTTCCTCTAACTTTTTTCTCTTCCTTATATCTGAAAGGTATTGCCGGCATCAAAGCCCAAACTTTTATTTCCACCAAACGACCTAGTAATAATTTAATTAAAGTTCTGCCTACGGCTTAGTATGGAAGGTAGGAGCAATGCTGAGGCGACATTGGCTCGCACTACGCTCTTAAACACTTGATGGTTGCTAGGCAGCGCCAGTTAACCATCCTCCTGCTAGTTCTAAACTTTGCAAGGCATGTGACTTCGCCCATCTCTTCACATAGCCCACCACTAAGCATGCACTGTTTTCTTACCCACAACTGAATGGATCCATAAAGAATTACTATGGGAATAAATATCAGTGAATGGCAATTGAAGGCATGTATTCAATTGTTGCTTACTGAAACTCCCAAAGTCATCCAGTCCTTAATATATTTAAAGCAATAGCCTACCCGTGTGTGGTCAACTAGATAATGATGATGATGATTTCGGCACTGTTTTGATTCGGACAGCGCCATCACACTGCTTTGAGACAAGCGTGGGGACTCGTCTTGATAAATCAATAAATGTCAGATTTTTGTTTTCACTGAGTCTCTGTTTCGATATTGGTTAGGCTACAATTAGGCTGGGGAAATGTTAGTTGAGGTGAGTGCTGCCCATGGTCATCTTGTCTAGTTGGCTCATTGATTAGAACATTTTGCCATGTTATTTAGTTTAACAAGTGGATTATTTTGCTTTTTAATCGCAGTTGCTTAGTAGCCTAGACCTACTCCCAACCAAAAGCATGTGACTTAACTGACTGGTCTGATAGTCAATCAATGTGATTTTGTTTCACTGAATCTGTCTATTTAGGCTATTTGGTTAATTGGTTTCTGACTAGGAAAATAAGTGGAGGTGAGGTGGTATAGCTAGAAAATGTATTGTATTATTCTTATGTTTCTTAGGGCCTGCATAAATGAATTAATAATAGATTTAATTTTGATGGTGTATATTCTCAATGGATTTATTCAGATAGACGCCCACCCACATCTGCACACCTCTACTACCACTTGCCCCCGGCATGGCACGGGTGGTATAAAAGGTGAAGGCAGGCGAGAATGTGATAAAAGTGGGCCTGTTTGTAAGGGGGTCAAATTGTCATTTTATTTTTTACAGTCTGAATACCATTAATCCTATGTGAAAGCAGTATTACAGACAAACGCACACACCCAGGTCCAACGTCATTGTTTTGAACCTCTGTCAGACAGTCTACTGGGAGGTGAGGGGTTTTGGGTGGCATGTCTCTGGCATTACTGGGATCACTGTGTGACTCTGGAACAAAGAGGGAGGTTTGAACCTGATATCCCCACGGTGTCACGAAAACAGCAGGCCTCTTTCACACTCTCCTCCTCCTCTCTTTGAGTTCCCCATTCCCTCTTGAAATAATCCAGGAGCCCTCACTCTCTCAACTTCACCCACCTGGTTCCAAACGTGTTCCATCAGTCTGTCAGAGTGACACAGAGTTTTCTCCTTTCATTTGCATTGTCTCGATTTTAGTTTTACCATAATTCAATTAATGAAGACTGTTGGCTTTAGCGTCATCGGTTTAGTATAAATCTAGTAGTTTGGCCATTGGCAGGACATACAACTGTCATTGCAGTGACATGAATGAATTCCATACACAGTACAGTTTTGTGTTACTTAACTCTTTCGATAGTTATGAAACAGACAACTAAACTGACATCCAGTTTGTTTATCTGGTCACTGACATCCAGTTTATTTTTGTTCTGGTCACTGTATCAAACAAATAAATGTAGTGATGGTTACTGACTGACAACCTAACACTCTCTCCTCCCGTCAGATGTGAAGAAGGACTGGTCGGACCACGCCCTGTGGTGGGAGAAGAAGAAGACGTGGCTGCTGAAGACCCACTGGACCCTGGACAAGTATGGTATCCAGGCAGACGCCCGGCTCCTCTTCACCCCCCAGCACAAGCTGCTGCGCCTGCAGCTGCCCAACATGAAGCACATGAAGGTCAAGGTCAACTTCTCTGACCGTGTCTTCAAGGCCGTGTCCGACATCTGCAAGACTTTCAGTAAGTCAGATGTTTTGTCAACTCTAAGTATAATGCACCTATCCTACCAAAGGTCCTGTATAGTCTTCATTGTAATCTCTTTGTATAAGGTTGGTTGAGCGTGATGGTACCTCCTTTCGTCCACTCTAACCTTGCCATAATGCTGTTTTTAGATGAACTCCCGGAAGCGTTCTCTTCCTCTAATCTAGTCGGGCATGTCTGCCGCTCTTTTTTCCTTTTAGCCTTTTGTTGTGTTTATCAAACAGAGCCTGAGCTATCAGATATCAGCGCTCACTTCACCACCACTTCTGACAGGCGACTGTTCAGGCACCTTGACTCTGCTAGACCTGTCCTTGGAATAGAGCTGTCTGTTGACTAAACAGGATTCAGACAGGTCTAGCAGAGTTTATCAATCTAGCACCGCATAATGACTCACACATTCAGAGATGGATATTATCTCACACACACACACATTACTGTGTCCAGATTTAGCCCTCAAGGCCCTGTCCCCTGTCCAGCACTGAGGTCAGACACCCCTCCTCTATCAATATCTGGCACTGTCCAACGGCCCTGTCAGCTAGAGTTCAGAGGAAAACACCGGAGTCTCATTTTATTTTATTTTATTTATTAGGATCCCCAATTAGCCAAGGCCGTGGCTATACTTCCTGGGGTCCAAACGGGGAACAAAACACAACAAATACATAATATACAGTGCCTTCAGAAAGTATTCACACCCTTAAGGATTTTTCTACATTTTGTTACAGCCTGAAATTAAAATGGATTACATTTAGATTTTTTGTCGCTGGCCTACAATACCTCATAATGTCAGTAGAATTATGTTTTTCTAAATGTTTACAAGTTAATATAAGCTGACATTTCTTGAGTCAATAAGTATTCAACCCCTTTGTAATGGCAATCCTAAATAAGTTCAGTAACAATGTGCCTAACAAGTCACATAGTAAGTTAGATGGACTCACTCTGTGTGCATGATTTTGTTTAACATGATCCCTTTGAGCATGGTGAAGTTATTAATTACACTTTGGATGGTGTATCAATACACCCAGTTATTACAAATATACAGGCGTCCTTCCTAACTCAGTTGCCGGAGAGGAAGAAAACCACTCAGGGATTTCACCATGAGGCCATGACTTTAAAGCAGTTACAGAGTTTAATGGCTGTGATAGGAGAAAACTGAGGATGGATCAACATCAATACTAACCTAATTGACATAGGGAAAAGTAAGCCTAAACAGAATAAAAACATATTCTAAAACATGCACCTGTTTGCAATAAGGCACTAAAGTAATACTGCTAAAAATGTGGCAAAGCAATACACTTTTTTGTCCTGAATAGAAAGTGTTATGTTTCGGGCAAATCCAATACAACACGTTACTGATTACCACTCTCCATATTTTCAAGCATAGTGGTGGCTAGATCATGTTATGGGTATGCTTGTAATTGTTAAGGACTGGGTAGTTTTTCAGGATAAAAAAATGTATGGAATGGACCTAAGCACAGGCAAAATCCTAGAGGGAAAAAGTGGTTCAGTCTGCTTTCCACCAGAAAATTGGAGATTAATTCACCTTTCAGCAGGACAATAACCTAAAACACAAGGCCAAATCTACACGGGGTTGCTTACCAAGAAGACAGTGAATGTTCCTGAGTGGCCGAGTTACGGTTTTGACTTAAATCTGCTTGAAAATCTATCACAAGACCTGAAAAGGGTTGTCTAGCAATGATCAACCACTAATTTGACAGAGCTTGAATAGTTTTTTTTAAAGAAAAATGGCCAGATGTTACACAATCCAGGTGTGGAAATCTCTTACAGACTCACAGCTGTAATCACTGCTAAAGGTGCTTCTACAAAGTATTGATTCAGGGGTGTGTATACTTATGTAAATTATATTTTATGTAAAAAAAATCTCTTTCAATACATTTGCACAAATGTCTAAAAACAAGTTTTCACTTTGTCATTATGGGGTATTGTGTGTAGAAAAAATATATTTAATCAGTTTTGAATTCAGGCTGTAACACAACAATGTTGAATAAGTCAAGGGGTATGAATACTTTCTGAAGGCACTGTATGTAATATAATATACATAACACTAAATAATCTCCTGTTTCTGCCTCACGCTTCAGAAACAGGAGATGGCCAAGGCTTGTGCAATGCCACTTACCTACATAATACAGTGCAAATTACAGTACAAAATAAATAAAAATAGCACTACAAAATAAATAAAAATGGCAGTATCTTCACAGTCCCTGTTGTGCAGTAAGGTGTTCTTTTATCTATTTTTTTAAATCTGGTTTTATTACTAGCTTGAGTTGAGTGCCAGAGTTCCATGTACTTTCCCCAGCCTCTGTTCTGGACCTGGGGACTGTGAAGAGACCTC
The DNA here is from genome assembly GCA_030435695.1 of Brachymystax lenok tsinlingensis. Lineage (NCBI taxonomy): Eukaryota > Metazoa > Chordata > Actinopteri > Salmoniformes > Salmonidae > Brachymystax > Brachymystax lenok. The sequence goes on along the minus strand of CM059808.1, from coordinate 13,828,305 downwards.
TGATTGCATGTCTTGTGTGGTACCGATGAGTGTCTGAACTGTGTGCCAATGCCCTCCTGACCCTGTAACATGGATCTGTCACTCCTCCATGTCGAATCCAACCAGAGCCCTCTGTCGCCACTGAAGACTGCAGCTGCATGAGGGGAAACGCTTTTTAGATGAAACATTCATCAGGCACTTTCAAGGACGTCTGTTGGTCTTTTTTTTCACCCTGGCCCATGTCATGTCTCAGGAATTATGGCTGCTCTACTCTTATGGTTGGCTCTACTAGGTAGCACTGGGACTTTGTTTCTTATTTTGCTAAACGGGAACTTTTATTTAGAAAGGCAAAGAGGCCCACTATGAACTAGTATGAATTTATTTTCTTTGAAATGAGAGAGGAAAATTAACAATTTTGATGGAGTATAAATAAACTGGATGTGCTGGATGACTGTGTCGTTATTCAGAGATAGGTGACTAACTAAATGAACAGGGCTAGTAGCAGGCTCCTCTTCTCCTCTGTGCTGCTCAGTCCTTGTTAGGAATGTGTCTACCTCTGCGGTAATAAATCTATTTTAGTTTCGGAGAAATTCAGGACAAATTGCTCTTGGCTGACTTGGCTCGTGCCGAAGTGTCATACAATGACTTATGGTGGCTGGGAAGGGACTCGCAGTGCATCTCTCTCTGCCTCTCTCATACTTACCTCACCCTTTCCTTGTTGCTTTTTAGAAGGAGAATTTGTAGGGAAATTCAAGAACATTGACATTTTCAATCATTTCCTTCATACATGTTGAGTCTCTTCTGGAACTACTGTGCCTATAGAAAGTCTACACTCCCCTTGGATTTCTTCACATTTTATTAGATTTATTTCTTAAAGATTTCATGAAAAATAAAACACTAGTATACCTTGATTAGATAAGTATTCACCCCCCTTGATCAATACCTTTTGGCAGCAATTACAGCTGTGAGTCTTCTTGGGTAAGTATGAGCTTTCCACATCTGGATTGTGCCACATTTGCCCATTTTATTATTTTCAGAATTCTTCAAGGTCTGTAAAATTGGTTATTGATCATTGCTAGACAACCATTTTCAGGTCTTGCCATATATTTTAAAGCTGATATATGCCAAATTTATGGTCCTGTGTGGCTCAGTTGGTAGAGCATGGTGTTTGCAACACCAGGGTTGTGGGTTCGATTCCCACGAGGGACCAGTATGGAGAAAAAAAGTATCTAATGTATGCACTCACTATTGTAAGTCGTTCTGGATAAGAGCGTCTGCTAAATGACTAAAATGTAAAAACTGTAACTTGGCCACTCAGGAAAATTCACCGTCTTAACTACAGTTTAAATTTGTGTTTTCGATTATTGTCCTGCTGAAAGGTGAAATTCTCGCCCAGTCTTTGGTGTAAAACAGACTGAATGCATTTTTCCTCTAGGATTTTGACTGTGCTTACGTCCATCCCGTTTATTTTCATCCTGAAAAACATCCTAGTCTTTGCTGTTTCTAATGGGAACAAATGAGTCCTAGTGGGCAGAACAAGCAATGAGGTGGGCAGAGCCAAGCACGAGCTAGCGAGATCCTATTGGCGCGTTCTAGCATGCATTTGCATATTTCGATTAGGGAACGCCTACTCTGAAGTGCGCATGTGAAATAACTCAATAAGCCTTTGCACTCCTAAACAAAGCAATTTTTTACAATTTTGGCAAAGTGTAAAGTCTACAAAACTTAGTCCGCTCTGTTTGTAACAGATTCTAGTTTTGGTAACAGAAACTATTGAGATTTCATCAATGAGAACATTTCCAGAATGTTGGCCAAAATCCATCTTCTCCCGCTTCTCCCACTGCCGGCCACTGGGCTTCCTCTCACTACCATATTTGGTAGTGAGTGGAAACGCCAAGCGGATGCTTCACATTTATACATCAGCTGAAATATGTCTCATTGTTCTATCTGTGCCCATACCATGATGCAGCCACCACCATGCTTGAAAATAAGGATACCGTTACTCAGTGACGTGTTGGATTTGCCCCAAACATAAGGCTTTGCATTTAGGTCAAAAAGTGTTCCTTTGCCATGTTTGTTTTGCAGTATTACTTTAGTGCCTTGTTGCATGTTTTGGAATATTTTTTCTTTTTCTTTTCACTCTCAATATTGTAGTCACTACAATGTTGTTGATCCGTCCTCAGTTCTCCCTTCACAGCCATTGAACTCTGTAGCTGTTCTAAAATCATCAATGGCCTCATAGTGACATCCCTAAGCAGTTTCCTTCCTGTCAGTTCAGAAAGACGATTGCATCTTTGATGTCTTGATTGTTGGGTTTATATTTTTGTTCAGTGTATATACCAAACATGTAAAGTGTTGGTCCCATGTTTCATGAGCTGAAATAAAAGATCCCAGAAATGTTCCAAACGCACAAAGTGTTCCTTCCAAACAACTCAACCAGCTGACATCATGTCAGTGATTCTCTCGTTAACACAGGTGTGAGTGTTGACGAGGACAAGGTTGGAGATCACTCTGTCATGCTGATTGAGTTTGAATAACAGACTGGAAGCTTCAAAAGGAGGGTGGTGCTTGGAATCATTGTTCTTCCTCTGTCAACCATGGCTACCTGCAAGGAAACACGTGCCGTCATCATTGCTTTGCACAAAAAGGGCTTCACAGGCAAGGATATTGCTGCCAGTAAGATTGCATCTAAATCAACCATTTATTGGATCATCAAGAACTTCAAGGAGAGCGGTTCAATTGTTGTGAAGAAGGCTTCAGGGTGCCCAAGGAAGTCCAGCAAGTGCCAGGACCGTCTCCTAAAGTTGATTCAGCTGCGGAATCGGGGCACCACCAGTACAGAGCTTGCTCAGGAATGGCAGCAGGCACGTGTGAGTGCATCTGGACTCACAGTGAGGCAAAGACTTTTGGAGGATGGCCTGCTGTCATAAAGGGCAGCAAAGAAGCCACTTCTCTCCAGGAAAAACATCAGGGACAGACTGATATTTTGCAAAAGGTACAGGGATTGGACTGCTGAGGACTGGGGTAAAGTAATTTTCTCTGATGAATCCCCTTTCTGATTGTTTGGGGCACCCGGAAAAAAGCTTGTCCGGAGAAGACAAGGTGAGCGCTACCATCAGTCCTGTGTCATGCCAACAGTAAAGCATCCTGAGACCATTCGTGTGGGGTTGCTTCTCAGCCAAGGGAGTGGGCTCACTCACAATTTTGCCTAAGAACACAGCCATGAATAAAGAATGGTACCAACACATCCTCCGAGAGCAACTTCTCCCACCATCCAGGAACAGTTTGGTGACAAACAATGCCTTTTCCAGCATGATGGAGCACCTTGCCATAAGGCAAAAGTGATAACTAAGTGGCTCGGGGAACAGAATATTGATATTTTGGGTCCATGGCCAGGAAACTCCCCAGACCTTAATCCCATTAAGAACTTGTGGTCAATCCTCAAGAGGCGGGTGGACAAACAAGCAACCCCACAAATTCTGACAAACTCCAAGCATTGATTATGCAACAATGGGCTGCCATCAGTCAGGATGTGGCCCAGAAGTTAATTGACAACATACCAGAGCGGATTGCAGAGGTCTTGAAAAAGAAGGGTCAACACTGCAAATATTGACTCTTTGCATCAACTTCATGTAATTGTCAATAAAAGCCTTTGACACTTATGAAATGCTTGTAATTATACTTCAATATTCCATAGTAACATCTGACAAACATATCTAAAGACACTGAAGCAGCAAACTTTGTGGAAATTTATATTTGTGTCATTCTCAAAACCTTTGGCCACAACTGTAGTTTCATCTGCCCACAGAGTATTTTGCCAGTAGCGCTGTGTAACAACCAGGTGCACTTTTACAAACTTCAGATGTGTTTTTGGACAGCAGTGGCTTCTTCCGTGGTGTCTTCCCATGAACAACATTCTTGTTTAGTGTTTTATGTATTGTAGACTCGTCAACAAAGATGTTAGCATGTTCCAGAGATTTCTGTAAGTCTTTAGCTGACACTAGGATTCTTCTTAACCTCATTGAGCATTCTGTGCTGTGCTCTTGCAGTCATCATTAGAGGACGGCCACTCCTGGGGAGAGTAGCAACAGTGCTGAACCTTTTCCATTTATAGACAATTTGTCTTATCGTGGACTGATGAACATCAAGGCTTTTAGAGATCTTTTTGTAACCCTTTCCAGCTTTATGCAAGTCAACAATTCTTAATCTTAGGTCTTCTGAGATCACTTTTGTTTGCTGCATGGTTCACATCAGGCATTTTCATTTTAATTAAATTTTACCTTTATTTAACTAGGCAAGTCAGTTAAGAACAAATTCTTATTTTGAATGACGGCCTAGGAACAGTGGGTTTAACTGCCTTGTTCAGGGGCAGAACAACAGATTTTTACCTTGTCAGCTCGGGGATTCGATCTTGCAACCTTTCGGTTACTAGTCCAACACTCAATGCTTCTTGTGAATAGTAAACTCACATTTTGTTTTTTTATAGGGCAAGGCAGCTCTAACCAACATCTCCAATCTCGTCTCATTGATTGGACTCCAGGTTACCTGACTCCTGACTCCAATTAGCTTTTGGAGAAGTCATTAGCCTAGGGGTTCACATACTGTTGCCAATCTACCCTGTGAATGTTTTAAATTATGTATTCAAAGGTGATGAATACTTATGCAATGACTATTTTATTTATTTAATTTGTTTTAATTCATAAAAGTTTGAACTTTTCACTTTGACATTATGGAGCATTTTGTGTAGATCAATGACAAGAAATTACAATTAAATCAATTTCAATCCCACTTTCTAACGCAACAAAATGAGAAAAACGTTCAAGGGGGTGTAGACTTTCTATTACAGTGAGGGGAAAAAAGTATTTGATCCCATGCTGATTTTGTACGTTTGCCCACTGACAAAGAAATGATCAGTCTATAATTTTAATGGTAGGTTTATTTGAACCGTGAGATAAAAAAATCCAGAAAAACGCATGTGAAAAATGTTATAAATTGATTTGCATTTTAATGAGGGAAATGGGTATTTGACCCCTCTGCAAAACATGACTTAGTACTTGGTGGCAAAACCCTTGTTGGCAATCACAGAGGTCAGACGTTTCTTGTAGTTGGCCACCAGGTTTGCACACATCTCCAGAGGGATTTTGTCCCACTCCTCTTTGCAGATCTTCTCCAAGTCATTAAGGTTTCGAGGCTGACATTTAGCAACTCGAACCTTCAGCTCCCTCCACAGATTTTCTATGGGATTAAGGTCTGGAGACTGGCTAGGCCATTCCAGGACCTTAATGTGCTTCTTCTTGAGCCACTCCTTTGTTGCCTTGGCCGTGTGTTTTGGGTCATTTTCATGCTGGAATACCCATCCACGACCCATTTTCAATGCCCTGGCTGAGGGAAGGAGGTTCTCACCCAAGATTTGACGGTACATGGCCCCGTTCATCGTCCCTTTGATGCGGTGAAGTTGTCCTGTCCCCTTAGCAGAAAAACACCCCCAAAGCATAATGTTTCCACCTCCATGTTTGACGGTGGGGATGGTGTTCTTGGGGTCATAGGCAGCATTCCTCCTCCTCCAAACACGGCAAGTTGAGTTGATGCCAAAGAGCTCCATTTTGGTCTCATCTGACCACCACACTTTCACCCAGTTGTCCTCTGAATCATTCAGATGTCCATTGGCAAACTTCAGACGGGCATGTATATGTGCTTTCTTGAGCAGGCGGACCTTGCGGGCGCTGCAGGATTTCAGTCCTTCATGGCGTAGTGTGTTACCAATTGTTTTCTTGGTGACTATGGTCCCAGCTGCCTTGAGATCATTGACAAGATCCTCCCGTGTAGTTCTGGGCTGATTCCTCACCGTTCTCACGATCATTGCAACTCCACGAGGTGAGATCTTGCATGGAGCCCCATGCCGAGGGAGATTGACAGTTCTTTTGTGTTTCTTCCATTTGCGAATAACCGCACAAACTGTTGTCACCTTCTCACCAAGCTGCTTGGCGATGGTCTTGTAGCCCATTCCAGCCCTGTGTAGGTCTACAATCTTGTCCCTGACATCCTTGGAGAGCTCTTTGGTCTTGGCCATGGTGGAGAGTTTGGAATCTGATTGATTGCTTCTGTGGACAGGTGTCTTTTATACAGGTAACAAACTGAGATTAGGAGCACTCCCTTTAAGAGTGTGCTCCTAATCTCAGCTTGTTACCTGTATAAAAGACACCTGGGAGCCAGAAATCTTTCTGATTTGAGAGGGGGTCAAATACTTATTTCCCTCATTAAAATGCAAATCAATTTATAATATTTTTCACATGCGTTTTTTCTGGATTTTTTTGTTTGTTATTCTGTCTCTCACTGTTCAAATACACCTACCATTAAAATTATAGACTGATCATTGATCTTTGTCAGTGGGCAAACGTACAAAATCAGCAGGGGATCAAATACTTTTTTCCCTCACTGTAGGCCCTGTTTTATTTTTTATTATCTGGGTGACTTTCAGTTGGTGTGACTGACATAGAGCTGCACAGCATAGGGAATGAGATGGGGAATAAGCAGGGCCATGAAGAGAAGACTGGAGGCCTGTCCAACTGGCTCATACTGCAGACAGAAAGAGGGGGGAGAGATGGATTCTCCGAAGCTGTGCGAGACAGTGACCATTCAGATTGACTTCGACCTTCATTTCATTCTCTCATCTCCTTTCTCTCGCTTTCCTCATAATGATTGATTTGGAGACTATTTTTTGTGGGGGTCACGCAGTAGCTGTTTCCTGGTGCGGACCAAGTTCACTCCTCCACTACAGGGATTTCTGTCTCTCTGTCCCTCTCTCTCATTCCCTTCACAACAAAATAGACTAACATCCAAGCACACGTCACTAACATCCACATTCTCTCTCTCGCTTTCTATTTGACTTTTCCCTACTCTCTTTCTCCCTTCCCTCCCTAGTACCATTAACCAGATGTGTAACAGAGCTGGGGTCTCTCTAGCCATGTGAATCACACATACATTTTAGTGTGGGCGATCAATCTAATTATTACTGCAGTGCTGCTGTTCTCCCATGTCCACAGCAGCTGGCTAGAGCCCAGTCAGCCCTACACACACACACACACACACACACACACACACACACACACACACACACACACACACACACACAGTCCATCTGGGGCTGGATGGGGCAGTGCAGTGGGACCCAGAACACAATAGTAAAATGTCTGAATTTCCCTTCACTCCACTCCAGCGTTGAACTGTCCTACTATCATAGAGTTTCTGGCAGCTCTATGTTCCTGGACAATAAAGTGTGTTTGGCTTGTCTGTCAGTGAGGGGGAGGCATTTCCTTGGTTTTGATCGCTTTGATAATGAAATGCCATGTTTATCCTTCGTACTCGGAGCCAATCTAGTAAATGTTTTTTATTGATTCTTTAAAGATGGTATTGTGTTATGGCAGTAGTACTAGCCCATACAGGCCAAGAGTGCAGGCCTGGGCCAGATGTGTGAAACGGATCTATAGTGGGCGACTGACTAGGGGTCAACCATGACACTGTTGTGCAGCGATCCGGAACACCCTCACCACCACGTTCTTTTTCCTTCTCCGGCCCACAAAGCCTTGACTCCGACCAGCTGGCAGCCTGCGTCTCGTCTGTCTCCTCACATGAGAAAGGGCGTGATCCCAGAGCGCGCCAAGAAAACGTTGGGGTGTGGTCCTGCCACCCTGTCTGTCTGCAGAAGGAAAACCAATATGGGTGCTACACTAGGGTGGAGGAAAGTGGACTACTTTCGTCTTCTGGTGTCTAGGTTTTGTCTGCTGTTTTTTGTTGGTGGTGTAATCTTATGAATGGGATTACAGTCTGTCCTTTTCAATAAGATATTTGTTTCCCTCTTGATGTTTAATTTACAGCCGAGGTGCTGCACACAGACAGAGTGCTATAAAGCCTCTTCCATTCCACCAAGGGAGACCGCCAGGAAATGTTGGCCGTCACGTATGATTTGTGCAGGACCGACTGTGGGACCTGACCTGGCAGCCTGAGGTCTTACAGAGGAAGATAGGCCTCTAGCCTCTACCAGGTGTGATCAATGAGATGGTCTAGAGAAGCAGTCTCTTCTGGCCAATCAGGCGGTCCAGAGGACCAGTTAGTACTAATGTCAGTCTTGCTGCTTCACTGGCTGGCCTGGTTTTATAGAGACTGCTGCTTAGAGTTGACTGTCCTGTTACTGTGTTGTTGGTCAGCCCTGCCCTGAAGTGAGTGAGTGAGTGAGTGAGAGAGTGTTCCCAGGCTTTGTCCTGTTCTCCATGGTCAGTGTAGTTGGTGTTCTACGTATCAACTGTTTACTGCGGTCCAGTATATTTGTGGACCATCACACTGACCTGGTTCACTTTCCAGAGTGTCGAGGCTTGGATTTTGATAAAATATCAATGCAGTTTGACCACAGTTTCATTTTCTACTCCACAATTAACATGTTAGCCAGAAGATAAAAATGTAAACATTTTAGTTTGCCCATACACATGCTAGTTTGCCCATACACAAACTCCTGCCCCTAGTCATAATGCAGAAAGGGCCTATGTCACTCTAGATAAGTGTGTCTGCTAAATTACTAAAATGTAAATGGTTCTGTGTGGTGGGTCTCACTCCCATAGCAATGAATCATGTCTTATTCTTACAATTCTACTGCAGGGCTGGCAGTCAGTCAGTCTGTCCGTCCACCTGGCTATGAGCCTGGATCATGTCAAAAGGATTTGAATGAAGCTGTTTCTTATTTTGTGGGCATCATGTTCTGTAACAAACATCAACCACTTGTAGACCTTTGCTTTGATTCTGCCTGAATCTGATTGGGTAGAAGCGTTGCACTTACCCACAGATCTAGGATCAGCTCACGCGCCCCAGATCCTAACCTTAAGGTCAAATCCTATTCCGTCAACAACACCTGCTGTTTCTGGATGGTATTACTTCATCCTGCACCCTGTCCTCTTCCTCTTTCTCTCTACTCCTCATTATTGGCAGGCTACATCAGGGGCCTGCATTCCTGATGTTACTACCCCGCTCTCTGCTCCTCTCCTACTTTCATGTGACTGATGAAAAGAAGGGCTCGGTCCGTTCTTTCTTCAGCCCATCTCTTCCAGTTGCTGGGGTTGAAGAGGCAGCAATCCTAACTGTTTGGTTTTTGAAATGGCCATGTAAAATGGTATATTATGCTGACAGATTTTAGTCTGTGGATAACACTTGGTGCAACTCCCGTAGACACTCACTCAATTTTTGTGCTCAGTAGTGCTCAGGCCAGGCAGCATGCCTGCACTTACATGGCTGTATAAGGGCACAGTGCTTGTGCTGCAATGCAAGAGTGATGAAGGAGGAGAGATGGAGGGAGAGCGCGAGGGAGGGAGTGAGGGAGAGCGAGCTACCATCTGGTAGTTCTTAAACCCTGGAATGCTTTTTGCTTTAGTAACACAAGCTAAACAAGAAATTCTCACCAAGCCAAGAAGTTCTCTCTCGCTATTCTTCTGTCGCTCTCGGTTGCGCTCTCGCTCTCTTTTTCTCTCTCGCACTCTTTCGCTTTCTCTCTCTCCCTCCGTTCTTTCTCTTTCTCTTCTGTCTCGCACACATTGTCCTCCCTAGCTATGGAAAAAGAAGGGAGTGAAAGTTGTAGGCCATGAGGGATTTAAATAGATTTTAAAAGGCAAAAATCTGACAACCATGGCAAATGAATATTATGAAATTGAAATTCCAGTCAACCACACATCTCTTAAATGAGCGTAGAAGCATAGAAAAAAGCATAGAAAAAAGACAGCACATACATTTACCCCAGATGTGCACCATCTAGATGGTGCACATCTATCTTTTCCAGACACATTCTGGCAGATTCAGCCAGCTCCTCCGAACCGTTCCAAAAACGTCCTGAACACTGGAGATTAATGTTGAGTGATGGTTCCCTGGCCTCTCCAGCTAACACAGAGGGGAGTGTCGAGAGAGGAGAGGAGTAGAGAGCAGAGGGGTGGCGAGCGGGAGAGAAGAGGAGGAAAGAGGGATGTTGAGGGGGGTGGTGCAGCTCTGTTTGTCATTAAGCAGGTCTGCAGTATGTCAGAGGAGGCGTTAAACAAACGCCCAAGCATAGTTCCATCTACACACGCACACAAGCTGAATTTTAATATTGATTACATTTAGAGATTTCTTTTTCACTTTTTTTTTTCTTCACTTTTTTGTCACACAATAGCGCATAATGTCAGTGGGATTGTTTTTCGAAGTTTTTACAAATTAATTTTTAAAATAAATAAACTGAAATATAAGTAAGTATTCAAACCCTTTTGTTATGCCAAACCTAAAGGTCAGGAATAGAAATTTGCTTAACAAGTCACATAATATAATGATATATAATGCATGGACTCACAAATACAATTATCTGTAAGCTCCCTAAGTTGAGCAGTGAATTTCAAGCGCAGATTCAACCACAAAGACCAGGGAGGTTTTCCAATGCCTCACAAAGAAGGATGGGTAAAAGAAAAGCTGACATTGAATATCCCTTTTGAGCATGGTGAAGTTATTAATTACACTTTAATTCTGTATCAATACACCCAGTCACTACAAAGCTACAGGTGTCCTTCCAAACTCCGTTGCCGGAGAGGAAGGAAACCGCTCAGGAATTTCACCATGAGGCCCAATGGTGACTTTAAAACAGTTACAGAGTTTGTGATAAGAGAAAGGAGTGATAGGAGAACTGAGGATGGATCAACAACATTGTAGTTACTCCACAATACTAACCTAATTGATAAAGGGAAAAGGAAGCCTGTACATAATACAAATATTCCAAAACATGCATCATTACTAAAGTAATACTGCAAAAAAATTTGGCAAAGCAATTCACTTTTTGTCCATAATACAACATGTTATGTTTGGGGCTAATCCAATACAACATATTACTGAGTACCACTCTCCATATTCTCAAGCACAGTGGTGCCTGCATCATGTTATGGGAATGCTTGTAATTGTTAAGGACTGCAGAGTTTTTCAGGATAAAAAATAAATGGAATGCAGCTAAGCACAGGCATAATCCTAGAGGAAACCCTGGTTCAGTCTGCTTTCCACCAGACACTGGGAGATGAATTCACCTTTCAGCAGGACAATAACCTAAAACACCAGGCCAGATCTACACTGGAGTTGCTTACCAAGAAGACAGTGAATGTTGCAGGGGCCGAGTTATAGTTTTGATGTAAATCTACTTGAAAAACTATAGCAATACCTGAAAATGGTTGTCTAGCAATGATCAACAACCAATTTGACAGAACTTGAAGAATTTTGAAAGAAGTAATGGGTAAATGTTGCACAATCCAGGTGTGGAAAGCTCTTAGAGACTTACCCAGAAAGACTCACAGCTGTAATTGCTGTCACAGGTGCAAAGTATTGACTCGGCTGCGAATACTTCCGTAAATGTGATTTCTGTATTTCATTTTCAATAAATTTGTCAAATCTACATTTTGTTGTCATTATGGGGTATTATGTGTAGATTGGTGAGAAAATAATCATTTAAATACATTTTGAATTGACTGTACCACAACAAAATGTGGAATAAGTCCAGGGACATGAATACTTTCTGAAGACGCGCACACACACGCTCAAACTGAACTGCAGTGTGACTGTTAACTTCATCCTTTGAGTGCCAGACAGTCTTTTCTATAGACACACACACAAGCTCTGTTATGATGTGTAGTTGTTTATGCCATCTGCTGCAACTCCGCTAGTCTCTCATCCAGTGTGTTGTGAAGAAGCGCTAGGTTAGAGGCTAGTCTCTCATCCAGTGTGTTGTGAAGATGCGCTAGGTTAGAGGCTAGTCTCTCATCCAGTGTGTTGTGAAGAGGCGCTAGGTTAGAGGCTAGTCTCTCATCCAGTGTGTTGTGAAGAAGCGCTAGGTTAGAGGCTAGTCTCTCATCCAGTGTGTTGTGAAGAAGCGCTAGGTTAGAGGCTAGTCTCTCATCCAGTGTGTTGTGAAGAGGCGCTAGGTTAGAGGCTAGTCTCTCATCCAGTGTGTTGTGAAGAGGCGCTAGGTTAGAGGCTAGTCTCTCATCCAGTGTGTTGTGAAGAAGCGCTAGGTTAGAGGCTAGTCTCTCATCCAGTGTGTTGTGAAGAAGCGCTAGGTTAGAGGCTAGTCTCTCATCCAGTGTGTTGTGAAGAAGCGCTAGGTTAGAGGCTAGTCTCTCATCCAGTGTGTTGTGAAGAAGCGCTAGGTTAGAGGCTAGTCTCTCATCCAGTGTGTTGTGAAGAAGCGCTAGGTTAGAGGCTAGTCTCTCATCCAGTGTGTTGTGAAGAAGCGCTAGGTTAGAGGCTAGTCTCTCATCCAGTGTGTTGTGAAGAAGCGCTAGGTTAGAGGCTAGTCTCTCATCCAGTGTGTTGTGAAGAAGCGCTAGGTTAGAGGCTAGTCTCTCATCCAGTGTGTTGTGAAGAGGCGCTAGGTTAGAGGCTAGTCTCTCATCCAGTGTGTTGTGAAGAAGCGCTAGGTTAGAGGCTAGTCTCTCATCCAGTGTGTTGTGAAGAAGCGCTAGGTTAGAGGCTAGTCTCTCATCCAGTGTGTTGTGAAGAAGCGCTAGGTTAGAGGCTAGGGTGTTATGACAGATACAGTGTTTGTTATTACCACTAGCTCATTGTTTAGTGACTGCTGCTAAACACACACTGTGTGGTATCAGAGGAGCTGTTGCTCTTCACACTGCAGAAATATTTGGAGAGGGTTAGGGGGGGTGTTGGTGTCCTGAGAAATGGGATTAGCAATTTTCCACCTTGCATGTGCACCGTTGTTAATCATTGTTCCCCCTCTCGTTCTTTCTCTCTGCCTCTTTCTGTCTCTCCATCACATCTTTTGACTGGGTTTGCCTACTCCCCCATTCAAATTCTTTGAACTGTGCGTTAGGGTGAGTGAATGTGGTTGATGTGAGTCCTGTGGTTGAAAGACTCCTAACTGCAAACCAGGACAATGGCACATCTCTTGGGGTCAGGGTTAGGTTAGCCTAGTTGCTAGTCTGTTTTATTTTTATGATTTTAAGCTGAACTCTCACAACCCCCTTGACTCTTCTGCTGTCTTTCACAGTCTCTCTCCCACTCTTTCTTTCACTATATTTCTGTCTTTCACCCATCTTTTGTTCTGTTTCTCTCTCACCATCTTCCTCTCCATGGGGTCTCTGGGTTTGGTTAGTGTTGGGCTACACTGTGTTGGGATTATGTGACAACTCCTTGACTCTCCTCCCTCCCTCCCTCTCTCTCTCTTCCCCCTCTCCCCATTTTCTCTCTCTTTCTCCAGATATCCGTCATCCAGAGGAGGCATCTGTTACTGCGTAAGCCCCGCGACCCCAAGAAGAAGAAGAAAAAGCTGGAGGAGGCTGAGGAGGAGGCACTGGAGCTGGAGGGGCCACTACTCACCCCTGGATCAGGTAGTAAGTTCCACTCATTTACCTCCAACTCAGTCACCCCTTGCAGGCCTACCCTGAACCCCATCTCCAAGAGCCTTCTGGAGAACTCTGTTAACACTTACACTCCTGGAATGTCCAAGGTGCAATAACTTATTCCCAGTCCAATAACAGGTTGAGTAGCAGGTTACTCTGGCTTCCATGGAGCATATATCTACCCTTCTATCAATATCCACCCATAGGGTTTTAAAAACAAGTCGAGACAGTGCCAAAACACAATTCTTTTTTGTATGTGCCCAAATAAGAATGTGGGTGAGGAGCAACGGTATGATATGATTTGCAGACTCTGGGCTCCTTACTCCTTGGCAGGGAGAGAGGGAATGGTTGGGATTCCTTGCATAGTTGGTCACCATGCCATTTTATACCCAAACCAGGCTGCACATCTTGAGCTACACCAGTCCCTCTTCCTCCCGCTAGCCTTGTCAAAAGATTAGCTATAGTGATGTGAGGAAGGAGGAGGAACACTTGGGGCCATGCTGTGGTCTCTATGCAGGGTTAGTTAGCATTAGCAACGTTGGCTCCCATGTGGCGTTGTGAATGGTTCTCATTGCCCTAAAGACCCAGCCCCAGACCAGACCAGCCCAACCCCACCCCTACCCTGTAGCTACTTGGCCCGGCATCTCTCTCTCTCACACACACACACACACACACACACACACACACACACACACACACACACACACACACACACACACACACACTCTATAGGCTCAAGTGGGGGGTGAGAAGGGGACAGAAGCAGGAAAGGGAAAAAGGGGAGTGTGAGAAGGGGACAGAAGGGGGAGAGTGGCAGGAAAGAGAAAAAGGGGAGAGTGTGAGAAGGGGACAGAAGGGGGAGAGTGGCAGGAAAGGGAAAAAGGGGAGAGTGTGAGAAGGGGACAGAAGGGGGGAAGGGACATTAAGCTAAGCACCTCTGACTCTTGGCTCCCTCGTCAATGTTATGACAATTATACGCTTTTTGGTTCCCATTGCCATTTGACTCCATGGGAATCCTGGAACTCTTTCTGATTATTGGAACAAAGGCAGAGTTTCCCTAATTCCATGAGTTACACCCTTATGTATGACTGGTATTGCTCCAACTACATCCACACTCTGTTATCCTATTGAGCTGTTGGCCAGGGGTTTCTAAAATGAATTGGGCCAAGTCATAACTCAAATATTCAGAATCGCTTTAGGATAATAAAAAAAACGACTTGCAGGAAAAAACTTGTGTACAGTGCACAAAGAAAGAATGTGCAGAAGTTGCGCACATACACACATACCCCTCCTCCCCCAGCTCACATGGTAGGAGTGAGTATTTAATGTGCAGTGTTTCACGGCCAAGCCGCTGGGAGTTATTCCTGATGTTGTGTTGCCTCCCCTCTGGGGTCGCCAGCACCACACAGCCTGATGGTACTCACAAGGGCATATGATGCAATCTGCACAGCAGTCCGCACGCACACACACATGGATGCGGCGCACACACAGCCTCTCCCTGACACTTGATGCAATCTGTATGGAGCTCAGCCACAGCCTCTCCCTACAGTTCAGTCCAATCCACCCTGCTGAATGGGGCCCTCTGTGGCCTCCCTGAGCCAACCCTTGATAAGTCTTCACCTCCTTCCTTACACATTCACTGGACCACAGGGGAAACTGGGTAACGGGTCAATACTGAGGTCAAGTTGAGTTGGCAAGATTTTAGTTCAGAAGACCAAGAGGATGAGGGGGGTTGATCTGTGCTCGAAGTCCAGTTAGAAGTGTTTAGTTTAGAATCAGTCTTTTCTGAGTCTAAAACCACAACCTACTTCCACCCACATGTCTGGGAAATCCCAGACCCCCTACCCACATTCCATTAAGAGAAACATGAATGTCGTTACTTTGGAATAGCCCATATTACAAACCGTAGCCTACGTCTCACCACTAGTACCATCTGCTGAACTGTTCCTCTCAGATAATTATCTCTATGGGATTCTCATGGTGGAAAGTTGATATGTCCATGACTTTAATTTCACTAGAACTGTTATGCAGTGCTGGGTCATTCCAACCAACACCCTGCCTGGCTTTTCAATTAGAAATGACATTGGATCCTGATGAATGGGCGGATGGATGGGAACTGACCAGGGTTTGTCATGCCACGTTCCTTTTCCCTCCGCTGAGAGGGCAAAGTGACTCATCTAATCTGGCACACTGGCACAGCCCTTCCCTGGTTTTCATTCTCGTCCATTTTCTTAAAAAAAAACTCTACTCTACTCCCACCTTTTCCTCGTCTTTTTAATATCTATCGTTTAATATTTCTTTAATCTGTCCTCTGGTTTTTGTTATTTTTCCTCTGCTTTCCTTCCCTCCCTCTTTCTCGTTTTCCTCTCCAGCTTCTGAGATAATTTACATCGGGCCGGTCAAAGGTAAGGTTTCTCCTTGTCTTCTGTCCTCCCTCTCTCTGCACTGCTTCCTCTCCCCTTTCTCGCTGCTTCCCCATTCCCTTACCCACTCACCCCTCAGCTGGAGTGATGTTCTGGTCACCTGCCAAGGCTGTATCCAAAGGAAGCCAGCTGCTGCCCTTGTCACTTGAGAAAATCCGCTGACGCAGGTCACGTGATAGGCTTCGCCCCACTCCAACAGGACCAAACTCGCTCCTGTCTTTTTTTGAAAAATATAAAAAAGCTTTGCACACTATGCATTTGTTTTGCTGGAAAGCTCAGCTGTTCACATTTTGCTCAACAGGTACCCTAAAGCAGGGTTTCCCAAAGTCTGTCCTGGGACCTCCCCTGTGTGCACGTTTTGGTCCTAGCACTACACAGCTGACTCAAATAACCAACTCATCATCAAACTTTGATTATTTGAATCAGCTGTGTAGTGTTAGGGCAAAAACCAAAACGTCCAGGACCGACTTTGGGAAACCCTGCCCTACAGAATCAAAATGGAACAGAATAAATGGCTAGTAGGGGGATTCTATGTCTACAACGACACATTCGCCTAATTTCAGATGGACCAACGCCTCCATCGCAAACCCACACAGAAGCCATGTGGTGACACTTTTATATGGTGATGAGCCCTCCTAGTTTACATCTAGGCAACAAAGTGCTGGGTGGTCTAGCCATCCAGACCATACCAGTCCCCAGTGAAAAGGGATTAAGGATTAGGAAACGTTAACATAGTTGGTGCCTTCCAAACTGTGGAAGGCACTATCCCACTGAAAGTCAAAGGCTGGGAGAAAACACATGAGCCTGCCCGACTCTTTTTCTTCTCTAGAGGAGATGGGGGTAAACTGTAATCAGCTTTCTCTAGATATTTGGGATGTCTCCTGCGACCATATGGGAGAGCAGCACTCTAGCTGACCTTACTTTCCTCCCTCCCTTCTAGAAACCCTCCACAAACCCTTAGGGATGGGCTGTTGTGGCCTGGTCCCTGTTCTCATGATCTCTACTGTATTACACACACACACACCATTTCCTGTTTGGATTTTGGTTAGTGGTTTGGCCTGCCTGCTTTTTTAGGCCAGTGGGGACTGGTCAGTGTGTTATGGAAGCATTTAGCTGCCGAAAATCAACTGGAAATGCAAATAGAACAATACTAAATCAGTATCATGTTTGCAATTCCTTTTCCTAAATGGGTGTGCATTCTAATTGAAATGCCAAAAAAATATTGCACTATCATTTTCATGTTTGAGTATGCATAATATCTGCCAATTTGAAAAATAAATAGCAGTGTGTTTGATATTTCATCCAGTACAACACTATCACATTTAAAAATCAAATGTAAATGCTTAAATGATAATTTCTCATGTTTGCCATTTAATTTCCTTGTTGTGTTAGTATGAATTGTGACACAAAGAATTCTCAATTGGCAATTGACAATGCTTTTCCATACTCTGTGTTGTTGACTGTCAAAATGCAAATGATCAAATTCGATAAATCAATTCCAATTCTTTATTTTGCGATTTAATTTCCTCATTTGCATTATCTTTTTCGACTTGTGTTGATTGTCAATCCAATGTGGGCGTGGTTTCAGTAACGTGAGGCGGAAGAGGTTGTCTGTGCTTCCTGGCAACAGGGGAGGCTATATGGACATGTCTGGTGTCCAAATTGATGATGTTTGTGGAGCAGCGAGAGTCAAGTGGAGACGAACGGGTTCAGTCGTTATGATGAGCCCTTCCCAGCTAGCTAGTTTATGCTTGTGGCTAGAAACGAATATTGGAAACTTGTCTACCGAAGATGGGACTTAGAAGTGTTTTTTTGTTTTGTTTTTTTATTTCGTGAATTTCATAGTTATACATTTTCAGTGAAAATCACTACAATAAATGTGCTTTAGCTGGCCTGATATTGGCTACACTATCAAGCTAGCTATTTCCCTCCTTACTGTGACAAGGGGGAGCGAAGGACTGTGCCCGTGTTGTTGTCAGCTTGCAGAGCAAACTCTCACCATTGAGCAGTGTAGACTGTATCACGGTGACATCCAGATGGTTACTACCAATATTACAAGTTATTTATTGTGAAGGCTGCTGTCCGACTCTAAATAAAATCAAGTGGGATGGAACAAATTGGAGATGGTGACCAATACTACAAGTTATTTCTCCCTTGCCCATCGAAATATACATCACTATCTTTAAAAAAAAAAGAAATAGCACCATGCTGCTGCTGTTGCCAGCTAGTCATCATAAACTAGCTGGGTCGGGCTTATTAGGACGACTGACTGGACCGAATTCATTCATCTACAGACTCTACTTTCAGCTGTGTGACATAAGTCATCCATTTTGGGCACCAGGCGTTTCCGTATAGCCTATCCTGGCAATAGTCACTTTCGGTCATAGCTGTATCGATGTGGCAACATCAGCCAGTGTGAAACCCCACAGAAGAAGAACAGTGCGAGGAGTTTGCAGGAGGGGACTATAAAGCTCAGTGGAGGGGACACTGGGAGCCACTAGTAGCTAGCAAATATGGCTAATTAGATATTACATCTAGCTAGCTACCGGTAGGTTAGATAGCTAGCTGGCTATGACGCCATATGTCCACCAGATGCACATGCATTTTGCTGCATGTTGTTTTTGTCGAATGTCTAGCCTGCATTTTCTGTACTTGGTGCACATGTGCTTCGCAGGGCTGCAGATTAAAGTTATTCTTCTATCGACCTACTGGTTTCATAGGCTGGCAGAGCTACCAATAGACTGGCACATGCACGGGCGCATTACAACAATGAATCTGAACAAAAATATAAATGCAACATGTAAAGTGTTGGTCCCATGTTGTCCCATGTTTCATGAGCTGAAATAAAAGATCCCAGAAATGTTCCATATGCACAAAAAGCTTATTTCTCTCAAATGTTGTGCATAAATTAGTTTACATCCCTGTTAGTGAGCAGTTCTCCTTTGCCAAGATAATCCATCCACCTGACAGGTGTGGCATATCAAGAAGCTGATTAAACAGCATGCTCATTACACAGGTGCACCTTGTGCTGGGGACAATAAAAGGACACAGATGTGCAATTGGCATGCTGACTGCAGCAATGTCCACCAGAGCTGTTGTCAGAGAATTTCATGTTAATTTCTCTACCATAAGCCGCCTTCTACGTCTTTTTAGAGAATTTGGCAGTATGTCCAACCGGCCTCTCAACTGCAAACCACGTATAACCACGCCAACCCAGGACCTCCTCTTCCGGCTTATGCCCTCCCAGGCCCACCCAAGGCTACGCCCCTTTCCAGTCATGTGAAATCCATAGATTAGGGCCTAATGAATTCATTTCAATTGACTGATTTCCTTATATGAACTGTAACTCAGTAAAATCATATTGTTTTATATTTTTGTTCAGTAAAGTTTGTTTCCAGTGGTGATTTTAGCAATCTAATGGCAAATCCTTTTCAATCCGTGTTATATGTAGAGAAATTATACATAAAAACGTATTGGTGCTCATCGGCCTTTGGACATAAACATTTCTTAGCTACGTTTTTATGTATAATTTCTCTTCATATGACACAGATTGAAAAGGATTTGCCATTAGATTGTCGACTTGATTCATGATGATGACTGCTTGTCTAGCTTGCTAGCTAAGATTTTGAAAGTATGATGTTGACATGATCAGTCCAATCAAAGCTACGGTAGATATGTGATTTTACATTTTTATCTGTGGCCAATGACCTTGAGCCTTCTTGGATGGGCACTTCTAATGTAACTCTATGGCAGCACCCAAGGGGCTTGAATTTTCGAGCTCTCCCCGTAGATTTTTCAGTGACGTAGTGTCCCCATGAGTGACAGAATACTGAGCCAATACTGTTTTATTATGCAGCTTTATTTACTCAATTATATATATTTTTTACCTTGTTTGCAAACTGATATGTGACACCTACCCTGAATGACTGGTCGCCACTGTTTGTTTCTATTCTTCTGTCACATTAATCTCTAGCAACATCAATACATTTAACTGGTTGTTCCCATATTTAGTACTGGTTTTCAAATCATTTGCTTGCCCTGCATGATTTTGTGAAAAATAGCCAACAGCGCGCACTACCCAAGTGTTAATGAGAAATTGTCCCAGTGTCATTTTAACCTGAGACAACTTTCCAGTCATTCAGCCGGTGTCTTCTCGTCTTTAACTGTGCAATAGCCATTTTCATTTGGCCTCTGTATGGGGAACTTGTGTTTTTACCACTGTAATGCAATGCAGAAATTGAAAATATTGAACGCATGCTGTATACGGAACTCACCGCAGCCTAGTGCGGCATCCCAATCATAGTGTTGCGGAGTGCTCTATTGGAAATGAATGAGTGCCGCTGGAACCCTAAGAGTTTGACGCATCTGGTGGATATGAAGCTTGAGGCGCAACTGGCTAACGTTAGCTAGCTAGTCCTCTGTCACTGGCTAGCCTAGCTAGCAAACTTCACAACAAGACCTCTTGGATCAGCTTTAGGTAAGTGGCTTTTTTGTCTTGTAATTTCACATTTGGAAGGTGCATTGAAACAATTAGCTGGATACCTAGCTAGCATGGTTATTTATTTTGTACCACAGATAGCTAGCAAGCTATGATGTACAAAAGTTACTCTTGAGGGAGGGAATCAGTTATGTTATGTTGCTAGTCAAAAACAAGTGAATTCTCTGAAAGCATGTCATCAGACTATAGCTATATAGTAGTGTAACGTCAACTGTTTTGTTTAGATTTGATTTATTTTTTGGTCCCAGCTCTTACACTGTGTGTGTGTCGCTCTCCTTATGTGTGTGTGTCCTATCTGTCTGTTTAGGAGTTACAGATTTGGCTGAAGGAGGGTGGGCAGCGATTGCAACGGGTGAAAAGTGATTATTTTGAAAAACGAGCTGCCTCCTTGGCGTGAGCCGAGTGCCCGGTTCAAAGCCCACGGCGAAGTCGGCTCAAAACACAGTGACGTATGTCAAGAACTTCAGTGTTCACATGAAAAGTGTTTGCTCTTGGTAAAACTAGTTGGAAAATTCTAAAATATACTTTATGGGAAATGCATGTTGTATATTTCTTAACGAGGCTTTCGCACATACACGTCACGGGCAATATCCCGGTACACCACGGTCCATTTTAATTAAACTCCCTCAATATAATGGCTACTCTATGGCATGGTATTTTCCACAATAGAATAAAAATAGAATTGTAGTCTCGTGATCCTCCCACACTGAGTTCTTGTATGTGACATTTTGGTATTACAAGTCAAGCTTTCATTTGCATTCCAGTAAATCTTGTCAATGTTACAATATTTAGTTATTATATCCTGCAGAAGACGGTACCAGAGACTCTTTATGGTGGCAGATGATCTGTGAAATGGACTGGAATCATGAGTTCCTGTTGTCTGATTTGAAGGCTATATTAGCTAATTTGCCCCAGACCTGACAGTGTGCTTTTCAGCTAATATGTTTTGTGTTCCAACCCTCAGGAAACTGACGTCATTGTTGTGTACGGGCAACCCCAGCAGCTCCTCCAGCAGGCACAGCCCCCTTCTGTCTGCTGACCAAGCTGCCCATCATCAGACCGGTAGTGGTGCTCTCCCATAAGAAGCAAGTGATGGAGAGGCACCAAAATTGCTGAAAGTTGCCTTATCGTCGTCCCCTCTTGTTCCAATCGTCTGCACTTGGCTATTTCCCTTCATGGACTAAAGATCAAGGGATTTGTACAATTGGTTTGTCTAGTTCAGTGTTCTTCTTTCTTGCCTAATTGATAACAGTGTCAACATTGTCATCCCTACCTGTGCTATAACAACACCTCATTGAACTACTCAAGACCACACTTGGGTAAATTGAGTGAATTAATAATTGGTTGTGATAACTAGGCATGAGCGGTATCCAGATTGTCATACCTTCATACTGACCTTGTGCCACAAATATTACAATTTATTAAAAAAACAGTATACCGCCCAAGCCTAGTGACAACATGCATTAACCCCGAGCATACAGTTATTGTGGACAATAAAACACTGTAGGGTATGTGAATTGAATTGTGACTAATGCACTTACAGTGCCTCCAGATAGTATTCATATCCCTTGACTTATTCCACATTTTGTTTTTACAGCCTGAATTCAAAATGGATAATTAAAAAAAAAATCTCTCATCCATCTACACACAATACCCCATAATGACAAAGTGAAAACATGTTTTTAGAAATGTGTGCAAAGTTACTGGAAATGAAATACAGAAATCTCACATTTACATAAGTATTTACACCAGTGTATTCACTGGAATGATGTGGAGGGGGGAGGGGGGAGGGGGGGGGCCCTCCTAGAATTTTTAAGTAGAAGGACTGACGAGCTCCTTTTTAAAAGGACATTCTAGTCCAAAATGAATGAAAGTAAATGTATGTGGACACCAACTCAAATATAGTTTCCACCTCCAGAATGAGCCCAATAACACATTGTTACAATTATTTTAACAGATTGGCCCATGTATATAGCCTATGCATGGTCCATATTACCAGGTATGCTATTAGCAATAAACATTATTACCTGTAGCCCAACTGATGCAGAAAAGTGCAAATAAGTAGGCACCCCATTATTCAGCCTATCTGCATTTACCCTAATGGGCTAAACATTAGCCAGATCCCAAATGTGATCTTTTAACTAGTTATTATCCTATTGATTCATTTTATGTCCCAAAAAACTTGCATAAACACAGTGAATATACTGTAGGCCTACATGTTAGGGTAACTTGGGGTAACTTGATAGCTGGCGTAATACTTCCCCTGCTTGTACTTCTCACAGAAACCACTGCATGTCACAATTGTTTTCCCCAAAAAACTTTCCCAGTTTGCCTCTATTCTTGCTCAAATAAAAATATGATCTATCGCATCACAATTTAAGTCACTCCCAAAATAAGATTTTGAGGTAGAGTGGTGTTGTACCCCAAGGTACCCTACAATTGACCGTTGTTGCATGTAGCTCCACTCTCCCATATGCACTCACTGGTAATTGTGGAAACGTGCTTACCATGCCTCTGCTAAAACTCGAGGCTTAAAATGGTGCAGTTCGCGCATATTTAGGAGTTGAGAAATAAATAAAGTAAGAATTGAACACTGGGATCCCACTCTTTTTAACAATTGCAAGAATTGTGCATTGGCTGCTTGTCAGAATGCTAATTTCAATCCCTATGGCACTCATAACTTGAAAGCGCCACGAGATGAATATTTTTCTCACAGAACACAAGAAGCCGACCAGGTAAATAGATCAACTGTTCTACTATAGGGTTGTCTGACTTTTCTATTAATTACTTGTTTTGTTTGCAGAGGGAAGTAAAGTAAATGTTGACTGTTCTCTCATCTTCAAAGTGCGCCTCAGCATAAATATTTTTCCATGTTCCATATTTGTTTTGCATGGCGGCAATGATTTTGTCGCAACAGAAAAATGAGTGAGTGGAAACACTGATTCACACCCCTGAGTCAATACATGTTAGAATCACCTTTGGCAGTGATTACAGCTATGAGTCTTGCTGGGTAAGTCTAAGAGCTTTGCACACCTGGATTGTATAATATTTGCACATTTTTAGTTGGAAAATTCTTCAAGTTGTTAATTTCTTTTATTTTTTTATTTCACATTTATTTAACCAGGTAGGCAAGTTGAGAACAAGTTCTCATTTAGAACTGCGACCTGGCCAAGATAAAGCAAAGCAGTTCGACACATACAACACAGAGTTACACATGGAGTAAAACAAACATACAGTCAATAATACAGTAGAAAAACAAATCTATATACAATATGTGCAAATGAGGTGAGATAAGGAAGGTAAGGCAATATATAGGCCATGGTTGCAAAGTAATTACAATATAGCAATTCAACACTGGAATGGTAGATGTGCAGTAGATGAATGTGCAAAGTAGAAAAACTGGGGTGCAAAGGAGCAAGATAAATAAGTACAGTAGGGGATGAGGTAGTTGGTTTGGCTATTTACAGATGGGCTATATACAGGTGCAGGGGTCTGTGAGCTGCTCTGACAGCTGGTGCTTAAAGCTGGTGAGGGAGATAAGTGTCTCCAGTTTTAGAAATTCTTGTAGTTCGTTCCAGTCAATGGCAGCAGAGAACTGGAAGGAAAGTCGGCCAAAGGAGGAATTGGCTTTGGGGGTGACCAGTAAGATCAGCCAACGAGAGCGTACAGGTCGCAGTGGTGGGTAGTATATGGGGCTTTGGTGACAAAACGGATGGCACTGTGATAGACTGCATCCAATTTGTTGAGTAGAGTATTGGAGGCTATTTTGTAAATGACTTCACCGAAGTTGAGGATCGGTAGGATGGTAAGTTTTACGAGGGTATGTTTGGCAGCATGAGTGATGGAAGCTTTGTTGCGAAATAGGAAGCCAATTCTGGATTGGAGATGTTTGATGTGAGTCTGGAAGGAAAGTTTACAGTCTAACCAGACAGCTAGGTATTTGTAGTTGTCCACATAGTCTAAGTCAGAACCGTCCAGAGTAGTGATGCTGGACGGGCGGGCAGGTGCAGGCAGCGATCTGTTGAAGAGCATGCATTTAGTTTTACTTGCATTTAAGAGCAGTTGGAGGCCATGGAAGGAGAGTTGTATGGCATTGAAGCTCGTCTGGAGGGAAGTAAGTTAACACAGTGTCCAAAGAAGGGCCAGAAGTATACAGAATGGTGTCGTCTGCGTAGAGGTGGATCAGACTCACCAGCAGCAAGAGCGACATCATTGATGAATACAGAGAAGAGTCGGCCCAAGAATTGAACCCTGTGGCACCCCCATAGAGACTGCCAGAGGCCCTCCGATGTGACACACTGAACTCGGAGAAGTAGTTGGTGAACCAGGCGAGGCAATCATTTGAGAAACCAAGGCTGTCGAGTCTGCCGATAAGGATGTGGTGATTGACAGAGTCGAAAGCCTTGGCCAGATCAGTGAATACGGCTGCACAGTAATGTCTCTTATCGATTGCGGTTATGATATCGTAGGACCTTGAGCGTGGCTGAGGTGCACACATGACCAGCTCTGAAACCAGATTGCATAGCGGAGAAGGTACGGTTGGATTCAAAATGGTCTGTAATCTGTTTAACTTGGCTATCAAAGACATTAGAAAGGCAGGGTAGAATGGATATAGGTCTGTAGCAGTTTTGGTCAAGAGTGTCTCCCCCTTTGATGAGGGAGATGACCGCAGCTGCTTTCCAGTCTTTGGGAATCTCAGACAACACGAGAGGTTGAACAGGCTAGTAGTAGGGGTTGCAACAAATTTGGCAGATAATTTTAGAAGGAAAGGGTAAAGATTGTCTAGCCTGGCTGATTTGTAGGAGTCCAGATTTTTCAGCTCTTTCAGAACATCAGCTAACTGGATTTGGGAGAAGGAGAAATGGGGGAGGCTTGGGCGATTTGCTGTTGGGGGTGCAGGGCTGTTGACCGGGGTAGGGGTAGCCAGTTGGAAAGCATGGCCAGCTGTAGAAAAATGCTTATTGAAATTCTCAATTATTGTGGATTTATCGGTGGTGACAGTGTTTCCTAGCCTCAGTGCAGTGGGCAGCTGGGAGGAGGTGCTCTCATTCTCCATGGACTTTACAGTGTCCCAGAACGTTTTTGAGTTTGTGTTACAGGAAGCAAATTTCTGCTTGAAAAAGATAGCTTTGGCTTTCCTAACTGCCTGTGTATAATCGTTCCTGACTTCCCTGAAAAGTTGCATATCACGGGGGCTCTTCAATGCTAATGCAGAACGCCACAGGATGTTTTTGTGCTGGTCAAGGGCAGTCAGGTCTGGAGAGAACCAAGGGCTATATCTGTTCCTGGTTCTAAATTTCTTGAATGGGGCATGCTTATTTAAGATGGTGAGGAAGGCACTTTTAAAGAATAACCAGGCATCCTCTACTGACGGGATGAGGTCAATATCCTTCCAGGATACCCGGGCCAGGTCGATTAGAAAGGCCTGCTCGCTGCAGTGTTTTAGGGAACGTTTGACAGTGTGAGGTTGAGGGCATCAAGCTTAGATTGTAGGATGGCCAGGGTGTTAAGCATGTCCTAGTTTAGGTCAACTAGCAGCATGAAGATAGATGGGGGGCAATCAGTTCACATATGGTGTCCAGAGCACAGCTGGGGGCAGAGGGTTGTCTATAGCAAGCGGCAACGGTGAGAGACTTGTTTCTAGAAATGTGGATTTTTAAAAGTAAACGTTTAAATTGTTTGGGCACAGACCTGGATAGTATGACAGAACTCTGCAGGCTATCACCGCCCCCTTTGGCCGTTCTATCTTGTCTGAAAATGTTGTAGTTAGGGATGGAGATTTCAGGGTTTTTGGTTAATCATTGCTAGACATTTTCAAATCTTGCTATAGATTTTCAAGCCAATTTAAGTCAAAACTGTAACTAGGCCATTCAATGTTATCTTGGTAAGCAACTCCAGTGTATATTTGGCCTTGTGCTTTAGGTTATTGTCCTGCTGAAAGGTGAATTTGTCTCCCAGTGTCTGTTGGAAGCAGACTGAACCAGGTTTTCTTCTAGGATTTTACCTATGCTGAGCTCTATTACATATTTTTTAGGATAAAAATACTGATCACTTTGTTGATGATAAGTATACCCATAATGCAGCCACCGCCATGCTTGAAAATACTGTATGAAGAGTGCTACTCAGTGATGTATTGTGTTTAATATTTTTTTTTTTAACCTTAATTTAACTAGGCAAGTCAGTTAATAAAACTTCCTATTTTCAATGACGGCCTAGGAACAGTGGGTTAACTGCCTTGTTCAGGGGCAGAACGACAGATTTTTTTAACTTGTCAGCTCAGGGATTCGACCTTGCAACCTTCCGGTTACAAGTCCAACACTCTAACCACTAGCCTACCTGCCGCCCCAGATAGATGCCCTTTGCGAGGCATTGGAAAACCCTCCCTAATCTTTGTGGTTGAATCTGTGTTTGAAATGCAATGCTCGACTGAGGGACCTTACAGATAATTGTATGTGTAGGGTACAGAGATGAGGTAGTCATTCAAAAATCATGTTTAACACTATTATTGCACACATTTTAAATTCAAGCTATAACGCAACATAATGTGGAAAAGGTCAAGGGGTGTGAATACTTTCTGAAGGCACTGTATCATGAGTTGTACATTGATAATCTGTGTTTTAGGTTTCCATTCATGACAGACTTTTTGCATAATTTGTGTTCCTTTTTCACAGGCGGTTCTGGCTGACTCACAGCTCTATTCATAGCTGATAGAAACCAAGAAGGAATATCGTCCCCAATGATACTACTAATATTTCTAACAGTACTGATGAGGAAGGCAAACGTATCCATTGTTGCTGAACTGCTTGAAGTGTTCAGTCAAAATTACAGTGCCACTCTGAACCACATGTTCAGAAAGATGTTAGGCAAAAATAATAACAATACAGAACTGTTTTTGCTCTTCAATCCGCTTCTGCCAATCATATGTTTGGACATAGTAACCTGTTTGTTGAACCCCATTGATTCTAAGAACAATAAGAACAAAAATAGTTACCTGTAGGACAATGTCTAAACCACAGGTCCCCAAGGGCACAGTAAGGTATATCCTTAATAAAATAATTGGTGGTGTTTAATTAGGCATGCCTCCCAAGAAAATATGGTGTCACAGTACTGAAAGGCCAGAGCAGGCAGATGGGCTTACTATCTCTTGTGGGGATACCTTGATGGTGCCATGACACATAGGACAACAAGGAGTTTTTGTAAATATTGTCTCACCAAGGATTAATGGCCAAAGGGGTCCTTCTCACACATAGTCACTGTGTCAAAATATATACACTGAGAATACCAAACATTAGGAATGCCTTCCTAATATTGAATTTCACCCCCTTCCTTTTTGCCCTCAGAACAGTCTCAATTCGTCGTGGCATGGACTCTACAAGGTGTCAAAAGCGTTCCAATGGATGTTGACTCCAATGATTCCCACAGTTGTCAAGCTGGCTGGCTGTCCTTTGGGTGGTGGACCATTCTTGGTACACACGGCAACTGTTGAGCGTAAAAAATCCAGCAGCGTTGCAGTTCTTGACACAAACCGCTGCGACTGGCACCTACTACCATATTCTGTTCAAAGGCACTTAAATCTTTTGTCTTGCCCATTCACCCTCTGAATGGCACAAGGCTTTAAAATACTTCTTTAACCTGTCTCCTCACCCTTCATCTACACTGATTTGAAGTGGATTTAACAAGTGACATCAATAAGGCATCATAGCTTTCACCTGGTCAGTCTGTCATGGAATGAGCTGGTGTTCCTAATGTTTTGTGTGTGTGATTTTATATATATTTTTTCAGTATATTTTTTTTCCCGCCCAATTCCCCGCCCATCGTGTTTAATTGACAGGTCTAACATATCAAAAATAAAAACGCAAAGGCTCAACGAAATAGCAAAATGAAGCGTTGCGATTGATTTATCAAATTTTATTGATAATTTGAATTTTGACAGAGTATTGAAAATAATTGCCCATTTTTGTCACAACAAGGAAATGAAATGGCAAACATGAGAAATGATTTGTCATTTTAAGCATTTACATTTGATTTTTAAATGTGTCAGTGTTGTACTGGATAGTACCTTGGAAATGTAATATTAAACACTGCTATTTCTTTTTCAAAATGTCAAGCATCATGCATACTCAATCATGAAAATTATAATGCAATATATTACTTTTAATAAAAATATTGTCACAAAATATGCATACCCATTTAGGAAAAGGAAAACATTATATTTATTTGTCATTTGACCATTTAGATTTTAAGGCTGAATTAAGTCACACGTAGACTTCCATAGTGTGTGGGCTGTTACTATGGCCTAACATACTGGCCAAGGCCAGCCAACAGGACATTTCATGGTTTCAGATTGGTTATTTGTTTGTTTATTTGGCAATGACTTCAATCCAAATAGAACTCAACATTTTGCATACATACACATCTCTCTCTACACACACTCCCCAACCATACATACGCATACGTACATACACTCCTCCTCCACACTCCTCCCTCCAAACACACATCCACCTTTTTCCAAAATGGAACACAAACAAATCAGAGTGACGCTAGCTTTTGGTACCATGCTGTCTCACTTTGGTGTACCACCCTCCACTGCCCCATCCCTATTCCCCTATCCCTCCCTATATGCTGCTGGTTGTGCTGTATAGTTTGCTGTGTGCACCTCCCAGGTTGTGGACCATGTGACCATGATCATGTGCATCATCTGCATGCTAAAGTGCATCATAATTCCCCAGAAGCAACAGCAGAGCATCAAGACCACCAATCAGATTGGTGGTGCTACCAGCCACATTGCTGTCAATTGCAGGCTGCAATTTGTGGAACAATGTTCACTTAATTTTTGTAGGCTCTTGTGCTTGGTACCAAATGTGTGTCTAGTAGATTGTTTTTCAGTGGACTGTATTGTGAGCATGTTTTTATCATGTTCAGTATTTTGCAGGTATGGTACTTGTGATGTATTTTTCTTTGTCTTCAGGGATCTCAGTCACACAGTTGGGATCAATTTCAATTCAGGAAGTTAATTGAAATACCAATCTAAGAATTGAAAAAATAAATTAATGAATCGTGCTTTTCAGTTCTTGAGTTGGAATTTCAATGAATCTCCCAAACTGAAATGGAATTGAGCCCAACGTTCCTCAGTCTACCCCAGGGTACTAAACATGTGTTGTCTGGTTTGCAGGGAGCATCTACTCCAGTCCCGGCCTGTACAGTAAGACCATGACCCCCACTTATGACTCCAGAGACGGAAGCCCCCTATCCCCCACTACCGCCTGGTTTGGAGACAGCCCCCTGTCCGAGGGCAATCCCAGCATCCTCGCTGTCAGCCAGCCAATCTCCTCGCCCGATATCCTGGCCAAGCTTTACAAGCCCCAATCCCTCCTGGACAAAGCCAAGATCAACCAGGGCTGGATGGACTCATCCAGGTCTCTGATGGAGCAAGATGTCAAGGAGAATGAGGTGCTCCTCCTGCGGTTTAAATACCACAGCTTCTTCGACCTCAACCCCAAGGTACAGTATGTGGACTGTTCTTTCCATCAGATGAGCCTTTATTAAAAAATGTTTTTAAAATGTATAGGGGGAAGATCAGCTTTAATATTGCAGATAGATTGTGGCTTCTATCAATGTAATTGTCTGCATCATTTCCAATCCCCCATTCTGGAAAGTATTCAGACCCCTTCCCTTTTTCCACATTTTGTTTCATTACAACCTTATTCTAAAATTGATTAAATACATTTTTTTCCTCATCAATCTACACACTATACCCCATAATGACAAAGCGAAAACAGGTTTTTAGAAAAACAAATACCCTGTACCTCGAAATTGAACTCATGTGCATCCTGGTTCCATTGATCATCCTACAGCTGTTTCTACAACTTGATTGGAGTCCGCCTGTGGTAAATTCAATTGATTGGACATGATTTGGAAAGGCGCACCCCACTGCATGTCAGAGCAAAAACCAAGCCATGTGGTCGAAGGAATTGTCCGTAGAGCTCAGAGAGCATGATTTTGTGGAGGCACAGATCAGGGGAAGGGTACCAAAAAATGTCTGGAGCATTGAAAGTCCCCAAGAACACAGTGGCCCCATCGTTCTTAAATGGAAGAAGTTTGGAACCACCAAGATTCTTCCTAGAGCTGGCCCCCCCGTCCAAACTGAGCAATCGGGAGAAGGGCCTTGGTCAGAGAGGTGACCAAGAACCCTATGATCACTCTGACAGAGCTACAGAGTTCCTCTGTGGAGATGGGAGAACCTTCCAGAAGAACCATCTCTGAAGCAAATCAAATCACACTTTTTTGTCACATGTGCCAAATTGCAGACCTTACCGTGAAATGCTTACTTACAAGCCCTTAACCAACAGTGCAGTTCAAGAAGAGTTAAAATATTTACCAAATAAACGAAAGTAAAAAATAATAAAAAGTAATACAATAAAATAACAATATCGAGGCTATATACAGGGAGTACCGGTACCGAGTCAGTGTGTGGGGGTACAGGTTAGTTAAGTTCATTTGTACATGTAGGTAGGGGGGAAGTGACTATGCATAGATATTAAACAGCGAGTACCATCAGTGTACAAAGCAAATGGAGGGGGGGTGTCAATGTAAATAGTCCTTTGACCATTTGATTAATTGTTCCTCAGTCTTATGGCTTGGGGATAGAAGCTGTTAACTTCTTAGGGGAGCGGCAGCATAGGTGACGGTTTTAGAGAGTCTGGCGTGCCCAACATTTTTGTAAATGACCTTCTCCAGGCTGCCTATTAATTTGTATTTTACCTAGGACTGAGACTGCAGTACCTATGGCTTCCACTAGATGTCAACAGTCTTTATACAGAGTCTGGAGGCTGTAGACCTGAGCAGAACGGATAGGAACAAGAAATAGTCCAGGTACCTCAGATGTCAACAAGATTTTACGGGCGCGAGACCGAGTGCGCACCCCACTGTATTTTCCTTTCATAAAGTTTAGGTTACCATCCGAGTGAAATATTATCGCTAATATTCATAAAAGGATAGCTAAGGATGCATTTTAAATGATATATGATTTGTTTAGGAAAAGTTGATAGGTATATTTGAACACGTTCTCTTCACGGTTCAATGGGCGATTCGACGTTGGATTTTCTGATCATAGTGCGCCAACCAAACAGAGATTTATGGATATAATAAAGGACTTTTTCTAACAAAAGAACCATTGGATGTCTTCGTTGGACACTTGGGAAGCCCTCAGCAGAAGTTCTTTGAAAGGTAAGCGATATTTTTTAGCTCTTATATGGGTTTTGTGTGACCCGTGCTGGATATGAATTTATGCTAATGTAGAAAATATGTGGGGTGTTATCCTCAAACAATCAAATGTTGTGCTTTCACCGTAAAGCCTTTTTTAAATCTGACAACGCTGTGATATTGCCAATAATCAGAGATGTTGATGACTATGCAACACTTGTATATTGATGAATGTTTAATTCATCAATGGATTTTGAATTTGGCGCCTTACATTTCACCGGGTAGTGTCGGGAGTGGCCCGCTAGCGCGCCGCTACTCCCTAAGTAGTTAAGGAGCCTTTTGGTCCTAGACTTGGCGCTCCGGTACCGTTTGCCATGCGGTAGCAGAGAAAACAGTCTATGACTTGGGTGACTGGAGACACACTACCCTCTGTAGCGCCTTATGGTCAGATGCCGAGCAGTTGCAATTCCAGGCGGTGATGCAACCGGTCAGGATGCTCTCTATGGTGCAGTAGAACTTTTTGAGGATCTGGGTATCCATGCCAAATCTTTTCAGTCTCCTTAGGGGGAAAAGGTTTTGTCGTGCCTTCTTCACGACTGTCTTTGTGTGTTTGGACCATGATAGTACGTTGGTGATGTGGACACCAAGGAACTGGAAACTCTCGACCCGCTCAACTACAGCCCCGTCAACGTTAATGGGGGCCGGTTCGGCCCGCCTTTTCCTGCTGTCCATGATCAGCTCCTTTGTCTTGCTCACACTGAGGGAGGGGTATGTTGTCTTGGCACCACACTGCCAGTTCTCTGACATCCTCCCTATAGGCTGTCTCATCGTTGTCGGTGATCAGGCCTACCAATGTTGTGTCGTCAGCAAACTTAATGATGGTGTTGAAGTCGTGTTTTGCAACGCAGTTATGTGTGAACAGGGAGTACAGGAAGGGACTAAGTACACACCCCTGAGGGGCCCCAGTGTTGAGGATCAAGGTGGCAGACGTGTTGTTGTCTACCCTTACCACCTGGGGCCGGCCCGTCAGGAAGTCCAGGATCCAGTTGCAGATGGAGGTGTTTAGTCCCAGGGTCCTTAGCATAGTGATGAGCTTCCTGGGCACTATGGTGTTGAACGCTGAGTTGTAGTCAATGAACAGCATTCTCTCATAGGTTATTAATCATGTGCCATGATCTGTAGCTTCATACCCAAAAAGACTCAAGGCTGTAATCGCTGCCAAGTGTGTTTCAACAAAGTACCGATTCTCGTTCTGAAGGTTCTGAATACTTATGTAAATGTGAAAAACCTGTTTTTGTTATCTTATTATGGAGTATTGTGTTTAGATGGATGAAGGGGGGAAACGATTTAAATCTATTTTAGAATAAGGCTGTGGAAAAAGTCAAGGGGTCTAAATACTTTACGAATTCACTGTAAAAAAATAATAATTAAACAAGTTGTTAGGTGTAGGCATGGCCAAAAGTAAATAGGTAAACTGGGATGTGACTAAATAATTAATCAGGGTGATTTTTCCACAAATAGACAGGTGTTGTCCTTTCCATGGTAGCCAAATCTTATCTAAGTTGGCTAACTTTCAATTAATATGTGTTGTAGTGACAATTTATTCATTTTGGGATATTTATACCGAGTATTGGTAAACTACACGGTAATGTCAAAGTTGTATTTTTTTTAGATTCAATACGTAATATGGTGCACTTATCTTAATTTGGATTTAATCCAGAGAGGTTTAAACATTATTTAGATCCTCAATGAGGCTGTGTAAGGATCCAAATTGTGGATTTAAAATAGAAAATGGATCTGATTTTAATAGCTAACATTTCGATAGCCATAATAAATCGATAAGCCGATAGTGGACAGCCTTGTTTTACTCCTCTTGACAATTTTAAACTTTCTGAGAAGTAGCCATTATTTACTATTTTACACTTGGGCTTACTATACGTAACTTTAAACCATTGTATAAGAGATTCTCCAAAATTAAAATAGTCCTGGCATTTATATATAAATTCCAGTCATACTTTATCAAAGGCCTTTTCAAAGTCAGCTATGAATACCAGGCCTGGTTTCCCAGATTTTTCATAGTGTTCTATTGTTTCCAGTACTTGTCTTATATTATCTCAAATGTAGTGTCCATGTAAAAAAAAAGCCTGTCTGATTGATGAATAATATCCGACTATTCCTTTTTATTTCTATGCACCATGCATTTTGCTAGGATTTTGGCATCACAACACTGAAGTGTAAGGTGTCTCCAGTTTTTTAGGTGGACTGGATCTTTATATTTATCATCTGGGTCCTGTTTCAGTAATAGGGAAATCATAGCTTCTTGCTGAGTATCTGATAGTCTACAATTGTTTTATAGGAGTGGTTAAAACATGTTAATGCCGCATTCAAACATGCGCACACACACAAACTCTCCACCAGCCTACAGCATCTGCAGCTGACAGATTTTGGGGGGCGTAGAGTGGAGAGGAGAAAGTACCCCTCTGGGCTGTCCTGCTTTCTCAGCTGGACTGTCTGAGTGCTGTGTGTGTGGATCTGTGCTTGTGCAGAGACGGGCTTGGTGCCAGGGCTAACAGTATTTGTTCTCCCCCCTGCAGTATGATGCCATCCGGGTGAACCAGCTCTATGAGCAGGCCAAGTGGGCCATCCTGCTGGAGGAAATAGAGTGCACCGAGGAGGAGATGATGATGTTTGCCGCCCTGCAGGTGAGACCTGTGTACTGTATGTGTGTCAGTTTGTGGACTGCAGTTGTTATCTTCTCTATGGGCTCACTGCCTAATGAACATAACACAGAAGAACAGCAAATTATTTGAATGGGCGTGTTGCCCAGTGTTAACACTGACGTGGTGGGTAACTGGTCTGCAACTGGTCTGCTTCAAATCTAATCAAATTTTATTGGTCACATACACATGGTTAGCAGATGTTAATGCGAGTGTAGTGAAATGCTTGTGCTTCTGGTTCCAACAGTGCAGTAAAATCTAACAATTCCACAATAACTACCTAATACAGACAAATCAAATTAAAGGGATAGAATAAGAATATGCACATATAAATATATGGATGAGCGAGCGATCGATATGTACATATTATTAAAGTGACTAGTGATCCATTTATTAAATTGGCCAATGATTTTGAGTCTGTAGATAGGCAGCAGCCTCTGTCAGTGATGGCTGTTTAACAGTCTGATGGCCTTGAGATAGAAGCTCTTTTTCAGTCTCTCGGTCTCAGCTTTGATGCACCTGTACTGACCTCGCCTTCTGGATCGTAGCGGGGTGAACAGGCAGTGGCTCGGTGGTTGTTGTTCTTGATCTTTTTGACCTTCCTGTGACATCGGGTGCTGTAGGTGTCCTGGAGGGCAGGTAGTTTTCCCCTGGTGATGCGTTGTGCCAACTGCACCACCCTCTGGAGAGCCTTGCGGTTGTGGGTGGTGCAGTTGCCGTACCAGGCGGTGATACAGCCCGACAGGATGCTCTCGATTGTGCATCTGTAAAAGTTTGTGAGGGTTTTAGGTGACAAGCCAAATTTCTTCAGCCTCCTGAGGTTGAAGAGGCGCTGTTGTGCCTTCTTCACCACACTGTCTTTGTGGGTGGACCATTTCAGTTTGTCTGTGATGTGTACACCGAGGAACTTAAAACGTTCCACCTTTGCAGCAGTACACAGAAACATGGTCCCCCCTGATAACTGTATGCAAGGCTGTATGCTTGCACGGAGCAACTGCCATAAAACCAAATAATCCTGTCTGTGACGCCTTGGCTCTAGAAACAACACACTCTAGACTCCTGCCATTGAAGATGGTTAGACTAGACACGTCACTGACACTTTAGACTTGTTCAAGTGCTGTTCAACCCCATAGTTAACAGCTGTGGACCTATTGATTATGTCACTGCTTCTTTTATACAAGTTGTGTAATATAAGAGGAATAGTGAAGAGCGGGAAGGACAGTGAAGGTATGATTTTGGGGGGATGTGGGGATCTGAGTCCCTTGTGTCCCTTTGGGTTGCCCCCTGAGCCCAGGGCGGCCGTGCTATTTCCGATCTTCGTAAAGCCTGAGTGACAGGACATGGGGACGCCAGTGTGTCCTCACCCCAACGGGTAATTATAGAGTAACCATGGCTACCGGACTCACCCCACCAGAGGGACCACTCACTCCAACCCAACCTGTAATCTCCTACACATTCCTCAATATCCCCAATTACACTGAAAGGTGATACCCTGCTAGGGTCTTCAACAGGAGCCGAGGTGTTTATTAATACACCATTGGTTGTTGGTTTAGTGGTTCATCCCCCCTGAAGAGATGCTCAAGATGCTAATCTGCAGTGTGTTTGGATTAGCAGCTAGCATGTCGCTACCTGTCTGTTAGCGCCACTATCTATCGTTATCTCTTGCTAAATTAAAGGTAGCTGTGACAGTCATGGCTAAGGTGTCACTGATGATATCAGGCAGGAAGAGAAGGGGTAGGTTTATTACAGTAAGAGTTGAATGGTCTCTGTGTCCAGGGAGCTGCCTGTCACCTGGATATGTCCGTGTGGCTAAGTATAGCGATTAGCCTGCCATGTCCAGCACAGTAAACAAGACTGTGTTTGGGGGATAAAGGCCCAGGGCATGCCTGCCAGTCAGCCCACTACCCCCAACTCCAACCCTACACATACAAAACACATGCGCTAGAAACACATGTACGCACCAGAAACACACACACACCCCATCCCCCCCACCGCAGTGTCAGTAGAGCGTGGGCGTCAGAGGTGGAGAGACATGGAGGGAGAAGCCTTTGTCCTACATTCTGCGGCCATAACCAGCTAGGGTTTCAGAAATGCAGTGTGTCCTGAAATATGCCTCTCTTTTCCTCTCCCTCCCCCTCTACCTCTCTCTCACCCCCACACTGTCTCTCTAACTCACTCTCTCCCTCTAGGCAGCTGTTCATTCATAACGAGGGGGAGTAGGAGGTGGGGTGGGTTGACAGTATAAATACAGTTTGTCAACAAGTTGTATTTAGTGTTGTTGAGTCATAGGCTTCGTGCCACTGGGGGGGTAGACCAGGCCAGAACATGGTAAGACTGGCTCTATGTTGGTCCAGAGGATAGTGTGAATGAATGGCCAGGCAAGGCCAAAGACTAGTCTAAATATTACAAACAGGATTCTGACCAGACTAGATGGTATTTCCATTGTGAATCAATGCAGAAATGCTGCACGCGATGTCCCAAGTCTGCACTACTCACATGTGCTCCTTGTAAAGACACATTTACAGTCACTTATTTCACCTACTAAATTAATTCCCCCTCCCCCCTCTGGAAGCATACACTGTCCATTGTCTATGAATGCTTTGTTTTACAGCCATATTTTGATGGTGTCGACCTGGTTTTTCCTGAGAAATGTGGTAACATGGGTGTTTTCTGGTACTCGCTTCTACAAAACCCAAAGAAACTCAAAAGTATTTATTGGACAACCATCGTGTTTTTACAACTTTACCACTTCATATGCTATGAAAGGGACGAGGCAATCACTACCAATGTACATAGAAACGGAAGCCAGTGGAGCAAAACAAAAAAGTTCCATTA
This sequence comes from Brachymystax lenok tsinlingensis, assembly GCA_030435695.1. NCBI lineage: Eukaryota > Metazoa > Chordata > Actinopteri > Salmoniformes > Salmonidae > Brachymystax > Brachymystax lenok. The sequence continues at coordinate 13,791,257 of CM059808.1, read as the reverse complement.
CCAGTAATGACATTCACAATATCAAACAGGAGACTGGTGTTGACACATTATTCACTGTCATGGCATATAGTGTAAAGGACTGTTGGCTAAACATTAGTCCCTTCTCTCTCTCTCCCCAGTACCACATCAACAAGCTGTCCATCATGTCGTCAGACAACCACATGAACAACAGTGAGAAGGAGGTGGACGAGGTGGACGCTGCCCTGTCAGACCTGGAGATCACCCTGGAGGGAGGCAAGACCTCCAACACCCTGGTACTACACCTTACTGTCCTATACTAACCCCAACCTTAACCCTGTCAGACCTGGAGATCACCCTGGAGAGAGGCAAGACCTCTACACTGGTACAACTACTGCACTTTACTGTAAAACACACTAGTTATGCACTTTATTGTACTTTACCTCACTGCTACTCTAGTGGTACATTCAATTAGAGCAAATGTTATTGGGCACATCCAGAGTGGCATATTATGGTTGAATCGGAATGTTAAATTCAAATCTCCCTACCATATTTATGCCAATATGACACCAATATAGATGAAAATTCGCAAATCAACTTGATTTGAGTTACATAACACACTCCCGCCTCTCGTCATAATCCATCCGGCCGTTACCGAGAACCACTATACCGGATTGTTGAGTGTCGTGTTAGTATTAGGGTTGTCAGAATATTTTGCCCAAACCTAGTTCAAATTCTAGACGTCAGATTAAAACGAGGCTACAGCGTCCATATGGTGACCATTAGACTTAGATCCATTTGGACTGAATAAGTTAATAGGCACAACAGTTTTTATTAAATTCACAATTTATCGCTCTCACATGCACATTTCTGCCCAAAAAAATCTATGTGCTACTGTTTTTTTTTTTTTGCATTTCTGACAATGGTAATATTTTTCAGTCGAATCTCAGAGTTCTAAAACCGGGGCTGCAGTCCAAACACTTAAAAGACACACCCTCGCCTTATGCCCTTGGGGGAATCGCCGATGCCATTTTGGAGGGTGGTCCAAATGATTAGACAAGCAGGGGAAGTTTGCAACGTAAGTCCCTCAGCCATCGTTTTTAGTCGGCTTTGCGAGTGTACAATTATGTTCACTCAGGGGCCTGAAACTCCCCATAATTAATTTTGCGACGATTGTACATCCGCTAAGAAAAGTCAGAGAAAACTTAAAAACAACATCAATGGAGAAGTCAACATACAAGTGTAAGTAAAAACGAATACAAATAAGTTAAATTGTGCTACCAATGCACATGACGGCACAAACACGTTGCGTAAAAAGTTAATGTTTTTGTTTCTTTAGGAAATTGTAGAAATATTTTTTTTTCCTTCATCAGAACTTCCAGCTAGGCAGGCTAATGTTATTTAATTAGCTAGCTATCATACAGTAGGCGTATATTAATAATAATATATTTAATATACATAGACATGCACTCATAATTGACGTAGCTCATATAAAGCACCCGCTACCGGTGGCTGAAAACACAATCATCGCAGGATGAACGAGTGACTGATTTCCGGCCAAGGGCGGTCCATTTAAAAATCATTCCTTCCTCCCTTGCCCTGCAAGGGTATACTCGTCAGACGTCATGATATGTCATCAGAAGTGTCCACTTAATTTGAGGGCTGAGCGGATAGGGTGTGTCTTTTAATTGTTTGGACCGCAGCCAGAGTTCAGCAACTTGACTAGTAGAAAGCTAGCAGCTGTAGCTAGTTAGCTAGCTTACACCAGTTGGATGAGAAGCAGAAGGAAGGTAGCTAGGTATATTTTGCTATGGAGGGTTTTTCATATGGCTGAAATCATCTGCTTAAACTGCTGACCTGGAATCCTGGAAATCCATTTAAATAGTGTCAAGTTGATGTATCTATAACAGGGTTCGTAGCGTAACGGTTGACGTCACTGCCCTGGGATTTGAAGGTCCTGGGTTCGCCTACTGGAGGGGATATTTTGACCATTCTCTTTCGTGTATAGATTTTGACACACCCCTCCCTTTCCCAAAACACACACACCGTCATATGCACTCCATCCCTACAGTTCAAATGCACACAATAAATTGCACAGGTTGTAACCATTTCTCCTTTTCTGGCGCCACTTTCATTTGAGAAGCTAAGACATTTGTCAAGCTGCCCCGGGTGGAGCTGAAAAATGACTTACACTTTGCACATCTGAATAAGCGTATCGTACACGATCAGTAGTACTTATGTAGCCTATGTTCTCTTCCAAGTGAGTACTCCCATCTGTTTTCATATTTATACTGCCATTTATACATGTGGGAATGTGTGCACTTTTACTGCCGTTGGACAGCTGTGGACAGCATTACAAGGAACATTTGTAGCTAGAGGATTTAGAGCACCAATCCAATGTCAGATTTCTTAAGTGTTTTGTATTTGTCTATTAACTTTGTATTTTACAGGTGTTTCTCAGCAGTTTGTCACAGTGTTTGTATCAGGAGTTACCAACATTGCTATTGACAAGCCACAGGGTTATGCAGGCTTTTTTGTTCAAGCCCCGTGCTACCACACCTGATTTTACTACTCAGCTGTTGATCAAGACCTCAACTGTTCATCGAGACCTTGAATAGTGCAATCAGGTGTGGTAGAACTGGGCTTGAACAATAAATCCTGCATAACCCTGTAGCTCTTAAAGAGTAATTATGGCCATCCCTGAACTATATCTGATGAATAACGATTGTACATAGTATATTTTGTAATAACTCACTATTGTTTACAGGTAATGTAGTATCCTACTAGGCCTTCCTTCAGTACACTTTAAAGTAAATTTTCATGTTAATGGGTACATGGTGATTATTTTGTGTATTTTCCAGCAGCTTTCTCGTTTTTCTTGTTACAAGAGATCAGTGAAAGAAAATTCAGTTTACACCATATATTGGTTTAAATGGGTTTCTGGTTTTTCGCTTCCCTCTGGAAAATCAGCTGTTAATATAAAATAAATACTAATAACTACTTTATTTCAATTGCCATTTGTCATTATTGTGTACTTTTACTTTACTTTTATTGCTATGCTTTGCTGTATTATAATGTTGTAAAATAGTGTTGTATAAGCACCTTCTGGTGTAAAAACCATGGCAATTAGTCAGGCTGTTTGAGAAAGTTTGAATCCTAAGCAACCTGCCTACACATTGTTGGAAGTACAATAGACCAGCATAGCTACTATAGTATAGTAGGTCAAAGCTGTGTGCTGGAAAACCTTAGAGCATCGGTGAAGTACGCATTGTGGTGCACATTTCCTTTTTTCGGCTTCAGAACAATGCCTACTTCTTACTTTAAACCTTTTTTTTTAGTTTGACTAGGGTCTGGGTGAGAATTTCACTGCAAGGCAAAAAGCTACTTCAGAAGTTGTAAATTCTAATGATGTATATAAACACTAGAATGCTGATGCTATGTGTTGGTCAGTGAGAGGCTTTAAAGCCGCCGGTCGGCCATATTGGCACTCCCCAGTAATAGCAGTCCTCCACAAGAATTAATGGAATTCTACAAATATTTAAAGGACAAAATTACGTGTATTTAAGAATTTTGTTGTTGTAGTGGGGACAGTAACATGAACACTTTCTAACAATTATACTTTAAGGAGAATGTTATATATTTTTTTTATGTTTAGCTCACATAATATAATTTAAAAGTGTGCATTGGGTGTCTAATAGAATAAATGTGGTAAAAACAAATGTAGACATTAAGACATTTCTATAGCTTCCAAAATATTTTTTTCAACGGTGGGGAAGTGCCAAGATGGAGGTACGGTGGCTTCAAAACAGCACCCCTTGTCAGTTATCTAGTGTGTATATATAAATTATTGGTAAATTCTGTATGGGTAGTGGGTATCACATGATTTGGCCATTGTTAAGTGTCTGCCCCAACCAACTGAAGTTTATACAGCTTATCTGAGGAAGTTGAAGCTTGATTACCTAACTGTTTTCTTTTCTGTTCAACTCTGAGCGATGACATTGCAAACCTAGAAAGTCAAACTTGAGGTCATTGTTAAAGTTGTGCTTTATAATCCTGTCCTTGTCCTTTCTCAATAATAACCATTCAAACAGCACTAAACATGTTTGTTCCTCTCTTCCTCTCAGGGTGATATCACATCCATTCCTGAACTGGCTGACTACGTCAAAGTCTTCAAGTAAGTTAAACAACTGCTTTGGCGGTAGAAGTTGTCTTTAATCACAGATCTAGGATCAGTGTATCATCCTGAAATCCATTAGGGGGAAATTCTAAACTGACCTTAGATCAGTGGCAAAGAGCCAACTAGCCAGTTCCTTCTAACTCCAGACTTCCCCCTGTTGATTTATTTTGGCCCTTCCTTGATGTCTGCTAATGACTGGCCATGCGCCTTTAAAGAAGGTATTGTCCCTGGGATGTTAAATCTAATATTATGGGAGAAGGAAACAAGGTTTGGGCCCAAATTGGAGAGCTGTTGTCTGTTCAGTATCAAACTGGGCTGTGTGGATTGTGTTTGTGGACTGGCTTGTTCCCAGGACCAGCTTATAGGTAGGGCTCAGGATGTATAAAAAACACTACTGCAGTGATTCGGGTTTATGTTAGGACTAGGACCAGTTATAATGGTTCTCTTTAGCTCATGGTGGGTTATAGTGGTCCTCGGTAGCTCAGTTGGTAGAACATGGCCCTTGTAACACCGGGATAGTGGGTTCGATTCAAGAGACCACCTATAAATAAAATCTATGCACACATGACTTAGTCGCTTTGGACAAAAGCGTCTGCTAAATGGCATATATTATATTATTGTTATTGTTATATTATAGGCTCTAACTTGGAGCACAGAGCAATATCTTATACATAGCTAGGCGCCCAAAGTTTTTCCTGGTCTGGTCAGGTGGTGAGTAAAACCCCTGGCCCTAGTCATAAAAGCCTTTTGGCCACAGGCCCGTGTTGACAAGCAGGTAGCTCTTGCAGCTTTAATAATGTTGTAAAAATATAAGCTGTAGACTATTACTGAGAGGTATTTCCACAGTAATTGTCTTCCATTAAAACTCATGTCCAACGTTGGCTCCTCTTCCATTCATGCTACTGACTCCGTTACGGACCACAGAAGGAGGCTGAGAAAGCTCTTGCTGTCTCTTTCTCTCTACTTTTTTCAGTTAGACTTGGCCCCTCTTAAGTGGAAAAAAGTACCCCCCTTTTTGATGTGTCTTGACGGCTCTCCTCTTGGTGTCTGGGGTTGGGTTAGCGTTGCTAAGCTATGTCTTTTGTGATTCAAGCAGAACTGACTACCCCCTGTCCCTCTTTTTCTCTCCTATGTGTTTTCCAGGCCAAAGAAACTGACACTGAAAGGCTACAAGCAGTACTGGTGCACGTTCAAGGACATCACAATTTCCTGCTACAAGAGCAAAGAGGAGGCTCATGGGACACCCTCTCTCCAAATGAATCTAAGAGGTACTAGTACACACACACACTCCCTAAAGAATGCAAGAGTTCCTTTATGACCTGAGTCTGTGTGATCCCCAATGGTGTGTGATGGATGATTTTGACCACCTACTGCCCCCTTCCTCTCTGAACTGTTCCGTGTTTTTATAGGTTGCGAGGTGACACCAGATGTCAACATCTCCGCTCAGAAATTCAACATCAAGTTGCTTATCCCGGTAGCTGACGGCATGAACGAGATCTGGCTGCGGTGTGACGCTGTGAGTACGGCTCTTTGGCCCCCGCAGGAAGACCCCCCCCAGGGGAAACACTGATACTGTAAATGCAGTCCATATAGTCATGTTATAATCATAACCACCATCCTTCTCTCTGTCTACTCCCTACCCTCCCCATGCAGGAGAAGCAGTATGCCCACTGGATGGCAGCGTGCCGCCTGGCCTCTAAGGGGAAGACAATGGCAGACAGCTCCTACAACCTGGAGGTCCACAACATTCTGTCCTTCCTCAAGATGCAGCACATGAACCCTGACCCCCAGTTCATTGCGGAGCCAGCCGTCACCAACGACATCAATTCTGAGTGCCTGGTGTCGCCGCGCTACCTGAAGAAGTACAAGAACAAACAGGTAACTGAAATAACCAGGGTCTGTGTGGAGAAGAGACCCCATTTATGTAACCTACAGCTGAAAGGCCATGGATACAAATATGCATGCAGGCGGATACATACACTGCGAGTGAACAGACAAAGCTATGGCAGCAGAAAGCAACCCTGGCTTAATTATATTTAGATGCGTTGCTGTTAGTCAGGTGAAGGTTGAAAGATGGGGAGATAATTGTTCCAGGGGGAGATTGTTGTTTACCTCCCCTCCCTCTCTCGCTCCCTCCTTCCCTCTCCAAGGGGAATCCAGAACAGCGGACCATGCACTCAGCAGTTTAACAGGGAGGATTACCACAAGTGAGGCTCAAATGCTATCTCCTTACTCTGAACTAGCTTCCTTCCCTCGTTTCCTTTCTGTCATTATAACTGAAAGGTGACTAGCAAGGAAGCTAGTTGACTGGATAGAGGTCCACCATGTTAATTTCACCCATCCATGCCCTGCCAGATCTGTGCTCAAGAAGGAAAGGAGAAGAGGAAAATAATACTAAAGACTTGAGAGACGCAGCCAGATAAATCCAGACAAGCTTCAGGAGTTGTCTCACTGAGAACTCGGAAGCAAACCACCAAAAGCCAACCAATGATGAGAAGTCACATTTACACATTAGATTAACTTGTTTAAGGGGCAGTAAAATTGTGCTCTGTACTTAGCAAATTCCCATGTAAATAACAGGCTGATGTATATACTGTACATTAGACCTGCAGAGCACATATCTCCACAGATGGGAGGGGGAGTGGACTTCCCTCGCTTACTCACTCAATGTGGTTCTGATTAAGCTGTATTGGAAAAGTGGGAAGTTATTTTGGTGTGGGTGTGTGTCGGTGGTTAAGTGATGACTCCGTACTAGTCTGGGTTTGGACTGTAACCATAGCTTCAGCCTGGCGTGTTACTGGGTCGTCTAGGAAAAGAGCATGGGGAAAGACCACTCCTGATGTGTGAGTGAGAAGGGAGGAGGGGTTGAGAGCTCATCAAACAGGAAATATCTATCCTGGGTGGACATCCTAAAACAGTCATTACTGTGTCCACTGAATCACATTGAAATTGTGTTTTTGTTCCAAATAAAGGTATGAGAGAGCCAAACTTGTTTATTTGGCATTGCTGCCCAAAAACAGGATAGGTGTGTGAGTGTGTGTATAGTCTGTAGTGTGATCGGCCTCCCACTCAGATCTCATTCACATTCTAACCCTCTCTACCCAGGCCTGCGGGGCTGTCTGCCTGTATGGGGCTGTGGTTCTGGCCCATCTCCAGTCTCTGTCTCAGTGTGAGGCTCTAAGCTCTAACCCAACCGAGCCTAGCTAGGCAAGCAAGGGATGGTCCAAAGGCACCTCGTGAAACACTCCTCTCATCTCTGGCTGGACAGGGCCACTGGCAGTGGGATTAGTGAGGGAAGTTTTGAAGAGCATTGTGTGCTTTTTGTAAGTTTGTTCTGTAGTTTTTGTGTCTGTTTGGGAGGGGAGTTTCAGGAAATGAGTTCTGCCTGTGAATGCAGGCAGTCAGCTAGTTGTGCTGTGGGAGTGATGTTTGCAGGGTACTGCCTCTCCCTTTCCCCACCAAACTGGACTTCCTCTTCTCGGACCCCCCCATGGGACTTCGTGCTCCAATCCCAGTAGATACACACAATAATTTATAGATTGCTGGGAGTTGGACTAGATGGTTTCTTAACTTACTAGCCAAACATACAGTTTTACATAAGAGAAAGCAAACTGGGGAGGCCGAATAACAAACACCAGGATATTGCTAGATAACCAAATGCAGAGAGCTGTAGCGCTCTATACTACAGCTGTGTGATGCCTTGGTATGTATTACCACCTGGCGGACATAATGGGAATTGCATACACAAGGCTACTGGCCTGCCCTACAGTACAGTACTCAAGCTAGTTAAGTGTAAAATAAAACTTTCAACAACTGTCACCCAGGCCTTTCAAGAAATAATTACTCCAATTAAATGTTTCAAACTTGTAAATCAATTAAATAAGTTTGTAATCGTTTGTATCCAAATAACTAAACCCTCTGCTTGCCCTGACAGATACTGTACAGTGACTGCTGCTGCTTTCTCTCCACATGGAGACTGCTGCATGATCCTACAGACCTCAACTCTCCTGTTCATTTACCCTGTTCTGATTCGGATTCTGCTGCTTTGTTTTGGAGCTATTTTCTTTGCTCGATGGAATTGTTCTCACCTGCTTGTTTTTCTTTCTTCTTTCTTTCTGTTTTCTCTCTACCTCTTCTCCTTTTGCACTCTTCTTCCATCCCTCCCTCCCTCTTCAGCCAGGCTATATCAGGGACCTGGTAAGTGGAAATGGCTTTGTCTTGGGGTCGTGGTTGATTTACCATAGCAGTAGTTGTTTAAGTCTCAGTAGCTAGTTTTTTCACCTTTAGTCTTAGGAAAACTGAAACTACCCAGTCCAAGGGTGATTGCTAATGGGGTTTTGTTCAAGCCTAATTTCCTCTCATTTCTCCTTCAACTACTAACACACTCTGAATGGGATAGTAAGATGGTCAAGTGGTGAGTCTGTTCTGAAGACCCAGGTCAGCATCTGTCTGTCTCCTCATCCCACTGACTCATACGCCATGGGTTTGGGCTGCTCTGCTCCGAACTCAACTTTAGGGCTGTAAAGAAACACACACACGCCGGGCCGGGGAGGCACTTCATGGGCCATTAGACTTAGACTGGCCTCTGGGGATCTCAACTGTTTGTTCATGCTTTAGTTTGGTGACCTTGTGTGCCTTCCTATATTCATGGGGAGGTGTCTTTGTGTTTGGGGGTTTATAGCGTGGTTTTAGTGTGGTGAGGGTGGGGCCATGTGTGCACAGTAGACCAATGTCTATGTGTCTAGTGCAGGGCTGTTCAGTTCAGGTCCTGGAGGGCTGAAAAACATCAGTTTTTTGTTTCTACCTGGTAGTTAATTGCATTCACCTGGTGTCCCATGTCTGAATTACCAGTAGTGTTTCAGCCCTCCAGGCCCTATATGGTCTAGGGCTTGGTTTCAGAGTGGAGGTGGTGTTGGTGTGTGTGAGTGTGACGTGTTCAACAGCTTTTTGATATGTGTTAATCAGATTTCGGCCCGGATCCTGGAGGCCCACCAGAACGTGGCCCAGATGAGTCTGATCGAGGCCAAGATGCGCTTCATCCAGGCATGGCAGTCCCTGCCCGAGTTTGGCATCACTCACTTCCTGGCCAAGTGAGTCCCTCTCTCTTCTTCTTCATACGGAAAATAAGACCTCTTCCCCCAAGTCTCTGTCTCTCTGTCTGCCTCTCTCTGTGTCTGTGTGTTTTTGGACTTGTTGTTTTATGTCTAACAGAGATTTTATTGACGGATATAAAGATGCATGGTTGAAATCCAATAAGCATATTATTTCCAAGAACCACATCCCAAGCAGTGAGTTCACTTGGAATTCTCTGTCATTCCCAGATTCCAGGGTGGGAAGCGGGATGAGCTGATCGGCATCACCTACAACCGTCTGATCCGGATGGATGCCAACACCGGAGACGCCATCAAGACTTGGAGGTTCGCCAACATGAAGCAATGGAACGTCAACTGGGAGATCAAGATGGTACAAATTTCAGCTTATAGACCAGGAAATTAACAGTTTTAGAGACAACTCATTCAATATTCTAAACAGAGTCACCGTCAATTTGTTTTTCGCTTTATCATCTTAACATGGCATTTCACACGTAAATCTTTCACATCTTTACTAAATGAATTGTCAGTCCTATGGTTTTGACTGTGTGATCACTCTGTGCTCTAGGTGACGGTGGAGTTTGCAGATGAGCCCAGCCTGGCCTTCATCTGTGCGGAGGTGGACTGTAAGGTGGTACATGAGTTCATCGGAGGCTACATCTTCTTGTCCACGCGCGCCAAGGACCAGAACGAGTCTCTGGATGAGGAGATGTTCTACAAGCTGACCAGCGGCTGGGTCTGAGTCTGACTACCCTGTGTCAGGGGTCAGAGATTAGAGGTCAAGAGGGGAGGGAGGGTGGGGACTAGGTCTTACGAGTTTATTTGTTATATATTTTTGGTGGTTTTATTTTGGAACTGTGCTAAAGAGGCCCACACGGCCGCCCACTATCGTTATTGTTGTTGAGAAGCTGGCACCCTTTATTTTTTGTTGCGTTAACTCTGTCAAAGGTATTTGTAAACACTAATATTTTGCGCAATGCTGCAGCCCAGATGATCTCTGAACTCCAAACCCTGCCTGTGGCTCCCCCATCGCCCACATTATTTGACAGGGAGTTTTTTTTTCCCATGACCCCTCTCCACTCCCCAATCCATCTCCAATGCACAGGGGACCTCGTCTACTTCCTCAAGCAGCGATCACAAAGCTACGTCCATGAGAACCTATCACATGTCAGGAGACCTCTCCCTCCCAAAGACTCTTTCTAAATCCCTCTCTCCCCACTCTACTCCGACAGTTCCTGAAGGAACTGATCAATTTGGCCCGTCAGCCACTCCGCCACGGCGTCATCGTAATCCGACCAGACCACAAAATCATGTATCAGTGTTTATGAAGAATCACATTATTTATTAATCCCTGTTTTGTTTTCCTGTTTTAATTTGGCATTTTAGTAAGATGTGCCGCTCTACTTAGTTTTTGAAGTGGCCTGTGGTTTTCCTTACATGCTACTCCTGTGATATGATACTCTGTCTAATTTAGGCTGCAGAGTGCCACTTCACTCTCACGTATTGTGCACCCACATATTTACTCCCTATGGTATAAATATAGGCAGTAGCAATCACCAAAGTAAGAGTATCGGCAAAACGGCGACACACTTGTACTTCCTCGGCATAGACAGGAAGTGATATGGGGTAATTTCCTTCCCTCCTTAAGGAAAGGCTGAGGAACGCATAGCTCATGGAGAGACTCTGGCACTGTGTCCTCTATCCACCCAATGAAGGATTTTGACTTTTGACCTAACTAGTCCATATGAAGTCACGTGTAAGCACTTCTCCAGTGTACATATGATCCCTTTATGAATAAGCTGTAGTAGTTAAATTAATTTGTTTATTTTTTTTACAGTGTTTTCTTTATCTGAGCATACTCCAGAGGGGTAGTGTCCTCTCCCCGGTGTTCAGAAGCTCTATAGCTAACAAGTGTGCTTGAAGAGTTGAAACAAGCCTTGGTGCACACCTACAGTAGTGCTTTCCTGTTGTCTGCATTAGTTAGTGTGTCAGCACAACCGGGTGTGAATATACACAGACCTCAACCAGGGTGAATGTCCTACAATGTGTTCTGTAAACACCTGAATAACCATGCCTAGTTCTTATAGCTAAAATATGTCAGTGTGGTGCTTGATCATCTAGAAGGGGTCACTTAAGGATACTCTGTTTGAGAAGTTATTTGTATGGTTATCATGTTGACAAGTTCTAAGGCCATTACTGAAAATGCAAATTAGTAAGTTAATGTCATGGAACATGTGGTGCCATGAATGCTTGTCAGCCAAATGATGTGGCTCAGGTGCATGCTGCCAGCCACATAGCGTTCTCAGATGTCCACAGCATGTAGGAAAGGCCTCAGCTCTGCCTTGAGACTCAGACCCTTGCCATTGTGCATGTACAGTACAGCTGGAGGGATATTACCATTAATCGCAGCGTTCCCAAGTGCAGCCTACTCCTCTACGTTATCGCCATTCTTTATCTTACACCATATAGTATTATTATTCAGTACCGTTTTCATTGTTACGCACCAGCAATAGGTCACCAAGTTTGAAGAATGAATTATGCAAAGTCTGTGTTTCTTTTTTCCTCAGTATGAAGGAACATTAAATGAAGTATTTGTTTTTTGTAACTAATGTAAAAACACAGGTTTAATTGCATTGTACAGTTCTTTTGTTGCTGCTTTTTGTCTTGTTTTTTTGGAAGTGTATTTTTGTTTCCAGAAAAGAGGGGGGGGGCATTGGTCAACATTGTGTAGTATAAAGATTTGTGCCTGCCAATGTTACGTCTTATTGCGTTTTTAACATGGTCTATATATGAAGATAACACTAGTCTCAAACTCCAGGTTGGTTGAAAGTTAATGAAGATTTGTCTCACACTACATATTATTATTATTACTCAGAAACATTGATAAAAGGGCTTTTCAATGTACTTTTTTCTTGTTCCCTCTCCTATAAGCAGAATTACATTGCTAATTTCTATTCTTGACTTTTTTTGGCACTGAATTTGCGCTCTAGTTCTGTAAACTTTCACCGGTGACACCTCCCTAGGCTATCAAACTCTTACTCTGTTCAGTGCCTTTTAAAAAATATAGATCACTTAATTTTCAGATTTTATCACTATTGTCGCTTTTCTTTCTACAATGTTTTTGGTATGAAGGAGGCGCTTTTAGTTGAGGTAGACCCTAGTGTTTGAGACAAACAGGTGTAAATTAACTGAAGTAAGAGAAGAAAGCTTAGCCAATTTTTTTCCTCCTATAACATTGTTGTTTTTTGTTTGCCTCCAATGTCCAGAGCAGCAGTGCATGGCCTGCTGTTTTCAGACTGCAAAAAAATGCATTTATTTTAAAAAATAAAAATACTTTTTATTTCAGGTTTGAGTTATAATATTATATTCATACTTATTCAAACATCGAGGCAGTGATGATCACAGATTACAGAGGACCAGAAATCATTCAGGATACCACTTTAAACCTACAGTATGTTGTTTTCCATATCTGCAACAATTGAAATTTGCGTGATTCTTCCCTGTCTCCACCAGAGGGCAGTACGTAACCACCCTATCTTCCACCCACTGCTGCAGTCACGTCATATCCAGGACTGGATCCAAACTTCTCTAAAGGTCACTCACTGTTCTTAAAGCGGTTTCCAATGTTATCTGGCATCCGTCAGAAACAGTGGCAGATTGATAGGGAGTTGAAATGAGCTCAGAGTGTTACCAACCGTCTTCATTTACAGGCTTTTGGCGCCCGATCCCCGCCCCACCACGGCAACTGTCCGTCTGTCACCTGCGGAGCAGCTATGGTGTGGAGGTGGAGGTGCCATGATGATGGCACTCAGGCCACCTGGTGCCCGCAGTGTCTTGGCATCCTGTAGGGTGAGGTGGGGGGTGGTGGGGTGTAACTCAGACAGGTGACAGAGGTGCGGGTGGTAGGGGGGTCATGGAGGGATGCTCAGGGGGTGTGTCAGAGGTGTAGACTGTTGGATTTATTCTGTCTCTTTGGATTATACATATGTGATCGTAGGTACGTTATCTGAGAGAAAATGTTAACATGCTCATCACAGTGCAGTTTAGAAAAAAACAAAATGGGTAGCATAGTCTAGTCATGTTCATGGAATCGCAGAGACATCTGAGCATGTAGGATTATTTATGGTGACAGTTAAGATTGCTGCCTTGGGCCATTCCATTCAGTATCCCTCTATGTGAAAAGAACTAAGTGCTTGTCCACTGGTATCCACCCTCCAGTCCTGTCCTGAGGTCAGATTAGGTGTTACTGGTGTAGCTCTGGGTACAATGAAATCTACAGGAACATCCTTCCCTTCAAAAAACGTGTCAGAATGACAGAATCGGGACAAAACGAGTAATTCTTCTGCAGTAGCATTTACACAGTAAAATACTATTCAAAGCAGCCTTATTTTCATCAAGGGCAGTGGTTCAGACATGTATATCTGCATGGAGGATGTCACTTAACCAACTAAAGCTGTGTGTGTATCCTGTGTACCTCATCTCACAGCCAGCCGCATCCTTTCCCCACGTTCCCTTCCCCAGAGGGAATATTTCCATTGTGTGATGCTGAATGGGAAGTGGGGAAGTGCCTGTCCTCAACCAGTCGCCACTCCACCTAGTGTCACAGAATTCCTGTGACCTCATGGTACAACAGGGTGACGTCCACCAAGATGAGGAGAACTCTTAAAAGAAAATCCACTCCGTTGACTTTGATTGAATAGAATTACATTGAGTTTCAACTGATTTAATTCAATGGCACACATTAGACATGGAAGGTATCTGACACCACATGTAACTGCTGAAGGGCCAGCTGTCTTCCACAGTTCTTTACTTTCTATATTTCCTTGTCTTCCTCATACCTAGTTAAGGTAATGGAACTGAGGGTTGATTCATTTGAACTTGATTGATTGGTTGAAATGAGGATTTTTGTTTGTTAGGGGTGGGTGCAACTCAATATTAGGAAGGTGTTCCTAATGTTTGGTATACACACACACACACACACACACACACACACACACACACACACACACACACACACACATTCATCCTCATCGAGATTGATGTTTAAAATGTGTGCACTGCTTACATTTCCTCATGACTGCATCAAAAGGCCAACTGTATTTGGCAGGCGACTCTTTACTCCCAGTCTATCGGAAAAGTGAATGTTACACATTGGAATAGTGTAATGCCGTCCAGGAAGGAGACCATAATAGGCAATAAATGGGCAATTACAAACAGTCATTCTCTGGAGCTGGTTATTTATTTATTTAGGGACTGAGTATAAATGCCTAAGGCATCTTCCCATACTGGGGAAACATGTTTGTCTTTGTGTTCAGAAGCTGCCTTAGTAAATACAGTGATTGCATTCTGGATAATGGATGTATTGTGTCCATCTTGTAGTATTTCTCCTTGCCTGTAGAAGGTACTCATTTCCTCTGAGGTGCACATGGTTAAGGTACAATAGTGCACGCACATCAAATCGTGTCAGGTCAATCATTAAACACTTAACTTGTATTGAACTTCCTCAGCCTTGTTTGATTTGCAAGGACCATTGTTACGCACCAATGTACAGATGTCAGTGATGGACCTGTCGGCTGGGGCCAGGGCATGCTCCTTAAGTGTGAAGCTTGTACGTCATAAAGACTTAGATCCTGTGCCAAAGGGTGTCCTCTCTGATGAGGTCACATGGTGTTTATAGAGATGAGCTGTGTCTGTAATGGGAGCCAACAAAGTTTGTATAATTTGCAGCCAGTCGTTACTTTCACAGGCACACTGCGAACACCCCTCTACACACTCCCAAATGATATTGCAAAAACTTTTCTTTGGATCAAATTCTAACTAAATATCACAAAATAATAATTTTAAATATAATTTCCCAAGTCAAATCTGCATCTTGGTAAACATTTTATAATCTCTCTAGTTGTGTTTACAGTCAGAGCCTCTAAAGGTATAATCCTCTCCCAGGGCAGGTTGCAGCTTCAGGCATTCTGACTCAAAATTGGCTCATTTGCATTACCGTCGCCCCCGAAAACCTCTGTAATTCAGTAAAATCTTGTTTCTCACACGAGCTAATGCAGTCTGGAGCATTGACCTTATTTAAGAACATGGGAAACTGGTGTGAGGATCAACAATGAGAGTCAGGGGTGCTGGGACCTGCATGGCCTAAGGGGTTTGTGGGGTGTGGGAGCAGCGCTCCATTGACATAGGCCTACATTACATGTTGTGTAAGAGTTGTAAAAAAACATCAATATCAACACTAATCTACTGAGAACAGTAGCCAAGGGAGGAATAAAAATGTATGCAAATTAATTACGTACAGTAGCCTATTTCGTTATGTTTGGAAGAAACAGCCATGTTGTCTGAGAGTTCTCAGCGAGATCTCTCTTGTGTGTTGCCAAATGACATCACCTCAACACAATCAATTATAAATGTATTATTATCAATGATCTTGTCCTTGACAGATCACTGTGACAGGAGCCACCCACCCTCTGGGTCCAAATATACCCTCTTCTAAGTCAGATCATCCGTTTCCAAGTATCTATTGATTACGTATCTGCTGCTTCACATCTCTAACACCCCCCACCATAGCAACGTAATAGGCAATAAGCTCCGTCTCCACCATTCATCCCCGGGATCCGGCAGCCTGCATCTGTCTCCACATTAGCCCTCTGCAGTATAGATATGAGAACTTCCCGATGTGACACTCTCACTCTGACTGTAATAAAGCCTAAATTGGACTTTGGAAAATAGAATTGGATCCTCAGCTGCTTGTCATACCCAGGGGCTGTCTGGCCATTGATTGGCTAAATTAGCTGGCCGGCTGATGGTTATCTGACAGCAAAACAATAAAGAGTCAGCACTGATTGGGTTACTGCCTGCTGGGGACATGGGGAGACAAGGGTGGGACGTGTTGAAGATGAGGTCTCTGCAGTTGATACAGGGACTGCAGAGGAGAAGCTATCATATGAACTGCAGTGTATATGTATAGATAGTGCAGTCTTCTAAGGATCTCATTCGTCCCAGACCGTGATAATGGATTGGTTCTTGTTAGCAGAGAGCGTTGTGCTGATAAGTGAGGCGGTGCGAAATGTTCTGATGAAGAAAGACCAAAGCTATACTGTAGGTTCTATATTGGCTGTATAAACTATAACTAATACCCAGTTTTTTTCTTGGTCAGGGTCCTAGTGATGACTAATGGTGGATGCATCACAGCACATTTAGCTAGCACTGTAGCAGTAATACTCTACATGGCTGAATATTAACTGATACAGGGATTCCTCTGAAATTCCTGCTTTCACATCTAAGTTAAGCTGCTGCCTTTAGGGAAAGCGCGCGAGATTAAATGTTTTCTCAGTGTTAGCACAATGCACTTCATATTGTCACATACACTGGAGAGGTTAAGTGTAATGTGTTGTTTTACCAGGTCAGTCGTAGCAGTACAGCACCCCTGGAGCAAATCAGGGTTAAGAGCCTTGCTCAAGGGCATATCGACAGATTTTCACATAGTCAGCTTGGGTATTTGAACCAGCAACCTTTTGGTTACTGGCCCAGTGCTACCTACCGCCCTACTACAAGTGCTATTTGTTTTGACCAGAAAACCATTACTTGTGACTGCTTGAAAGCCCTTAATTGATTCATACTTATTGCCTAAGTCAAAGTCTAATCAAAGTGATTTTGTAGAGTTTATATAGAAAATGGAAATGCTGAAAATGTCTTATTTTCAATTATATTTTCCTGCTGAAATGGCTGCTCAGGGAAGTCTCCATATAAAAAAGGCACTGGCAACATGTAAAGCTTCCTTCCAGTTTAACATCAGTTCTAGAGTGCATCATTGGCGGCCCACTATTTAGTATATAATTGCTCTGCAATACATGTCAATTCTCCCTTATGTATTTATTGTGATAATGGTGTTGTTGAGTTCATATTGGAGTGCAGATAATTCTTCTTTGCTGATCAACATTCTATAACATACTGGGATATCCAGCACCTGCACAAAGCCAGTGCATGTTTGTGCACAGTCTACTCTTTTTCTTCCTGATGTACACCACAGGCTAGGCTGTAGTGTAGAGTGGATCTGCTTTCACCTTGTGATTGAAAGGTCATTGAACAATCCAAGTCACGTGACACATTGTTCAACAGAAAGACGTTCTAAAGACGTACTGTTATGCCTGACCGAGCCTCATCAAGGAAGGAGTAGTTGTAATTCTAAAGCATACTGCACTTTCACTCTAAACATTGTTTCATTGTTTTCTTTAGAAATGTACAGTGGTATTACCATAGTGAATCTGATCCAATTCGGAATGCTCAATAGAGCTTAATTACTTCAGCTTGTGTGGAGCATTGTGCTAGAATAAAATATGATTAGGTATTAAACTGAGATACACTCGAGCATAGGAACTTAATTGAACAAGGAAATGGGCAGACATGAAGCAGAACACAAGAAAAGTTAGGTTCTTTATAATGCAAGTCAGGTCACGACCCGACTGTGACTAAAATAAATGGTTTGGCTATGGGTGACGTGTCACAGAAATTCAGCTCGCCTCTCCTGTCTAAAGTCAATAAAGGGTTGTGAGATGAATGACGATTAGTGTTTGACTTCACACAAACCTACTCGAATTGGAACAAAATAATTTGGGTATGCACTGTCCCCACTTGCTTCAAGATGTCCACTATTGTTCCCGTACCTAAGAAAGCAAAGGTAACTGAACTCAATGTCTATTGCCCCGTAGCACTCACTTCTGTCATCATGAAGTGCTTTGAGAGGCTAGTTAAGGGTCATATCACCTCTACCTGACCTGACACCCTAGACCCACTTCAATTTGCATACTGCCCCGCCCTGTGCAACTAGGTCCTGGACTTCCTTACGGACTGCCCCCCCAGGTGGTGAAGGTAGGAAACAACACTTCCACTTTGCTGATCCTCAACTTAGGGGCCCCACAAGTGTGCGTGCTCAGCCCTGTACTCCCTGTTCACCCATGACTGAGTGACAACCCAGGACTCCAACTCAATTATCAAATTTGCAGACGACACAACAGTAGTAAGCCTGATTACCAAACAATGACGAGACAGCCTACAGGGAGGAGGTGAGGGACCTGGTGGAGTGGTGCCAGGAAAATAACCTCTCCCTCAACGGGTCGCTACAATACATTTACATTGCCAAAGCAAGTGAAAAAGATAATAAACAAAAGTGAAATAAACAATACAAAAATAACAGTAAACATTACACTCACAAAAGTTCCAAAAGAATAAAGACATTTCAAATGGCATATTATGTACAGTGTTGTAATGATGTGCAAATAGTTAAAGTACAAAAGGGAAAATAAATAAACAAGTATATGTTGTATTTACAATGGCGTTTGTTCTTTTCTGGTTGCCTACAGGGAGGAGGTGAGGGACCTGGTGGAGTGGTGCCAGGAAAATAACCTCTCCCTCAACGTCAACAAAATGAAGGAGTTGATCGTGGACTTCAGGAAACAGCAGAGGGAGCACACCCCTATCCACATCAACGGGACCACAGTGGAGAAGGTGGAAAGCTTCAAGTTCCTCCGCTTACACATCACTGACAAACTGAAATGGTCCACCCACACAGACAGTGTGGTGAAGAAGGTGCAACAGCGCCTTTTCAGCCTCAGGAGGCTGAAGAAATTAGGTTTGGCCCCGAAGACCCTCGCAAACTTTTAAAGATGCACAATAGAGAGCATCTTGTCGGGCAGTATCACCGCCTGATACGGCAACTGCACCGCCCGGAACCGCAGGGTTCTCAAGAGGGTGGTGCGGTCTGTCCTCCAGGACACCTACAGCACCCGATGTCACAGGAAGGCCAAAAAGATAATCTAGGACATCAACCACCCGAGCCACGGCCTGTTCAACCCGCTACCATCCATAATGCGAGGTCAGTAGAGGTGCATCAAAGCTGGGATTGAGAGACTGAAAAACAGCTTCTATCTCAAGGCCGTCAGACTGTTAAAATAGCCATCACTACGCGGCTACAACCTGGTTACTCTACCCTGCACCTTAGAGGCTTCTGCCCCATATACATGGACATGGAATCACTGGTCACTATAATAATGAAACACTAGTCACTTGAATAACGTTTACATACTGCTTTACTCATTTCATATGTATGTATTGTATTCTGTTCTACTGTATTTTAGTCAATGCTACTTCGACATTGCTCATTCTAATATTTATATATTTCTTAATTCCATTATTTTACTTTAGATTTGTGTGTTTTGTTGTGAATTGTAAGATACTACTGCACTGTTGGAGCTAGGAACACAAGCATTTCACTACACCCGCAATAACATCTGCTAAATATGTGTATGTGACCATTAACATTTGTTTGGTTTGATTTGAAATGTTGAAAACTAAGTGAAGATTTAACAAGTGCCGGTAAATCACTGATGAAAGAATATAAAACATGCTCTCTGTTTGATTTACTCCCACTGTTTGGTTCAAGGAGATACACAACCAAACACATACACAGAAATTAAGCCTTGTCCTCCTCTATAAACTATACACATGTATAATAATATTACATGCAGATCTCATGCCCTGCTTTCCCACCCATCAGATAATAAAAAGACCAATGCTCTCATACATTTCTCACGTAATCCTATTTCACTGTAACGACTAGGGTATGAACTCTTCAACATACTGATTGAATAAACAAGCCACATGAATGCCCTGTTTGAATGGAGCGTTTGATCAGTCAGAGGAAGGGAAGGGGGATACCTAGTCAGTTGCACAACTGAATGCATTCAACCGAAATGTGTCTTCTGCATTTAACCCAACTCCTCTGAATCAGAGGGGGCAGCCATCTGGCCGCGTGGGGAGATGAGAAGCGGCCCGTGCTAGGAGAAGAGCAGAGGGTCCGGCCTTGCCGTTCTGCTCCCCTACCCTCTCACCCCCCCTGTTTACCCTATTCTACACAGGGACTGGGGCGCCTTGTTCTCACTCCCTTCTCTCCACCACAGTGATGTCATGGGCAGGAATGATGTTTATGTTTTTCACTGTGAGGAGTGTCTGTGAGGTGTGTGTGTGTTGGGAGGGGCGAAAGCAGCCCTCAGGGTGATGGAACTCAGAGAGAGGGAGTGCTAGTGTCTGCAATACTGCTCCTCAACCAATCACAAAGTTATATTAGATAGATGGATACAGTGTAGATACAGTACGAGTCAAAAGTTTGGACACCTACTCATTCTAGGGTTTTTCTCTATTTGTACTATTTTCTACATTGTAGAATAATAGGGAAGACATCAAAACTATGAAATAACATAAGGAAACATGTAGTAACCAAAAAGGTGTTAAACAAATTAAAATAGATTTTAGATTTTAGATTCTTCAAAGTAGCCACCCTTTGCCTTGATGACAGCTTTGCACACTCTTGGTATTCTCTCAACCAGCTTCACCTGTAATGCTTTTCCAACAGTCTTGAAGGAGTTCCCACATATGCTGAGCACTTGTTGGCTGCTTTTCCTTCACTCTACGGTCCAACTCATCCCAAACCATCTCAGTTCGGTTAAGGTCGGGTGATTGTGGAGGCCAGGTCATCTGATGCAGCACTCCATCAGTCTCCTTCTTGGTCAAATAGCCCTTACACGGCCTGGAGGTGTGTTGGGTCATTCTCCTGTTGAAAAACAAATTATAGTCCCACAAAGCGCATACCAGATAGGATGGCGTATCGCTGCAGAATTCTGTGTGCTGTCAGAATGCTGTGAACTCTGTGAAGCATTTATTTGGGCTACAATTTCTGAGGCTGGTAACTCCCAGGAAGTGATCCTCTGCAGCAGAGGTAACTCTGGGTCTTCTTTTCCTGTGGCGGTCCTCATGAGTGCCAGTTTCATCATAGCGCTTGATGGTTTTCGCGACTGCACTTGAAGAAACTTTCAAAGTTCTTGAAATGTTCCAGATTGACTGATCTTCATGTCTTAAAGTAATGATGGACTGTCGTTTCTCTTTGCTTATTTGAGCTGTTCTTGCCATAATATGGACTTGGTCTTTTACCAAATAGGGCTATCTTCTGTATACCACCCCTACCTTATCACAACACAACTGATTGGCTCAAACACATTAAGAAGGAAAGAAATTCCACAAATTAACTTTTAACAAGGTACACCTTGTTAAATTGTTAATTGAAATGCATTCCCAGGTGACTACCTCATGAAGCTGGTTGAGAGAATGCCAAGAGTGTGCAAAGCTGTCATCAAGGCAAAGGGTGGCTACTTTGAAGAATCTCAAATATAAAATATATTTTGATTTGTTTAACACTTTTTTGGTTGCTACATGATTCCATATGTGTTATTTCATAATGCTGATGTCTTCACTATTATACTACAATGTAGAAAATAGAGAAAACCCTTGAATGAGTAGGTGTGACCAAACTATTGACTGGTACTGTAGATAGATACATAGGTAGATAACAACCATAAAAAAAAAAGTGTACCTCCCATCTGACACGTCATCATTGCCTCTTCTGCCCAACTGAAGATGTGGCATCTGTCTGGTCTCTGTGGTGTGGGAGTGGTGTACAAAACACTTATTTACAAGATCTTACAGAATTGAGCAATAACTACTCTCTGTTTTTCCACTTATTGAGCAATCCTCTCCTGCAGTTTGAGAGGTGAGTTGAGCCTTTGTAACCTTGACTCAGTTTCATGCTGAATGTTTTGTTTCTTTCATCGTCTCCGCTTCTCAAATTCCCAGTCTCTCCTCAGAGACACACAGCTGCCCAAATTCCCAGACTAGCCGGCAGGAAATACCTGATGGCCCTCTCTAACCCCCTGGATTCTCTCTCTCTCACCCTCTCTGTATCTCTCTCACACACACGCACACACACACACATTCCACATGGAACTACTGAAGAGGAAAAATGGCTCATTAGTTTGAGTCTGTTTGTCAGATTGGGGTACCGTAGAGACAGTAACGCTACTATATCCCTGCCTCCACCATGTTCTGTCCCAGTTGGCTCAGGGTAAGAGCAGCAAACTGCTACCATACAACATACAGGTTCAAATTTACTAGCAATAATAAAGCTCCAGTAAATCACATTGCAGAGGTACAAAAAAAAGGTATGTCCCAGAAGAGTCCCAAGAATCACAGTCAAAATGTAAATTCTTTCAACAAACGCTCTCCACATGTTCAACTAGATGCTTGCATGGTTTGACATATTGAAAACACAACACAAAACTACACAAACTATTGGAAATTGGTCGAGAGGAAGCTTTGAAGGCCAGAGAAACATGAATCATTATATTTTGCTGTAGTATGCCATGCATGATTTCATTTCAAGTCAGTTGTTCCTTTTGGGTCAGTGTATCAGACCCAGTTTGCACTTTGCTTCTCTGTGGTTTCCAGTTTAACATAATCCTACAACAGATTGATCTGAATAAGCAATCATATTGATCTTGATCTGCCTTAGTTCTATGACTGCCAACATCATGTATGTATATCTAGGACTATCAGTGCTTGTGCTTAGGGAATTTTATACTGATCTCCAATTGACTCATGTTCATCGGGCAATTCAACTGATTCATGCCAGTGGTTGATGTTATGATCAAGTCAACAGGACTACAAAGAGTTTAGTGCTTGCAGAGAAGCAATGGCTGGTGCAAGTAAATAGGTGATAGATAGCGAGAGGATTTATAATCTCTTATTCAGAAATCATGGATCACCATTGTCATAGCCACATCCAAGTGTCCCAATAATGTTCTAATAGCCTTCAATGATTTCCTTTGTTATTTTCCTCGTGACCAGTCATGAAAGCAGAAAAGGAGAACAACTAACCTACTAAAACAACTGAGACTCATATTAAGCCTGTTCTCCCTGTCTTTGGTGTATAAAAGAGAAACAAGAGTTAGAGGTCTCTAAAGAAACTGGATGACTCACACTCAACCAAGCAGAAAACTGGACACACACACACAGCACACTCAGGGTCTGATTAATGCAGGGGCTTACCGGGGCTGAAGCCCCTAGGCCCAGGCCCGTGGGGGGCCCAAGAGGCAGCACAGAAATAAAAAAAATATAAAAGTCTAAAAAAATAAGTAAATAAATACAGTATATATATTATATATATATATATATATATATTTTTTTACTGCAACCGCCAACCACAATGAGTGTGGATAGCCTGCTGCTGCCTGCTGCTATGCTAATTGTCAGATGGGGGAGGAGAGGAGGTAGGGGGCCCACATGGATAAGTGGGGGGCCCTGCCTTGATTGGGTAACTGATTCATAAAATTAAGATAAACTGCATAACAAATACATGTGAAGGGTCAATTGTTTCATTCAGGGGCTGGGCCCACCAAAAAAACATATACAAATAACATGCTTTTTTTGCCAACCACAGGAATGTTCTCAATGTTCAAAATACACCAGAGAGAATAATTTACCCACAGAGGATCAATAGTTTATAAAAAAAAAAAAGAATTACTGTGGATCACAGGAGGTTGGTGGCACCTTTATTGGGGAGAATGGGCTGATGACTGGAGCGGAACCAGTAGAATGGTATCAAATACATCAAACAAGTGGTTTCCAGGTGTTTGATGCCATTCCATTTGCACCTTCCGGACATTATTATGAGCCGTGAATTAAGTTTCATCACAAGCACATACAGGTAATTGCCAAAATAAAAGGAAACACCAACATAAAGTGTCTTAAAAGGGTGTTAGGCCACCACAAGCTGCCAGGACAGCTTCAATGCGTACTTGGCATAGATTTTACAAGTGGACCTAAACCATACCAGGAAAATGCACGTCACACCATAACATACACTTTGTATCCCTCATTTATTCAAGTGTTTCCTTTATCTTGGCAGTTAACGGTATACAGTTGAAGTCAGAAGTTTACATGCACTTAGGTTGGAGTCATTAAAACTCGTTTTTCAACCACTCCACAAATGTCTTGTTAACAAACTATAGTTTTGGCAAGTCGGTTAAGACATCTACTTTGTGCATGACACAAGTAATTTTTCCAACAATTGTTTACAGAGATTATTTCACTTATAATTCACTGTATCACACTTCCAGTGGGTCAGATGTTTACATACACTAAGTTGACTGTGCCTTTAAACAGCTTGGAAAATTCCTGAACATTATGTCATGGCTTTAGAAGCTTCTGATAGGCTAATTGACATAATTTGAGTCAATTGGAGGTGTACCTTTGGATATATTTCAAGGCCTACCTTCAAACTCAGTGCCTCTTTGCTTGAC
Source organism: Brachymystax lenok tsinlingensis (assembly GCA_030435695.1). Taxonomy (NCBI): domain Eukaryota; kingdom Metazoa; phylum Chordata; class Actinopteri; order Salmoniformes; family Salmonidae; genus Brachymystax; species Brachymystax lenok. The sequence goes on along the minus strand of CM059808.1, from coordinate 13,766,847 downwards.
ATCATGGGAAAACCAAAAGACCTCCACAATTCTGGTTCATCCTTGGGAGCAATTTCCAAACGCCTGAAGGTACCACGTTCATCTGTACAAACAATAGTACGCAAGTATAAACACCATGGGACCACGCAGCCGTCATACTGCTCAGGAAGGAGATGTGTTCTGTCTCCTAGAGATGAACGTACTTTGGTGCAAAAAGTGCATATCAATCCCAGAACAACAGCAAAGGACTTTGTGAAGATGCTGTAGGAAACAGGCACAAAAGTATCTATATCCACAGTAAAACGAGTCCTATAACGACATAACCTGAAAGGCTGCTCAGCAAGGAAGAAGCCACTGCTCCAAAACCGCCAAAAAAAGCCAGACTACAGTTTGCAACAGCACATGGGGACAAAGATTGTACTTTTTGTAGAAATGTCCTCTGGTCTAATGAAACAAAAATAAAACTGTTTGGCCATAATGACCATCGTTATGTTTGGAGGAAAAAGGGGGAAGCTTGCAAGCCGAAGAACACCATCCAAACCATGACGCATGGGGGTGGCAGCATCATGTTGTGGGGGTGCTTTGATGCAGGAGGGACTGGTGCACCTCACAAAATAGATGGCATCATGAGGATGGAAAATTATGTGGATATATTGAAGCAACATCTCAAGACATCAGTCAGGAAGTTAAAGCTTGGTTGCAAATGGGTCTTCCAAATGGACAATGACCCCAAGCATACTTCCAAAGTTGTGGCAAAATGGCTTAAGGACAACAAAGTCAAGGTATTGGAGTGGCCATCACAAAGACCTGACCTCAATCCCAATTTATGGGCAGAACTGAAAAAGCGTGTGCGAGGAAGGAGGCCTACAAACCTGACTCAGTTACACCAGCTCTGTCATGAGGAATGGTCCAAAATTCACCCAACTTATTGAGAGAACTTGTGGAAGGCTACCCGAAACGTTTGACCCAAGTTAACCTCTTAGGGAGTAGCGGCGCGCTAGCTTCCCAAGTGTCCAACGAAGACATCCAATGGTTCTTTTGTTAGAAAAAGTCATTTATTATATCCATAAATCTCCGTTTGGTTGGCGCGTTATGTTCAGAAAATCCAACGTTGAATCGCCCATTGAACCGTGAAGAGAACGCGGTCAAATATACCTATAAACTTTTCCTAAACAAATCAAAGACCATTTATAATGCATCCTTAGCTATCCTTTTATGAATATTAGCGATAATATTTCACTCGGATGGTAACCTAAACGTTATAAAAGGAAAATACAGTGGGGCGCACACACGGTCTCGCGCCCGTGAAATCTTGTTGACATCTGAGCAACTTCGACTATTTCCTGTTCCTATCCGTTATGCTCACTGCTAGAGCTTCCAAACTCTGTATAAAGACTGTTGACATCTAGTGGAAGCCATAGGTACTGCAATCTTGGAGCTGGATACCATTAAAATCAATAGGGAGAGTATCAAACAGAGCAAAGGTCACACAAAAAACAATTCTGGACAGAAATTTATCGGGTTTTCGCCTGCTATATCAGTTCTGTTATACTCACAGACATTATTTTGACACTTTTAGAAACGTCAGAGTGTTTCCTATCCAATAGTACTAATTATGTGCATATCCTATTTTCTGGGCCTGAGTGGCAGGCATTTTACTTTGGGCACGCCAGACTCTCCAAAACCGTCACCTCTGCTGCCGTTCCCTAAGAAGTTAAACAATTTAAAGGCAATGCTACCAAATACTAATTGAGTGTATGTAAACTTCGGCCCCACTGGGAATGTGATGAAAGAATTAAAAGCTGAAATAAATAATTCTCTACTATTATTCTGACATTTCACATTCTTAAAATAAAGTGGTGATCCTAACTGACCTAAGAAAGGGAATTTTTACTAGGATTAAATGTCAGGAATTGTGAAAAACTGAGTTAAATTTAGTTGGCTAAGTTGTATGTAAACTTCCGACTTCAACTGTACCTACAGTCGGGAAGTCCTCAGTTTGGGCAGCATGCGTGCAAAATATACAGCTTGTTGCGTTGTGGCCATAGACATATAATCCATAGAAGGGTTTTGGAGCCTCTTACCCTTTCATTTTGACTGTTAAACTCATCGGTAAACTAGCAATGGGTGCCAGTCCTGACTTGAATGGGAACTGCCATCTATGGATTATATTTTTATGGTTGGTTGCTGCTGTAGGCTTGCTTTTTGAAGATTTCAAAACACAATCGCGGAAAAAACTTTCAGTTTGGAAAGCAAATGCCTACTGCTGTCTGTAGAACCAATAGAAAGTTTTTTCGGGGCCTCCACAGAGGCGCAGCGGTCTGCATCGCAGTGCTTGAGGCATCACTACAGACCTGGGTTCAAGCTCAGGCAGTGTCACAACCAGCCGTGACCAGGAGTCGCATAGGGCAGCGCACAATTGGCCCAGCATTGCCCGGGTCAGGGGAGGGTTTGGCTGGGGGTGTCTTTACTTGGCTCATCGCGCTCTAGCGACTTCTTGTGGCGGGCCGGGCTCCTGCAGGCTGACTTCAGTCATCAGTTTAACAGTGTTTCCTCCGGCACATTGGTGTAGATTTGGTAGGTCATATTTCGGAGGACGCATGACTTGACCTTTGCCTCTCCTGAACTCGTTGGGGAGTTACAGCGATGAGACAAGATTGTAATTGGATATCATGAAATTGGGGAGAAAAAGGGGGTAAAATACATTTTTGTGAACAGCAGTAGTGTTCTTCAAAGTATCTCATCTTGAGATAAGCTATTGCCACAACATCCACATTGGCCATCACCGTGAGTAGCCTATGGCTTCATCTTCATCATTAGTAGCTTACTGTAGCCTATACTATATATATTTCCTCCTAATATTGTACAATTTGTGTGTCATTTCATTGGCCTGGGCTATTGTTGGTTTTAAGTCAAGACCAGCTTAATCTCAGTTTGTCAGTGTCAGAGTAGTCACTCATTTCAGTCATTTGTGTGGTATTAAAAAAGATTCAGCTAATGTCTTCCATCATGTAAAGGAGGTAGAATTGCATGAAATGCATTTTTAAAAGGCAGATTTATTTTCAGACCCTGCCCCCCAGAAATCCTTAAAACGCCTCTGCTCAACTGTAGTCTACACCACATCACAAATGTTATTATGGGTTTATTATAAAGGGCCTTTTTCTTCATCAGATAATGTAACACTCATCGAATTGCATCTTGGTGCATGGAGTCGTTTACAGAAAATTATGGTCTGGGGGGGGCACTATAAAAAAACAAAGTCCTGGGGCCTATGATTTCTTAAGCCGGCCCTGGGCACACTGTGGGAATTCCTATGGAACAGCACACTGTTGGCATGGCTATGGGAATGAACATACTGGCAGGCAGGTTGGCAACAGCTGGCATTTGGGGAGAGCGGGCATGTGGTATGTACATTGACAACATTTACTTAGCCTACTAGCCTACCAGTCAATTAGTGCAGAACTTTGTGCAGTTAATCAAGGAAATATACATACTGTATGTTTCCAAGGAATAATTCCAGGCAATTAAATAAAGTGTTGCAAATATTGGCTTCATGAAAGTTTATAGGCAACATTTTAAAAGCAACTTTGGTTGGCCTACCAAAAGAGAGATTGAATGCATTATCATAGGCCTATTAAAGGCCAATCTTTAAGATTTGATATGAAGCAAAGTAAAAAAATATAGACGGACAATAACTATAAATCCTTCTCATTTGAAGGAAAACAACTATAAATCATGGCAAACATACTTGTTATTTTGGAGGAGTGTTTTTGGGAGTCAAATAAAATCCAGATTGCATATACGTAGCGCCTACTCCACGTGACTGGCGGTTTGGAAAACTTGCTGTGAGGACTGCTACTGCTTTTCCATCGAGACAGCAGTTGTGGCGCGCTAGTAGTCTAGCTCTGCGAGAGTTTGAGGCGCTCTGTCTTTCTTTGAAATACGACCGTTGAACGAAATTAGGCTACTTCTATGTCAAAAACGACATGCTACCTTTTAATTTGATTAGATAACAGGAACGACTTTGCAAGTGAAAGTTCATGGACTCACGGTGATAACCTTTGAGGCTTTGACGCTTGAACCACACGTGAAACAGTCGCCTAACAAGAAGTGAGTTACTTTTATATTTACGGTTCTGTTTACCCTCGGTTTTTCATATGATAAAAATGTTATATACACATAATAGCAAGTTCAAATTGTTGATGAGTTAGTTATATCCGTTTGTACTGGACTTTCGTTCAACTATTAACATTAGGGCGCAGAGTCCTGTGTGTGTCAACATTTTCTGTAGGCTGCGCGTGTCACTCTGTCTCCACGGTGCCTGTAGCAAGATTCAGCTAAATATCTCCTAGAAGTTGCTACTGTTAAAGGCTAGACATTAGTTTACGACCTATTGCACACGTCAAAGCATTCATTCAATGAGTTATTCAGGATTTGAAGACCTATATCTTGTAAAATGTATGCAAAAAAAACAACTTAAGTATTTTGGGCTGAAGTCTGACACCAAGTTAATTTCAGTGCTACATTGTCAAAGTGAAGTCTGTTCAAATTGTACAGAACATTAGACCATTGCAAAATATGGCTTTCAAAGGCATGTCACTCACAATACGCAGCAACCACGCCGCCCAATTTTGAAGTATTTTTCCCATGCTCATAATTTTCCAACTGAGACGTTTTGTCTAGTGTTTTGAACACTAGCTAAAAGACATTGTTCAAACTTCAAATAGCCTCCGATCTGATTTCAGTGAGGCTTTTGTCACGCGCTTCATAGAATGGCAAATATTTAATTTATGCTCCTTATAATGTAGGTATTCTTCAGCTTCGTATACCTGTATTGTATGAAGGGACATATCATTTAATACTTTTTCACTCGTTGTTTATTTACCTGCAAATAATGCATCCTGCTAGTTTCGTATAAGGATGCTTTATTACAAGAGCTATATTTTCATAACCTGAAGCTCATTATGTGCTCATCTGTATATTCAGACATTAACTGTGGGTTGAACTTCATAACTTTTTGTGTAAGTAAATACAAATTTCATAGACAATCATGCCAATAATTAATTATATTACACCAGATGTATGTCCTTGAACCGATTATTTTTAAATCGAAAACAGAATAACTTATAAGGATAATTTAGTAGCTATTGGCAGCCTGTAGTAACCCCGGTCGGCCTACAACTTGAGATCCTTAATGAGAGGGGGCAGCACTGAGCTAGACTGCAACGTCACTACCTGGAGTAGCTCAAGCTGCTCGTGTTATGTCTACATAAATCTCCCACATGAAACGCCATTTTAATACTTCCTTGGCTTCAAATGCACTATTGAGTGTTCTCATAGGAACGATTGTATCACGTGATCGATGGCTTTTTCCACTAATATATACAGTCATTGGTCAGGCTATTGAGAAAGTCATTAATATACGTGGGATTTGATTTGTTTGAATACCACGCCCAAACAATAAGGAAAAGTCACATGAGTATCATTGATCATAAGTTTGTGTTTGACTTTTATGGTTTATAAAAACCCAGGATGTCCTGTTCATATGAAACTCTTGTTGAAAGCAGTAGCCTAATGGAAGGTGGTTTTCCATGAGAAAAGCTAAATATTTACAAGGCTAATGGCCAGATACTATTGTGTATGTGTAACAATGCAATTCTCAGACAGCTGATTTGAAAAGGGGGTAGTACTTGACTTCAGCTCTCTAGCACACACAGAGAGAGAACATCCTTTCCACATTTTCACTTTAATAAATACAATCGTGTACCACATGATCCTATGGAACATTATACGAAGGAGAATGTAAAACACAGCCTAAAACATGGCTTGCTGAACCTATGGAACACATGTTCTGAAGTGCTGTGTTTTGAAGCACTTGTGGAAACCGTATCATTTTGCAGGGCTATTGGCCCTACTCCAAAACCATATCAAAGCAGTTCATTGGTTATTAGTTCATGCAGATGTGCATGTTGCTGTAACCTTGCTAATCTACAATATTACTCTGTCATAACTTAGTGGCTATCATATTGGACTTGAGTAATATCAAAACCTCTCCATTTTATGTCATTGCAAAGCAATTAGGCTAGCCCCAAATTATTATGTAACAAGTCTAACAACATGTTCGTTTTGTTACTAGGGTAATTACAGTATCCTTCAGGGTTACTCAAATGGCATGAGTGGAAGGTAATGTAAAGTGTGACCCCACTAAAATCAGGCTGTTACTAATAATTTTCCTCTGAACATTGTTATTTTGCCCAGATCCATAGTGTTTAGGCAAGCTACAATGCTGAGCTTGAGTTTGTATTGGAGCCAATGGGTGGAAAAAGCCATATGGAAAATGCAATACATTTAGGCAGGGTGGTAATTGCTCATTGCAGATAAATCCTATCTCTGTATTGCCAAGTCTCTGACAGGTTGGGGCAATGTAGGGCTGCTGCTTCCACCTTATTCATCTCATCTCTTGCTCTCCTTAATACTACTCCTTATCTCCTAGCTGTTGACCAACCCAATTAACTCCAAATGCACACCACACTCCCATGAAGTAGTTCATTGCAACATTCAGGCTACTAGATAGTCTAATAATTTCCAATAGCCTATCTAACCTATTACACATGGTGTGATTTTGACTGGGTTTTCTCTGAATGTCCACTGCCATGCTTGCTGGAAGGGAAAGTGGAGACACTCCTTTTTTGTGCAATGAGAAGATTGCCGAACTAACGAGGCCAGTTTCCTGTCTTCAGTGGCTAATATAATGGAGAGTGGAACAAAAACAATCCTTGCTAGTTCCCGATGAAGCTTCAACATGGGAACACACTGTCCCATCCCACCACTTGGCTGGAGGATGCACACATGAAATGACATCACTAGGCAAGTGTGTATGGTCAAACAATCCTAACACACTTTATACAAATTACAAAGCATATTCATGCAAAACCAACACAGCTAGGGGAATGTTAAGTGAAACTTAAATAACAGGTTTCCAATTTGTCATACTTCAGCATGTTTGGATCTTTGTTTGTTTTACAGGTAAGAAGAATCTATTGGCACTATGTAACTTTGCTTGTAATACTTGCAGTGCATTTGGAAAGTATTCAGACCCCTTCCCTTTTCCCACATTTTGTTACGTTACAGCCTCTTTCTAAAATTGATTAAAAACATTTCTTTCCTCATCAACCTACTCACAATACCCCATAATGACAAAGCAAAAACAGGTTTTTATCAATTTTAGCAAATGTATCATTTATAAATTTGAGCTTATTTACATAAGTATTCAGACCCTTTGCTATGAGACTCGAAATTGAGCTCCGGTGCATCCTGTTTCCATTGTTCATCCTTGAGATGTTTTTACAGTCCACCTGTGGTAAATTCATTTGATTGGACATGATTTGAAAAGCCACACACCTGTCAATTATAAGGTCCCACAGTTGACCATGCATGTCAGAGCAAAAAACAAGCCATGAGGTGGAAGGAATTGTCCATGGTGCTCCGAGACAGGAATGGGTTGAGGCACAGATCAATAGACGGGTACCAAAACATTTTTGCAGCATTGAAGGTCCCCAAGAACACAGTGGCCTCCATCATTCTTAAATGGAAGAAGTTTGGAACCACCAAGACTCTTCCTAGAGCTGGCCGCCCGGTAAAACTGAGCAATCGAGGTTGAAGGGCCTTGGATAGGGAGGTGACCAAAAACCTGATGGTCATTCTGACAGAGCTCCATAGTTCCTCTACTGAGATGGTTGTCCTTCTTGAAGGTTCTCCCATCTCTGCAGCGCTCCACCAAGCAGGCCTTTATGGTAAAGTGTCCAGATGGAAACCACATTCAATTGTTTGGACATGATTTAGAAATAAAAACACCTGTAAATATAAGGTCCCACAGTTGACCGTGCATGTCAGAGCAGAAACTATACCATTAGGTCCAAGGAAATATCCATAGATCTCAGAGATATAATTGTGATGAGGCATATGTCTGGGGAAATGTATAAAACATTTTTAGTGTTGAAAGTTTCCAAGAAATTGAGAAAATATGGAACTAACCAGACTCTGCCTAGAGCTTGGCTGACAAACAAAACTGAGCAACCAGGCCAGAAGTCCCTGTGTCAGGGAGGTGACCAACAACCCAATGACCATGCTGACAGACCTAAAAAGAGATCATTGGCTAAGATGGGAGAACCTGCCAAAAGAACAACAGTCTCTATAGCTCTTCACCAATCTGTCCTCTATGGGAGAGGGGCCAGATGGAAGCCATTCCTGAGAAAAAGGCTAATGAAAGCACACCTGGAATTTGCAAAAAGGCACGTGAAAGATTCTGTGGTCTGATGAGACAAATGTAATTATTTGGCCTGAATGCAAAGTGTAATGTCTGGAGGAAACCAGGCACAGCTCATCACCCGTCTAACACCATCCCTACCGTGAAGCATGGTGGTGGCAGCATTATGCTATGGGGATGCTTTTCAGCAGCAGGGACTGGGAGACTTGTAACGATAGAGGGTACAGTGAATGGCGCCAAATACAGGCAAATGCTTAGTAAGAACCTGCTAAAGAGTGTAAACAACCTTCGACTGGGGGTGCAATTTAATTTCCAACAAGACAATGACCCCAAGCATACAGCCAAAGCAACGCTGGAATGGCTTCAGAACAAGAATGTGAAAGTCCTTGAGTGGCCCAGACTTCAATCCCATTGAAAAATCTGTGGAAAGACTTGAAGATTGCTGTTCACCCACTTCCCAGCTTGAAAATCTGCAAGGAAGAATGAGAAAGAAATCCCCTATTCCAGATTTGCGAAGCTGATAGACATACAAAACACAACTCAACTGTAATAGTTGCAAAAGGTGCTTCTACAAAGCATTACACATTTCTAAAAACATGTTTTCACTTTGTCTTTATGGGGTATTGTGTGTGTGTGTGTGTGTGTGTGTGTGTGTGTGTGTGTGTGTGTGTGTGGATGGGTGAGAAAAAAACATTTTAATCAATTTTGAATTCAGGCTGTAACACAACAAAATGTGGAATAAGTCAAGGACTTTCTGAAGGCACTTCTATAGAATGAATAGAACGGGCGTCCACATTCAAGTCAATGATGGCATAATGGGTGGACTGGCAGACATTGCGAGTGTACCCATTGGAACAAAGTAGGAAGTGTACCCATCAATATGTGCTGTGATTTTGTTGATTCAACTCCATTGACATTACGAAAAATCCATTGCATGAGCCATATCAGTTAACATCATTTTAATTAACATTCCACATTGGCATGGAAGTTATTGCATCATAATACCAAGCAGCCATTGCGAGTGTACCCGTAAGATAACCTGTCAAATTGCCAGGGTTAGAGGTTCAAAGTCCATTCTATTATGCCATTCTATTATGCTACAATACCTTGCTTGTGTCAGCAAGGGGCAAAACATGTCAACCCGTTGTTAAGAGTCCATATTATCGCCTCCCGAGTGGCGCAGCGGTTTAAGGCATTGCACCGCAGTCCTTGAGGTGTCACTACAGACCCGGGTTCGATCCCAGGCTGTGTCACAACCTCCTGTGACCGGGAGTCCCATAGGGCGGCGCGCAATTGGCCCAGCATCGTCCAGGTTAAGGGAGGGTTTGGCCGGGGAGGCATTACTTGGCTCATCGTGCTCTAGAGACTTCTTGTCGTCAGTTGTACGGTGTTTCCTCCAACACATTGGTGCAGCTGGCTTCCGGGTGTTAAGAAGCGTGGTTTGGTGTGTCATGTTTCGGAGGACGCATGACTTAACCTTCATCTCTCCCGAGCTCGTTGGGGAGTTGCAGTGATGAGACAAGATTGTAATTGGATCGCAGTTGGATAACACAAAACGGAGTCAACCCCACACATGCTGTCTTCGTTAGCTGTTCGGTTAGGACTGTTATTTTCATGACGCTCTTCATCCATTACACGATTATACGGTAATTGTGTCAGTCCTACTATACAGTATTTCCTTACTGCTCATGTCAAGAGGAGTTGGTTTACTAAAAAAATGCCCTGAATGAATGTGAATGTTTTCTTCTGCAGTTTATTTCTCATCTTAGTCTTAGATCCTTCAATAAATATAGCATTAAATTGTCACCTCGTTATTTTTAACATTGTGCAGACAGTGACACCATTGTGCAATTTCTCTGCTGTAAGTAATCCTCTGGAACAATTTTCACGCACCTGTTGTGGAACATTTTAACCTAATGTAGGTCTATCTTCTACATACTGCATCCATTTCAAGCACAGTGCTTTCCCTGCCAAATGCTATGCAACTGTAAGATCTGTATTCCTTTAGAAATAAATAGTATTTTCCCTATATGAAGATTCTCATTCCTCCCCTGAAAGACAGCTGTTTCAGAGTGTTTCTCATCATCCTTGCTGCATTCTACTTGGAGGCACCCCCTCTACAAACTCACACTCGAGCACAGCTGAAGAGTAGCTGTTATTCCTGCTGAGTGTGGGGCGTTCTCTAAGGAATGTGAATGGAAGATAAGCCCCAGGAATGTGATTTCCCCTGCTTATCGCCGTCTCACTGTCTCGATCTGCACACTGTCATCTGAAAACAACACTGGATGTGGCACAAAGAAAGATAAGCATAACACCTTGGCATCACACCAGGCACGGTGTTCCAACTGTGGGTTGGTTAGCGCACAGATTACTGTTGGGCGGTATCTAGATTTTCATACCGTTTCTTTACCATATCGCACAAAACAATTCAGGCAACAGGGATCTTGATCCAGGAGGGGATTGAAGATTGAATGTCTGTATTCTGTGTACCAGTCTTTGCCACTCCTTCTCATTGCCAAAGAGACTGGCCTTTCAGCAGTCTCAACGTTCAGTATGCTGCTGGATTTAAGGCGGAGTTGCTCGTTGGTTGTTGGAAATAACATTAATATGTTCCATGACAACATGGAGCCTAGAATATAGAATTAGAAGTAAAAAATGTTTAGGTGTTAGCTAGTTATTGTATTTTGAGGCTTAAAATCAAAGCAGAGGTTTTGTGGTTGGAATTGCCAAATTTATTTAGACTGAGCTAGCAACTTGACAGACTGGTTTCATCTGGACAAACAAGCGGTTGCTTAGCAACCAGATACCAATATATTCTGTGGAGAAAAAAGTGATAGTTACAATATTTGGATACTTGTTGTAATTGGAGGATAACCTGTGAGGGTTATCAACTCATCAGTTCTCCTCGCTCATTAATGATTGAATGTTCATATTTGAAGATGACAGAAAGGCCAGTCTCTATGGCAATGACAAGTAGTGGTAAGGAGTGGAATCTTCGCTAAAGAGACTGTTACTTAGGCTAGAATGTCTCTGCTCTAACCAAAAAGCTTGATCTAGCAAGTTAGCAAAACAAATGCAGAACTGGAGCCCTGAGCTGTGTGTAAATACTTTATTTGACACATCTTACATTTCTTGTAGTTATACTTAATTTATAGTCATAAGCATTGGCGTATCATACCGTCGGTATTTCGAAATACCCCGGTATACGGTATAAATGTTATATCGCCCAAGCCTATTTCAGATCCTCCCTTTTCTGAAAGATTCTTCAAAGGGTTGTTAAACCCTAACCTTTCTCCATTTACTGTAAATGTCAGAGGAAAGTAGCTGTAACAATAGCATTCCAAATGTCTCACTATACCAAAGATTAAACATAAACAATCTATCTGGAATCAGTTGTTTCTTGAGTTTCTGGTTGTTTTTTTATCAGTGTTTGGCAATTCTGGAAGATGTCAAATTAATTGAACTGGCTTTGTGGTAGCCGCCGCTTTTGCAAATCCTGCACCTGTCCTATCGTTGTGAAGTTCTCTCAGCCTGGCTGTTGTGCCAGATTTCTATTGGCCTGTGTAAAGAAGTAAACATGGAAAGGAGTAGTGGGGAGTGCTGAAAGTGTTGGCTGTGGGCTAAAGAGAAGCACCCTTACTCAAGAGGCCTCTGGAGAGCCGTGATCTCTGCCTGAACAGATTTCACATTAACTCGCTGGGCGAAAGAAGAGACTGCATTCGGCACTGCTCCCTCCTTTCACCGCTTGGCGAGGTACAGGGAATTAAGTGTTTCTGGGAGGGGGATTGTCACTGGAAAATGGGGTGACAGACAGGGTTACAACGCGAGTGTTGTTTTCAGTGTTGTAAAGTAGTTAAGTAAAAATACTTTAAAGTACTACTTAAGTATTTTCTGGGGGGTATTTTTACTATACTACATTCCTTAAGAAAATAATACATTTTCCCTAAGACCCTAAAGTACTCATTACATTTTGAATGCTTAGCAGGATAGGAAAATGGTCCAATTCACACACTTATCAAAATAACATCCCTGGTCATCCCTACTGCCTCTAAACAGCCATCACTAACATAGAGAGGCTGCTGCCAACATACGGACTCAAATCTCTGGCCACTAAAATAAACAGACTTAATAAAGGTATCACTAGTCACTTTAAATAACGGCACTTTAATAATGTTTACATATCCTACATTACTCATCTCATATGTAAATACTGTATTCTACACCATCTACTGCATCTTGCCTATGCCGCATGCCATCGCTCATCCATATATTTATATGTATATATTTTTATTCATCCCTTTACATTTGTGTGTGTGTATAAGGTAGTTGTTGTGAATTTGTTAGATTACTTGTTAGATTTCACTGCATAGTCAGAACTAGAAGCACGAGCATTTCGCTACACTCGCATTAACATCTTGCCTACCATGTGTATGTGACCAATACAATTTGATTTGATCTGGTGGACTCACTAAACACAAATGCTTTGTTTGTAAATTAGTGATGGAGTGTGCCCCTCGTTATTCATGTATGTATGTATGTATGTACGTACGGTGTGTGTGTGTATATATGTATGTGTGTGTATATGTGTGTGTGTATATATATATATATATATATATATATATATATATATATATATATATATATATATATATATATATATATATATATAGAAAATGGTGCCATCTGGTTTGCTTAATATAAGGACTTAAAAATGATAAGTAAATGTAATTTCTATAATATACTTAAGTATATTTAAAACCAAATACTTGTAGACTTTTACTCAAGTAGTATTTTACTGGGTGACTTTCACTTTTACTTGAGTCATTTTCTGTTAAGATATATTAACTTTTTCTAAAGTATGACAATTGGGTACTTTTTCCACCGCTGGTTGTGAGGCTGATGTTATTCAAACCATCACTGAAAAGTGAAATCCACCCTCAATCTCCGAGGTCCTCCCTTCCGTCCCTCACGCTTCAGTTGCCCACCTGAGGCAGGATATAGACTCCCCGCTGTCTGCCGAAAGCTTGGAGAGACACGGGGAGCCTTCTCTCTCAGCTGGACGATGGTAGTGGATCGGTAGGGACACCCAGGATTAGGGCTACTCTTATCTCGATCCCTCTCTCGCTTTCTCTATGCCTCTCTACCCCCTTCTTAAGGTGACAGTAGGACCATTGACATTTGACGTTCAGGTTTACTAGTGTCTTCATATGATTTGTGTTTGAGGCCATCTCTCAAAAGAAAATCAAGGTTTTCATGTTTTATTCATACGCAGAGGGGCATAATGAAGCGTATTTTTTCCACTTCAATTAATTTCAGTGAAGTCCTGAATTACTAGAGAATCATTTGTACAGAGATTGGTGGTGCACCACTGGGCTGAAATGGGGGTAGAACAAAGTGTTTCTGTTTTTTATAGGAAACTGAACAAGGCCCTTTCCGCGTGTGTATACGCCAGTGCCATTTAAGATTAGGTAGGGCTAGGGTTGCACATTTTGGGGAATATTCAGAGGTGGCAACTTGCTGTGGGAATTAAAGGGAATACATGGGAATTAATATTAATACCATTTAAATGTAATGTTTTTTGCATTGGATATATTTACCATATCATATGGAGACATAAACCTTTTACCTTATCATAAGTAAACATAATTGCAAATTATTAACTCCTATTTTAGTTACGAATTGAACATTAAGTGAGTTGGCCGTTCTCTCTGGACCACCTCTTGAACATCAGACTCTGAGGCCTCATCTTCACTGTCACTTTCCAACCTTTTTGAGGATGGCTCGTTGTCAGGCTCAAAAAGCCTCAAATTTACCCGGGTGGCCACCAATTTTTCAACCCTTGTATTGGTTTTGTGTGTGTGTGTGTGTGTGGGGTCCCAAACAAGGACCAGTTGCGCTCTGAGGTGGCTGATGTTGGTGGGATTTGGAGGATGATTGAGGTAACAGGGGAAAGAGCCTAAGATCCACAAAGTCCCTTCCACCAGGTTGCTGATGAGATATGTTGGCACGACCGCCATATTGCATCTCCATCCCAAAGCCCTTGCTTGGAAGTGTACTGCGCCAGACTGCCAAGAACATTGATGACCTCATCCAGGCCAAGGTGGCGAGACACGGTAGTGATGACACCATAGGCCTTGTTGAGCTCTGCACCAGACAGGATGCTCTTGCCAGCATTCTTGGGGTCCAACATGTACACTGCAGCATGTATTGGCTTCAGGCAGAAGTCTTCACGCTTTTTGATGTATTTCAGAACTGCAGTTTCCTCTGCTTGGAGCAATAGTGAAGTGGGCATGGCAGTACGGATTTCTTTTACATTTGCAAGCAGTCTGAACATCAGACAGGATGGCATTGTCTCAATCCGTTCAATGGCTACTGCTATAGGTTTCAGGCTGCTTACCACTCTCCCAAAATACATCATCCAGGAGAATCCTCTTGATGGGGCCGTCCATATCGGCAGACTGTGATTTGGCCATTTCTTTGAGAGGCTCCTTCCCCCTCCAGGAGACTGTCAAACATGATGACTGGTGTTTCTGGGCAGCTTCAATGTGGTGCTCTTATTCTTCTCACTTTGCTTGGTGAGGTAGATTGCTGCTATAACTTGATGACCCTTCACATACCTAACTATTTCTTTAGCTCTCTTGTAGAGTGTATCCATTGTTTTCAGTGCCATGATGTCCATGAGGAGCAGATTCAATGCATGAGCAGCTCAGCCAATGGGTGTGATGTGAGGGTAGGACTCCTTCACTTTAGACTAAGCAGCCACCATGCTCGCAGCATTGTCTGTCACCAGTGCAAATACCTTCTGTGGTCCAAGGTCATTGATGACTGTCTTCAGCTCATCTGAAATGTAGCTTTTTCTTCTACGTTAGCTGCATTGAAATGTCTCCACATATCAGATCGTGCCCGTGGCATTTTCCTGTAAAGATTAGTTAAGCAGTTAGATTAAACAACTCCTTTTGTAAGATGTTTTAAAATGAAACATGTATGGAAACTGTTGAATTAACACTCATGTTTGCAGGCTCAAGCAAGCTAAAACACACATGGTAGCAAAAACTAACTAGCAGAAATTGATAAGTTAGAAATAATTTAACACACTTTGCTGTAGGCTACTATTTACTAGCTAACAAAAAATCACTTATGTCATATAAATTATATTCACCCCACCCAGTATTGTAATCAAAACTTACCAGAAAGCGTGTAGGCCTTGGCTCAGACAGTGTAGTAGTGTGGGCTCAATAGCATCTCATTATGGTGCAAGATCTTGAGAATCAGCTGTGCATGTGATGGAAGAGTGAACTGCACATGTGATGGAAGAAGGCACTTTTATGAGCATGGCTTTTAGTATTATTGTTATTGTTATTTGTATTTTATTTTTCTCCCCAATTTTGTGATATCCAATCGGTAGTTACAGTCTTGTCCCATCGCTGCAACTCCCGTACGGACTCGGGAGAGGTGAAGGTCGAGAGCCATGCGTCCTCCGAAACATGACCCTGCCAAGCCGCACTGCTTCTTGACACACTGCTCATTTAACCTGGAAGCCAGCCGCACCAATGTGTCAGAGGAAACACCATACACCTGCCGACTGAAGTCGGCCTGCCACGAGTTGCTAGAGCACAATGGGACAAGGACATCCCGGCGATGCAGTGCTTTTGACTGCTGCGACACTCGGGAGGCCCCTACATGGCCTTATTTCTATTACAGCATATTGGATGACTGTCATTCATGTTTCATTCACCCAGCTCAATGTAACATCCAGTAGGTTTAGGCTACTATATGTTCATGATACTATACCCATCATGAGGTTCTACAACCTAGTTTTTTAATGAAAGTTTACAACGTAGTTGCATAGGTCGAGAGGGAAATTTTAGTAGCAAGGTGACAGACGGTGACACATTCAATTACACCTTGCACACACTTGCCTGCATCTATCTGATCTAGGGTTTAAGCATTAGTCCAACAGTTGGAAACGAGAGTTTCTATTGGACAAATTCAGATATGTTTATCCCTGTTCTGTTCCGTCTGCTTACGTAATTTTTTAAAAAACAGAATCGCCGATATGAATACACCCCTGATCACCCGCACACACAGTTCACTTTAATAGCAACCACATACAAACCGCATGATCACTTTGCTTTTTGTATAATTCCTTCTCATCTACACACACTCGTCTTCTCACCTTTTCTCTTCGCTTGTGGACTTCAGTGCCCAACACAAAAGCTGTCTGTGATCAGGCGAAAAACCTTTCCAAGCCAAACCTTCATACTATAACGAATACCGCTACACACAGCTTACATCGTTGTCATAGTCAACATAGCTACTAGAACTAACGCGTTAGTAAACTAACTACAATCATGCAGTACAGCAAACAGTTTAGCAGTTACACTTGTGGCCCCGGTGGCAATAAATGTAATAAAACCAATGGGTTACCTTGACTTAGAAGAGTTCCAGTGTTGGGTAGCCTTAGCCAGCTAGCTAACATAGCATCCCTCTCTGTTTGAGTCGGCTGTTTGAGTAGGCTAAACTAGCTAGCTGCATTCGCTAGCTATGTAAGTGAAAGTAAAAAAATACAATGCTCTTCTTCATTTCTTAAGAAATTAATTTGTTCAAAACTGTTCAACTTTTGTCTTTGTCTCTTGAGTCAACTATACACCACATTTCATGCACTGCAGTGCTAGCTAGTTGTAGATTATGCTTTCAGTACAAGATTCATTCTCTGATGCTTTGATTGGGTAGACAACATGTCAGTTCATGCTGCAAGAGCTCTCATAGGTTGGAGGGCACCCTCCGGTAGTTGTCATAATTACTGTGTAAGTCTACGGAAGGGGGTGAGAACCATGAGCCTCCTAGATTTTGTATTGAAGTCAATGTACTCAGAGGAGGACGGAAGCTAGCTGTCCTCCGGCTACACCATGGTTCTACCCCAGGGTGTGGTGTTGAGGCTACTGAAGACCTTCATTTCAAAATTGTGTTTTTTATCAATTATTTGGTGACGTGAATATATGTACTATAGTTTTATCTAAAAATGTATAAATGTTTTTTTTTTTGCGTTTTACTATTACATTTGTTATTAAATTCATTGAGGAGGATGGTCCTCCCTTTCCTCCTCTGGGGAGGAAAGGGAGGATGCACAAGTCTAGAGTCTGTAGATTTACAGTTGAAGTCGGAAGTTTACATACACTTAGGTTGGAGTCATTAAAACTTGTTTTTCAACCACTCCACAAATTTCTTGTTAACAAACTATAGTTTTGGCAAGTCGGTTAGGACATCTACTTTGTGCATGACAAGTAATTTTTCTAACAATTGTTTACAGACAGATTATTTCACTTATAATTCACTGTATCACAATTCCAGTGGGTCAGAAATGTACATACACTAAGTTGACTGTGCCTTTTTAAACAGCTTGGAAAATTCCAGAACATTATGTCATGGCTTTAGAAGCCTCTGATAGGCTAATTGACATCATTTGAGTCAATTGGAGGTGTACCTGTGGATGTATTTCAAGGCCTACCTTCAAACTCAGTGCCTCTTTGCTTGACATCATAGGAAAATCTAAAGAAATCAGCCAAGACCTCAGAAAAAAAATGGTAGACCTCCACAAGTCTGGTTCATCCTGAAGGTACCACGTTCATCTGTACAAACAATAGTACGCAAGTATAAACATCATGGGACCGCTTAGCCGTCATACCGCTCATGGGAAAATCAAAAGGAATTAGCCAAGACCTCAGAAAAAAAATTGTAGACCTTCACAAGTCTGGATCATCTTTGGAAGAAATTTCCAAACGCCTGAAGGTACCACGTTAATCTGTACAAACAATAGTACGCAAGTATAAACACCATGGGACCACGCAGCCGTCATACCGCTCAGGAAGTAGACGAGTTCTGTCTCCTAGAGATGAACGTACTTTGGTGCGAAAAGTGCAAATCAATCCCAGAACAACAGCAAAGGACCTTGTGAAGATGCTGGAGGAAACAGGTACAAAAGTATCTATATCCACAGTAAAACAAGTCCTATATCGACAACCTGAAAGGCCGCTCAGCAAGGAAGAAACCACTGCTCCAAAACTGCCATAAAAAATCCATGGGGACAAAGATTGTACTTTTTGTAGAAATGTCCTCTGGTCTAATGAAACAAAAATAGAACTGTTTGGCCATAATGACCATCGTTATGTTTGGATGAAAAGGGGGGAAGCTTGCAAGCCGAAGAACACCATCCCAACCGTGAAGCACGGGGGTGGCAGCATCATGTTGTGGGGGTGCTTTGCTGCAGGAGGGACTGTTGCCCTTCTCAAAATAGATGGCATCATGAGGATGGAAAATTATGTGGATATATTGAAGCAACATCTCAAGACCTCATTCAGGAAGTGAAAGCTTGGTCGCAAATGGGTCTTCCAAATGGACAATGACCCCAAGCATACTTCCAAAGTTGTGGTAAAATGGCTTAAGGACAACAAAGTCAAGATATTGGAGTGGCCATCACAAAGCCCTTACCTCAGTCCTATAGAAAATTTGTGGGCAGAACTGAAAAAGCATGTGCGAGCAAGGATGCTTATAAACCTGACTCAGTTACACCAGCTCTGTCAGGAGGAATGGGCCAAAATTCACCCAATTTATTTTGAGAAGCTTGAGGAAGGCTACCCAAAACATTTGACCCAAGTTAAACATTTTAAAGGCAATGCTACCAAGTACTAATTGAGTGTATGTACATTTCTGACCCACTGGGAAGGTGATGAAAGAAATAAAAGCTGTAAGAAACATTCTCTTTACTATTATTCTGACATTTCACATTCTTAAAATAAAGTGATGATCCTAACAGGGAATTTGTACTAGGATTAAATGTCAGGAGTTGTGAAAAACTGAGTTTAAATGTATTTTGCTTAGGTGTATGCAAACTTCCAACTGTAGGATATTTTAAACATTTGTATTTATTTTACTTAACTAGGCAAGTCCATTAAGAACAAACTTTTATTTTCAATGACGGGCTAGGAACAGTTGGTTGTTAACTGCCTTGTTCAGGGGCAGAACGACAGATTTTTACCTTGTCAGCTCGGGGATTCGATCTTGCAACCTTTCGGTTGCTAGTCCAACACTCTAACCACCTGCCGCCCCACATTACAAGCAAAGACATTTTTGTTGGCTAATTGCTCTCAAAGAAATCTTGGCTTGTATGTTGTTTACTCTGAGAAAGACATTATTTGTTTAGAGCCTCGTCTGCTGAAGTTTTGAAACGCCTTTTTCTGAGCTGGATTGTTTTACTGTTTGGTTTTTAGGTTAGTTGTGCACTTTCATAGTGTTCACTGTGACCTAACATTACCCTGTGGATAGGAGTACCTAGCAGTAGAAACAATTACTGTGCCAATGCTTAGAACTAAATCTCACCAGATGCAGCACCGTTCATGATTCAGAAATCAAAATGTCTGAAAGTCAACAATCCTGGCTTTTCTGGATCGAATGTCGATGTCACTTGACGTTTCATATTACCTGTTGTATGTATTGTTCTCAATGAAAGGCCAGAATGTTTTTCTAGCTGGACTGTTGAAGATGAAGAGACAAATGGGTGTTCAGTGTTTCCTCTATCAGAGCTTCAAATAAGTGTTCGGCAGTTGAGGAGGAGAAGCAAGGAAACAAAATAGTTTCACAGAAACATAATCCGCAGCGTTAGAAGCTTAACCTTGATATACAGTAGTTTGCTTATCTGGTTTAATAAGTCAACTTTTCTTCCTCCATCAAAAACTGTTAGTGTTTCCCCTACAATTAATTTGTCTTGGCGACGCTTCTAACGCTGCGGGTTATGTTTCTGTGGAACCATTTTTTTCCCTTGCTTCTCCTCAACTGCCAAACACGTATTTGAAGCTCAATGCAGTGTGAAAAACAAGTATTTTGGGCCTGCTTATTAGAAATCCAAATTGACGATTGCTATGCCTCCTCTCTGAGTAGCCTTTGTTCATGTAGCATTTGTTGTGACGGACAGTTATTTTTGTGTCACCAGTGCACCAACTGTGTGTGTTTGTGTCTGGCTGAGACAATGATTAATTGCCATAGTTCTCTGGAGAGCATTTGGACACAATTAAACGCTATTGTTTATGACTGCATCCTCCATTAATGTACCACAATTGCACTGCTTTCTCTGACACGATCAGCAAAGCACATTGTGTTTGGGACCTGGGTGTTCCGTCATTTTATAATGTGAACAAAGTTACATTTAAAATATATATTTCAAATAATGTCAAATGTGATGACAGTTCAATGGCAATGAGATGTTTCTGAAAGGTTTCCTAACTGAAGTCATGAACATTTTCCAGCAGATGCCATCTTGGAGGGAACATTGCCTGTGTAATAGTAAGAGATGCCGATATTTGCACCACTTCACAGAAACGATGGCCCGTCTTCCATATTGGAGGCGATCACTCATTCTGTCATTACATTCTTTTATAGGGCATTTATTTTGGGGAGTAGAATGTTTCTGAAATGAGATTGGAGTGGTCTTTCTGATGCTGGGGACTGGAAAAGCACAGACCAGTCAGATGTAAAGGCCATTTTGCATTTATTTCTTCCGGGACTGATCTCTCACTGCTTTCGCAATGTGATTTCTGGGGATGTGATTTCTTCTGACATGTAACAAAGACATTGTTTCTACCAGTGTGTCTTTTCCTCCCTCCATAATAAGAAGGATTCAGTGATATGGGCTGGACTGATTGATTTAGGCTAGAATGTTCTGGAGAAAGTTTGCATTGACAATGCATGATTTATGTGAAAGTGAGAGCTACAGGTAACTGCCAAAATAATGGAAACACTTAAGTAAATGAGGGATACAAAGTATATTGAAAGCAGGTGCTTCCAGACAGGTGTAGTTCCTGAGTTAATCAAGCTATTAACATCCCATCGTGCTTAGGGTCAATCGTAAAAATGCTGGGCAATTATTTTGGCCATTGTTTTGGCTACCATGGCTATGCCCCAACAAGATGACAATGCCCCATCCACAGGGTACGAGTGGTCACTGAATGGTTTGATGAGCATGAAAATGATGTCAACCATATGCCATGACTGACTCAGTCACCAGATCTCAACCCAATTGAACACTTATGGGAGATTCTGGAGCAGCACCTGACAGCGTTTTCGCGGGGTCACTTTATTTTTTCATCGTAAATATATATATTTTTTGCAGCTGCAGAGTTTTAAAACGGCCTATCACTCAAATGTTGTTGCATTAAATCAGTGCGTGCGCAAGCACTCTCGCAGTCTCTCAATTAGATTCAAATTGCATACAAAATAAATCAAATCAAATTTTATTTTTCACATACACATTGTTAGCAGATGTTAATGCGAGTGTAGCGAAATGCTTGTGCTTCTAGTTCCGACCATGCAGTAGTATCTAACAAGTAATCTAACAAATTCACAACAACTACCTTATACACACAAGAGTAAAGGAATGAATACGAGTATGTACATATAAATATATGGATGAGCGATGGCTGACCCGGCGTAGGCTACATGCAGTAGATGGTATGGAGTACAGTATATACATATGAGATGAGTAATGTAGGATATGTAAACAGTATATAAATGGCATTGTTTAAAGTGGCTAGTGATACATTTATTTAATCCAATTATAATTATTAAAGTGGCTAGAGATTTGAGTCGAAGGCCGAACGGCATAGGCAAGATTCAGTAGATGGTTTAGAGTACAGTGTATACATTTGATAAGAGTAATGTCGGATATGTAAACATTATATACAAAATTGTTTAAAGTGGCTAGTGATACATTTGTTACATCCAATTCCTATTATTTAAAGTGGCTAGAGATTTAAGTGAGTATGTTGGCAGCAGCCACTCAATGTTAGTGATGGCTGTTTAACATTCTGATGGCCTTGAAGTAGAAGCTGTTTCTCAGTCTCATGGTCCCAGCTTTGATGCACCTGTACTGACCTTGCCTTCTGGATGATAGCGGGGTGAACAGGCAGTGGCTCGGGTGGTTGTTGTCCTTGATGATCTTTTTGGCCTTCCTGTGACATCGGGTGGTGTAGGTGTCCTGGAGGGCAGGTAGTGTACCCCCGGTGATGCGTTGTGCAGTCCTCACTACCCTCTGGAGAGCCTTACGGTTGTGGGCGGAGGAGTTGCCGTACCAGGCGGTGATACAGCCCGACAGGATGCTCTCGATTGTGCATCTGTAGAAGTTTGTGAGTGTTTTTGGTGACAAGCCGAATTTCTTCAGCCTCCTGAGGTTGAACAGCCGCTGTTGCGCCTTCTTCACCACGCTGTCTGTGTGGGTGGACCATTTCAGTTTGAAACTGAACTGGTCCAACTGAACTGAAGTAGATAATCCTGTTCAAGATTTATATATATGTGTCCTAGCCTACCTCTTTCAGGTAATACATTCAATGCAGTATTAGCCTTGTATTTAGCTAATTAATGATGGGTTATACATAATACGCTTCTGTCTCTTGCGCAATATGCACGCACCTGTGCTCCACTGGCCTCTCCCTTAAAAAAAACGCTTCTTAGCTCTTGGAGTCCCATGCAAGAAAAGCTAGACTGGAATAGCTTGCTGGACTTTTTTTGTGCATTTCTCATACCAATAGACTATTCTAAGAGGGATGCAAGCTCTTGTTTGCAGAATGTTAAATACAGCAGCCAATAGAACTCACGGGTAGTTTGAAAGAAGAGCGAATGCGCGATGGCGGTAGGCTATGGCAGTTATTTATTCAGACACATAACCATTCAATCTTCGTGAAGAGAAGTGAAAGCCGTCTGAATGTAATCATAGTCCTATTATACAAGCATGTCATTAGAATATTGAAGTTGAGGACAACGAAACTTATTTAACTGTTGTAAGTGAGGAAAGAATGAAGCAACAATAGAAAGAGGTAGGCTATAACATTGGGGGAAATATTATAAAATGTATATATGAGTCAACCTCCTACTAATTATACAAATAGGCCCTATTATATTTTAAATTCTAATTCTCTAGCCTATACTTATAACTTTGTAGGCCGCATGTGATGCACCAGAATCTACATGTGATGCACCAGAAAGTTCTGTCCCAACTTTATCATGAATTGAAGGAGGTGCGAAATTCCAGTTCATGTAATACAGTTCACACTAAAAAAGATTAGCCTACTGGAGCTTGTTTCATTTATTTACCCAAGAGAGAATATAGCTAGCTACATCTATGGGCTTTTATGTTTTTATGATGTGCGGAAAGCCCATAAATCCTATGTATTGGATAATGACACAATCATTTAGGCTTTTTTGGGGCTTGGGTTCATAAAATTTATTTAATGTATGGCTCATCAGGCTCAGGAAGCATCAGGCTTGATTTAAAAAAAAATATTTATATGCTTTTGAATTACACTTCCGTTTTGGCAGGAAATACCGGGTTACCCGGCAGAAAAGAGCTTTATTCTCAGTAGGGAACATTTTGTAAAATACTGGGAAAATATTAAACCCTATAACCTTAACCCTTCCACCAAAGTCGAACAGTAACACTCACCAATGATCTTATCTCTTTCCATCCACAGAGGAGAGCTGACGACCTCCTCTCCATCAGCCCTCTCTCTCTGCGACTCTCCCCCCTCCCCCAAGATGAGTGCCAAGTCAGCCATCAACAAGGCAGTGTTCACGCCCCACGATGAGAAGATGCTTGCAGCCGTGCAGGTGAAGAGGAGGACCAAGAAGAAGATCCCCTTCCTGGCTACTGGAGGACAG
Source organism: Brachymystax lenok tsinlingensis (assembly GCA_030435695.1). Classification (NCBI taxonomy): domain Eukaryota; kingdom Metazoa; phylum Chordata; class Actinopteri; order Salmoniformes; family Salmonidae; genus Brachymystax; species Brachymystax lenok. The sequence continues at coordinate 13,742,900 of CM059808.1, read as the reverse complement.
GGAGATTACATGACCTTCATCTGCCTCTCAGGTACTACAACCCTCATTTACACTTCTTTTTAATTATATTTTTTCACCTTTTTTCATTTATTTTTCTTTCCTCCTCTTTTTACCTCCTATCCTTTCCTAGTTTTACCTCTTTTTCTCTCGTTGTTTTGCCGTTCCTCTCTTTACAGTCTTGTGTTCCTTTCCTCTCTTCACATCTGTGAGTGCTCTGATAGCCACTGCTACAACTGGGGCTCCTGTGCTGATGATGACTACTCCAGACTGACAGGTTTCCCTATAGCATTGTCTGTGGCATGTGGCTATAACGTCCCTGCAATTGACAGGTTTCTTGATGGCAGTGGTATGAGTGTGTGTGTGTGTGTGTGTGTGTGTGTGTGTGTGTGTGTGTGTGTGTGTGTGTGTGTGTGTGTGTGTGTGTGTGTGTGTGTGTGTGTGTGTGTTGGTGGCCTGACTAGAGGGTGCTGTGCTGCATCTGATCCAACGTGTGCCCAGAGTGAGTATCTTCACTGTCAGTGTTATCAGCCTGGAATTGAGGTAACATTGCAACACACGTCCTCTTCAATTCACCTTCTAATACGCTGTCTGAAGAGCCTGTTTACTGTTGCTGAGCCAATATAGCAAGACCCTTAACCAATTTAGGGTTTAAATGGATGACATTTACTTTGAAATATTTTTTTTACTGAAATTGGGTTTAAAATAGTTTGAAAGATTTTCTATCCTCTGAAATATTGCACTCTTAATCAGTCATGCTCATTAATTTTTGCGAGATCGAGAGGAACGGGTACAGAGCATTTTCACTAGGCTAAATTACGTTACTTTAACCCATTCTGCAGTCCTATTAAACCATTCTTTGGCAGAAAATCATATCATCTCAAGGTCTCAACTCATTTAATATGGATAGTGTGGGGAATTGATCTATCAGTTACACGCAATCTTGAAGGCCAGAACTACCGCGCTGGTGCCACCGTGTCAAGACTCAATGTAGTCTCCCAGTAAGTAATTAGAACATGCTGCAATAAACTATATGCATATATGATATATGCAGCCATGCAATCTCTATAGGTAAACATTGGCAGTATAATGGCTTTACTGAGGAGCTCAGTGACATTCAACGTGGCACCGTCATAAGATGCCACCTTTACAACGAGTCAGTTAGTCACATTTCTGCCCTGCTAGAGCTGCCCCGGTCAACTGTAAGTGCTGTTATTGTGAAATGGAAACGTCTAGGAGCAACAATGGCTGAGCCGCGAAGTGGTAGGCCACACAAGCTCACAGAACGGGACCGCAGATTGCTGAAAATCATCTGTCTTCAGTTGAAACACTCACTACCGCGTTCCAAACTTCCTCTGGAAGCAACGTCAGCACAACAACTGGCCAAGCAGCTGCACACAAGCCTAAGATCACCATGCTCAATGGCAAGTGTCATCTGGAGTGGTGTAAAGCTCGCCACAGTTGGACTCTAGAGCAGTGGAAACATGTTCTCTGGAGTGATGAATAACATTTCATCATCTGGTCTGGGGGTGGAGTTTGGGTAAAGCCCAAACATCAGTGGCCGACCTCACTAATGCTATTGTGGCTGAATGGAAGCAAATCCCCGCAGCAATGTTCCAACATCTAGTGGAAGAAATAAGAAATGGATGACGTTGTGCAAATTGTGCAAGGGACCCATTTTGGATTGTGAACACTACTTTCAAAACTACTGGCTGAAATTATTCAAAACCTCTATAGCGTCACTTTAAATATCACTGTAAATATGTGATGCAAAAACCGTGTTGGTGGGATTTGTTGGAAGGGGAAGAAGATGAATCCTCCGTTTGTCCATCTGACTGCTATAATGTGAATGGATGCACATTCACAATTCCATTCTGGGTTCCTTGTACATGTACAGTGAGGGAAAAAAAGCATTTGATCCCCTGCAGATTTTGTATGTTTGCCCACTGACAAAGATATGATCAGTCTATAATTTTAATGGTAGGTTTATTTGAACAGTGAGAGACAGAATAACAACAAAGAAATCCAGAAAAACGCATGTGAAAATGTTATAAATTGATTAGCATTTTAATGAGGGAAATAAGTATTTGACCCCTCTGCAAAACATGACTTAGTACTTGGTGGCAAAATCCTTTTTGGCAATCAGAGGTCAGACGTTTCTTGTAGTTGGCCACCAGATTTGCACACATCTCAGGAGGGATTTTATCCTACTCCTCTTTGCAGATCTTCTCCAAGTCATTAAGGTTTCGAGGCTGACGTTTGGCAACTCGAACCTTCAGCTCCCTCCACAGATTTTCTATGGGATTAAGGTCTGGAGACTGGCTAGGCCACTCCAGGACCTTAATGTGCTTCTTCTTGAGCCACTCCTTTGTTGCCTTGGCCATGTGTTTTGGGTCATTGTCATTCTGGAATACCCATCCACGACCCATTTTCAATGCCCTGGCTGAGGGAAGGAGGTTCTCACCCAAGATTTGACGGTACATGGCCCCGTCCATCGTCCCTTTGATGCGGTGAAGTTGTCCTGTCCCCTTAGCAGAAAAACACCCCCAAAGCATAATGTTTCCACCTCCATGTTTGACGGTGGGGATGGTGTTCTTGGAGTCATAGGCAGCATTCCTCCTCCTCCAAACACGGTGATGCCAAAGAGCTCCATTTTGGTCTCATCTGACTACAACACTTTCACCCAGTTGTCCTCTGAATCATTCAGATGTTCATTGGCAAACTTCAGACGGGCATGTATATGTTCTTTCTTGAGCAGGGGGACCTTGCGGGCGCTGCAGGATTTCAGTCCTTCACGGCGTAGTGTGTTACCAATTGTTTTCTTGGTGACTATGGCCCCAGCTGCCTTAAGATCATTGACAAGATCCTCCCGTGTAGTTCTGGGCTGATTCCTCACCGTTCTCATGATCATTGCAACTCAATGAGGTGAGATCTTGCATGGAGCCCCAGGCCGAGGGAGATTGACAGTTCTTTTGTGTTTCTTCCATTTGCGAATAATCGCACCAACTGTTGTCACCTTCTCACCACGCTGCTTGGCGATGGTCTTGTAGCCCATTCCAGCCTTGTGTAGGTCTACAATCTTGTCCCTGACATCCTTGGAGAGCTCTTTGGTCTTGGCCATGGTGGAGAGTTTGGAATCTGATTGATTGATTGCTTCTGTGGACAGGTGTCTTTTATACAGGTAACAAACTGAGATTAGGAGCACTCCCTTTAAGAGTGTGCTCCTAATCTCAGCTTGTTACCTGTATAAAAGACACCTGGGAGCCAGAAATCTTTTTGATTGAGAGGGGTTCAAATACTTATTTCCCTCATTAAAATGTAAATCAATTTATAACATTTTCCACATGCGTTTTCTGGATTTTTTTGTTGTTATTCTGTCTCTCACTGTTCAAATAAACCTACCATTAAAATTATAGACTGATCATTTCTTTGTCAGTGGGCAAACGTACAAAATCAGCAGGGGATCAAATACTTTTTTCCCTCACTGTAGCTATGTCTACTACTACATCTTGTAAGGGTTGTGCTTTGTGGAGCATCACAGATCCTGTCCCTCTATATGGCTCATCAGCTTGTAGGAGCTGTACACATTCACTACCGACTAGGCCAGTCCTGGGCAATTATTTTCCATGGAGGGCCACATAGGAATATATTTTTGCCATCGCGGGCCAGGATCATTTTACAAGATTATACATTGTGTATGACTGTGTTGACAGATATATCTACTGTAAATCACATCCAGATATGCTGCTTATTTTACTTGTTTAACATGCACAGAAATGAACCACATCCATGTTCTTCTTTTGGTAGGTAATTTCAATATGAAACGTGCAATGAACTACACGGAGGGAAAAGTAAATCTGAATTCGTTCCACGGACACTGGTCCCGGACCAATTCAATTCATTCATGAGGGACTGTAGAAAAGGCCACATACTCGTTCTACCATATCCTATATCTGCTACTTGAGTTATGTTCGTTTATTTTATTGACTGAACGTTGGTGGAGCGCCGAGCTGAAGTCGGAGATTGTGGAGTATAAAATGCAAGATAAAGAATGGTTGGCTGATTTTGCCTTCACCGTGGACATCATGGTCTTCATGAATGAATTGAATTCCAAACTACAAGGGAAGGGCCTTTTTGCACGTCACATGTACAGCCATGTCAAAGCCTTCAAGGGAACATTGTTGTTGAAATGACGACCAATCGAAAGAACAGATGACTCTTGGTCGACCACCATTTATTATAATTTTTTTGTCAGGGACACCCATACTTCTGTGCGTGCTTGTGTGTATGGGAAAACCTCAAGGATGCGTTGCCAATCCCATGACTGCTGCTCCAGTGGTACAGAACAGTAGGCAGTGAGGCCCAGGGAAATACAGAGGCACTTTTATTCATTTAAGAAGCTATTGACACGCCTTTTGTACAGTAAGGCTGCTGTGTTGACATGGCCACCATACTGATCTAGGATCAGTGTGCCCAGAGTGCTCACTGTACTGTACACTCTCTCTGGCCACTGAACTTAGTGTACTGCTACAGCCAGTCACCCCAGGAAAGATGGATGCCGTTCAGATCGGTCCAGTCAATCCATTACTGGTTTCTAGTGCCCTATCACATGTCTTTACTCAAGCAGAGAGTAGAACATCCTTTCATTCAGACTATGCGAGAGGTCTCTCAAAGAGCATTGTCATGAATGGTCTGGTTATGTTTGCATACAATGCACTTTATCATGACATAACCGTTATTGAATAGTTTGGTAGAAAATGTTACCAAGTAGCCTGATTTTTAATTTATTGGTGCTCAATGCACAGTGAAAATAAATGACTGCCAATGTTTGTCTTGACAAGGTGTTCTTTACAGCGTACATCGTTAAACTTCAATCAATTGACGCTCAAGGCCATGATTTGGTTCAATTGGCCTTATAGCAACAAAAAAGTTTAAAGGTGTGCGTTTGTTCACTGAGTGGGAGTTTAGTGGATGTGAATTGGATGGATGTTCTCAGGGAGCTGTGTGGTCGGTGCATTCATCACTGAACCCTATAGGCCTGGACAAGATGCTGCGACTGCACTTTTCCTTGTTTTCTTTCACTTCTGTCTCAGCAGGAACCACACGAACGCTCACTCACTTGACTGTTTGGCCAGGAGGGCCAGAACTAGCAGTGAGTCGGTGTACTCTGGGATCATCAAGTAGAATAGTGTTACTTAATGCCCTGTAGTGGAGTCATTTTCATGTACCATTATTTGCCTAAAATCGAAGGGCTGGCTATTAAGATTTACTATCGCTGCACTGTCAGTGTTATAGGAATGCATTAAACAGGGTGTAATGAATACACTGTTTGAATAATGGCTGGGAACTCTTGCACTGCTTTTTATACAATGGGGTTGAATTGGTGGAAATGTAGTCAGACATTGGAAGGAAGTTGGGACATAAAAAACAGTGGTACAGTGGATGCTGTTGCCGTGCTCAATAAGCTTGTATAAAAGGACATTGATCTGTCTCTCTCTCTCTCACACACACACACACACACACACACACACCTAAAGGATAGTGCATCAGGGGTTCGTACTCCGTATGAGAGAGAAGGAAAGTGCTGGCGCAGTGCCAGGAACCCAGGCAGGGCCAAGTCAGTGGGATCAGACTTTGATCGCTGTGTTCCATGTTTGGCTCTCCATTACTGAATCTCAGGGCTTTTTCAGTGGGCAGGACAGCTAAACCACTGTTAAAGACTATATTGACATAAAGTACAGTATAAACAAAGGGCAAACTAGCACCTTTGCAGTTTTGGATGTTCTTGTATCGTTTGCCCGTTTGTCTGTCTGTGTGTCGGAGGCTGGTCAGGGAGTTTAGGGCAGGAAATGAGGAGCATGCAGTGATATGGGGCCGTTCCTGTCTGATCAATATACAGCAAGGCCATGCCACACTAACAAATCTGTGTGTTTATGTCAGATGTTTTGGTGTGTGTGTTTGTATGCTAAGTGCTTATGCAGGCATAAGTTTGTGTGTGAGTGCACATGCTTTTGTATGCATGATGTGCTTGTGTGTTCACACCGGTGTGGATGACCATGGTTGCATGTGTAAATGGTCTCTGTGTGTTGACATTCCAGCAGCACAACCCCCGTGGGTAAATGTGAACCTGAGACATACTCCACCAAGCACAGAAGGCCTGACAAACATGAATGCATTAATTCTCTAAAACTTGAATTGAGACCTATCCGTCACTTATTTTATGAACGTTAGCCACCTCCCCCTTCCAGGTCCCCACTCTTATCTCACCCTATTCTACTAAACAGATCAGACTCAACAACAAAAGCCGAATGGAAATATATCCATTTGGATATCAATAGTTTTAGAATATCAATTTGATGGTAATCACAATACATTGCATTCAGATGACGAATACAACTATTTATCACCTTCATAGATAATTGATTATGTAGGGAGATGGATTGGTGTATAGCCCCACAGGCATATAGACTAAGCTTCTTAGCTGTAGTGAATAGGAAAGTCAAGAAAGCTGTCTGAACTTAGTTATCAAGTCTGAATCACAGCAGAAATCCTCCCCACCATCATTATGTATTCACATGTGGTTTTGCAGAGAGGTCAGTGTAACCCACATGGTCCAGATGGAACGAGGATGGATGCATATTTATTTATAGAGATAGATGGAAGGCATTGACACCATCTGCGCTACAAGATGGATGACCGTGCTTTTAAAGGCAGGTACCCATCAGGGAAAGGTTACACTGAATCTCTCAGCACTTCAGTCGCATGTAGTTAACTTAAGAAATATTGGATCATCGTACTTCTCCTCTCTCCTCTGCAACTCTCCCCTAGGTCAATGCTGTATGAAAAAGTGTTTTCAGTCATCTTACCTCGTCAAAGTAGCCGTGACCAGAAAGTCACATTTGGATTTACATTTCTTTGCCAGGATTTGAAAAAAGTTCCTGAGTGTTTAGCTTATTGAAATGAAGTCACAATGTTCTCAAAGTCTTGACAAATACGTGTTTGTGGAGGTCAGATGTGGTTGGTCTGGTGTTGGTTTTGAGGAATGTTCTGTATTCTTCTCTCAAAGCTGATGATGCAGCAAGCCACTGCAGATTGATGCTGCATTTTGCTTTCAGTATTTACAGAGTGGAGTGAGAGAGTGCAGCCCACACTTGACTCCCTCAGCCACATCAGCAGGACGGTATCTGTGTGTAGGACTGTGTATGTGCCTGTCTGCGTGCGTGTGTGCGCCAGCTAGGCTTGGGCGGTATACCGTATACCGGGGTATTTGGAAAAAGCCATGGGATGGTTTCTCAGTACTGTCAATACCTTAAACTATTTCTTGGAAGTTTTTCAATACATTTGACTATTTTTAGCTACTTTTTTAAGTTAATACCTGCAGTCAACTTGTGCACTATATTAGGAGATGAAGCATATTGCGTTCTTCATTTCACCTGTCACATTATGAAGCTTAGCGTAGTTCCCCAGAACAGTCAGGTGTTGTAAATAGCACAACGGGAGAAAGCGGGAGCCGGTGAGTCCATAGTGTTCTAGAACTATTGGAGAGTCTCCGTTGTGCGGTGCACATGAGGTGATGAAGTTACACTTGTATGCAATTCCCTACTAACATCAGATATCTTATAATGGCTTTCTGCTAGAATTCAAAGAGCTCTGGATGAGTTATTTTTTTCATGTGCTTCCTATTAGTGTTTTTTTCCTCTTCCATTCTTCTCCCCTCTGCTCAGTGTACACATGCTGCTCTTCCTTTGGAAAAACATTTATCGCAACTTTGTTTAAAAAAAAATCTAGTTCACTTTCACTTGTAAATGTCCACACTCACCGAAAATAACATTCGGTAGCTACAAGCTATGCTTGTATAACTTTATGAGCTGTATTTGCCTGTTTGCAATTAGTTTGTTTGTTTTAGCTTTTTCTAACAGCGTCGATGTGATTTCACTATTTTATGCTAATTCTGTTAGCGTTCTGGTAATAAAGGCCTTTTCTTGCGTTTTTAGTGCCCCCTTGTGTGCTATACCGGTAGTACCGTAAATCCTGGGATGAGCGAAGGACAGTATAATATGAAAATCTGGATACCGCCCAAGCTTAGTGTGTGCCAATGCCAGTAACTGGGTCTGTAGTTAGATTTGTATGCACCAGTGGTTGCCAACCTTTTTTGAACAGTGGCACAACTTGATGGGATATAACATTCTGTGGCACACCTAAAACTCCCCTATTAATATATTTAGTGGTAATGACCTCCATTTCATCTGGTCCATACTGCAAACCAACTATTTTCTTTGACAAAATTCCATGTCACGTTTATACACTACATGACCCAAATTATGTGGACACCTGCTCTTCGAACACCTCATTCCAAAATCATGGGCATTAATATGGAGTTGGTCCCCATCCTTTGCAGCTATAACAGCCTCCACTCTTCTGGGAAGGCTTTCTACTAAATGTTGGAACTTTTCTGCAAGGGCTTCCATTCAGCCACGAGCGCATTAGTGAGGTTGGCAGTGATGTTGGGCGATTAGGCATGGCTCACAGTAGGCCTTCCAAATCATCCCAAAATTTAGTTCAGGGCTCTGTGCAGGCCAGTCAAGTTCTTCCACACGGATCTCAACAAACCATTTCTGTATGGACCTCACTTTGCGCACGGGGGCATTGTCATGCTGAAACAGGAAAGGGCCTTCCCCAAACTTATGCTACAAAGTTTGAAGCAAAGAATCATCTAGAATGTCATTGTATGCTGTAACGTTAAGATTTCCCTTCACTGGAACAAAGGGGCCTAGTCCGAACCATGAAAAACAGCCCCAGACAATTATTCCTCCTCCACAAGACTTTACAGTTGGCATTATGCGTTGGGGCCGGTGGCGCTCTCTTGGCCAAACCCAGATTTGTCCGTTGGACTGCCAGATGGTGAAGCGTGATTCATCAGTCCAGAGAATGCGTTTCCACTGCCCCAGAGTCCAATGTTGGCGAGCTTTACACCACTCCAGCCGACGTTTGGCATTGCGCATGGTGATGTTAGGCTTGTGTGCGGCTGCTCGGCCATGGAAACCTATTTCATGAAACTCCCGTAGACCAGTTCTTGTGCTGATGTTGCTTTCAGACCGGGGCAGCTCTAGCAGGGCCGAAATTTGGCGAACTGACTTGTTGAAAAGGTGGCATCCTATGACGGTGCCACGTTGAAAGTCACTTAACTCTTCAGTAATGCCATTCTACTGCCAATGTTTGTCTACGAGATTGCATGGCTGTGTGCTCGATTTTATACACCTGTCAGTAACGGGTGTGGCTGAAATGGCCGAATCCACTAATTTGATGGAGTGTCCACATACGTGTGTGTGTGCATAAGACAGTCTCTAGAGAGAGCCAGCTTGTTATGTGTGTGTAGTAGAGGATGATTAGCCATCAAACTAACCTCAGTAAAGTCTGACCGGTTCCGCCACAAAGCTCCTTTTCACTTAAACCAAGCTTTTAATCACCCTCTGGTATCAGACCATCCTCTTCTCCTTCTCTGTCAAACTCTATTCCTCTGGCTTTTATTGCCACAGATATATATTTATTTGTATTTTATTTAACCTTTATTTAACTAGGCAAGTCAGTTAAGAACAAATTCTTATTTACAATGACGGCCTACCAAATGGCAAAAGGCCTCCTGCGGGGGCCTGGGATTCAAATAAAAAATAAATACAATATAAATATAGGACAAAACACATCACAACAGAGACAACACTACACAAAGAGAGACCTAAGACAACATAGCAAGGCAGCAACACATGACAACACAGCGTGGTAGCAACACAACATGGTAGCAGCATAAAACATGGTACAAACATTATTGGGTACAGACAACAGCACAAAGGGCAAGAAGGTAGAGACAACAATACATCACACAAAGCAGCCACAACTGTCAGTAAGTGTCCATGATTGAGTCTTTGAATGAAGAGATTGAGATAAAACTGTCCAGTTGAGTGTGTATTGCAGTTCGTTCCAGTCTCTAGCTGCAGCGAACTGAAAAGAGGAGCGACCCAGGGATGTGTGTGCTTTGGGGACCTTTAACAGAATGTGACTGCTAGAACGGGTGTTGTATGTGGAGGATGATGGCTGCAGTAGATATCTCAGATAGGGGGGAGTGAGGCCTAAGAGGGTTTTATAAATAAGCATCAACCTGTGGATCTTGCGACGGGTAAACAGAGATGACCAGTTTACAGAGGAGTATAGAGTGCAGTGATGTGTCCTGTAAGGAGCATTGGTGGCAAATCGGATGGTAAAGAACATCTAGCCGCTCGAGAGCACCCTTACCTGCCGATCTATAAATTATGTCTCCGTAATCTAGCATGGGTAGAATGGTCATCTGAATCAGGGTTAGTTTGGCATGTATACAGTATGTAAGATCGTCTTACAGCTCTTGCCACTTGGCTGCCCAGTGACTTTACTGTGGTCATTTCTTTGGCTGTGTAGAAGTAACATGTTTTTTAGCAGGGCCAGCGGAAAACACTAGGGATCCCCATCTCTTTATGAGTGGAACTATGATAGTTGAGGGGAAGAGGAGGCGGTGTTATTTTTTATTTTGTTTTACATTCTTGACCCCTCTCTCCTCCCCGCCTTGCCCTTTGGCTGCTACCTCTCCTCAGCTCCTGATTTAAGGCTGCACAGAGCCTGTGAGGGTCTCTTCTCACACTGGAGGGGAACAGAGGAGAGAGGTGGAAGGGGGATATTTGGACAAGGAGTTAGTGCTTTGAGTCCCCTCCCAAGATTTTAAATCTATAATGGGGCAGCTTGTATTGAATATCTATGCATCAGACCAATGATCAACTGGAGATGGCATACTGCTATATATTTGAGTTAGTGTGCACATTTTGTGTGCTTGTGTGGTGTAATGGATCAGAGCTAATAAGCTTATGTTTACAAAATGTGGAATTCTTGATGCCGTGAAGATTTTTGTTGCTAGTCTTCACTGCAGAGGAAAACTCAGCATGTTTTCTTGTAGATGCCACAAAAATGAATTGTATACGTTTGAGTGTGGCTTTTAACAGCTTGGGTGAAGCCCAAGAAGAATATGTTCACAATCTTCTCCATGAAACCAGTAAACAAGCTCCTGGGGTGACAGATAGCTTAGTGGTTAGAGCGTTGGGCCAGTCACCGGAAGGTTGCTGGATCGAATCCCCGAGCTCAGGGGCAGAACGACAGTTTTACCTTGTCAGCAAGGCAGCAACTGTTCCCCAGGCGCTGAAGTCATGGATGTTGACTGACTAGGTATCCCCCTTTCCCTCATGTCCTGTAGCTTTGGAGTGCTCACCAATGCCCATGTTTGACTTACAGTAACAACAGCAAGTGGGGTCGGCTGGCTCCAAACACTTACCACGTAGCAGAGGAAGCATCTGACGGAGGAGTATGGAACCAGACAAACTAGAGTTTGGCTGTCTCTTCTCTGCTGAGAGATGTAGTTACTTTCTCTTCTCTGCTGAGAGATGTAGTTACTTTCTCTTCTCTGCTGAGAGATGTAGTTACTTTCTCTTCTCTGCTGAGAGATAAATTATTGAAAGTCATGGTGGTTAATGTTTCACAGCTTGAGCTGATGCTCGTAGGGGACAACGGCGCAGAGGGTAGCAATGAGGGGATTGGATAGTTAGATACACAAGGGCAACCGCTCAGCTCTATCAACTGTATCAACTCAACTGTATCATGACCAGAGTTGAACCAAAGGTACATTTCCCCTTTGCATTTGAAACTGACCTAGCCATCCTCAGGATGTTTTCGGCTGTTGTTTGGTGGTAACAGAGCATCATCTGTGAGGTGTGCAATGGGTTAAAATAAATTGACAGCATTGAAAATGTAGGCAGGATGAAAGAAAAAGATATCCATATACAAAGTCTCCGGAGTGGCTGTGGTAAAAGGCAGCCATGCATATAATTGGCCAGTATCCTGTGCTTGTCAAACGGAAAGCCTTCATGACTTAACACTTATTAACCTGCTTTATTTACAGCTTCTCATTTACTTCCAACCACTTTCTACTTCAGCACTATTAAACTGCCTCAGAGATGTTTGGAAGAATAATGGTTTGAGAATTAATGCTGGCCAAAGATGGAAAAATATTAATGCCGGCTTTTGACCACATTTAGTATTTTATTAATTCATACCTTGATTAGTTTATATTAATCGCGTAGAGCAAAGTATCCAGTGCTACGTGAGACTGTTGTAGAATGTAGCAATCATAGTGACTCTTTCCCTCAAAATAAGCCAACAAAACCAATGTCTTATTTAAAACCTCTTAAAATGACATACCCAAATCTAACTGCCTGTAGCTCAGGACCTGAAGCAAGGATATGCATATTCTTGATACCATTTTAAAGGAAACACTTTGAAGTTTATGGAAATGTGAAATTAATGTAGGAGAATGTAACACATTCAATCTGGTAAAAGATAATACAAACAAAAAAACATGTTTTCAATATATTTTTTTTTCAATCATCTTTGAAATACAAGAGAAAGGCCATAATATAATATTGCAGTTTATGAGCAATTTAGATTTTGCCCACTAAATGGCATCAGTGTGTGTGTGCAAAGTTTCAGATTGATCCAGTGAAGCGTTGCAATACTGGACAATATTTTGTATCAAGTCTGCCCAAATGTGCCCGACATTTTAAAGTACATAACTATAGAGAACATACATTTTGTATTACCATATCATATTTGTAAGTTTACACACTCCCAGGAATGTCATACATGATGGATCATTAGCTTATACACTAACTTTCACACATCTAGATGGCCGGGCCAGAGACGACATGGGTTTATACTGTACATTTTAATATAAAAATAGATTTTTATCAAACTATGCTACATTTTATCTCTGGGACCCTCAGGATGACAAATCAGAGCAAAATTACTGAATGTAAGTACATTATTTACCTTCAGAGGTGAATGTATCAAACCAGTTGCCATGATAAAAGTTTTTTGTTGTTGTGCACTCTCCTTAAACAATAGCATGGTATTTTTTTCACTGTAATAGCTACTGTAAATTGGACAGTGTAAGCATTCTGCCCTTAGACATGTCTATGTCCTGGGTAGTTTGCTGTTACTTACAACGTCATGCTAATCACATTAGCGCACGTTAGCTTAACCGTCCCAGTATAGGGAAACCTGTAGAGGTTAAAGTTTCCCCGCCCTTGATTTGGTCTTTCTAAAAAAAAACACAACAGGAGACCACAGCCATGCAGTCTGAATAAGGCCTGAATGGCTTGGGTCCGGTTCATTCATGTCTGGTGTGTTTAGTGGCAATTCCAGGCTTGGGTAGGATAGGAGGATGTCTGTGGAGAGGGAGAGAGGAGAAATGGAGGGGGAAGAGAGAGGGAGTTCTCCAGGGACTTAGCATCTGATAGGCCTTACTGGGAAAAGAGGCTTGGAGATGTGGAAAATATGAGTGGTGTGGTTTACCAAAACACTTTTAATATGTCTGTGGTTTTACAAAATCCTCACCAATTGAGGAGAGAATATATAATGTTACATACCAAATACTGATCCAGATTTCGGTATTCTGTAGCCTTCAGAGTTTATTTTTTAAGGGGTAGCCTTCAGTGTTGGCTATATGGTAAAGGACAACGTCATGTCTTCTACCGTTCCAAACAAAGCCAACTGACAGTATATTCCCAGTTTGACTGTACTACATAGTGTAAGCATTAACACATTTTCAATGCATTTCCAGTAGGAACAGAAATGTCATTGAGGCAGCAGCTCAAGTTCCCCCTGTTGTTTTCAAATAGGTTTATCATTTTAAGCCATGCTGTGCATGAATATGCCATGCTAGGAACAGTGCAAAACAAAGATGGTGGATCCAGCTCGCAGTAAATCACAAAGTTTGCCTTATCTCAGGATGTTACATGAGCCAAATGCTTATTCCACTACTCTTAATTCCACACACACTCATCCGTGGCTCTCAATCTTCCCAAGCGGCGGTGGGAGTGTAATTTGTGCCGTGGACTGATATACAGCCCCCAGAGAGGTGTCGTCCGAGACCCCCAGTGCTGCATAAATAAAACATTGAGAGAGACGCCATCATGAATTAGTCACAACCTCTGGATGATTATGGCTCCCGGTGCTGTCACTGTCTTTCCCTCTCTTTGGGATCCCTCCAGGGCTCATGTTTCTCAGTGCCTCCTGCCTGTTATAGAGAAGCCTCTGTTGCTTTCTGATGCTCCCAGTTGAGGCAGATCTAGTTTCCGCCACGCAACGAGATCCCAGATTGAGTTGTCTGTCACACTACAGAGGCAGGAGGCTACTCTCTCCCTACAAAAATCTGTGTCTATCTGGTACAAAGGCCTCAGGAATATACATTTCACTTACCCACAGAGATGCCTTTTATAGTGATATTGTGCTCTTGTCTTACTAGGCAAAAGTGGAAGGGTGTTTTTTCTGAAGCAGCTCAGATGCAGTACTCCTCTCAGTATCAGCATCTTCACCCCACTGGTTTCCCCATGATGGAATAATGTCATTGGAAACTAGAATGATTGATATAATAAATTAATGAAGTTTCTTCATGATGCACTAAGAATGACTGAATGAAATTCAGCCTAATGCTTTCCTTTCTTTCAGTGAGGGTTTAGCCCCTTTACACTCTCTGCCTTTTGCACTGCAGCCAAAGTCCGCTGAACCAGTCCCACGAGTATGGTCTCCTAGAGCCTCTGTGAATATAGATTACGTCGGCAAAAAACTAAACTATCTGTCTTAACAAAATGTTGTTTAGGGTCGTTGTCAACCCAAGCCAATTCCTCAGGACAATGAATAGGCTCATTGGCTGGTTGTAACTTATTGTGTCAGTGTCAGAGAGTTATCGATCAGCTTTTTGCAGAACAGTCTGCACATTTCTCTTTCTCAAAAGCAAATATTTGTTCTGCTCTCTCACCAGCCTTGTGGGTTGGTAACGGGGAATAACAATTACAAGGCTCCTTCACCCTGGCACATAAATAAAGATACACTTTAGGAGACTTCCCATTGGTGGCTGTGTCTCGTTACTCATTTCCGTTTGCACACATCAAGGTGTATTCCTCTTGCCTGTCACATTTTATCTTTGGCGCTTGATCCATTTGCTCCCACTCTACAGCAGCAGCAGGGGCAGCATTTGCCCATAAAGCAATTTTGGATTAATGACATTCCTCAAACTCATAGGTCGTAGGTTCCTGTCCATTTTATTACCCTAAACTGCCAAAGGAGTGTTTCTCAGCCACAATCCCTCAACGTAGTCTTGCAGTATGCTCAGGCTGCCTATACACATGAATCTTATTGCATGGAGGGAGAATGGTCTTCAGGAGTCCCTTTCCCTTCACTGCATATTATTTGAAGATTATTTCTGAAAGGGGGGTGATTTTAAGTGAATGCTGCACGTTTATTGCTTTCATTTATCATCTGCGTTGAGTGCGGTATACAATGAATAATCCACACTGTCACATGGGTGGAATGCTCAATGAGGAATACACATAGCATCCAGCCCAAGGGCCTGTGTAAATGTAACAAACACATGCACACACACTTGCATATACAGTGCCTTCAGAGTATTCACACCCCTCAACTTTTTCCACATTTTGTTGTTACAGACAAATAAAAATTGATTCAATTGAGATTTTGTGTCACTGGCCTACACGCAATACCCTATAATGTCAAAGTGGAATTATATTTTTTATACGTTTTTACAAATTTATTGAAAATGAATTGCTGAAATGTCTTGAGTCAGTAAGTATGCAACCCCTTTGTTATTGCAAGACTAAGTTCAGGAGTACAAATTTAACAAGTGTTTTAACATGATTTTTGAATGACTGCCTCACCTCTGTACCCCACACATCAAATTTTGACAAAGCTGTCTTCCTTTCAAGTTAGTGTACTGCTGACTCACGAGCTAACTTACGCTTATGATATTATTTGTATTGGAGCCATTTGCTTTGATAGTTACAGCCTAATGTTAGCTAGCTAACATTGAACCTGGTTGGTTAGCTACCTGTAGATTCATGCAGGGTAGTTCATTGTTTACCTAGCTAGCTAGCTACATGTCTTAACAAAAGACTCCACTATGCAGGTACCCATTTCAATAGAATGTCACTGCGACAACTGTTGATAGTCATAGCGAATTTACCAGCTACGTCTATCTACTTCGATCTCATTGTTTCCAGCAGCACAGTTGCAGTCAACCCGGACAGGAAGATCACGTCAGTGACTCAACCCACTCAAACGACGCACCCCCCCCCAGGGACGGCATGGAAGAGCACCAGTAAGCCAGTGACTCAGCCCCTGTAATAGCGTTAGAGGCAGAGAATCCCAGTGGAGGGGAACCGGCCAGGAAGTTAAATTTATTGGCAAATTTATTGAAAATGTGACCGACAGCCTTGATTCGGTCTTATGTATACCGAATCAAGGCTCTTTAAGAAAGCTTGGATCAACCCTTAAAGAGACGGGTGGGCTAAAGCTTAGGAGTGTGTGAACGATGCTGAATGGGTGTTGACAGTAGGTACAAAAACATTCAAAGGCCATTTTCTCTTAAGTGAGGATACAAATGTATCAACTTTCAAAGCAGAATTACTTTCCCATTGTTCCTCAAATGCTGTGCTTGTGTCTGCTTTTATCCAATGCAAAAAAACACAATTTTCATAATTTGCTACATAAGACCAAATCAAGGCTGTCGGTCACATTTTCAATAAATTTGCCAATACATTTTTTAACATGTTTTCACTGTCAATATGGGGTATTGTGTGTAGATGAGCGAGGTAAAAAATCTATTTCATTAATTTTGAATTCAGGCTGTAACACAACAAAATGTGGAATAACTCAAGGGGTATGAATAATTTCTGAAGGCACTGTATGCACACGCACATACAAACACTTGTTCACACATTGACACGCACACACACATTAACATGCATGCACACACAGTCAACAATTCGTTTCCCTAAGGGTGGGTAGAGACTGCTAGCTGTGACAACAGGCTTTTATGTAATTTCCATCTTGACAAAGCTGATCACTGTAGGAGGAATACTTACATGTAATTTGAAAGGTTGTCTTTGCAATGGAATCTAGCTTTGATTAAACATTGAAAGGTCATCTCGAAGTTACCTTTTCAGTCGATACTTAAAATGACAATGTATTTAGGTCAATGTTTGGAGTTGTACTGTTGAATACAAAAGGCAAACAATGTGAGGATTTTGAGTCAGTAAGTCCTTTACACTCAGTGGGATAAATGTAAATGTTCATGAATCATTAATGCTGGGATGACGCAAGTTTGACAAAGTACATTTATTTCTCTGAGTCTATTTACTTACCGTATCATTTTATTATATTGACCAGGAACCTTACGTAGCATGAAAACACTGAAGTTACACACACCAAATGGGCTACATTACGCATATAAAATAGTGCAATAGTCCATAAAACATGCCTAACCTGGTGGCCCCACTCTAGAGTCCAGCACCTGTCACTTCATCACTAAGATTACTCCTCTAGCATTGATACATCCATACATTTAATGTCGTTCCCTCACCTTCCCTGTCAACGACCTGCCAGACTGCAGCTGTTTGAGATATTTAGTAGGACTGAGGGAGCGGCTTCAGAGGGAATGTTCTAACAAGCCGCACCACGATTGATATCTACAGACTTAATGAATTCTGAACCGTATCTGATTCCAGCCTGATGTGCCAGCCCGCTAGCAGATGATTCTTATATCATTTTAAAGCCGTATTGATTTTGAAGGTGCACAGATTTGGCGGAGTCTAGTGCTTCTGGAGTTAACTATCACTTGTAAGAGAGTGAATTAATCAAGATTTACACAGCCTCGGATAAAGACGGGTTCAGCTTTTTTAAAAAGTGGAAAGCTAAGAGAGAGGTTTTATTAAGCAGATTCATTAATACAGCACTTGCAGTAGGCTGCATCTGTTTGGGGGATGTAAAGAATGGAAGTATTTCTGTTCCCATAGATTCCTGCACTCTTGGATAAACCTACAGGAGCCATATATCCCCCCAAATCTTTAGTGCTTACATTTGGAGCTGGGCAAGCCTCTATAGATCCCTGTTTTAGACTCTCACTTTATAATCCCCCCTCCAGACCCTAAGCACATGTAGAGCAGTGGTTCCCAAACTTTTTATAGTCTCGTACCCCTTCAAACATTCAACCTCCAGCTGCGTACCCCCTCTAGCACCAGGGTCAGCGCGCACTCAAGTTTACTTCTTTTTTTTTTGCCATCATTGTCAGCCTGACACACACACTATATTTAACATAAGAATGAGTTTTTGTCACAACCTGGCTCGTGGGAAGTGACAAAGAGCTCTTATAGGACCAGGGCACAAATAATAATAAGTAATTTTGCTGTTTATTTAACCAACATACATATAAAACATTATTTGTTAATAAAAAATTGTGAATAACTCACCACCGGTTAATGAGAAGGGTGTGCTTGAAATGATGCACATAACCCTGCAAAAGTGTATTGAGAGAGTCTGTCTTAAATTATTTTCCACACACAGTCTGTGCCTGTATTTAGTTTTCATACTAGTGAGGGCCAAGAATCCACTCTCACATAGGTACGTGGTTGCAAAGGGCATTAGTGTCTTAACAGCGTGATTTGCCAAGGCAGGATAGTGAGTGCAGCCCAATCCAGGAATCTGGCAGTGGCTTCTGATTTAAATTAAATTTTCACTGAACCGCTTGTTGCAATTTTGATGAGGCTCTCTTGTTCAGATATCGGTAAGTGGCCTGGAGGCACGGCATGAAAGAGATAATGAATCCAGTTTGTGTCGTCCGTTTTGGGAAAGTACCTGCGTAATTGCGCACCCAACTCACTCAGGTGTTTCGCTATATCACGTTTGACATTGTCCGGTAGCTTGAGTTAATTTGCGCACAAAAATGAACTCAAGTTACCGGACAATGTCAAATGTGATATAGCGAAACACCTGAGTGAGTTGGGTGCGCAATTACGCAGGTACCTTCCCAAAACGGACAACCTGTGTGTTGTCCTTGTTAATGCAGACAGAGAAGAGCTCCAACTTCTTAATCATAGCCTCAATTTTGTCCTGCACATTGAATATAGTTGGATGGTCCCTGTAATCCAAGATTCAGATCATTCAGGCGAGAAAAAAACATCACCCAGATAGGCCAGTCGTGTGAGACAAGTGAAAATAATGGTCAGTAAAGAAAACTTGTCAATACTTTGCCCCTTGATAACCAGCGAACTTCTGTATGTTGTAAAATAGTTACATGGTTGTTGCTCATATCATTGCATAGTGCAGAAAATACACAAGAGTTCAGGGGCCTTGCTTTAACAAAGTTAACCATTTTCACTGTAGTGCCCAAAACGTCTTTCAAGCTGTCAGGCATTCCCTTGGCAGCAAGAGTCTCTCGGTGGATGCTGCAGTGTACCCAAGTGGCGTCGGGAGCAACTGCTTGCACGCACGTTACCACTCCACTATGTCTCCCTGGCATGGCTTTTGCGCCATCAGTACAGATACCAACATGAGCAGCAGCTACGTTTGGCTACATACAGACTGTTTAGTGGAATTCCCGCCGCGAGAGAGTAACGGTTAATGTGATTTGGATGTTAATTATTTGACTAGGCTACCTGTATTTGACATTGTGTTGTTATTTGTCTGAACACTAGATGGTTGAATTATATTTTTGGCAGTGAAACGAGGCTACTCAGGCGAGGAAAAAAAACTCACCCAAATGTATAGCCCCGTTGGACGATATAATAATTGCATCACATTACTCATTGTTATGATTATCAGATAAAAAGCCCCTCAAATGCTCATATTGAGGCTGGAGTGAATGGCCTATTGGGTGAGGTTTTTATGAAAGATTATTATTTGGAAATAGTGAGCAGCGTCAAGGTAAAGTCAGATTAAGGGCCTTACGGTATGAGAGAAGCTCTTGCCAGAGAGCGCTATGATGTCACAGGTGGACACTTTGTCTGGCCAAAATGTTTTCATGGAATTCTTTTGTCAGATGTGATATTTGACAGGAAACGTTAAAACCACTTAAGCTCCTGCTCTTTTATTTTGTTTCTAAGTGTCTATAGCCTGTTGTTTTTGAGACATGTTTGCCTATTTTGTAGTTATTCTAGTTTTGCCTTAGTTAACCCTGTTTGTCTTGCTTGTTTCTCTTAATAAAGTGAAGCCAGTTCAGAAAGAGAACACCGACTGCCCACCTCAGCTGACGCATCAGCTGAGATTGCACCAACTAGATGCTAGTAATAATCACGCTTACCTTATTTGGCGGCCTATTTAAGATTACCTATTCTGCTCACTCATCCTGCTGCCTCTTGCTGCTACTGCTAGTATGTGTTTGTAGAGCCTATATTGCCAAGACTTGAATTATTCATTCTTTAATCCCGTAGAGTGGATTGATGCACCGGTGTGTCAGTCTAAGTAACATAATAAAGAATCCCGATCAGTTTAAGTTAGAGAGATATGTTTTGTTCTATCGGATGCGTCTCAATCCACCGAAGTGAAGGTGGTAGAGCGAGAGTGGTGTTTGTCAGACCCAGAGACATCCCTAAAATTGGTCTTCTGTAGCATCCAAATGGTTGGGCTATTATGACCACTCTATGGAAAGATGAAACTGTCACAAACACGATGGTGGCCTCCGTTTTGCTCTACGACCCCCACAAGTGTGTCAGGGGGGAAACAAATAAGTATATATCCTAGAGATCCTAGGACAGACAGTTCAAAACCTTATTCCTTATGCTTTCATTTTTGACAATTTTTTACAGTTTTATGAATGTTATTCAGTGTTTCGATGGGCTATAGTAGTAAAGGCCAAATTCAATATTCAATCAAATCATTACACACACACTCCCGTTCAAAAGTTTGGGGTCACTTAGAAATGTCCTTGTTTTTAAAAAGAAAAGCAAATTTTTTGTCCATTTTAAAATACAATTTATCAGAAATAGTGTAGACATTGTTAACCTGTTACGGATCCAATCCCGTGAACGGGATCGATTTTGACAACATCCGGTGAAATGCAGAATAACATAATCAGCAGAGGTGTCACACAACTCAAAAATAGCATAAAATAAATCGCTTACCTTTTGATCTTCCTCTGATGGCATACCCAAGCGTCCAGGTTACACAATAAAAGGTCATTTTGTTCGATAAAGTTCCTCTTTATATCCAGATAGCTCCGTTTGGTTGGTGCGTTTTGTTCAGTAATCCACCTGCCCAAAGGCTTTCATCCATGCAGACAAACGATATCCCAAAAGTACCGGTAAAGTTCATCAACAAGTCAAACAGCATTTCTAATCAATACTCAGATACCCTGAACTGAATATAAACGATCATATTTCAGACGGAATATAACCTGCTGAATAGAAGAGAAAAAGAACTGAGCGCGCATTCCCTGTTACGCGCAAAATCCAAAACAGGACACTTGATGTTAACTCAGGAACAAGTGGTCTTACTCCCTTGATTTTCATGATTGAAGCTTCCAACCTTGTTCTAAAGACTGTTGACATCTAATGGAAGCCATAGGAACTGCAATCTGGGGGTTAAACTATGAGGCTTTGAATAGCTGGCCTATTGAAAACAGTGTGACATGACTGATTCAGACATCCCGGATGGATTTTGCTCTGGTTTTTGCCTGCCATATCAGTTCTGTTATACTCACAGACATTACTGTAACAGTTTTAGAAACTTCTATCCAAAGCTACTAATTATATGCATATCCTAGCTTCTGGGCCTGAGTAACAGGCAGTTTACTTTGGGCACGTTTTTCATCCGAACTTCAAAATACTGCAGTTAATATTGTAAATGACTATTGTAGCTGGAAATATGGAGTGAATGGCAGCTTCATTAAATAGTACCTGCAAAACACCAGTCTCAACGTCAACAGTGAAGAGGCGACTCCGGGGTGCAGGCCTTCTAGGCAGATTTCCTCTGTCCAGTGTCTGTGTTCTTTTGCCCATCTTAATATTTTCTTTTTATTGGCCAGTCTGAGATATGGCTTTTTCTTTGCAACTCTGCCTAGAAGGCCAGCATCCCAGAGTCGCCTCTTCACTATTGACGTTGAGACTGGTGTTTTGCGGGTACTGTTTAATGAAGCTGCCAGTTGAGGACTTGTTGTTTTCTTTCTGAACCTCTTTTGCCATTTTCTAGCAGCTGATCTACATCTAAGAGAGGAACAAAGCCCAAGTGATGAGTAAGCGTTGAGAAACCTAATTAGAAACAGAAGTTTCTTATTCATGATCAACATCATGATTTGTAACATGGACCAGGCACTAATTCTAAACACCGAAGTCAGAGAGTGACATACAGCCATAACACTTACTGTGTCACTCTCTGACTTCAGTGTTTAGAATTAGTGCCTGATCCATGTTACAAATCATGATGTCTGTGGACTTTTAGGCTACTACAGTGTGTGTGTGTGTGTGTGTCGTTTAGAGAAGGCCTCCTCTGTTGACTGACTTCTCTCCATCGTATCAATAATATTTTTACCCTACTATTTAGAGAATATGTTCTGCGTATGTGTGCGCAGGTCTGTCTACCAGATCAGGGTTCTCGTTAGGAAAATATAGACCCTGACATTTGACTGGCAGCATTTTAATTTTCCAAACATTTGAGAAATGTATCAGACGCATATGCTTTGGGTGCGTAACCTGATTAGGGCGTCCACCCACGGTGCTCAGAATGACACGGAATTTACATTTACATCTACATTTACATTTACACAAAAAAAAAATGAATGTAACATGTAAAGTGTTGGTCTCATGTTTCATGAGTTGAAATAAAAATTCAAAATTTTTCCACGCGCACAAAAAGCATATTTCTCTCAAATTTGTTTACATCCCTGTTAGTGAGTATTTCTCCTTTGCCAAGATAATCCATCCACCTGACAGGTGTGGCATATCAAGAAGCTGATTAAACCGCATGATCATTACACAGGTGCACTTTGTGCTGGGGGCAATAAAAGGCCAGTCTAAATTGTGCAGTTTTGTCACACAACACAATGACACCGATGTCTCAAGTTTTGAGGGAGCGTGCAATTCGCATGCTGACTGCAGGAATGTCCACCAGAGCTGTTGCCAAAGAATTGAAAATGTATTCTCTACCATAAGCCGTCTCCAACGTCGTTTTAGAGATTTTGGCAGTACGTCCAACCGGCCTCAACCACAGACCACGTGTAACTTTGCTAGCCCAGGACCTCCATATCCAGCTTCTTCACCTGCAGGATTGGCTGAGACCAGCCACCCGGACAGCTGATGAAACTGAGGAGTATTTATGTCTGTAATAAAGCCCTTTTGTGGGGAAAAACTCATTCTGATTGGTTGGGCCTGACTCCCCAGTGGGTAGGCCCACCCATGGCTGCGCCCCTGCCCAGTCATGTGAAATCCATAGATTAGGGACTAATGATTTTATTTCAACTGACTGATTTCCTTATATGAACTGTAACTCAGCAAAATCTTTGAAATTGTTGCATGTTGCATTTTATATTTTTTGTTCAGTATAGATTATGGTCATTCATATTAACAGAACGAGGATGCAATGATGTGCGATGCTTCTTTCCTAATTCTGATGCGTTCTTTGAAGATGTTAGAATAACTGTCCACATGTACTTTTCCTCATCCAACAAGACGAGTAACTAACAGCAAAATCACTAGCCTATGTCAATCTACTATCCCCCCATAGTAGAAAAGTTGACCTATTCTATTGGTCAGCTTGTCGAGAAAGAAATGGCCTATTCCAAATAGACTCTGGGACAGTTGTGGGACGATAGATCCAAAATTCATACAACCAGTAGGCCTAGGCTTAATACGTTAAAAAGCAAACTATTTCTTCACATTATAAGCGCAGAAATGCACGCAAGGTAGTAGGCTAGACGTGATTCAGACTCAAACAGCAGTCTCCCTTGAGTCATGTCCTCATGAGGCATTTGATACAGTAGAAAACAATGTAACCTCTCAAAATGATAAGCATGACCAGTCAAATGCATTGGCAATATTGTTCAGCAGGGCTGTATCAAAATATTGGCCTAGATGTAGGTGTTCTAGTATGTGTTGTTTTCCTGTACAGAACATTCTCTCATCACACTGTTATATGAAAACAATGTCCTGTACACTGGATTGAGAGAGAGAGGGAGAGAGAGAGAGATGTGAAGAACATGTTCTAATCGTGTCTTTTGTCATTGCACTGATATGAACTGGCCTGGGAGGATTTTCAAAAGACTCCATGTGAATGGTCCACTGCTGTAAGTGGAACACATGAAGAAACAGAATGAAAAAAGCTATTTTCTTCACTCTTCCTCCTCAGTGCCAGGCTGCTCTAGAGTGATGAATAGCAGGGGCGAGGAAGATAAATGCTGCTTCCATTACAGGAAGTGCAGCCCTGGATGAGGGGCGCAGTGAAGGACTCTGTGTGTGTGAATTTATGGGGGAGTGAAAGTGGGTTTGTATGTGCATTTGTGTGAATCTAGTTGTGTCTGTGTATTGATGTGGGTGTGAATATTATCAAGCTGACAGGCTTGAGTAGAAGTTATGAAAATCTCTCTCTCTGATCATGGCTTCTCTTCTCCCTATGACTTTGGGGAAAGGAATTCTACGCTACAGGTTGCAATGCACATTGAAACATCTCTCAATTATTTGTCAAATATACTTGCCAAAAGTTTTGGAAAACAAGAGAATGATTAGAAATGACACAATCTGTTTTTTCACCTCGCCATGCTACGGTGTTACTGCTTCAGTCCTCTTCATATTACTCACTTTGTCATTTTATAATTGCATTCCCACTGATTATGGAATTAACTTTCTATGAATATTCAACTTGAGCCATCAGTGCATTTTTCTTAGCCCTCTTAAAGCCAGGCAGAATTAAGCCTTCCTCTTAATGCTTTTAAGTGCTCTGCTTGTCAGGATGTCAAGCTACTTTCTACAGTAACAAACAGTTCTGCAGTACTCTGGCTCCGCAGCCAAGTGCATGTCAATAGAGCTCAGTGCAGGTCAAGACATTGTGGAATACGAACACTGTATGCTATGTGGAAACAGTGTATTGTCTGACCTTGTGGCAGACCATTTGGATAATTTACTCCACTGAGAAATCTATTGTCATTTGCATAAAAGGCAAACACAGGAGACCAAAGACCTGATGCTTGCAGTTATTTGCAATGGCCTTATCTTAAATGCATGATTTCTATGCATATAATGCCTTCCTTCTGTTGGCTAAACAACCCTTGGCCAATTAGTGTTCCACGGTAAACCGAAACTCTGGTATTTTTTTTTTATACTAGAATATGAAAAATGGTTTGTTAATAGAGAACGGTACTTCTGTCAAATGAGTCACATCGTCTACTGATTGATAGAGGATCGTCTATCAGCGCAGCCCATGTCTCCTCCGTGCCTCCTCCGTGCCTCCTCCGTGCCTCCTCTGTGTCTCCTCCGTGCCTGCTCCACTTACTCATTGCCAGCTCTAGCCTGTCCTGAGGAGCCACTGCACTCACTGGGAGTCTGGGCTGCATCACCACTTATGCTGCACAGAAGTTAACACACATCAATAATGCAATACAGCATGTACAGTATTTAGAAATGTTGAAACTGTTAATTACTGTTCGCAAAACAATGTCCATTATTACAGACTAAAACACTTTACAATGCAAGAAGATGCCGGTAGCTTTCAGCTTTGAAGGCTAACTTTCCTTGCTAGCTTACGGCTGAAGGCGAAGCCAACATCAATTCACTACCCTAGTACATCGTTTGTGATAATATGCAAATCACAATGCAAAATATTGCTTATTTCAAAGCTGATTGTCACCAAAAACGTTATTCATCTCCGCCGCCTCATGTCTCCCAGTCAAGATCATCTTTGCTCGAGCCTCGAACTGACTGTGTATGAATGATGTTATGACTCTTAGAGACAGTGCTTACTTTTATAAAAGAGATTGCTTCTTCTATGTTAATCTTGTTGATCAGTACAATAAAATGAGTCTCAAATCAAAGTGAAAGATTGTTTTTCATCTGTAGTCTCATGAAATCAGCCAAAACAAGCTTGATTACTCGATGCACGCATGCACTCCTATTGAATATGCATTCACCTTTCTTGTGAATAGGCCTAGGCTACATCTTGATTTACCCAGTTTATCAATAGAGATTTACATTCAAATAAATGATTACCATTATTTTGTTATGTAGTTAGGTTGGTAAAAAACTTCAGTCAAATTGATTTAAATGATTTACATTCAAAAAGCTTACATTTGAAATGTAATGATATTGAACTCAACATATCTGTCTGGATTAAGTGCCATTCTGTTATTGGCTAATACGCCAGTCATATTGGTATTGAAGTAAAAATGTTGTCATCGTGACAACACTATGGCCAGTACCTCTCTGCTCTGTTCTGGCGTTACAGATCTGTCCCCTTTCACTTCCCAATTAGGCTGCCCTGTTTTTTTGTGTGTTCCCTGCTCCCTCCCCAGCGACCTGTTTAGATGCAGAAGACACAGATTGTGTTCTACTAGACCAGATTAGAGCAGGGAGACGATGGTCTCAGTCTTGCTCACCTTGCCTGGCCTCTTGGTTTTTCTTTCTAAGCATGCAGAGGAATCGATCAGCCCCCAGACTAATCTCCAACCAAAGGGACTGAATAAAGTGCTCATTAGCTGTAATGTGATCCAGAGTGTGATAGTTTTCCTATCAGGGGTTACTGGTGTGGGAGGAGGTTACTGTGAGAAGATTGAGGAGTGCTCTATTCAGACATTGGGTTGGTGTCCATTCCGTCTCAGCTCAGTATTTTAAGAGGTGGAATTGGATTGAATTCACAAATGGAAAATTGCCCATTTTCTATGCAGAATTCCAATTCAATCAACTAATCATCATGACTTTGATTAGCTGAATCTGCTGTGTTAGTGCTGTGTTTAGACATGCTTATTGTTCACACATTCACACTTTTCTGGGTGGTGGAGGGATTTCTCTGTAATCTCTTTAATCATACCAGTCAGCCAGGTCAACTAAATGACCATTTGTCCTTCAGAGTAGTTGGTATGCTTTTATAACCTGTAGAGTGGTCTCACCTGCACTGCCTCTGCAGCAGGGCAATACGACAGTCAATTGTCTATACACGCTTATATGGTCAGGGAAATTCCATAGGCCAGCACAAGAAGCCTATATCAATATCGGCATTCATGAGTGATGGGTTTATACTCTACTATGGCGCTGCTGTGTATTACCCAGCACGGATCTGCCCCTGCAAGGCTGCAGGACAGTATCATACCCAGCACAGTCAGTCTCTGAGTGGCACACCATGCTAATGAAGGTCACCTGAGGAGCAGCTGGAGTCCCTCTCTCTGTCCCCACAACACACTCTGCAGGAGTACGGACTTGCCGTATGGGTCTCACCAGGACCCTGCAAACCGCCATATGCTCCCCACCCATCACCTAACTCCTTTCACAGCGCTGCTACTTTGAAAAACCATCCCGGCTCTGAGGCTTTAGGAAAGTGAGAGGACTGAACACCCCATCCTGTGGTACACCCCGTGCTCGTAG
Organism: Brachymystax lenok tsinlingensis; assembly: GCA_030435695.1. Classification (NCBI taxonomy): domain Eukaryota; kingdom Metazoa; phylum Chordata; class Actinopteri; order Salmoniformes; family Salmonidae; genus Brachymystax; species Brachymystax lenok. Next base: position 13,715,424 of record CM059808.1, on the reverse strand, counting down.
AAAATCCTCCAACGCAAAACTACAAGGATTAGTTTGTTTCTACTGCATACTCATTACCATAGCTTTGCAAGTATTTAGGACTCTTGAAAACAACATTATTCACCTCTAAATAGATACTCTTGTTGTTTTTTTCCACTGCCTGAATCATTGAGATACAAACAAGCATTCTATTATGGTACATTGATATGAGAACAAAGACCTTTCACACAAAGTGCATGGGTCTGTTATGAAACTGCAGGGCACACAGCCTTCATTTTGGGTGAAGGAAAGGTTGAAGTCAGTGGTGGGGCAGAATGGAATGCAGATGGAATGACCCCACCCCTCAATCACCCGCACCCATCACCCCACCCACACTGCATTACAGCAGCCCTGAACCTAACTCTGAATACAGGAGAACCTAGGCCTATAGTGTGTGCACTATAGGATTTACTAATCTTACAGTGATGCTCAATTTACAGCGAAAGTCAACCATACACGGTGGATCATTATTTGCACTAGAGTTTTTATTTCCCCTTTATTTAACCAGGTAGGCCAGTTGAGAACAAGTTCTCATTTACAACTGTGACCTGGCCAAGATAAAGCAAAGCAGTGCGACAAAAACAACAAGAGTTACACATAAACAAACGTACAGTCAATAACACAATAGATTTTTTTAATTTTTTGAAAAATCTATGTACAGTGTGTGCAAATGTAGAAGAGTAGGGAGGTAGGCAATAAATAGGTCCTAGAGGCAAAAATAATTACAGTTTAGCATTAATACTGGAGTGCTAGATATGCAGATGATGATGCGCAAGTAGAGGAACTGGGGTGCAAAAAAGCAAGAGGGTAAGAAATAATATGGGGATGAGGTATTTACAGATTGGCTGTGTACAGGTACAGTGATCAGTAAGCTGCTCTGACAGCTGATGCTTGAAGTTAGTGAGGGATATATAAGACTGCAGCTTCAGAGATTTTTGCAATTCGTTCCAGTCATTGGCAGCAGAGAACTGGAAGAAAAGGCGGCCAAAGAAGTGTTGGCTTTGGGGATGACCAGTGCAATATACCTGCTGGAGCGTGTGCTACGGGTGGTTGTTGCTATGGTGACCAGTGAGCTAAGGCGGGACTTATAGATGACCTGGAGCCAGTGGGTTTGGCAATGGATATGTAGCGAGGGCCAGCCAACGAGAGCATACAGGTTGCAGTGGTGGGTAGTATATGGGGCTTTGGTGACAAAATGGATGGCACTGTGATAGACTACATCCAATTTGCTGAGTATTAGGGGCTATTTTGTAAATGACATCGCCGGAAGTCAAGGATCGGTAGGATAGTCAGTTTTACGAGGGTATGTTTGGCAGCATGAGTGAAGGATGCTTTGTTGCGAAATAGGAAGCCGATTCTAGATTTAATTTTGGATTGGAGATGCTTAATGTCTGGAAGGAGAGTTTACAGTCTAACCAGACACCTAGGTATTTGTAGTTGTCCACATATTCTAGGTCAGAACCGTCCAGAGTAGTGATGCTAGTCGGGCGGGAGGGTGCGGGCAGCGATCGGTTGAAGAGCATGGACTTAGTTTTACTAGCATTTAAAAGCAGTTGGAGGCCACGGAAGGAGTGTTGTATGGCGTTGAAGCTTGTTTGGAGGTTTGTTAGCACAGTGTCCAAAGAAGGGCAAGATGTATACAGAATGGTGTCGTCTGCGTAGAGGTGGATCAGAGAATCACCAGCAGCAAGAGCGACATTGATATATACAGAGAAAATAAAAGTTGCCACACAGTTTCCATACACACAGCCCCGTCTCCTCTGCTACGTTTTCAGGATAAAAACTATACTTGATGGACAGACAGTGTGGTGATGAGTGAGATCAGGCCAGGGGTTGTAAAGGTTAGACAGGATGAGGACTGGCATCTTGGTATGTCTCTCTCCAGGCATCTCGTCTCTGAATTGGCTTGGTGACAGGGCTCTCTCTGCTGGACCTCTGGTGGGAGCAGGCAGGGGCTTCCTCTGTGTCCCTGTGTGGGTTCCGCTGTGGTATTTGTCTTAAGGGTCATGGACTGGCACTCCTGCCGATTGCCTGACAGCACACACCCACACACTGTCGCATACAAAGCACGTGTGCTTTCACTTTGACTTATACAGAACAAACACATCAGCTGGAAGAGGAGATTGCGTTTTTGATCATTTTGAGATGAATTTCACTCATTTCAAGTTGCTGTAGAAAATGATACATCTATTTGTCTCACACTCTAAAAAGGACTCAAGGAGGAATTTATGTTTTCTGTAAGGCTCCGTTTCAATCCCAGGAAGGAAGACCGTATTGCTTCATATCATTCAGGGCTCAATAATTAACTCTTGTCCTCTTGTCCGGGACAAGTAAAAAAAATTGTTGGACAAGAAGAATATAGATTTGTTGGCCGAATGGACAAGTAAGAAAACAAAACAAATCCACACAAGAATCACAATATCAAACAGTTATTCCGAGCAGAATTTGGATCCGAGGCCAACATTGGAATAAAAATATATATTTGTATGTAGGTCTACATAAATGAAAAACCCTAGATGCTGACATGAGGGAGGCGGCAGAAAATGTAGCCAAACTTTAATGAGACTTTTAATTACTTAAATATATGCTAAACGCCAGTCATATTTGACAAATATATTGAAGGATAATTAACATGAACGTCTAAAGTCTTGGTTCTGTTGAAGTACTTGGCACGGTTCGTTCAGATCAAATGGTCACAAGACCGGCGAGTGAAGGACCGTGCCTGTTGTGCACAGCACATCACCTACCTTGAATCTGAGTGGAGGCGGTCAGCATTTTGAAACTATTTAACTATTTGTATTTATTAGGGATCGGCAGCAGCTACTCTTCCTGGGGTCCAAACACATTAAGGCACTTACATCACACATTATTACACCACTACATATCCACAATTCAAAATGTATAATACCACCATACAACAATATTACAATGTATGTGTGTGTAGAGTGCATGTGTGTGCGTATGCATGTGTCTGTTCCTGTGTGTATCTCTTCACAGTCCCCGCTGTTCCATAAGGTTATTTCTATCTGTTTCTTAAATCTGATTCTACTGCTTGCTTCAGTTACCTGATGTGGAATAGAGTTCCATGTAGTCATGGCTCTATGTAGTACTGTGCGGCTCCCATAGTCTGTTCTTGACTTGGGGATAGTGAAGAGACCTCTGGTGGCATGTCTTGTGGGGTATGTGTGGGTGTCCGATCTGTGTGCTCCTAGTTTAAGCAGACACCTCTGTGCATTCAGTAAGTCTTACAAAAACAAATAGTGACGTCAATCTCTCCTCCACTTTGAGCCATGAGAGATTTACATGCATAGTATTAATGTTACCTCTCCATGTACATTTAAGGACCAGCCGTGCTGCCCTGTTCTGAGCCAATTGTAATTATCCGAGATCCCTCTTTGTGGCACCTGACCACACGACTGAACAGTAGTCCGGATGGGACAAAACTAGGGCCTGTAGGACTTGCCTTGTTTATAGTGTTGTAAAGAAGGCAGAGCAGTGCTTTATTATGGATTGACTTCTCCCCTCTTAGCTACTGTTGTATACATTTTTTTTTACCATGACAGTTTACAGTCCAGGGTTACTCCCAAGCTGTTAAAGCAAATATCTGCAGCATTAGTAAAGATGTGATCAATACATGTTAAGGATTTTATTCCTGTTCTGTTTGTAACTACCCTTGTAGGTTGATTGATAACCTGAACCAGGTTGCAGGCGCTGGTTACAGTTTTAAGCTTTTTCTTGAGTGGGCAGCTTGTCTATTTAAATCACTCAGAAAATATAAGTCTTTGTTGATATCACATATATTATCAAGCATTTCACACATATTATTCAAATACTGACTTTTAGCACTCTGTTGTCTATAGCAACTTCCCACAAGAATGGGCTTCAGGTGAGGCAGGTGAACCTGTAGCCATATTACTTTAACATTAGATCTCCTCTTAAGCTTTTCAGGAATGTGGTTCTGAATATAAACAGCAACACCTTCACCATTGGCATTTCTGTCTTTTCTGTAGATGTAATAACCATGTATTTCTACCGCTATCATCAACGGTATTATCTAAGTGAGTTTCAGAATTTGATTGTCATCTGTTACTAGAAAGTTATTTATTTTATGAACCTTGTTTCTTAACTTCTTAGGGCTATGGTCAGTATTTTGGGCACATTTTTCATCCGAACTTCAAAGTAAACTGCCTGTTACTCAGGCCCAGAAGCTAGGATATGCATATAATTAGTAGCTTTGGATAGAAAACACTGAAGTTTCTAAAACTGTTACAGTAATGTCTGTGAGTATAACAGAACTGATATGGCAGGCAAAAACCAGAGCAAAATCCATCCGGGATGTCTGAATCAGTCATGTCACACTGTTTTCAATAGGCCAGCTATTCAAAGAAGGGTATTTTAGCTCCCAGATTGCAGTTCCTATGGCTTCCATTAGATGTCAACAGTCTTTAGAACAAGGTTGGAAGCTTCAATCATGAAAATCAAGGGAGTAAGACCACTTGTTCCTGAGTTAACATCAAGTGTCCTGTTTTGGATTTTGAGCTAAAAGAAGAGCTAAAATAAATCACTTAACTTTCGAAGAACTTCTGCTGAGGGCATCCCAAGTGTCCAAGGAAGACATCCAATGGTTCTTTTGTTAGAGAAAGTCATTTATTATATCCATAAGTCTCCGTTTGGTTGGCTCGTTATGTTCAGAAAATCCACCGTCGAGTCGCCCATTGAACAGTGAAGAGAACGTGTTCAAATTATACCTATCAACTTTGTCCAAACAAATCAAAAAATGTTTATGTATCCTTAGGTACACTTTTATGTATATTTACTATAATTGTATTTTCAACCGGACAATAACCTGAACGATAAGAAAGGAAAAAAAAAAAGAGCGAGCGAGACCGTGAACGCGCAAGTCATTCTATTGAGTTCCAGGGTCCACTTCTAAATTCTTCTTCTATTCGCTTCTAATTCAACCTAACGTCATGAAACCCTGTCTGAAGACTGTTGACATCCAGTGGAAGCCATAGTCCTAGATAACAGCAAATCCCATAGGCAGCCAGGAGAAAAAGGTCATCTAAAAAAACAAACTGCAAATCCGGATGGATTTTCCTCGGGTTTTTGCCTGCTATATCAGTTCTGTTATACTCACAGACATTATTTTAACGGTTTTAGAAACGTAAGAGTTTCCTATCCAATAGTACTAATTATGTGCATATCCTAGTTTCTGGGCCTGAGTGGCAGGTATTTTACTTTGGGCACGCCAGACTCTCCAAAACCGACACCTCGGCTGCCGCTCCCTAAGAAGTTAACTTCTTGGGGAGCAACAAGGTGATTTGGGGCGCTAGCGCCCCACTCCCAACACTACCAGGTGAAATGCAAGGCAAAATCCAAAAATTGAATTATTAAAAATGCACCAATATACAAGTGTTTCATACTCATCAAAAGCTCTGCTTCTTGGCAATATCACAGCGTTGTCGGATTTCAAAAAGGCTTTACGGCGAAAGCACTACATTTGATTGTTTGAGGGTAGCACCTTCAATATTTTCCATAACCATGAAATCTTTAGCCAGCGCGGTCGATAGAAAATGCATTTCACAGGGAAAACCTGTGCCTTACCTTTTGTAGAACTTCTGCAGAGGGCTTCCTAAGTGTCCAACGAAGACAATCCATGGGTATTTGGTTAGAAAAAGTAATTTATTATATCCTTAAATCTCCGCTTTGGTTGGCACCTTGTGTTCAGAAAATCCAACGTGATTAGAACGCGTTCATTTAAACCTATAAACTTTCCCTCAACAAAACAAAAACCAATTAAAATGCATCCTTAGCTTATCTTTTATGAATAAAAGTGATAATCTTTCACTTGGATGGTCACCTAAACGTTATATAAGTAAAATAAAGCATTTTACTTTAGGCACGCCAGACTCTCCAAAACCGACCCCTCAGCTGCTACTCCCTAACAAGTTAACGTGGGCTGTTTTTAGCACTTCTGGGATGCTTGATTGTTTTCATTGCTTTACTGGGAAGCTTAGCAGAAGTAGACATGCTCATGTTATTTATGTTAGCTGCACACAGTGCGCTTCCTACTAGGGCACACCACTTCCGAGCTAACAGTACAACTCCGATTTATAGGCACATGATTACTGCATACAATATCTGTAGGATCAGTAGAGGCATGCAGGGCAGTTAGAGGGACATAAATTAGGTTACTTACATTGTCTGCCAACGCCCCTGGGATAATGTACATCTGCTGAAGCAATATGACAACTCAGCAACTTCAATGGAAGGGGTTAACTGAGCTGGTCTTGGGTCATTGATAAGTCATTGTCTCAACGCAGCATTATAAGGCTGTGAAAGAATCCAGGAAATTCTAAAATATTTTGTTTCCAAAACATATCAAAATTGTCAACAAAAGTTACACACATTGAGCTGCAATAATCACGTAGCCAGTTGTGAAGCGTAAGAATCCTGCTAAAGCGTTCAATGCCACGATTCAGGGGGCAGAGGGCACAGGGCCAGATATGATGGGTATTTTATTAGTGTCTAGCAGAGAATCAATCAGCTTTTTAAAATCCAGTGTCATAATGTCCTTAAAACCAACATGGACTACGATAGAATCGATTTTCATGTCCTTGTCCAAAATGCCCAAAATCGCTGCTGGCGAGAAGGATGAGGGAATTCGTCCACTCCCATGCTTCACAGGATTCGGAGAACCCTTTTAAGGATGGGCGCGAGGCAGGGTAGCTCCCGGCGTCTGGTGCAGGCCTCCGACAGATGGAGAAGCCCCGCCTGATCCAGAGAAGGGACGGAAGGTTGTCTACTTTGAAATCGTAGGGGAAGGAGTAGGCACAGCGGCCGCAGACACAGGTACCCCCAGCGACGAAGGTGCAGGAAGATCAGGATCCAGGGAGGTGATATTTTCATCTCTGTCACATGAAACCGCTTGCACGTGCGCTGCGCTTTTGAGAACAGTGTTTTCCTGCTAATTGCATTTTGGAAAGTTCAAGCATAGAGCTACAGCTATGTGCGGATTGTTGAGTTTATAATTTTAAGAAATAAAACCTCCAACATTTTAAGCTAAACTGTCTGGTCTGTTGCATCAGCTCATTGCTTTAAAAAAATATTTATATGCCGTTTTATGAATTTTGGATCTTTTTGTCCCAGAGTCTGTTTTGAATCTTAGACACATAGGACTCCCTTAATTTCGATCCCTGGAGGGAATTATTTTATAAAGACAAGTATTTGGTTGTAATTGTAATGTTGCGATATTTTTTAGGCTACCAAGGGGCCTCCCTCCATAATCATTACACTGTAACTCTGACTGATCTACAGGGGCTGAGCTGATGTCTGAGGAGAAAAGAGAGAGAGTTTGGAGAGTAGATGCTGGAATATGTGTCTGTCTCTGAGTGATTGCCAGACTAATGGTGAGTGGGTATCCTGTCCTTATCAGTAGGCCCTATGTGTGGGATTCAGATGGATAGACATGCCAGACTGTGGGTGTTTGTGTACACTTGTTTTTCTCTGACTTTGTTAATAAGAGACTTTAAATGACTGTCGTGTGTGTGTGTGTGTGTGTGTGTGTGTGTGTGTGTGTGTGTGTGTGTGTGTGTGTGTGTGTGTGTGTGTGTGTAAGAACTGTAAGGGAGGATAAATTAGGGCTAAAACTCGTCTAAATAAAATTCTAGCGTATCTTATACCTCTAAATAAGCTTTGTTGTATAATTAAAGGTAAAATCCACTGCATTTAAAACAGTCTACAATGTAATGAATTCAGAGCTTGGTAAGTTATACCCAGGCTGAATATAAGCCTTCCACAAACCATAAGACCCACTAATAATTTAATTATTTTATCAAAACAGTGGTACCTGCTTTTTTTTTTATTGCAGTAATTACTGGTCTGGCTTTTAGGTCTGTCTATAAAAATGCACATTTTTGTTACAAATGTAACCAGAACTGTGCATAATGCACATTCACTAATAATGTAGCAGGCTTTATAGAAAGTAAACAATCTCTCAAGCACAAGCCCACCTGCTAGTGAGTAGACAGTTAATATTTATACTTCAAGTTTAGCAAATTTACTAGCTCTAAATTAAGCTAACAAGGCAAAAGTTGAATTGTCATGAACACACCCTTCTGTCCGTCTCCAAATGTTTGACCAGCATGCTAGCCTGTCCACTTTGTTCAGATGTTGAAATAAAGTGGCCTGCCTTATTTCGCAGAATGAGAACGAGTTGCCAATTTCTTATATAATTGTTTTATGCTTATTACACATTTTATAAAACAGTCATCCAAACAGCTAGTATACCGGTCTTTGACAAAAATGTTGCTAGCGGTACATGGTACCGTAATGCGCACGCAACAAACTGAGCATTAATTTTCCAGAATGAATGTTTATTAGTACATCCATTTTAGTAGTGTCTGCTCTGTTCGAAAATTTTAGGAGTGGTAACAAACGGTATGGTTTGAAAAGTTAACTTTTCTATTACAGTAAAATAATGTCTCTGTGTTTTGGTGTCCATATGACCGATTCTGTTAAACCAAACCACAAATGCAAATAGCGAGTTGAAACAGTTTGTCAGAGAGGAAGAAGTGATCTTTCATCTTTATTGGGAGTGGTAGGGGGAAAGGCTTGAGAGAGAGTCAAAGCGAGAGGTTTCACTCTCAAATCTGTCAAAAATAAGCCCAATGTATTTCTATGCTCTTATTTTGAACCTAAGCTTGTTGCGGATGAGACCAAAAAGACAACATGAGAACAATCGGACATAAACACTCAAAAACAAAAAATACAAAATAAACTTGATTCTGCGATACATACATTTTGGAATATCGCGCAAAAACATGATTTGAATGAATCGAAATAACTCTTATCACACAGCCCTAGGATAAATACCCAGTGAGTAAGCCAAGCGCCCTAATTGGAGACTTGAAAGGTTCTGGGTTTTATCAGCATTTTGCATGAGTGAGTTTTGCCGATATTTCAGCACTCCAGGATGATTCCTCTCTCCTCCTCCTATCCAAGTGACTTTTCTTGCATATTCACTCTCTTCGTCGGGAGAAAAAAAACACCCCAATCCAACGAAGCTGAAATAGCATTTCAATATTTAACGTCAAATAACAAAAAAAACAGGTATGAAATATAGGCCAAATCCGACAGGACACCTTATTTACAAGTTGTTTTTGTTTGTTTTAGTGGTACTGTAGCTAGGCACTGGTGCTCCACCTGCTTTCATTCATCAGACTGGGTGTGCTGTGACAGTAGTCATAAAGTCCCTGATGCAGGCCTGGGGTGATATAGAGAGCCACACTTCACAACCACGCCATGGTTTTTATACTGAACAAAAATATAAACGCAACATGTGAAGTTAGTCCCGTGTTTCATGAGCTGAAATAAAAGCTCCCAGAAATGTTCTATAGATGCACAAATAGCTTATTTCTCTCAAATTTTGTGCACCAATATTTTTACATGGGGCGGCAGGTAGCCTAGTGGTTAGAGCATTGGGCCAGTAACCAAAAGGTTGCTAGATCGAATCCCCGAGCTGACAAGGTAAAAATCTGTTGTTCTGCCCCTGAACAAGTTTACCCACTGTTCCTAGGCTGTCATTGTAAATAAGATTTTTTTCTTAACTGACTTGCCTGTTGGTAGGGCGTCATTGTGAATAAGAATTTGTCCTTAACGGACTTGCCTAGTTAAATAAAGGTTAAATACAAATAAAATAAACACGTGGTCTGCGATTGAGGCCAGTTGGAAAGTATTCAGACACTTTTTTCCCCCACATTGATACATTAGTCTTATTCTCAAATAAATGTTTTCCCTCAATCTACACACAGTACCCCATAATGACCAAGCTAAAACAGGCTTTTAGAAATGTTTGCAAATGTATTAAAACTAAAGAACTAAAGAACTGAAATATCAAATTTACATAAGTATTCAGACCCTTTAACCAGTACTTTGTTAAAGTACCTTTGGCAGAGATTACAGCATCGTGTCTTCTTGGGTATGCAATACATGCTTGGCACACATGTTTGCACATTTATTAAAAACCAAAAACAGAACTTATTTTGATAGGTATTCTGACCTTTTGCTATGAGACTCGAAATTGAGCTGATCTGCATCCTGTTTCTACAACTTGATTATAGTTCACCTGTGGTAAATTCAGCTAGTTGGACATGATTTGGAATGGCACACACCTGTCTATATAAGGTCCCACAGTTGTCAAAGCAAAAACCAAGCAATGAGGTCGAAGGAATTGTCCGTAGAGCTCCGAGACAGAATTGTGTCGAGGCACAGATCTGGGGAAGGGTACCAAATACATTTCTACAGCATTTAAGGTCCCCAAGAACACAGTGGCCATCATTTTTAAATGGATGAGGTTTGGAACCACTAAGACTATTCCTAGAGCTGGCCGCCCAGCCAAACTGAGCAATCGGGGTTGAAGGGCCTGGTTCAGGGAGGTGACCAAGAACTTGATGGTCATGCTAACAGAGCTCCTCGGTGGAGATGGGAGAACCTTACAGAAAGACAACCATCTCTGTAGCAATCCACCAATCAGGCCTTTATTGTAGAATGGCCAGATGGAAGCCACTCCTCAGTAAAAGGCACGACATCCCACTCTGCTCTGATGAAACCAAGATTGAACTCTTTGGCCTGAATGCCAAGCGTCACATCTGGAGAAAACCTGGCACCATCCCTACGGTGAGCATGGTGGTGGCAGCATCATGCTGTGTGGATGTTTTTCAGCGGCAGAGACTGGGAGACTAGTCAGGATCGAGGGAAAGATGAACAGAGCAAAGTACAGAGAGATCCTTGATGAAAAACTGCTCCGGAGCACTCCGCCCCAGTCTGAGGTCCTAAGGTTCACCTTCCAACAGGACAACATCCCTAAGCACACAGCCAAGACAACGCGGGAGTGGCTTCGGGACAAGTCTCTGAATGTCCTTGAGTGGCCCAGCCAGAGCCTGGACTTGAACCCTATTGAACATCTCTGGAGAGACCTGAAAATGGTTGTGCACCGATGCTCCTCATCCAACCTGGGAGAGCTTGAGAGGATCTGCAGAGAAAATGTTTGGGGGAGTTTCTCCCACAGGTGTGCCAAGCATGTATTGCATACCCAAGAAGACGCGATGCTGTAATCTCTGCCAAAGGTACTTTAACAAAGTACTGGTTAAAGGGTCTGAATACTTATGTAAATTTGATATTTCAGTTCTTTAGTTTTAATACATTTGCAAACATTTCTAAAAACCTGTTTTAGCTTGGTCATTATGGGGTACTGTGTGTAGATTGAGGGAAAACATTTATTTGAGAATAAGACTAATGTATCAATGTGGGGGAGAAAAAAGGGTCTGAATACTTTCCAACTGGCCTCAATCGCAGACCACGTGTTTATTTTATTTGTATTTAACCTTTATTTAACTAGGCAAGTCCGTTAAGGACAAATTCTTATTCACAATGACGCCCTACCAACAGGCAAAACGCATCCTGCGGGGACAGGGGCCTGGGATTAAAAATAAAAAAATAAATACAATATAAATATAGGACAAAGCACACATCACAACAAGAGAGACAACACTACATAAAGAGGGACCTATGACAAAAACATAGCATGGCAGCAACACATGACAACACAGCATGGTAGCAACACAACATAACAACAGCATGGTAGTAACACAACATCATACAACCATTTTTGGGCACAGACAACAGCACAAAGGGCAAGAAGGTAGAGACAACAATACATCACACAAAGCAGCCACAACTGTCAATAAGACGGTCCATGATTGAGTCTTTGAATGAAGAGATTGAGAACTGTCCAGTTTGAGTGGTTGTTGTAGCTTGTTCCAGTCGCTAGCTGCAGCGAACTGAAAAGAGGAGCAACCCAGGGATGTGTGTGCTTTGTGGACCTTTAACAGAATGTGACTGGCAGAACGGGTGTTGCATGTGGAGGAAGAGAGGCTGCAGTAGATATCTCAGATAGGGGGGAGTGAGGCGTAAGAGAGTTTTCTAAATAAGCATCAACCAGTGGGTCTTGCGACGGGTATACAGAGATGACCAGTTTACCGATGAGTATAGAGTGCAGTGATGTGCGCTATAAGGAGCATTGGTGGCAAATCTGATGGCCGAATGGTAAAGAACATCTAGCCGCTCGAGAGCACCCCTACCTGCCAATATATAAATTATGTCTCCATAATCTAGCATGGGTAGGATGGTCATCTGATTCAAGGTTAGTTTGGCAGCAGGGGTGAAAGACGAGCAATTACGATGACGGAAACCAAGTTTAGATTTAATTTTAGCTTGCAGCTTTGATATGTGCTGAGAGAAGGACAGTGCACCGTCTAGCCGTACTCCTGAGTACTTGTATGAGGTGACTACCTTAAGCTCTAAACCCTCAGAGGTAGTAATAACACCTGTGGGAAGAGGGGCATTCTTCTTACCAAACCACACAACCTTTGTTTTGGAGGTGTTCAGAACAAGGTTAAGGGTAGAGCTTGTTGGACACTAAGAAGGCTTTGCTGTAGAGCATTTAACACAAAATCCGTGGAGGGGCCAGCTGAGTATAAGACTGTATCATCTGCATATAAATGGATGAGAGAGCTTCCTACTGCCTGAGCTATGTTGTTGATGTAAATTGAGAAGAGCGTGGGGCCTAGGATCGCGCCTTGCGGTGCTCCCTTGGTGACAGTCAATGGCTGAGACAGCAGATTTTCTTTACACTGCACTCTTTGAGTGAGGTAGTTAGCAAACAAGGCCAAAGACCCCTCAGACACCAATACTCCTTAGCCGGCCCACAATAATGGAATGGTCTACTATATCAAAAGCTTTGGCCAAGTCAATAAAAATAGCAGCACAATATTGCTTAGAGTCAAGGGCAATGGTGACATCATTGAGAACCTTTACGGTTGCAGTGACACATCCATAACCTGAGCGGAAACCAGATTGCATACCTGAGAGATTACTATAGACATCAAGAAAGCCAGTCAGTTGATTATTGACAAGTTTTTCTAAACAGGGTAAAATAGAAATAATCCTATAACAGTTAGGATCAGCTTGATCTCCCCCTTTAAATAAAGGACGAACTGTGACTACCTTCCAAGCAATGGGAACCTCCCCAGAAAGGAGAGAGAGGCTTGGCGAAACCTTAAAGAAGAAAGGGTATAAACCATCTGACCCAGATGTTTTTTTGGGGGTCAAGTTTAAGGAGCTCCTTTAGCACCTCGGACTCAGTAATTGCCTGCAAGGAGAAACTTAGTTGCGGCGCAGGAGAAAAAGAGGGTAAAGCATCTGGGATAGTCGCGTTAGACGGGGTGGGAGATAAGGAAATGTTGGACGGGCAAGGAGGCATGGCTGAGTCAAATAGGAATCTTGACTTAATGAAGTGGTGATTTAAAGACCTCAGCCATGTGCTTCTTGTCAGTAACAACCACATCATCAACATTAAGGGACATGGGCAGCTGTGAAGAGGAGAGTTTATTCTCCAGGTCTTTAACCATTTTCCAGAACTTCTTGGGCTTAGACCCACAGAGAGAGAACTGCTCCTTAAAGTAACTAACTTTGACCTTCCGGATAGCCTGAGTGCACTTATTTCTCAATTGCCTGAACGATAGCCAGTCAGCCTTAGTATGCGTGTGCCGAGCCTTTCGCCAAATGCAATTCTTGTGGTGGAGAAACTCTGCAAGATCACGGTCGAACCAGGGGCTGAACCTGTTTTTTAATTCTCATTTTCTTTATGGGGGCGTGTTTGTTAACAATACCACAGAAAATATATATAAAAATGAGGTCCAAGAAGAAGATCCCCTTTGACAGAGGGGATCAAGCTGATTCTATACCATTCTACTGGTGCCAGTTCATGAAGGAAGGCTTGCTCATGAAAGTTTTTTAGCAAGCGTCTATGACAAATCAGGACAGGTCGTTTCACTGAGCAGCCATTACAAACAGGCTGTAAAACTGATCACTAAGGTCATTACAGAAAACATCAGACTGATTCCTATCAGGATTATTTGTGAGGATAACATCAATGAGAGTAGCCTTTTCTGGGTGTTTGGAGTCATACCTAGTGGGATTGGTAATAATCTGAGATAGATTTAGGGAGTCCCATTGCTTTAGGACTTGTTCAGGTAGTTTAAGCATATCCCAGTTTAGGTCACCTAGCAGGACAAATTCAGACTTAGTGTAAGGGGCCAGGAGAGTGCTTAGGGCAGGTAGGGTACAGGCCGGTGCTGATGGAGGACGATAGCACCCAGAAACAGTCAACAAAGCTATTTGAAAGTTATTTGAATGCTTAAAATCAGAAAGTCAAATTGTTTGGGGACAGACTTGGAGACATCCGGGCACTGAAGGTGATCCTTGCTAAAGATTGCCACTCCCCCACCTTTGGAAGATATGTCTTGCCAAAAATTGTTAAAAAACAGAAAGGTTAACATCAGTATTCAAAACACTCTTTCTTGACCACGTCTCCGTAATGACCAACACATCTCGATTGGAGTTGTGAACCCACACTTTCAATTGATACATTTTTGGTAATAAGCTTCTTGTGTTAATGTGCAGAAAACCCAGGCTTTTACGGGAGCAGATATCAGAGCACAAGTCAGAATTGGGGCTAGCAACAGTAGATGGGCCAGGGTGTACATGCACATTTCCAGATATCATCAGCAGTAATACAATCAAGGCACGGCATAGGACAGGGAGAGCTCTGCAGTGCTGATTTATGACATCTGAATGTGCATCAGATGGCAACAAGATCATATTGTAAAGCAATTTCATCAGGTAACATGAATACAAAGCCGGCTGGAGGTGGATAGAATAGGATGGGAAGCCAAAAGTCTGTGTAACCAATATAGTCAGAGTCCCGAGTGTGGGAACAAAGTCTGTCCCACGGTTGGGTAAAGACAATTTGTAGTCAACAAAGTATGCAGGAGTCATGAGGCAAAATGAACAAGAAAAAAAATCAAAATATAACAGCTTGTGGCTACACATTGTAAGTTCAGAGTCACTCGCCCCAACAGTGCGTGTGTGCTGGAGGCGAGCGAAAGCTCGGGAGAGAGGGGTGAGTGTGGTGGAGGTACCAGACAGGGGGAGACAGGCCAGGGTAGACGCTGAACAGATCACCAGGTGGAATCCAAGCAGTAGTGCAGTAGGCAACAGGAGTAGGTATCACACCCACTTGGGAGAAGCTTTTATTTCTGGAGGCAGATTTCTTGTAGAAAATGCCAGTGTATGGAGGAGGGGGCTTCAGAGGACGCTTCAAAGACTCCTGCCACTTGTTGGGCTCAAACGCCTCGACAGCTTTTACTTATCACATTAGTGCTAATTGAATTTGTATCTGGTCTGTACTTGCAGGCCTGGGAGCCTTAACTCAGCATTCAGTCCCCATAAAGTAAAATATATCATTGAATGTACTTTATTTTTCATTTATCTTCTTGTAACCATGGCGTGTAACCATGCCAGCCTAGGACCTCCACATCCGGCTTCTTCATTTGCGGGATTGTCTGAGACAGCTGAAACTGTGTGTTTGCACAACCGAAGAACTTCTGCACAAACTGTCAGAAACCGTCTCTGGGAAGCTCATCTGCTTTCTAGTTGTCCTCACCAGGACCTTGATCTGACTGCAGTTCGGCGTCGTAACCGACTTCAGTCGGCAAATGCTCATCTTCGATGGCCACTGGCACGCTGGAGAAGTGTGCTCTTCACGGGTGAATCCCGGGTTTCAACTGTACCGGGCAGATGACAGCATTTATGGTGTTGTGTGGGCGACCGGTTTGCTGATGTCAAAGTTGTGAACAGAGTGCACCATGGTGGCGGTGGGGTTATGGTATGGGCAGGCATAAGCTACGGACAACGTACGCACTTGCATTTCATTGATTTGCAATTTGAATCCACAGAGATACCATGACGAGATCCTGAGGCCCATTGCCCTGCCATTCCGCCGCGCCATCTCATGTTTCAGCATGGGATGTTAAACGGTTGTCCTGATTCTCTGTGGTCACTTAAGATCCCATGGCACTTATTGTAAGAGTAGGGGTGTTAATCCTGGTGTCCTGGCTAAATTCCCAATCTGTGAAATCCATAGATTAGGGCATAATGAATGTATTTCAATTGACTGATTTCCTTATTAACTGTAATTTAGTAAAATCTTTTAAATTGTTACATGTTGCGTTTATTTTTGTTCAGTGTGTGTGTATATATCACTTTACAAATGTGTTCAATATTTATAGACCCCTGTTTGAGTCTGTGTCATTGAGTGATCCCAGATCCCCTCTTTAATGACAAAAATAAATTATAAAGCTATCATAACAAAATGGATTACACTTTTGTAGCATCGTTTGATTGGTTTGTATCATCACTTCGCTTACATAATTTAATGTATTAACTAGTAACCATTTTGTATAAGCTCTCCTCGTGAACACTGATCCAAACTGTGAAACGGGCTTTGATTCTGATAGATGGATTTCATGCAGGATATCCTCTGAAATGACTGCCCATTGGGTTCTAATTATAGTCTGTTTTGTCCCTGGTGTAGGAGAACCATCTGAGATATCGTTATTAAAAATGCTTGTTTAACAACTCATAGGCTCTATAGCTGTCCTTTTTAAAGATGGATTCCACACAATGCCACGACAGACCCCGGCACCTTTCTTATTGACTAGATGTGAGGAGGGGAGATGCATTGCTGCTATTTAACAGAGACCGCATCCATCATTTACTCTGTAGGAAGGGAGGAGTGGTCAAAGGTTGACGAGTTTAAGATGCCATGCACCTGAAATGTGATGAATTCTTCATGAACAAAGGTTAACATTTCTATACTAACATGCGAGTCAACCTGACTTGAATGAGTGATTATGTTGTGTGATGCACGATACGGTGACACCTGAATGATTGAGTGATTGGTACCTAAATGTTTCAGTTGAAAATCTCAACACATAAGGCTCTGTTTACTATACCTGTTAGATGTGGAATATTGGAGGAGTGTGTTGAGATCCAACCTCATCAAGTTACCTAACCATGCACTCAGTTGTTGTTTTTCTGTTGTCTGAGTTGTATTATACTCACCTGAAATGTCTACCTTCCTCCTTGAAGATTGGGCTCTTATCCTGTCTGGACATGGAAAACAATGCCTTAGCATGAGGGAGGATTACACTTGTCATGCCCTGCAATCTCAAAAGTAGATGTGACGACAACAGAAAACAAACGTTATCCTCTAAGACAAAAGTCAAGTAATCCTTGTCCCCATCATAGAGAAAACAACAATGACACAAGATTGCTGATGACAAAGTACTTGTTTTATCTTTTAGGGAAAGTGGAGATAATGTCTCCAGACTGGGCAGGAGTGGAATGGAGTCCCTGACAGAATACTAATGGAACAGGGTGATCACAGAGGTGTTTTCATACTGAGATTCCTTCTTTGGAACTTTGCCAAATATTGAATTGGTGATTTATCAGATTTTTCTTAGAGACAGGCAGTATCTGAGTTTAACTGGCTATAGTAGGCAGGTTTCCATTGACCCAGGATTATTTGACAAAGCAATGCAGAAGAAAAAGAAAATGCAACATGTGTAATGGAAATGGCAGCTATAGGAGAAATGTTCTAATGTTCTCTTGCGACAAATGATGGAAATTGTGTTTTTCAAATAAATGATAATTGCAGAATACATTTGAAGGTACTGTATGTGGCATGTGATGTTTTCAGCTAAAACATGTTTTATTCTCTGTGCTTTTCTGGTTGGCAACCTTGGCTGGATGCAAGTTTCACCATCCAATTATTTCAGATCCAATTATTCTCCATCCAATTATTTTAGAAGACCCTGAAGGCCAAAAGCCAAAACGCGGCGTTTCTACGCTTTGCAATAAAGAAGCTTTTTCAATTAATTCCATTTGTCCTCCAAGTGTTGCTGAATCTGTTTGCTCCTCAATTCATGCACTTAGGTTGGAAAGTGAGATAGCGGTAGTGATCCCTTCCCAGATCTACAGGAGTGCAAATTTCACCATGGCACGGACAGTGGCCATATGTTGGCACATGAGATTTATTAGAATATGGCAAATATTAGTCAATTCTTGCATTCTGTCCATGCTGGCTTTTCTGGGCTACCTGAGACAGGAAATGGATAGGTGGGAGGGTATACAGGCTGTTGGCAATTTATTAATGTGCAATTTTCCTAAATGTTCACCACCGTTAAAAAGTTTGGGGTCACTTTAGAAATGTCCTTGTTTTTGAAAGAAAAATACATTTTTGGGCCATTTTAAAATAACATTCAATTGATTAGAAATACAGTGTAGACATTGTTAATGTTGTAAATGACTATTGTAGCTGGAATATCTACATCGGTAGTAGGAATATCTACATCGGCGTACAGAGGCCCATTATCAGCATTATCATTCCTGTGTTCTAATTGCATGTTGTGTTAGCCTTTTAAAATTATAAACTTGGATTAGCTAACTGATCATTAGAAAACCCTTCTGCAATTACAGTTGAAGTCGAAAGTTTACATACACCTTAGCCAAATACATTTAAACTCAGTTTTTCACAATTCCTGACATTTAAACCTCGTAATAATTCCCTGTCTTAGGTCAGTTAGGATCACCACTTTATTTTAAGAATGTGAAATGTCTGAATAATAGTGATTTATTTCAGCTTTTATTTCTTTCATCACATTCCCAGTGGGTCAGAAGTTTACAAACACTCAATTAGTATTTGGTAGCAGTGCCTTTAAATTGTTTAACTTGGGTCAAACGTTTTGGGTAGCCTTCTACAAGCTTCCCACAATAAGTTGGGTGAATTTTGGCCCATTCCTCCTGACAGAGCTGGTGTAACTGAGTCAGGTTTGTAGGCCTCCTTGCTCGCACGCACTTTTTCAGTTCTGCCCACAAATTGTCTATAGGATTGAGGTCAGGGCTTTGTGATGGCCACTCCAATACCTTGACTTTGTTGTCCTTAAGCCATTTTGCCACAACTTTGGAAGTAAATAGGACAGAAGCCCCTTGGCAGGTACCAGGTCTGTGCCCCTGTGTAATTAAAGGGTTCTCTGACTCCTCCAGCCCTGGCTCCTGAGGAATTCTTAGTATGTGCACAACAGGGCCCAGGCTGAATGGGCTGGAGAATGTCCTGTGTTATTAACAGAGCCTAGTGTGATAAACGAGCGGAGGGGCCCAGAGTGTGTAGTCAGGGCCTCACAGCACGCCCTCTCCATTTCCCCTTCACCGATAGGAGAAATGAGAAGGGAAGGAATGAGCTGCCACTATATGGAGGCTGGAAGTATTCTATTTCCCCTGTATTTGGTGATAAATGTGTCCCTGGTTTCCTCTTCCAAACATCTCCATTATTGCTGTATGTAATTCCTGTCTGCCCTGTAGTCTGGCCACAGTTCGGTCATACATCCTGATCTGTGTGTGTGTGTGTGTATTTGCATCTGAATGTAAACATAATTTTTTATGGCTTATTGTTTCATCTTTAATTTCAGAAACATGACTCGCTCTCTACCAGAGAGATTGTGACTTCGCTCCACTTCTTTTGAATGTCCCTTTCCTCTAACCGGCTACAACTCTGAAACCCTTCTTGTACTCTATGCAGTTATACCATTCAGAATAGTGTTCTAAGTATAGTTGACCTGATATGTCAGTCATTAGAAAATATCTCACTCACTCACTCTCTCACACACACACTCACACACAATAACTTTGCTCTTCCAAACGACCCTCATTATAGCCGTTTTGCCTGTGGTCAAATCTTCTCATCACTCGTGTCTGTTGGGAACAGCATACTGACTCCCATCCTCTTAATCTCTTATTTAACCACTAATCAGCAACATCTCCCTGGCACTATTACAACCTGTCAGCAGAATCCTGACAAATTAACTTCCACATCTTTCAATAAATTGCTGTACTCCCAGTAATGCATATAGGGACCTTCCTGTTTTATTAAGGCATCCTACATTCTACCGCCCGATTTAGGGGCTCCCCTTTTGGTTTTTCATGGTTGACACTCATGATTTTCCAACCCTCTAAATTGCTTTAACTTCTTAGGGATGGGCGCACGAGGTGACCGTTTTGGAGAGCCTGGCGTGCCCAAAGTAAAATGCCTCCCATTCAGGCCCAGAAAATAGGATATGCACATATTTAGTACCATTGGATAGGAAACACTCTGAATTTTCTAAAAGTGTTAACCATTTGTCTGTGAGTAAAACAGAACGGATATGGCAGGCGAAACCCCGAGGGATTTCTGTCCTGGAAAAAGTGGTTTTGACAGAGTGCCTCATTTGGAACCCCTCCCTTATGAAAATGCCCATATAAGGGCATATGAATGCAGTACCCGTCGCTTCCTCTGGATGTCAACAGTCTCGAGACAGTGTTCATTTTTGTTTTGGATGCTTTAGAGCAGAGAAGAAGAGGAAAACAGGAAGTGTCCCCTTCAATGTCAACAGAAGGGAACGTGCGCTCCCGACAAAGCACGCTTTGTGTTTTTTACCGTCTTTATCGCTCAGTTTATATTCCGGTTGATTTATAATAGTCAATATACGTAAAAGTGTTCCTAAGGATACATTTAAAACTGTTTGATTGTTCTTGGACAAGTTTATAGGTATAAGATGAACGAGTTCTCGTCACGTTTCAATGGAGTAGTGGAAGCTGTAGTTTCTGATTATAACGCGCGAACCAAATGGAGATTTATGGATAAAATACATTACTTTTTCTAACAAAAGAACCATGGATTGTCTTCGTTGGACACTTTGGAAGCCATCAGCAGAAGTTCTTCAACAGGTAATTGATTTGTTTTCGCTGTGAAATGTGTTGTGTGAACCGCGATGGATTATGAATTTATGGTAGTTTGTGGCAGTAATTTGGCTAGGAGATAGGCCTAGAACTCCCATTGATAAGGAGAACTAGGGCTGAGCGCTTAGTGCTTTTTGAGGTCGCTTCGGTTTGATTATTTAAAAAAGAATCATGATTTTTGTGATTTCGGTTTAACATATTTTTTTTTACATGCATTAGGAAATAACGACATGAAATGATTTTAGAGCTTTTAAATGTAAATTCCAAAGTAAAAAATACTGAACATTCAATTGCCAATATTCCGTTGTCTCTGTTAGGTCCACATTGGGTAGACATCAGTAGGACATTACTATGAAATAATAAAATATTTCAGTTTGTGTATTACTACTTTTTTATTTGATGACTTTAGTCATCCTATTTAGCCAGGCTAGTCTGCTTAAGGATGCTGCAGAGCTAGAGAAACGCCTCATTGGGCTCACAAAAAAAAGGAACTAAAAAGAATTTAAGTAATTGAACCGATGTTGGTCAATTAGTTGTTTAATATACAACCCCCCCCTCAGCACTAGGTAGAACATAGCATGTTTTCATGATCAAAAAGCCTCTATGAACATTTAATGCTAATAAAAAATGCAAGTCTCTTGTGTAGTAGTCTTTAAAATATGTTGAATTACTCCCAATGTTGGGAGTAACATCAGCCTATCTGTAACTTCTCACACAGTTCTAGTAAACATGCCCTGACAATCCATCCTAATTTTGTGGTGTTGTCATAGTAATGATCATTAGGTTACCCAATGCATATGCTACGCACTCAAAGCCATTTGTTTCACAGCGGAATTGATGTTGTGCTTGAAGGTAATGAGACGTTAAATTCAAAATATATTCAATCATAGCTAAAAACACCTGAAAAACTGACTGGAAAGAAAATTGTATCCCCATTTCTCCATCCAACGTCAAACTGACATGAATAAGTTTTTGCTCTCCAGTGTCCTGTTTCAAAGGGTTTTATTTCATCCTTGTCCACCCAGATAGTTGGAGCTGTTCAAATATTGAAACGGAGAATAATTGTATCTCTTTTCAGAATGTACAGATACAGTGTTCTGGGTAGTGATGTGCCCCTGATTTTAAATGACAAAGGGAAATGTTACTGTCGGCAGATGAAAAGGGAATTTTGGTCGGCTTCTGTCAGTTAATCTCCATTTTCATGGATCAGACTGTTATTTTCCCCTCCACAGCAAAGACCCTTTCATATTATGAAAATACTCTCTGAATATGGGATTAAAGGGAGATTAAAAATATATAAATCCATTAAAAAAAAAAACCTGCCTGGGATTTGTCCCGGTCATTGAGATATAAAAATGGAAGGGTGTAAACTCTCAAAGGACAGGAGTTTCATGTATTCAAAATCTGTGGCCATAAGCTGTGTGACAGGACAACAACCTCTCCCTCAACGTCAGCAAGACAAAGAAGCTGATGGACTACAGGAAACGGATGGGGCTGTAGTGGAGTGGGTCGTGAGCTTCAAGTTCTGTGGTGTCCACATCACTAAGGAATTATGGTCCCCGCACAACAACGCCGCCGCCCCAGGAGGCTGAAAAGATTTGGCATTGGGCCCTTGGATCCTCAAAGTTATACAGCTGGACCATTGACAACATCTTGACCTCATCAACACGTACTATCCGACCACAAAACGCTACAGACGATAGTGAGTACGGCCCAGTTCATCGCTGGGGCCGAGCTCCCTGCCATCCAGGACCTCTAAACCAGGCGGTGTCAGAGGAAGGCCATATAAATGTTCAAAGACTCCAGCCACCCAAATCATAGTCTGTTCTCTCTGCTACCACACGGCAAGCAGTACCGATGCATCAACTCAGGACTTTGAACAGCTTCTATCCCCAAGCCATAAAAGTGCTAAATAGTTAGTCCGGGTAGCTATTTGATTTAAAGGTATAATTCACCCCCAGAAATAAAAATCATGAAACTCCTGTCAATTTGGTGAAAGCCTATGTTGGGGCGGCAGGTAGCCTAGTGGTTAGAGCATTAGACTAGTAACTGGAAGGTTGCAAGATTGAATCCCCGAGCTGACAAGGTACAAATATGTCGTTCTGTCCCTCAACAAGGCAGTTAACCCATTGTTCCTAGGCTGTCATTGTAAATAAGAATTTGTTCTTAACTAACTTGCCTAGTTAAATAAAGTAAGTTATATCAGTGGGTAAAAAAGGAAATTGTGTATGAACGCGTCATAGGTATACAATTCTTGTCACTGGAGATTAGTGTAATCCCCTATCACATTTCATAACGCTTTTAAAACAATGACATACACTAGATCACCAAAATCAGCCAGTAGATGGTATGGCCATACTTGTCTAACACATCCATCTGTTTATAGCGTCAAAGTATAGATTTCGCATAGATGTGCTCAGTCTGAACAGTGTACCAAATTATTAACGACTGTTTCTCCTTCAAGTACCATTTTGCAATGCACCGTGTCTGTAGGAAACACACATATTACAGAGAGAAGGAGATGGGAATCCCATTGGGCAATTAATGGTGAAATTCCCCACCCAACTGACTGTCGACCAATCGCATTCACGTGTCATGCTGCGTCACGCGGTTGCTAAGCTAATCGTCACACAATCCGATTCTAATGACGTTTCCCATCTCCTCAAAATTAGCTCTGTGGGAAAGCAACAAAGCTGCTCTGGGCAGAGACGCCATTTATAGCTCAGTGGCAGAGACAAACTGCAAGTTGAACTCTGTGAGAGACTCTTAAATTCACAGCGCAGTATGTTTAGCCGATTTTACAGCTATCTAGCTACTTCACATGTTGATATTGAGTTTGGTATGATTGTGTGTAGCTATGTTTTGTAGCTAGCTACTTAGCTAACCAGCCAGCCCAGGGAGATGAGATGGAGAACATTGCATTGTGGGTTTTGTAGTAGACTTGAGATGCAATAGATTTCCCAAAATGATTTTCACTTGTTTATACCCATCTTGTTATTACAACAAAATGTTTTCACTTTTAGTGTTATTTAACACTGTTAATAGTAGGAATTAGTGGTTTGGTGTGGATTATCCCTTTAACGCTCTGCATTGACCGTTTTCGCACTAATTATTTTGAGTCATCATATATGCTGCTGCTACTGTATATGATCTATCCTTTTGCCTAGTTACTTTATCCCTACCTATATGTACATATCTACCTCAATTACCTCATACCCCTGCACATCGACTCAGTACTGGTACCCTGTGTATATAGCCAAGTTATCGTTACTCAATGTGTATTTGTTCCTTGTTATTATTTTTATTATTTCTCTTTTTTTCTCTTCATTGTTGGGAAGGGCCTTTAAGTAAGCATTTCACTGTTAGTCTACACCTGTTTACGAAGCATGTGACAAATAAAACTTTGATTTGAGCCGACAGCTTGCACAATCACCACTTTAACATGGTCTTTGGTATGATAAAGATTTCACTGTTTAAGAGAATGCACATGATTCCTCTCTAACACAGACAAACACTTCTCTACTGTTTCTCCCACGTGTGAACAAATGATGTCTTCTGCATCTGCTGGGTGATTGATTAACTGAGTCTTACAAAGCATTGAACCAAGCAGCGCTCCATTCCTCAGTTGTTAGGTACTATGGTGTGTCCTCTCCACACTACCATGGTGTCTGGCCATGGCATGGCCTCCACCCTGCACTAACATGGGCCACACAGCAGGTCCTTGTTCCTGAGCCCATGAATTGACTGTGGACGGGATTGTTGTGGGCTGCTGTGGTCTGTCTAGCCAGTATTAGCCTAGCGCTTGTCACAGTGACAGGCTCTGTTGGAGTGTAACAATGTGTTCCAGTTCAGCCTGAGCTGGGCAGGTTTAAATAGACCAGTAATGATGCAGTAGGCCCAGACCGAGAGCAGCGTTAGATGGGTCGTTTCAGCACTATAATAACAAGTTGGAGCATGGTGAAGGCATCTCCTCTTCACTGACTCAGAAACCAGTCAGCTCGCTTCGTTCGTTTATCCCTCTGTATACATGGTTTCCAGGGAAGCAAGAGAGCTTTTTGAGTCTTGAAACATTAGCCTACTTTTAAGCTGTGATTGGCCATAGAACTTTTTGAAATTCATTTGACCACACTGTTTCTGAACTTTCACTTTTTCATTCTGTTTAAACATCACAGTGGACCATGTTAACTAGCCTACAAGAACGTGGGTCCGTGCCAAGTTTGGACTCATTCACTATCTGCAGAATTGACCTTAACATGTAATTCGAATCTCTACAGGGATGGCCTTGGCATCAGTGTCTATTGTCGGATGACCTTGGCTCACTCTGTAGTGACACCTTTAGCACTGCGATGCAGTGCCTTAGACCGCTGCGCCACTCGGGAGGCAATATAACACATTTAAGGGCGGCCTTCCAGACCCAATCTGTTATTTAAAAAGAAAAATGTTATTTTAACCTTTATTTAACTAGGCAAGTCAGTTAATTAAGAACATATTCTTATTTTCAATGACGGCCTAGGAACAGTGAGTTAACTGCCTTGTTCAGGGGCAGAACGACATATATATTTATTTATTTTTACCTTGTCAGCTCGGGGATTCGATCTTGCAAACTTTCGGTTAGAAGTCCAACACTCTAACCACTAGGCTACCTGCCGCCCCATGCGGCCCCCAGGGCCTAAGGAGTTTGACACCCCTGCCCTAAATTAACCGGCTACAGATGGCACCCCTCCTTTTAAATCAGTTGTTTTTGTACCATGCAGATTGGATTGCCATGGTTACCCTCCCTCTCTCCACGGTGCCACTCTGGAGAACAGATCTGACTGAAGGATTTTAATTCTCAAGAGGGTTTCACCCACCTGGTCTGGAGAAAGCTTTGAAATGCATCATATAGAGGAAGAGAGAGAGTGAAGAGTCAAACGGTGCACATCAAAAAGCTCTTACATCTTCCAAGCTTGACGAGTGCTTTATTTTTCCCATCCACCTTAGTGCTTTATAAAAAGAGGGTGGACAAATGCAGAGCTGCAGAAGTGTGTCCACACCTATAATGTGAAGTAATATTAAGTTCTGAAGGTGTCTCTGGCCCAGGCATGAGGAGTAATCATGTTTCAGAACCTCCTGGCAAGGCTGTGTGTATGTGTGCGTGGTACATGGTACAGACAGGTCTTTGAGAGTCTTCCATTGACTTCAAGTAATGATTTACACAAATGTCTGAGTTGCTTCTTCTTAATTCTACTCTGAAATGGGCGTTTACTGCATATAATGTTATACTGAATGGCTTTGTAAAAACCATTATCTCAAATGTTCATTATCTGCTGGAACACCCTAGAGTCTCAAGAATCGTAATTACAGTGTGAACTTCCTTTGAGGGACACCTTCGTTTTCTCACAATCCTTTCGCTGACATTGGAGCCAAGGTCTCTGATGGCATGTAGTAATTGTCTGATAACATGGAGACAAACTCAGACAAGGTAGGAGTCAACAGCAGCATAAGAAACTGAGTGTTGACAGTACAGCCGAGAGATTTCAGCACTCATTAACTGATGAGCCTTGTCCTCTAACAGAGAAACCCATCCTATTTCTCCAAAGAAAGAGCAAAACAGACATGTCTTCCCCAAACAGGCCTAGGTGTATTTTTACTTCACTTCTGTAACGGATCCTTTCAGATGCATTTCTCCCGTTGTTTCATGCTGTTGGTTTCCCAAGCGTTACATAACCGTTATTCTCCATCCTGGCATCAAGCAGATTGTTTTGAAAGCGAGCTCGCCAGGAAGCCTGTAATTTGCTGCCTTGCCATTGAACAGAGGAATATGCTAATGATGGATCTGTTAGTCAAGGCTGTTCGGTCCCAAAGGGGAAGAATCATAACACTTCTTGTTGTCAATCTCCATGAATTTATTGATTTTCACGCACCGTTATTTTGAGCGATGAAATAAGTCTGACATTTCGTCTTACCGCAGCCTCTCTTCCTAAGTGATTCTTTAAAACCAGGCCTACAGTACTTCATTATATAGAGCTCTTACTTTACTTTCAGGTCCATTTAATTCTGCCTCTTAATTTCTTTATACTGTTTGGTATTGTCTTCTGATCAGCAGGCAGCTCACACTTTTCATTTGGCATTGGTGCCAAAGGGATAGGGAGGATAGGGGTGGGATGATGGCAATTCAATATTAGGGTCTCAGCAGAGTAGTCCTCTCTCTCTCTGTCTCTCTCTCTGTCTCTCTCTCTAATATTTTGTAGACGACACTCCCCCTCCACCACCTCTCCCAACTTGCAGTAGAACCATTTGGCTGTTTAATCCATTTTGGGATAATTGCTTTGTGGCCGGTACTGTATGTTACAGACATATCTATCCTACCCTGCCTTTCAAAAGTCTTCGAAAGCCAAGTTAAGAAACAGATCACCGACCGTTTCGAATCCCACCGTACCGTATCCCACCGTGCAATCTGGTTTCCGAGCTGGTCAAGGTCCTAAACGATATCATAACCACCATCGATAAAAGACAATACTGTGCAGCCATATTCATCGACCTGGCCGAGGCTTTTGACTCTGTCAATCACCGCATTCTTATCGGCAGACTCAACAGCCTTTGTTTTTTCAAATGACTGCCTCGCCTGGTTCACCAACTACTTCTCAGATAGAGTTTAGTGTGTCAAATCGGAGGGCCTGTTGTCCCGGACCTATGGCAGTCTCTATGGGTGTGCCACAGGGTTCAATTCTCGGGCCGACTCTTTTCTCTGTACACATCAATGATGTCGCTCTTGCTGCTGGTGGTTCTCTGATCCACCTCTACGCAGACGACACCATTCTGTATACTTCTGGCCCTTCTTTGGACACTGTGTTAACAAACCTCCAAACGAGCTTCAATGCCATACAACACTCCTTCCGTGGCCTCCAACTGCTCTTAAATGCAAGTAAAACTAAATGCATGCTCTTCAACCGATCGCTTCCTGCGCCCGCCCGCCCGTCTAGCATCACTACTCTGGACGGTTCTGACTTAGAATATGTGGACAACTACAAATACCTAGGTGTCTGGCTAGACTGTAAACTCTCTTTCCAGACTCACATTAAGCATCTCCAATCCAAAATTAAATCGAGAATCGGCTTCCTATTTTGCAACAAAGAATCCTTCACTCATGCTGCCAAACATACCCTCGTAAAACTGACTATCCTACCGATCCTTGACATTTACAAAATAGCCTCCAACACTCTACTCAGCAAATTGTATGTAGTCTATCACATTGCCTTCCGTTTTGTCACCAAAGCCCCACATACTACCCACCACTGCGACCTGTATGCACTCGTTGGCTGGCCCTCGCTTCATATTCGTCGCCAAACCCACTGGCTCCAGGTCATCTATAAGTCTTTGCTAGGTAAAGTCCCGCCTTATCTCAGCTCACTGGTCACCATAGCAGCACCCACCCGTAGCACTCGCTCCAGCAGGTATATTTCACTGGTCACCCCCAAAGCCAACTCCTCCTTTGGCCGCCTTTCCTTCCAGTTCTCTGCTGCCAATGACTGGAACGAATTGAAAAAAAATCACTGAAGCTGGAGACTTATCTCCCTCACTAACTTTAAGCATCAGCTGTCAGAGCATCTTACCGATCATTTCACCTGTACATAGCCCATCTGTAAATAGCCCACCCAACTACCTCATCTCCATGTTATTCTTTTTTCTTCTCTTTTGCACACTAGTATCTCTACTTGCACATTCATCTTCTGCACATCTTTCACTCCAGTGTTTAATTGCTAAATTATAATTATTTCACCAGTATGGCCTATTTATTGTCTTACCTCCCTAATCGTTCTACATTTGTATATATACTTTTCTATTGTGTTATTGACTGTACGTTTGTTTATCCCATGTGTAACTGTGTTGTTTGTGTCACACTGCTTTGCTCTATCTTGGCCAGATCCTTGCTAATATATGATAACCACTCTTTGTACCCTTCGACCTTTCTGACTTGGTTCATTGCTTCCCTTTTTGGAATTGACCAGTGTAATAAGTATTATAGGATCGGATCCCTTCATGCCTCTCCTGTCATGGCTGACTGACCAGTTCTTGCTCTGCTCTGTAGGCGTACAAGTCAAGAAGAACCATTTAAAGAAACCAGTTCCACTTTGTAGAAGCATACTTTCACTGGTTAAACAGGTGCTTCCAGTGCTCACTGGAAGTCTGTAATATCAAAATTAACAGAGTAGATCTTACCAGAAGCACCACACGGCTCAGGTAGGAAACGGGACTCTTCACACCAAGCCCCTGACTGTCACACCCTTAGATCAAAGTCCACAATTTCCGCTGTTAGATACAGCTGTATAAATTGAAATGTACAATATATCCAAACATCTCCCCTCACCAAGGAGATACTATCACAACAAACAGGATGATGCAAAAAACAGACAGGGATCGAGCCCTACCTATGTTATTAAAAAGACAACGTGAAAAACAGGAGAAGGGCTTGGTCTGACACTAGGCCTCAAAAACATGACTGTAACTGATAACAACCTGCCCAGATGGGACTGTGTTTTGGAAACCAAACTCGGAACAGAAGAGGAGTGACCTACACAAGGCCTATCTGTCTATCCAGAAAGACACAACGGCAGATGGGGAGAGCAGAAACAGTGGCCTGGTATTTGGGCCAGCAAAAACAACAGGAGCACGTTGGCCCTTTCTAAAGATATTGGCGTGCCTGGATCCAACTGTGCACGCATGCAGTGGTTCTGACACGGAAGTGGTTCTGCAGTGGTTCTGACGGAACTCTGAGCAGGATGATCTGTAAACAGAGCTTTGATCCATGAGAGTCTGGGCTGCATGGAGATGTGGTGATATTCTGGTGATGTCACAGAGCATGATGTGGATACTAGATACTACAGTAGGCCTCAGGCCATACTCACCACTATGAGTGCTCCTCTTTGGCTCAACCACACATGCCTTGATTTATACTTTCCCTCTTTCTCCAGATACTGAGAGTTTATTATCTATATTTTCTTTTGTGCGAGTTGCATCTGGTGAAGTGTGAAAGGTGCCATAATCGCAGACTCTGACAAGACCAATGAAGTCAACTTTTTATTTTCTTTGTCACACTGCACCTTATCGTACTGTCAGACACTGTATGGTTAGGTTAGAGAGGATAGCTCCCATTGGAAGTAAATGAAAGATTAGTAGACATATTTTGACTGGATAACTATGATAATGTCCAAGGCCCGGCCACAGGGAGGTCCAGTCAACATTAGGCCAGGCTGTCTCTCAGGAAAAAATTGCTTTTTATATTCTATTGCTTTTGCTGATAAGCCTATGTTGTTTTTGGCACCAATGACCTCTGTATTCCTGAACACAGCTGCCATGGAGGAAGCTTGTCACTCATTGCTTGTGTTGACTTTGTGGTGACCATAGTGTGTTCTCATTATATGAACATTTGGCATCTAACTTTGTTCAATTTAAGTTTAATCCCTTACTATTGTTAACAGATCATTTAGTTTTGAACTAAATGTTACTTCATTTCTTCTCCCCAGTGACGAATAAGAAGCCTTCCCATGTGTCCATCACCAAGGTGAAGCAGTTCCCAGGCTCATCGTCCTTCGCCAAGAGGTCAATGTGGACCATCGACCAGCTGAAACAGGTCAACGGCTGTGACCCCAACAAAGTGAGTTTACAGTTCACTGAACTTCTCTCTCTATCTGAGTTTTTCCTGACTAGATGACCTGACCCATTTCATTAGGGCAAATCCCATAATCAACCCCTAGTGCCTGGGTCATGCTTGCTCTCTATTTCTCTCGCTCTGTTTCTGTATCTCTCTCTATAAGGACTGTCCAGAGTTTGACTTGGCGTTTGACAATGCCTTTGACCAGTGGGTGGCTGGCTCGGCCGGCGAAAAGTGCACCTTTATCCAGATCCTCCACCACACCTGCCAGCGCTACAGCTCTCAGAGCAAGCCAGAATTTGTCAACTGTCAGTCCAAACTGCTGGGAGGTAAGAGACACAGTGACAAGACACACCATCTCTTGCTCTTACTAACTGTATAAAAGTAAGAGGTTCTTCTGCCATTTTTCCGGGCCGCCTATGTCCAAACAGTAACTTAAACGACTAAAACCAGATATTAAGTATGTAGAAAAGATCATGTGGGGGGCCTCCCAAGTGGTGCAGTGGTCTAAGGCACTGCATCACACTACTAGCTGTGCCGCTATAGATTCTGGGTTCGAGTCCAGGCTCTGTCGCAGCCGGCCGCGACCGGGAGACCAATGGAGTGGCGCACAATTGGCCCAGCGTCGTCCGGGTTAGGGGAGGGTTTGGCCGGCAGGTTGGTCCTTGTCTCATCGCTCACTAGCGACTCCTGTGGCGGGCCAGGCCCAGTGCACGCTGACACAGTCGCCACGTATACGGTGTTTCCTCCGACCTATTGGTGCAGCTGGCTTCTGGGTTAAGCGGGCATGGTGTCAAGAAGCAGTGTGGCTTGGGTTGTGTTTCGTAAGGATGCACGGTTCTCGACCTTCGCCTCTCCCGAGTCTGTACGGGAGTTGCAGTAATGAGACAAGACTCTAACTACCAATTGGATACCACGAAAATGGGTGAAAATTGGAAAGATAATGTGTAGGATTTCAGGATATTTGCATTAAAACTGCTAAATTGTATCTCCTCTACATGGCAAAATGTATAGAATTGCAGTAAATTAGCTAGTGACATTTTGTCTCTGCACCATTGGCCACGCCCCATGGCCACGCCCACCACTTAAGCCCCATTTTGATCCATAAAAAGTTATTAGTCAGATCTAGTGTTCTCACTCCAAGGTCTGTGGGCTGCTTTTTCAACTTCTAGAAAAGGCAAAGTCTTTCACTTTTTGTCTTTCAACTGAAAGGTCCTTTATTCTGTATGTAGAGAATGCACCTTACATGTTCAGGTCTGATTTGTTGTATAACGACACTGAGGTATTATTCCCATTTACTTTGAGGACTTTTCATTTTAAGGATTGCCGTTCCTAAAGGCATCATTAAATCTACCTAATGATCTTTACCTGTACTATGATACATCATCATCATTAAATCTACCTAATGATCTTTACCTGTACTATGATACATCATCATCGTTAAATCTACCTAATGATCTTTACCTGTACTATGATACATCATCATCATTAAATCTACCTAAGGATCTTTACCTGTACTATGATACATCATCATCATTAAATCTACCTAAGGATCTTTACCTGTACTATGATACATCATCACCATTAAATCTACCTAATGATCTTTACCTGTACTATGATACATCATCACCATTAAATCTACCTAATGATCTTTACCTGTACTATGATACATCATCATCATAAAAAATACCCCTGAGATGATGGATAAAACAGTCCACTGAGAACTAACCTTTTGCCACAAGGAATATTAACTCCCAAACTCTCTAATAACAAAAAAATATACACAAGCTTATCATTTTTTTTTTTACCTACGTTCACATAGCTACATTCACAACACAACCAATTCCCATATGAATTGGCCACCTACATACGCAATATGAAGTATTTTCCATGTTGTAGCATGTTAGCCTTACAGGGGAGGTAGAAGGTAGCCTACTGGTAGAGAGGGAAGGCTTCCTCTGTGTTCCTGAACCAGAGAGGGGTTTGTGGAAGACCCTGTTCAGCTGTAAATCTGTTCTTGAGACCTGAGAGGGGAGCTATAGTAGAGAGATGTGTTTGATCAAATGTAATGAAATGTGATTCAATGGGCGTACTCCATAAAAGCTATTTGTATTAACATTAATAAACATTATTTTGAGAGGAATATTGCACACTGATCATGTATTCTTTATAGACGTAGTACTGCTTGATCATTATTGTAACAATGCATTTAGAAATAGATCATTCCCTCTATAGAAAAAGCTGTATTAGCCAATTACTATTGAGTGGAAGACAGTTCCTTTCCATTTCCAGCTACTCCTGCTGTTAAAGTTCCATCTTCTCCTCATTGCTATATGCCTCTGCCCTGATCTTCTCCCTCCTACATCATAAACCACAGCTTGTATGTTTCTCTTCCTTATTTAACTTGTACAGTGTAACCCCTGACAAATACAGTAGTGTATTGCTGGCTGGGCTGTAGTTATAGTGTGGGTGGTGGTTATTGGGAGGTTTTTGTATTGTCCTCCGGGGGGCTGAAGAATAGGACAAAACATAGCATCTGTGGCCTATCTCTAACTCTCATTCTCTCTGTCAGACACCTCCAGTTAAATGGTCATCTGCATACTGGGTGTAATGGGATGTTGTGTAGAGTCTCACTTATG
The DNA here is from genome assembly GCA_030435695.1 of Brachymystax lenok tsinlingensis. Taxonomy (NCBI): domain Eukaryota; kingdom Metazoa; phylum Chordata; class Actinopteri; order Salmoniformes; family Salmonidae; genus Brachymystax; species Brachymystax lenok. The sequence continues at coordinate 13,682,400 of CM059808.1, read as the reverse complement.
CAACAACACACATACATACTTAAAACACCAACACAAAGCACGCTCAGTATTGGTTTCATTATTCCAGTGTTTTGGCAACGGTTATTAGTTTATTTTTGTAACCACCAGCTCAAGCAGTAATTGACTCAAAATATTAGTTTTACTATCAATATCCAATCCTCGAATCTGCTAATGCTATCAATCTAATATACTTAGATTGGATATAGACCATAGAAAGACTGACCTGGCAACGCCATGCCTGTTCAATCACCTCAAAGCCAACTCTCAGCTCCCAGGAAGCACAATGAGAAGCGGGACTGTCAATGGAGGTGACTGCACAGCCAGAGACCTAGTGACAGTAGGACGAAGAGGATGTCAGAGTGCTGCCACCACTGTCCCCTCCAGTTTAAGTCTCACACCAGTGCAAAACAAATATAATGACGCTGCTCAGGTGTGGGACAATAACTGTGTGGGACACCCCTCTTCTGACTGACCAGCATGGGGAATAGGGATGACAAAGCAACTACCTCTGGAGTATAGGACACTATTCAAAATTCGCATACACTACTATATTAGATAGTTTAGTATAGATATAACTTGAACGTCTTTAGTGTAACCACAATGTATTGTATTGCTTTACTGGACTCGTTAACTTCCCAGATAAAAATAGCATCCTGTTGTCAATGTAACAATGAACAAGGTTTGTCCCGTTGAACTGTCACGAAGAACACATTGAGTCAAATGGTCAGGAACCATGTTGTTTACACACTACCTTGTTGGGGTTGACACGATCACTATAATTGTGGTTGTGTTTGTGTGTTGAAGGCTTTTATAGACTAGTTGTTGTCGTGACTGAGGTGCCTTCGATAACATACTTATTACTACACTGGTAGAACACACAGGGCCTGATGGCCCACTGGAGGATTCTGGGATATTGCACTTTCTTGCTGATTAGATTTGCCTTTAACACAGAACAGAGCCGCTTACTCTACACTGGATCACCCTGACAGGCAATTATCTATTCTACACAAGAGCTCGTCTTTGTTAGCTGTGCAAACACAAAGAAATAGCTTGTCACTTTGCCACTGTTTTAGTGAGGCAGAGTCATATGTGTTAGTGAACGTGATATTAATTGGCAGGCCGGTCTCGGACGGTTGTTCTTATGCGTTGAGAGATTGTAAAGGTTTGACAGGACAAGGTTGTCAGGCTTACTGTGGATTCTGTTAGCTTATGAGGAACTTTGCTCATCCTTTATCGAAGAGGCCTGCTGGTTCGCTCTGGCAGATCTACTTAATCTGAAGAAAGGTCTGGAATTATAATACAGAGGTGGGCTTTAAGGTGAGGGTGAAGGCACTCTCCATTGCTGTACTTCCCCTGAATTCCACACAATGGAGGTTTAGACCAAAAGGTTATGCAATACACCCAAATAGGACACCTGGTCCTATTCTTTATTGACTGAAATGTTAAACTACGGAGTGCACCTGTTTTAATGCTATTGCTTAAATAATGACGAGCATTACTTCCATCTTGGTCACGTATTTTGGTTGTTGCCTCACTAGTTATGTGTAGGTGATGCACGAAAAGCCTCCCTCATCCAGAGACTGCTGTAAACTCCCTTTAGAGCCGTGTGGAGGAGATGTGCAGCCAGGAACTTGTGGAGATATAAATGATGGGCCGTGTAATAGGGCCTGAATTAAAGCAGCATTGCTGGACTCATTTTGTTAAAGCCATGTTATCAGGCTCGACTGAGGCTGCAGCACGCGCTCTTCCCCACAGACTCTCATGGGCATCTGCTTAAGTGGCAAAGCGTGTCTTAGAATAGTGAGAGGGAGTTTAAAATATTGGCTGCTGCTTTTATCATTTTTTTGAATTCTAGGATGCTAAATGCTAATATACGCTCCTTTTATTGCTATTGAATCATTTTGGAAACTATCATGCAAATTCTTACTGTCAGGAGGGCACTTCAAGCAGACCTCTTTACACCATTTGAAACTGTTGTGAGATTTCTTATGGGAAACTGTGCTGAGATTATGCAGTCAGATACAACTCCGGTGAAATCGTGTTAAAATATAGGCTACCTTTCATCAAGTTAATAACAAACAATGCTTAATTTCTACTTAAACGGTCCCCTAACTTCCCTAATCTATTCCAGTTACCCCAAATTAAAGTGTTTTATTTCTTTCCTACTTCAATGTTTGAACGAAACCCTTTTAATAACGTAATACTGTAAGTCTATTACATTATTTAACCAAAGTTAACAAAAATGACCATATTAGAACAAACTGTACTGTGTTGTAATAAGTATTATCCAACATATAGTAATTTATTCTGTCTAACAGATAAAATAACAAAAACAAACCAAAATTAAGACATTCCTTTTCCATTTTCTTGTCACAGACGATGAAACTGTAGATTCAGTCGTTTTCCGTTGCAAGGTCTTTTTGAACAGAATGAGGAAAGAAGTTGTTTTAAACAGTCGACGCCAAGGTCGACGGCTACTCTTAGAAGGTAAGCAGGAAACAAATCTTACATTCAATTCAAATAATTAATAATTTTACTAACAAGGCAGTTAAGCTCCTCAATCTTTGATCTTCAATTAATAATCTAACATTTGATGGCTTACAGAATGTGCAAAATGTGTTCTAGAATATCTGTATGCACACAAAGTATACGACTTCCAAGTGTGATAGTGTCATTTTGAGGGACGGGTGTAAGGAAAGGGCTCACCTTTTAGATGCACAGTTTATGTGAGTTATGTAGATCGACGATCACCTCACTGACAGCCTTTCAGATTAAACAAGCTAATTCACTCAGAGGAACCATGTCATCAATTTAAGTCTTGCCTTCTCTCCACCTCAAGCACAAAGACAGTAAATGACAAAATGACCATTACCTACTATAGTCACCTCTATACCAATTCATCCTCAAACTCTCCTTGAAGTAATATAAACAAGGCAATTATGAACACGGTTATGGTTTTTCAGTATAATATGTAACCCTGACGTTTATCTCTTTAAACTTTCATGAGGGTACGGTACTTGAATACCTAGTAGCAATTTGCTCCATTAGACAGACTCTTCATTTCAGGGACAGAATGTTCCATGTTTGTTTCCATTAGCATCCCCACTCCCTGACTGTTGCAACCCTATTAGCAGAGCAGTGACAAAATGAATGGGCAACTCTAGTGTAACCATGCTGAGAATGTCAGAAGAATCCTCCCATTCCTCCTAATTACTTAAAAAAAGTGTATTAATACTGTATTAAGAAGAAAATGTGCGGCTTAGGTTAGAAGTTAATGTCAAGATTTGCATGAATTAGACTGCAGAAAAGTGGAGGGGGGAGTTAGGGAACGTTCACTGGATTTCTCTCATTAGTTTCTCCGCTGCCGGGGGTCGGTGGGTACAGCACTATTATATTTATTTTACTAGGCAAGTCAGTTAAGAACAAATTCTTATTTTCAATGACAGCCTAGGAACAGTGCGTTAACTGCCTGTTCAGGGGCAGAATGACAGATTTGTACCAGCTCTGGGATTTGAACTCGCAACCTTTCAGTTACTAGTCCAACGCTCTAACCACTAGGCTACACTGCTGCCCCAGTGCCCATTGTGCCAGTGTGATGCCATTCTGTTGGGGAGCTCTGCTTTACAGGGTGGGTGACATGTTGAGTTCATCCTGTGTTGGTTACGCCAGTCTCTATTGACGGCTGTGTAATCTTCTTACTCTCCCTTTCTCACTATCGGCTTCTCTTGAGCTCTTACATGTCTCTCAACTCTATCTCTTGATCACCATCTCTCTCTTCTCTCCTCCTCTCCCCGTCCCTGTCGCTGTGCAGAGCATGTGCAGCACCATGTTGAGCTGCAGGGTGTGAAATTCTTACTGACAAACTAAGGATGACAGGGGAGTGAGTTACTGTAGCTGCACAATGCTACAGCTGTTACATTTTCCAGTAGCTCTGCTTTATGGGGAACAACGACAAAGGCCCTTTGGTAATAACTAATATGGAAAGCTTTTGATGAAATGTGTAATGTACAGATTGGTAGGTGGGGCTGTACTCTACAGGAGAGTCTACCATAGATATAGAACCCATCTCTGGTCTGTACCCCCTGTTCTACCACACCCACACAGAGACTGCCTCAAGGTAGCATACTGGCACACAATTCATACTGGATGGTAATTGACTCTGCTTGCGCTGACCTCTTTAAGATAGTTGGCCTATGCAAGGGTGTGTTTGTGCTAGCAAGCATGTGTGTGCCTCTAAGAATGTATGCCTGAGCGTATGCTTGCATTGGTCTGAGTGTAGATGTATTAACTGGGTGATTTACAGTCCGGTTTTCCCAAACTCTGTCCTGGGGCCCATCCTGGGTGCACCTTTAGTTTTTTTTGTGGGGGCTAGGACCGAGTTTGGGGAACCCTGAATGGCATAACCAATCAAGCAGGCTTTGAGAGAAAATGGCGATTGACAGTCGTCATCATCATGTTCCTGCACATTAAAATGGTTCCATGTTCACATTTACATTGTCGGCCTGACTTGTGGTCACTTGATTATAGAGGTCAAAGGCTCAAGGAATGGACTCACACTGGAATCCTTTTTCTCTTCTACCGGGTTCATTGTGGGACATTTCACTTTTCTTGAACTTTTGTTCTGTCCCCTTTTTGTTTTTCAGGCGCGCCCTGATTATATTGATAACTTGGGGATGTAGAAACACATTCTCCCTCCATTGTTGAAGTAGGAGTTCCCTGGTCATAGGACACAGCCTCAGGAAGGTTAGATTCCTTTACAGGGATAGTCAGCAAACCATTTCAGGAAAAACTCACCAGCCAAATACACATACGTTATCGTAACAAATTTCTCCCCCCAGAAATGTGCCAGCTCTCAACCCTTTTTGTAACACTGAAGTTACATTTTTCTCTGAGCAGAGATTACTTTGGTTTCCTGAAAAACCAACCCAGAGGTGCTTGTTAAAAGCAAGACATCACTCCCCCATGTTCTTGTAAAGAGAAACCTCAATAGAAAAAGAGGACAGAGTTGAATCACCATGCGCTCCGTCACTTATTCAAATCCCCCTTACAGAATGACTGCACCTTCATCAACTCTACAGAGTAAAGACCCAGGGCCTTAGTCACCACACAACCTGCCTCCCTGCTACTCTTTTAAATTACATTCACCATAGGAGGGGACTCAACCAGCAGCTGGCCGGAATTGCCCAGCCCAGGGAATGGAGTGAGAGTCGGGAAAGAGAGGGAAGAGTGTGTGTGGGATGGAGGGGTGAGGGGAGTGTTAATCTCTGGGCCCTCTCAGGGGTGAGATGGGATTAAAGGGATGTGGACGGAGGTGGAGAGGTCTCAGGGGAAGGAGAGGGTTTTATTTATTAAAGGATGGGAAGGGTGACGTAGAGGGAGACATGTCTCTTGTGTCCCAATACAAGTCCTTATTTCAATACTGTGAAGAGGACGGAGGCCACAGCAAAGCTAGATAAACGCGCTTCTCCTTCCCTACACTGTAATTAAACCCAGAGCCTAGCCAAAACCTTTCCACTTGGAGATCTTCTTCTACACTGTAATTAAACCCAGAGCCTAGCCAAAACCTTTCCACTTGGAGATCTTCTTCTACACTGTAATTAAACCCAGAGCCTAGCCAAAACCTTTCCACTTGGAGATCTTCTTCTACACTGTAATTAAACCCAGAGCCTAGCCAAAACCTTTCCACTTGGAGATCTTCTTCTACACTGTAATTAAACCCAGAGCCTAGCCAAAACCTTTCCACTTGGAGATCTTCTTCTACACTGTAATTAAACCCAGAGCCTAGCCAAAACCTTTCCACTTGGAGATCTTCTTCTACACTGTAATTAAACCCAGAGCCTAGCCAAAACCTTTCCACTTGGAGATCTTCTTCTACACTGTAATTAAACCCAGAGCCTAGCCAAAACCTTTCCACTTGGAGATCTTCTTCTACACTGTAATTAAACCCAGAGCCTAGCCAAAACCTTTCCACTTGGAGATCTTCTTCTACACTGTAATTAAACCCAGAGCCTAGCCAAAACCTTTCCACTTGGAGATCTTCTTCTACACTGTAATTAAACCCAGAGCCTAGCCAAAACCTTTCCACTTGGAGATCTTCTTCTACACTGTAATTAAACCCAGAGCCTAGCCAAAACCTTTCCACTTGGAGATCTTCTTCTACACTGTAATTAAACCCAGAGCCTAGCCAAAACCTTTCCACTTGGAGATCTTCTTCTACACTGTAATTAAACCCAGAGCCTAGCCAAAACCTTTCCACTTGGAGATCTTCTTCTACACTGTAATTAAACCCAGAGCCTAGCCAAAACCTTTCCACTTGGAGATCTTCTTCTACACTGTAATTAAACCCAGAGCCTAGCCAAAACCTTTCCACTTGGAGATCTTCTTCTACACTGTAATTAAACCCAGAGCCTAGCCAAAACCTTTCCACTTGGAGATCTTCTTCTACACTGTAATTAAACCCAGAGCCTAGCCAAAACCTTTCCACTTGGAGATCTTCTTCTACACTGTAATTAAACCCAGAGCCTAGCCAAAACCTTTCCACTTGGAGATCTTCTTCTACACTGTAATTAAACCCAGAGCCTAGCCAAAACCTTTCCACTTGGAGATCTTCTTCTACACTGTAATTAAACCCAGAGCCTAGCCAAAACCTTTCCACTTGGAGATCTTCTTCTACACTGTAATTAAACCCAGAGCCTAGCCAAAACCTTTCCACTTGGAGATCTTCTTCTACACTGTAATTAAACCCAGAGCCTAGCCAAAACCTTTCCACTTGGAGATCTTCTTCTACACTGTAATTAAACCCAGAGCCTAGCCAAAACCTTTCCACTTGGAGATCTTCTTCTACACTGTAATTAAACCCAGAGCCTAGCCAAAACCTTTCCACTTGGAGATCTTCTTCTACACTGTAATTAAACCCAGAGCCTAGCCAAAACCTTTCCACTTGGAGATCTTCTTCTACACTGTAATTAAACCCAGAGCCTAGCCAAAACCTTTCCACTTGGAGATCTTCTTCTACACTGTAATTAAACCCAGAGCCTAGCCAAAACCTTTCCACTTGGAGATCTTCTTCTACACTGTAATTAAACCCAGAGCCTAGCCAAAACCTTTCCACTTGGAGATCTTCTTCTACACTGTAATTAAACCCAGAGCCTAGCCAAAACCTTTCCACTTGGAGATCTTCTTCTACACTGTAATTAAACCCAGAGCCTAGCCAAAACCTTTCCACTTGAAGATCTTCTTCTACAAGTCGAAACGCTGCCATGGCAAAATGTTTGCACCACGCTGATGGAGCTGGGTTTGGCGCTAAAATGTGTAGTGTCTCTGTACTCCTAATTTATCCCATTATCCATGAAAATGTGGCATCTAGCATTGGGGTGAGTATCTACCGGAAGTGTTGTGGAATCCAATGGGTTGCTGTAGCATTAGCTAGCTTTGCATGAAAAGGAGTCAGTTTGGATAATTTGGAGTACAGCGACACCTTCCATCCCTGGATTGAGGTACGTTTTTGAGTCATATCCCGCGCCGTCCCCCCTGTGATAACTTTTTGCTATGCCAGTGTTTTGACTTGGAGAAGATCTCCAAGTGGAATGGTTTTGATTACCCAGAACCTTGAGGGAAGGGGAACTCTGCTATTTATCTATTGGTGATCGATTTAGTCTGTCTGGGAGAGAAACCTGGGGAAAGCAGCTTCTCTTTCCCAGTAGGTCTGTGTGTGCGGACGGATTCTACTTTATCAAGTTAACTTCCTTTGAAGGAAAGCAGAGGAGAGAAGAGGAACACCAGCTGGCATCCCGTCTGCTTTGGGCTGTCATTTAACCCGCTGCGCCACAACTCCAATTATTTATCAGTCAGCGTACCTGCCTGGGCGCCACAGCACTGCATAGCCTACCCTCTACAGTATGGGTTCCCTTTGGGAAGACATGTTAAAATGACTGGCTGTGTCAAATATCTTTAGTGGCTTCCCTCTCCTGCAGCAGAACCTGGATGTCCTCTATCTTCCTATTCAATTATCTCAAAGCAGAAATGGAAGCAATATTGTCTTCTAACTATAGACCCTTCAGAGAAGTGGGGAGATGGGACATATTGAATGATTTGTTATATTGTCAAAGCCCCGTTATAGAATTGGCTCTGTGATTGTTTATGATTGGTTTTGTTCTCATGGGATGTTTGGAACTGAACTCTAACCCCATATTTCACCTAAGGTCATCTAACACTGAAGGTGTCATTTACGTAGAGTTATTCTGTATTTCCTATTCCTTCCACAACTTGCCAGTTGAGAGGAGCACATTATCAACTCTGGCCTCTTTTTTTTTTTTTTTTGGTGGCGTTTCTCTTTGTCCATTGTTCATACAGAAAATTGCAGTACCAGTCCCCAGTTTTGTTGAAAGAATGGCTTGTTCACAACTTTGGAACAACTGATCAAGAAACATCCCCATTGTCTTCTTTCCCAGGCAACCAAAGAACCCCAGCCAGGTCAACAATAGAAGACACTTAAAAGGAAAAGCAAAGCTCAGAACTATTCAAAGTGGTGTGCTGCCCTTTGATATATCGCCACATAAAGCGATAATTATAAAGTACTGGCACTGCGACAGGGTAATGGCTCATGGCTCTGAAGTGAAAGTTGTGGGCAGACGGCGGCCCCCAACCAAAAGCAAGGATTGTTAGCGTAGTGCTAGTCAACGGCAGGCAGCGCTCCCCAAAGCCGCAGATTAATAGCTTGCCAGTTTGAAACATCCGCAGGGTCGGTGCTATAGGAGGAAGACTGTGTTCTGTTATTTCCTCTCATCCACACAGCTGTGCCGCCAGCGCAAGGGGTTCAAAGTCGAACACACTCGTTCCCTCTCTGCTATTATCACACTTTGTCTGAGAGGAGGAAAAGAGAAGGAGATGGCAAGTTTTGCTAAAGAAAATAAGAAAAATAACCCTTGAGAAACACCTGGAGCTATTTGGAATGCTTTTAGTTTGCAAGTTGGTTGTTTCATTTCAGAGAAATGGCGTGATGGACAGATCTAAGCTTTGTAAACGAGGAATGTGACAAGTTTATTTCATTGGCTAATTTCTTACAGGATACCAACCTCTGTAGAAAAACTAATCAGGGACGTCCTAGGACGTCCCTGATTGGAGTAAACCTGTTTTTCACCTGTTCCTTGTCAGTAATCAAAGTCCGGCCAGGGTTGCTGAATGAAACATCAGTGTTAACTTCTAAAGCAGAGCATTTCTGGAAGGCTCATGTCACTGCTGCATTGAGTCATTTTGTTGATAGTGATTCATAGTCTGTTGCAACTGCAGCACCTCACCCTCTTCTCCACCAAGGCACTGTATCATTTATTATATTTATCCCATCTCTTTTCCCCTATCTATCCCCCCCTGCTCCCCCTTTCTCTCTCCTCTCCAGGTAACAGCATACTCCACTCTGCAGCAGACAGTGTGACCAGTGCTGTACAGAAGGCCAGCCAGGCTCTGAACGAGCGAGGGGAGCGGTTAAGCCGGGCGGAGGAGAAAACGGGGGAGATGAAGAACAGTGCGGAGCAGTTCTCAGTCACTGCACACAAGGTGAGACACACACACACAGTCACATCAGATCACATCATTACAGGGGCTTGGAGTTTTTCCTCACCACACGAACTGAACAGATCTAATGTAGGCTGTACAGTAGGTATAGGCTATAACATTGCTAAAACATAATCACACATTACCGCATAGTGATACCATGTAACCCACATTTCTCAATTGTCTTTGACTAACAATTCATCCCATCTATCATGAAAATGTTAACTCAGTAGGAGAAAGATCTAACAGTGTTCTACTTCTTGAGGTGATTCAGTTGAAGTGGTTAGTTTGTTGCTTCTGGTTCACTAGCTAGATGTTCTTGTTAGGAGCCCCCCTCTCCGCCGTGCGTTCCTCTATTCTGTCCATCCCAGCTCTTCTCCAGGGGCTTCTCTCATCCTCTCCATCCAACTGTCCTCCATCCCTCACACAAGTAAAATGAATCACCTGCTGCTTAACGATGGCATTAGCATAATATGGTTTTGCTGCAATAACGGGAGGAAGAAAACAATGATAAATGAATCGTTCTCCGCTTCTAGCACTCACCCACGACTGTGATCAATTCCAATAACTTTTTAAGTAGCTAGAATTTTGGCATCTCCTGTAAAAACGGGATCTCCCCACTTCGGTTGACCCACTGTTCCATCCACTCTGGACCGGAACACCAATTCATTCGTTTATAAAACGGTTCACATCTCATTAATTATGAACACACAAATGAAAAATACATTACTGTAATGGCGGTCTAATTGAAAGCCATTTGATGGGACATGGTCGGCCCCTCACTGTTAACAGATAACGACCCTGTGGTGTGAAATGAATCAAGCTCATAGGAAAACCCTTTAACTCAGAGAATGGCCCTATAACTCCCCATGCCATAAAGGCCCAGTCATCCACTTCCCTATTGGGCTCCAGCTATTAGATGCTTAATTGTACGGGCTATTTAACTAATTGGTTGTCTTGCACTTTTTGAAAAGTTAAGACTCACTTAAGCATGTACAGTATGTGACTTTGTTAAAAGCTGCAGCCCTATACATGGATAACCACTGTTTCATTTGGTGTTAGCTAGCTACAGTAAATGCATTCTGTGCATAGGGATAACATTGAACTAAAATCCTTCAAAACATGAAGTAAATAATCAGTCCCCCTCTTGAGTCTTGATGTTAAGTAAGAGTTGGGAATATCGCATATCTGCCAACTATTGTACAGCAAAAAGGCAGGTTTGTGTTTAGAATCTTATAAACTTTTCCCCCCCCTTGTCATGCCATTGAACAAGACACCACGTCTACCTCTTTCTACCTGTGATCCAGTATTTTTTTGTTGAAGCTGAGAGCATACGGTATCTTGTGCTGGACTCCATAACAAGGAAGAAGTTCTGTGTCAAGGTGACCTGGAGCAGGAAACCGCACTGCAGGTTCTGTTAGTCGGTCTCTGCAGTGTCTCCCACCTGCTTAGGCTCTGTGAGACATCAGTCCCAATAGCAGCACTGTTGTGCTCTCACCAGCCCCTCAGCACGACTGTTTGGTCTGTGCTGCAACTCTGCTGCCCCCACTTGTTAGCTCTGGAGATTTCAACCGCCTCTATTTTTAACTATAGGCTAGTAAAGTGTGTGTGCGCACGTCTCTGTGTGTGAGTTAGTTTGGTGGCCCTGGCCTTTTCTCTAATGAACTTTCAGCCAGGCCTATTAGAACCCTTGTTAATGAGCCAGGGTGATGAAAACACTGGGGCCTGGGCCTCTTACCAAGCCTGAGGAATAGCACCACTCTAATAGCTATCATTCCTCTCTGCCTAGAGAATAGACCCTGCTTCTCCCTGTTCTATTACTCACCATGCCAACCATGTTAGCTTCCACCAGGTGGGAAAACAAAGCAGCATCGATTAGATTATTTGACTTAGTTGGTGGTTAGTTTTTAATGTGCTAGCTAATTTAAGAATTGACTGGTTAATTGACGGATTAATAGATTTCGCATCTCACTTTGTTTTGGTATATTTTTAGACAGATTTTTGAATTATTTGTGGCAACCCCAAGACATCTATTCAGAGGGGCTGTTGAAGAAATGTTTAGTTAAATTGCTTTCTCGTTTGGCTTAGTCACTGTATAATGTTTATATATCCCCACAGCTTACTATTGTTGACATGTAGCCTACTTTTTGTCCCCTTTCTCTCTCCTTCCCCTCTCCACAGCTGGCCATGAAGCACAAGTGTTAAACCATTGCTAAGCCTTCGGGGGTAGGGGTCCGCCAAGAGCGCCAGACGACATTAAGGACGGATTTCTGATTTGATTATTCTTACAACTTTTAACATGATTACTCTTGTTAACAACGGTAACATTCACATTTTGTGTTGTTGTGTAGCTACCTTGTTTCTAATGAAGAATATATGATGACGTGGAGGGGGTAGAAAGAGAAGGGGGAGAGCTCAGACAGTTAAGAGCAAAGGTTTCACAGCTAACTCCTCTTTCACTGCCTCCATTGCCCCCAAAGTATTCCATGACTTTACCCTGGCAAACCATGGAAATGGTCACTGCCATCCCCAACCTAGACACACACACACACACACACACACACACACACACACACACACACAGAAACAAAACACTGTCCAGACCCCCAACTCTTCTACTCCGCTGGCTCTCTCAAAGAAGTGACTTTATATATACAGTGCTGGAGGAGAATTTAACAAGACAGAAGAGATTGGATGGCGTGACACATGCATATCACATGATGGCTATTTCCTGTACTTGGAGACAACAATGTACATCCCTGTATGTGAACATTAACTTGTTAAAAGATATTAGATCTCTTTTGCGTCATACTGTTGTAAAAGCTCATTGGTGAATTCATTTATTGCAGACATAATATTAGCCAAATGTGTGAAGGACATGTTGCTTCTAGAAACTACTGCTGGAAGACTATATTTGAACTAAGATGGTATGAAATGTGCTGTTTTGCAAAAAAGTCTGAGTGACCAAGTGCATGAAACCTACAGAGTAAAATTAGCTTAAACTGTTGTAACAAGCGTATAACCCTGTAAATTCATTCTACCACAATCTCTGAAAATAATATTTTCATTCTAACCCTTTCGATTCCAAACTTTGTCACATCTTGTAATTATTGTTTAATTGGGGTTTATGAAATGTTTTCTGTAAAACAGCTGATTGACACGTCTTCACTAGCGGCATTGTACAGTATTGGTGTCCATTCACTGACTGTGTAACCGTGGCTTCATCACAAGCAAGTAACCACCCGCAGTGTGTGTATGTTTATTACTTTTATATTTAGGATTTTATATGTCTTGCTGTTACAATGCACTGACAACCTTACCTTGCAGAGCACTGTTCTTACTGAAATTCTCGTTGCCTCAACTTCTAGTCTGCTTTAATCCTAACATTTTGAATATTCATTGTTTTTAATAAAAATATTGAAACTAATATGTATTAGGGTTATGAATGTTTTTTTTGTTTTCTTTTGCTAGTGCAAGCCCCTTAGTTCGTCTCAGTGAATAAGTTATTATCCTTCACTTTTCATATGACCAGATGAGGTCCCTAAACAAAGTGCAATGGTTCTGTATTGGTGCCTTTTTAAACCTAGTCTTTCATTAGTACTTCAACAGCATGTGGTTTTACTTGAGCAGTGTGATTGTGTTATGACAACACTCATGGTAACCCAGGCGAACAGTGCCTTGCTCTATTGATAACCAAAGGGAGAAAGTAAAGTATGTTTTGTACTAGGTTTGGAAGAGGGTGTTGCTTAAGATGTATGGTGCTTGTTGGAAGTGAATTGTGTGAGGAATACAGAAGGCCAGAGTATGTTGAAAAGGCTGAATAGGTAGTTATTACAAGTCTCAATAGTAGTCAAATCTAATACAGACAGACACCATTATTTTCAATTAAACATAACAGACCAATACATTTTATTTTGAATGTAACATATTGAGTTATTTCAAAACATCTGTCTCGTTGTCTATATCAGATTGCATACCATCTAAATAAACATAAATTGTCTCTCTTTAAGTTGCCAATGGTTTTTTGGGGATTTGACATTAAGGCCAATACATTTTGTAGGAAATTAGAAAAAGTAATGGAAGAGGCAAGATACAGTGAGGGGAAAAAAGTATTTGATCCCCTGCTGATTTTGTACGTTTGACCACTGACAAAGAAATGATCAGTCTATAATGTTAATGGTAGGTTTATTTGAACAGTGAGAGACAAAAGAACAAAAAAATCCAGAAAACGCATGTGAAAAATATTATAAATGGAATTGCATTTTAATGAGGGAAATAAGTATTTGACCCCCTCTCAATCATTTGACCCCCTCTCAAAGATTTCTGGCTCCCAGGTGTCTTTTATACAGGTAACGAGCTGAGATTAGGAGCACACTCTTAAAGGGAGTGCTCCTAATCTCAGTTTGTTACCTGTATAAAAGACACCTGTCCACAGAAGCAATCAATCAATCAGATTCCAAACTCTCCACCATGGCCAAGACCAAAGAGCTCTCCAATGATGTCAGGGACAAGATGGTAGACCTACACAAGGCTGGAATGGGCTACAAGACCATCGCCAAGCAGCTTGGAGAGAAGGTGACAACAGTTGGTGCGATTATTCGCAAATGGAAGAAACACAAAAGAACTGTCAATCTCCCTCGGCCTGGGGCTCCATGCAAGATCTCACCTCATTGAGTTGTAATGATCATGAGAACGGTGAGGAATCAGCCCAGAACTACACGGGAGGATCTTGTCAATGATCTCAAGGCAGCTGGGACCATAGTCACCAAGAAAACAATTGGTAACACACTACGCTGTGAAGGACTGAAATCCTGCAGCGCCCACAAGGTCCCCCTGCTCAAGAAAGAACATATACATGCCCGTCTGAAGTTTGCCAATGAACATCTGAATGATTAAGAGGACATCTGGGTGAAAGTGTTGTGGTCAGATGAGACCAAAATGGAGCTCTTTGGCATCAACTCAACTCGCCGTGTTTGGAGGAGGAGGAATGCTGCCTATGACCCCAAGAACACCATCCTCACCGTCAAACATGGAGGTGGAAACATTATGCTTTGGGGGTGTTTTTCTGCTAAGGGGACAGGACAACTTCACCGCATCAAAGGGACGATGGACGGGGCCCATGTACCGTCAAATCTTGGGCGAGAACCTCCTTCCCTCAGCCAGGGCATTGAAAATGGGTCGTGGATGGGTATTCCAGAATGACAATGACCCAAAACACACGGCCAAGGCAACAAAGGAGTGGCTCAAGAAGAAGCACGTTTAAGGTCCTGGAGTGGCCTAGCCAGTCTCCAGACCTTAATCCCATAGAAAATCTGTGGAGGGAGCTGAAGGTTCGAGTTGCCAAACGTCAGCCTCGAAACCTTAATGACTTGGAGAAGATCTGCAAAGAGGAGTGGGACAAAATCCCTCCTGAGATGTGTGCTAACCTGGTGGCCAACTAATTCATTTATTTCAATTGGCTGATTTCCTTATATAAACGGTAACTCATCAAAATCTTTGAAATTGTTGCATGTTGCTTTTATATTTTTGTTCAGTATATATTTGACATATCACAGGTAATGATTTTCTCAAATTCCCCAACAGATGGTGATGCAACTGCGAACAAGTATGTATTTTGTGAACCCTCAGTACATTTGAGTTCATCATATATTCAGCCCAAATACATATATGAATGTTCAAGGTTTAAGTTAATGTTTGTATTGTGCTTGTGTCAGTTCAAGTTCACCAGTTATAGGCGTACTGTAGAGACTGCAGGTGTGTACAGTGGGCCATGCCATGCCAAACTATTGTTTCTGTTGCTACAACTTGCAGATTTTTAGCAAAGTACTGTCAAAAAGGTTTCCCGTTCTTTATAGCTGCACCACTAGGCCAACAGATGTTTTCTTGTGTATCCCTTATCCCTATATCAAAGTGTTCTCCAAAGTTTTTTCAATGGAGTTGAGGGGAGACGACTCCATCGAGTCGCTGTCAGTTGATACTTGTAAGAATGTAAATTCTTAACCCTTACAGTGTACCTATGTTTGTCCTCTAGCTGTGGGCCTTTCTTTGTTTACTGAAATCCATACTTTTTAATAAAACTTTTGTCAAATACAACCACCAACTGTTTCCTCATATCGACTGACAGCGACTCGATGTAGTCGGAGGTACAAGCCGCCAAGATGTACAGTGCCTTCAGAAAGTATTCATACCGATTTCACTTATTCCACATTTTGTGTTACAGACGGAATACAAAGTGGATTATATTGATTTTTCAATTGATTGGACATGATTTGGAAAGGCGCACACCTGTCTATATAAGGTCCCACAGTTGACAGTGCATATCATAACATAAATCAAGCCATGAGATCGAAGGGATTGTCCTTAGAGCTCCGGGACAGGACTGTGTCGAGGCACAGATCTGGGGAAGGGTACCAAAAAATGTCTGAAGGATTGAAGGTCCCCAAGAACACAGTGGCCTCCATCATCCTTAAATGGAAGAAGTTTGGAACCACCGAGGCTCTTCATAGAGCTGGCCACCCGGCCAAACTGAGCAATCGGTGGAGAAGGGCCTTGGTCAGGGAGGTGACCAAGAACTCGATAGTCACTCTGACAGAGCTCCAGAGTTCCTCTGTGGAGATGGGAGAACATTCCGGAAGGACAACCATCTCTGCTGCAGTCCATCACTGACAGATCAATAAGGTTACGTTGCTATACTGACTAATAAAAACCTCAACTTTTGATTCAGGTCTAGTGTGATTTGAGGAAAAAATAATAGCTAAAGTTAGTGAGCTAGCTAGCTAATGTTAGCCAACTTTTGGCTAGCTAATGGTACATCAAGTTACTTCTGTTGAAACAGGACAAAACATTTCCATACACACAACAGCTGTTAGATACTGCTACCTGGCAGATACTGTAGCTACAGTAGAGCTAAACTGGCCGTGGTAGCTACTTGCTAGCTGCTGGTAGTTCATTCACTTCAGTCGAGAGGGTATGAAACATTAGCTGATGTAACATGTCAGTTACACTACTAGCTCAGCACTGGGAATAATTGTTGTATTCTGTCAAACAGCAGTTACCTTGCCAGCTAGATCATTCAACTAAAGAGTAGCCAGTTTCTGCTTGTTTTTACAACTCTGAGAAAAATCGCAACCCAGACAGCAGCTGCCTCTGTTCATCTTTCCTGTGCTGGTCCTATATGCCAGCCTATCAGAAGCATTGCCTTCACACAGCTTGTCCGCATGCTCTGTGGTGTCTGTGCGGTCCTAAATCAAGCTGGCTGAAACTGGAAAACATCCTACCCAACCGTCAGCATGGTCCTAAAACACTGGTGCCATATTTTGCAATAATAAAACTGGAAGGGACTAAGGGCGGACATGTCCACAGTGAAAGTTGCGCCCCTGCATGTTTTAATTAGCAGCGATTACAGCTCTGTGTCTTTCAGGGTAAATCTCTGAAGAGCTTTGCACACATGGATTGTACATTATTTGCATTAGTCTTACAAAAATTCTTCAAGCTCTGTCAAGTTGGTTGTTAATTATTGCTAGCCTGCCATTTTCAAGTCTTGCCATACATTTTCATGCCAATTTCTTCCAAAACTGGAACTAGGCCACTCGGGAACATTCAAAATCTTCTTGCTAAGCAACTCCAGTGTATATTTGGCCTTGTGTTTTAGGTTATTGTCCTGCTGACAGTCTCCCAGTGTCTGTTGGGACACAGACTGAACCAGGTTTTCATCTAGGATTTTGCCTGTGCTGAGCTCTATTCTCTTTCTTTTTATCCTAGAAAACTCCCTAGTCCTTGCAGATGACAAGCATACCCAGAACATGATGCAGCTTTTTTATTTTTACCCATCTACCTCTTTGGCATTGGAAAACCTCACTGGTCTTTGTAGTTGAATCTGTGTTTGAAATGCACTGCACGACTGAGGGACCTTACAGATAATTGTATGTGTGGGGTACAGAAATTAGGTAGTCATTCAAAAATCAATGTTAAAACACTAGTATTGCACACAGAGTGAGTCCATGCAAGTTATATGACTTGTTAATCACATTTTTACTCCTGAACTTATTTAAGCTTTCCATAGCAAAGGGGTTGAATACTTATTGACTTAAGACATTTCAGCTTTTCATTTTCTATTACACTGAACAAAAATATAAACTCAACATGCAACAATTTCAAAGGTTCTGCTGAGTTACAGTTCTGGAATTGAAATAATTTAAATTTAAATAAATGCATTAGGTCCTAATCTATGGATTGCACATGACTGGTAATACAGATATGCATCTGTTGGTCACAGATACCTAATTCTTTTTATAAAAAAATAAATAAAAGGAGGGACGTGGATCAGAAAACCAGTCAGTATCTGACGTGACCACCATTTGCCTCATGCAGCTTGACACATATTCTTTGCATAGAGTTGATCAGGCTTTTGATTGTGGCCTGTGGGATGTTGTCCCACTCCTCTTCAATGGCTGTGCGAAATTGCTGGATATTGACGGAAACTGGAACACGCTGTTGTACACATCGATCCAGAGCATCCCAAACATGCTCAATGGGTGACATGTCTGGTGAGTATGTAGGCCATTGAAGAACTGGGACATTTTCAGCTTCATGGAATTGTGGACAGATCCTTGAGACATGGAGCCATGCGTTATCATGCTGAAACATGAGGTGATGGCGGCGGATGAATTGCACGACAATGGGTCTCAGGATATTGTCACAGTATCTCTGTGCATCCTAATTGCCATCGATAAAATGCAATTATGTTTGTTGTCTGTAGCTTATGCCTGCCCATACCATAACCCCACTGCCACCATGGGGCACTCTGTTCACAATGTTGACATCAGCAAACTGCTCGACCACACAACGCCACACTGTCTGCCATCTGACCGCTACGGGATTCATCCGTGAAGAGCAGAATTCTCCAACGTGCCAGTGGCCATCGAAGGTGAGCATTTGTCAACTGAAGTTGGTTATGATGTCGAACTGCAGTCAGGTTAAGACCCTGGTGAGAACGACGAGCATGCAGATGAGCTTCCCTGAGACGGTTTCTGACAGTTTGTGCAGAAATGTTTGGTTGTGCAAAGAAGAAGCTGTATGTGGAGGTCCTGGGCTGGCGTGTTAGAAATGGTCTGCGGTTGTGAGGCCGGTTGGACGTACTGCCAAATTCTCTAAAACAACATTGGAGGAGGCTTATGGTAGAGAAATTAACATACAATGATGTAGCTACAGCTCTGGTTGACATTCTTGCAGTCAGCATGCTAATTGCATACTCCCTCAAAAGTTGAGACCTCTGTGGCATTGTGTTGTGTGAGAGAACTGCACATTTGGCCTTTTATTGTCCTCAGCACAATATGCACCTGTGTAATGATCATGCTGTTTCATCGGCTACTTCATATGCCATACCTGTCAGGTGGATGGATTATCTTGGGAAAAGAGAAATGCAAGTCATTTGAGAGAAATAAGCTTTTCATGCGTATGGAACATTTCTGGGATCTTTTTATTTCAGCTCATGAAACATGAAACACTTTACATGTTGCATTTATATTTATGTTCAGTATAATTTGTAAGTATTTCTAAATACATAATTCCACTGACACAACATCTCAATACATTTTAGATGCAGGCTCTAACACAACCAAATATGGAAAAGTAAAGGGGTTTGAATACTTTCTCTCGGCACCGTACGTATCATGGAATTGAGAAACCCAGCTACCTATACCCTATATTCCTTTCCATACCTTAGACACACTATGACAGTTGCACTGTTTAGCCAGACATTCAGTGTACAGTACTGTGTGACTTTTCTGCTGTGAGACTATAGTCTATAGTGGGACTTCCATCTGCCAGTAGTAGGTTTTTATTAAACATTATTGATTGTGTGGCACTCTTTGTACTGGTATTAATTGGATGACTTCATTCTGGTGGACTAGGAATGGAGTGAACTGACATTCATGACCACCGGTTAGTAGAATGTCTGTTGATTTAATCAAATAGTCGGTTGCATGTTTCAGTTTAGGAAGCCCCCTCAGCAGTTACCACCAAATGTGACTTGTATTGCTTTCTAACAATAATACTCCGATTTTGGGCTAGTATATTGAATATTATTGATCTATTGAGGAATTTGCTAATGACGCTATTCAATTTTATTCAATTATCCATGTTATTCCAAAGACCAGATCTGGAGAAGTATACGGTAATTAAATCCTTCAACAATAACACAGCAGGCGGGACTCAAATCCACTCCCAGATGAAGACTTACATTTGGGTGGCAGGCACAAGCGAGCAGAATTGAATCTTGTCAAAGCGTCTATATTATCCTCCTGTTCTCACCCACCCACTAATAGTGCTTTAATAGCAAAATTAACCATCCTGTCACTTTGACAAGCAGGGGAGTGGGGTACAGTAATGATGTAGAAATACATGATCTATCTTTACTGCCCGGAAGGGTAACTAAGTACCCCATAAAAATGCTCCGGAGCCGGGCTTTGCTGTCATGACTCTCTCCCCAAACAGGCACTGAATCATCCTCTCCTCCATTCCTCCTAAAAACCTCCCAATAGCCCACCTGCCCTGTCATAAAGGGGCCTGGGCCTGTTCCAAGGCTAATAGGACTGCTGCAGCCTCTCCTGTCCCAATGCACACTAGCACAGCTGTTAATGGTCAAAAGACAGAAAGTTAGCTACAGGTAGTTCACAGCGATGCTCAAGCTAAACCTGACCCTGTCCTCACTGGTGTCAGTGTTCTGCTTTAGCTAAGCCTAACTTGGCATCTATTTGGAATTGGGCACCCATCTGTACCTGGTTTGTCCAGATCTAAATTCATCTCCAATAAAAAGCAACTCCTGAAAAAACTGTTCAGAGAGACTTGTTTATTGTACTGCATGCCATGGCTGGAGGAGTGGTGGTACTGTACTTTCATATTTTACCACTAGGGGGGAGTAAAGCCCTGTCAGAAATGTTCCACTACCCGACCATAAAGTATGCCAGGGATTTTTATTTATTTATTTATTTCACCTTCATTTAACCAGGTAGGCAAGTTGAGAACAAGTTCTCATTTACAACTGCGACCTGGCCAAGATAAAGCAAAGCAGTTCGACACATACAACAACACAGATTTACACATGGAGTAAAACAAACATACAGTCAATAATACAGTAGAAAAAAAATAATCAACTATGTAGATTTTCCCCAGATTTCTTTTCCTTGAGCGGCTGGTCAGGGGACCGGAACATAATTATAAAAAATTGTGAGATTGCGAATTGACCGCAAGAATCCCAAACAGATATAATATGTTACTAAACACAATGTTTTGCCTTGCTTACATTTGCATACAACCACATATACTGAGTGTAAATAACATTAGGAACACCTTACTAATATTGAGTTGCTCCCCCTACCTACAGAACAGCATCAGTTCGTCGGGGCATGGAATTTGCAAGGTGTCGAACGCGTTCCACAGGGATGCTGGCCAATGTTGACTCCAATGCTTCCCATAGTTGTGTCAAGTTGGCTGGATGTCCTTTGGGTGGTGGACCATTCTTGATACACACGGGAAACTGTTGACGGTGACAAACACAGCAGCGTTGCAGTTCTTGACACACACAAACCGGTCTGTCTGGCACCTACTACCATACCTCGTTTAAAGGCACTTAAATCTTATGTCTTGCCCATTCACCCTCTGAATGGCACACATACCCAATTCATGTCTCAATTGTCTCAAGGCTTAGAAATCCTACTTTAACCTGTCTCCTCCCCTTCATCTACACTGATTGAAGTAGATTTAACAAGTGACATCAATAAGGGACCATAACTTTCACCTGGATTCACCTGGCCAGTCTATGTAATGGAAAGAGCAGGTGTTCCTAATGTTTTGTACACAAAGTGTATATCTCTATTATGCGTGAGAATACTTTGAAACAGATATCCAAAATAAATCAAATAATTGCTCATAAAACTTGGGGGGGACAAATACAATCACCCGCGGGCCGCCAGTTGGGGAACCCTGCAGTACGCTGTGGCTCATTGATTTTATTGCCAATTGATCACCAAAGGGAATTTTTTTCTGTGTGCTTTGGCCTTGGTGGATACATTGACTGTGGTGGAGAGGTGTGAACCACTGGCTGATTGAGGGATGTTCGATAACTTAATAATTGTGTTAGTGAAGGCATTGAGGAGAAAAGCTGCAGTGAAAACTAGCATACTCCAGTGAATCTACTGAGCTGCAGGTGTAGCAGTAGGTCTGTCCTGAGAGGATGTATGTGGACTGGCATTGTCCCATTTAGACCCAGAGAAAAACCTATTGTTCTATTTGGACTAGAATAGGGAAATATACAGTGCATTTGGAAAGTATTCAGACCCCTTGACTTTCTCCACATTTTGTTACATTTTTTCCCTCACCAGTCTCCACAAAATACCCCCATAATGACAAAGCGAAAACAGTTTTTTAGAATTGTTTGCAAATCCATTACAAATAAAAAACGAACACCTTATTTACAAACACTACTGTTCAAAAGTTTGGTGTCACTTAGAAATGTCATTTTTCTGTCCATTAAAATAACATCAAATTGATCAGAAATACAGTGTAGACACTGTTAATGTTGTAAATGACTATTGTAGCTGGAAATGTCAGATTATTTTTTATGCAATATCTACATAGGCGTACAGAGGCCCATTATCAACAACCATCACTCCTTTGTTCCAATGGCACGTTCTGTTAGTGAATCCAAGTTTATAATTTTAAAAAGCTAATTCATTATTAGAAAACCCTTTTGCAATTATGTTAGCACAGCTGAAAACTGTTGTCCTGATTAAAGAAGCAATAAAACTGGGCTCCTTTAGACTAGTTGAGTATCTGGAGCGTCAGCATTTGGGTGTTTGATTACAGGCTCAAAATGGCCGGAAACAAATAACTTTCTTCTGAAACTCGTCAGTCTATTTTCTTTTTCTGAGAAATGAAGGATATTCCATTCGAGAAATTGAAGATCTCGTACAACGCTGTGTACTACTCCCTTCACAGAACAGAGCAAACTGGCTCTAACCAGAATAGAAAGAGGAGTGGGAGGCCCCGGTGCACAACTGAACAAGAGGACAAGTACATTAGAGTGTCTAGTTTGAGAAACAGACTCCTCACAACTGGCAGCTTCATTAAATAGTACCCTTCAAAACACCAGTCTCAATGTCAACAGTGAAGAGGCAACTCCGGGATGATGGACCTCTAGGCAGAGTGCCTCTGTCCAGTGTGTGTGTTATTTTCCCCATCTTAATCTTTTCTTTTTATTGGCCAGTCTGAGATATGGCTTTTTCTTTGCAACTCTGCCTAGAGGGCCAGAATCCCAGAGTCGCCTCTTCACTGTTGACTTCACTGAGACTGGTGTTTAGCGGGTACTATTTAATGAAACTGCCAGTTGAGGACTTGTGAGGCGTCTGTTTCTCGATCTAGACACTCTAATGTACTTGTCCTCTTGCTCAGTTGTGCATCGGGGCCTCCCACTCCTCTTTCTATTCTGGTTAGAGCCAGTTTCCAAATCAGTTTTTGCTTTGTCATTATGGGTTATTGTGTGTAGATTGATTAGGGAAAAAAACAATTTTAATCCATTTTAGAGTAAGGCTGAAACACAACAAAATGTGGAAAAAGTCAAGAATACTTCTGGTCTGAATACTTTCCCGAATGCACTGAAGCTATAATTCGAAGTCGGTACGTTCAGTTCTATTGAACGTTTCCTACGTTGCATAATGGTTCGTATTGAACAACACATTTCCCCAAAACATTCTTCAACGTTGTTGTGGGTGTGGCGGGGTGTGGCTTGAAGCAAAGAGTGAAGCATTTAAAGGGAATCGGCCATACTGAGAGCGTCCCCCAACCCACAGCCCAGCACGTTGCTCAGAACAGCAACGTTTCTGTTTAATTAAACATTGCGGTACGTTTTTTTGTACTGAACGTAGCCTAGCAGTTGTGTCATTTGTATCTATACACATTATATGTAAGCAATAAGGTTTCACCCTTAAAGTAAGCCAGTTGCTCACCTATTGGCATGTGTATGTTTACATGTACAGGTGTGGATGTGCACGTGTGTTTGTGTGTGTGTGTGTGTGTGTGGTTACTATACCATATGAAGTCTCAGCACGACCATCATACGGCACGAAACTAAGCACTTGAGGAGTGAGACATGAGTTGAGTCACCTTCAATGTTGCATTGATATTCCAGTCAGCCAGTTGAGGATGTCATTAGTTCACAGAGCTGGGTGACAGCCTTGCCAGCAGTCAACTTTTTAATCTTCCAACCTACCCAATGTTCCACCAACGCGATTAGACAATTATGGCTATTCGCCTTTCACAGTAATGGTATTTCTGTTTCCTGGGACATACATTTTACCCAAAGAATTGTTCATAACTTCAACAGGATATGACCTGCATGTGCCTCACAGGTGTTTTTAGACAAGTGGTTCCCTAATGCATCTTGTCTGGGAACCACTTTTGCACCTTTTTTGGGGGGCTTGTCGTTATTTGTCTGTCTGTGTACTCTGTACAACATTAACATCATTACTCAGACTGGTGAACAGGCTGTACAACCTATGCTATAACTAAACGTAGTGTTTTACAGTCAAGTTTCATGGTAATGTAATATTCTTGCTCAGTAGTTTTGTGATGCCTAAGAACACAAGCTAGGAAGAACTTTAAATGTTATGCTTAAACTCATTACTTTTCTGGTGAATTATTGGTGGGTGTCACCGGTGTGTGCGTACGTGAATGCGTAAGTATACGTATGTATGTGCTTACAGCATATGTGTGATTGGGGAGGTGTAGTTTAGAAATCACCTCGGTGACCTGCCCATAGTGACTTGGCAGATGTGAGGTACAGAACAGCTGCTCAACTCTAAATTGGGCCGCACATCCTTCTCCCATCCTCCCCTCTCTGCCTTTGCATTCCTGTGGAGTGCAATGTCAGCCACGCTGGAGTAATCATTCATTATCCACAGCCTCATCCAGCATCCCTCTACCTCGCTCTCTCCCTTTCTCTCTCTTTCTACAGTTCCCCATCCATCCCTCTCTCTACCTATTCCCGTCTTCCCATTGCTCCTACAGAAGGTTGAAAAGAACGGTCTGTGTTTGCATCTGTGCACATGTACAGTTGAAGTCGGAAGTTTACATACACTTAGGAGGGAGTCATTAAAACTCGTTTTTCAATCACTACACATGTTTCTTGTTAACAAACTATAGTTTTGGCAAGCCGGTTAGAACATCTACTTTGTGCATGAAACAAGTAATTTTTCCAACAATTGTTTACAGACAAATTATTTCACTTATAATTCACTGTAAAACAATTCCAGTGGGTCAGAAGTTTACATACACTAAGTTGACTGTGCCTTTAAACAGCTTGGAAAATTCCAGAAAATGATGTCATGGCTTTAGAAGCTTCTGATAGGCTAATTGACATCATTTGAGTCAATTGGAGGTGTACCTGTGGATGTATTTCAAGGCCTACCTTCAAACTCTGTGCCTCTTTGCTTGACATCATGGGAAAATCAAAAGAAATCAGCCAAGACCTCAGATTGTAGACCTCCACAAGTCTGGTTCATCCTTGGGAGCAATTTCCAAATGCCTGAAGGTACCACGTTCATCTGTACAAACAATAGTACGCAAGTATAAACACCATGGGACCACGCAGCCGTCATACCACTCAGGAAGGAGACGCGTTCTGGCTCCTAGAGATGAACGTACTTTGGTGAGAAAAGTGCAAATCAATCTCAGAACAACAACAAAGGACCTTCTGAAGATGCTAGAGGAAACAGGTACAAAAGTATCTATATCCACAGTAAAACGAGTCCTATGTCAGCAAGAAGAAGCCACTGCTCCAAAACCGCCATAAAAAAGCCAGACTACAGTTTGCAACTGCACATGGGGACAAAGATCGTACTTTTTGGAGAAATGTCCTCTGGTCTGATGAAACAAAAATAGAACTGTTTGGCCATAATGACCATTGTTATGTTTGGAGGAAAAAGGGGGAGACTTGCAAGCCGAAGAACACCATCCCAACCATGAAGGACGGGGGTGGCAGCATCATGTTGTGGGGGTGCTTTGCTGCAGGAGGGACTGGTGTACTTAACAAAATAGATGGCATCATGAGGAATGGAAAATTATGTGGATATATTGAAGCAACATCTCAAGACATCAGTCAGGAAGTTAAAGCTTGGTTGCAAATGGGTCTTCCAAATGGACAATGACCGCAAGCATACTTCCAAAGTTGTGGAAAAATGACTTAAGGACAACAAAGTCAAGGTATTGGAGTGGCCATCACAAAGCCCTGACCTCAATCCTATAGAAAATATGTGGGCAGACCTGAAAAAGTGTGTGCGAGCAAGGAGGCCTACAAACCAGCTCTGTCAAGAGGAATGGGACAAAATTCACCCAACTTATTGTGGGAAGCTTGTGGAAGGCTATCCAAAACGTTTGACCCAAGTTAAAGAATGTAAAGGCAATACTACCAAGTACTAATTGAGTGTATGTAAACTTCTGACCCATTGGGAATGTGATGAAAGAAATAAAAGCTGAAAGATATAATTCTCTCTACTATTTTTCTGACATTTCACATTCCTAAAATAAAGTGGTGATCCTAACTAACCTAAGACAGGGCATTTTTACTCAGATTAAATGTCAGGAATTGTGAAAAACTGAGTTTAAATATATTTGGCTAAGGTGCATGTACACTTCCGACTTCAACTGTATGTCTGCACCTGTGTGTGGGAGTGGCCAATGTGTGTGGTGTTATACTGTACACAACCAGATAGGATGGGGAGTAGCCCCCAGAGTAGGCTGTTCTGTCCCTGCTCCCCGTGTGTGTGTGCACTTGCACAGTTGGTGTGCAAGCATGCTCCTGTATGCTTCACATTTCCCTCACTAAGATCTTCATACCCCATCCCAGCGCCCCCTTTCCATCACACTCTAGCTGTGATTTAATATCATATTCCCTGCACTTTGTTCCAGGGAATGCAGTCACTGCCAGCGCTCTTTATTAACTTGCAGGGAAGGATACAGATTGGCTCCAAACAAGCTAAGACGGCCAATCCCTCATAGCAGAGCAGTGGAACCCCCACTCCAGGTCCCAGTCACAACCTCATTACATGAACCAGTGGGCTTTTCCATTGCCACATGTCAGATAGGGCGTTACTACAGACCGTTAGTGCTGGTGTAGGTTGAGCTGTGGCCTGTGGTCCCTGGATGCATGTGAAGTGGTTCACACACCGTAACACACATCCCTGACCTGTTCCACGGTAGCTATAGTACTGTAGTAAATTATGAGCTCTGCTGCATTGGCTATTAAATAGTAGCTGTCCATACAAAGTCACTAGGTCATTTGAAAGTACTGTGTCCATAGTCCCATAAGAAAGCAGTTGAAAGTACAGTCCAGATAACAATATAACTGGTACCTGCAGTATGGACAAACAAATAATGCTTAGCGGCCTGCCTACACACACACACACACACACACACACACACACACACACACACACACACACACACACACACACACACCCCTGTGGTGGTGTGTGACAGATGGCTGGTCATTAGTCGTCCTTACATAGATCAGCCTGCCTCAGTCAGCCTCTGTTAACATTGATCCACAGGGTGAGAGCACTGATTGAATTCGGCCGGCCGACCAGCCGTGTGTCGGTTGTGTGCGTGGGCCTCATCAACCTTGTAGCTGTCAAAGTGCAATGTGTGTGTTCATGCAAGTGTGTGTTCCTGACAGTGTGCTCAGACAGTGTCTTTGATACCCTTGTTACTTTGTGAAGGATATTCAAACTATCGATGCTGAGTATGAGCTGCTTGGATATTTGGTATTCAGTACACACCCCACAGTTTTGCAGTGCAGGCAGCGTGAACAGACTAAATTGAGCAGGAATATGCAGGGGGAGAATTCATGACAAAATCGGTCACTTGCCATTTGTCTTTGATACTTCAACCACAGCCTTTTTACTGTTCCCAAATATCACTGGAGGATTGAGCTATGGGAGAGAGGGCTGAACCCGGCCCTGAGGTAACAGGAGTTCGCAGTAGCAGGGTTTGTCTTCGTATTGACTGTGGAGATTTATCTGTGGGGCAGAGTGTTTTTGGACAAACATGGTTTCAGCAACTAATGGTAGCTGTGTCACTGCTGCTCCCAGGCAACAATTAACACAGATTAATCACATTGATTCAGACCCATCTCGCTCTCCTGGCTAGTGCTCTGTTCCTAGATTCTTCTTCTTCTCTTTCTTGCTCTCTGCCTCTCTACCTGTGATACATCGATTGACCTTGGGCTAAATCTCATTAATAGGGTGTTAATTGCCTCCTTTCACCTCTCTGTCCTACAGGCCATGGTGAAGATGTCTTGTATTCATGAATGACCAGCGTGGTCTTCTGAGTCTTCAGACTGAAGCTTTTGTTCCAGCTTCAACACTACTTGAACCATCAGCAACAGGGAACTAACAAGCCTGCTTCTGTATACCCTTCTACACGTGTTTTTGCTGCAGCAGGACTCCAGTCCTCCTCCTCTCCTCCCTTACCCCTCCACATACGGACTACTAGTACGACAGTGGCCGTGTGGAAGAGGTAGCACTTCCGCCAGCCGCCACCGAGAGGCGCTGCCGCTCAACCCCCTGGCAGAGGAACCCACTTGAACGTCTGTAGCGGACAGGCGACAGCGTCAGCTGCTCACTTCGCTGGCAGCATGTAAAAGTACCTAGATCTGCTGAGCTGTCTCTTCTTCAATCCACTGCAGTTCGACTTTTCCACCCCAACTCCCTCTCTCAACATATCTCTCTCTCTCTCTAAGGGTTCCAAAAGGGTATTTCTGCTGTCCCCATAGGACAGCGCGCAATGCCGTCGGGGGTACACCAAATAAAAATGTGATGCACATTTGGGTGAGTTTTTTTTCTCGCCAGAGTAGCCTCGATTCACTGCCAAAAATAAAATGAAACCATCTAGTGTTCAGCGAAATAACAAAACAATGTCAAATACAGGTAGCCTAGTCAAATAATTAACATCTAATCACATTAACCGTTACTCTCTCGCGCGGGAATTCCACTAAACAGTCTGTATGTAGCCAAATGTAGCTGCTGCTCATGTTGGTATCTGTACTGATGGCGCAAAAGCCATGCCAGGGAGACATAGTGGAGTGGTAACGTGCGTGCAAGCAGTTGCTCCCAACGCCACTTGGGTACACTGCAGCATCCACCGAGAGGCTCTTGCTGCCAAGGGAATGCCTGACAGCTTGAAAGACGTTTTGGACACTACAGTGAAAATGGTTAACTTTGTTAAAGCAAGGCCCCTGAACTCTCGTGTATTTTCTGCACTATGCAATGATATGGGCAGTGACCATGTAACACTTTTACAACATACAGAAGTTCGCTGGTGATCAAGGGGCAAAGTATTGACACTTTTTTTTTATTGAGAGACGAGCTTAAAGTTTTCTTTACTGACCATAATTTTCACTTGTCTGACCGCTTGCATGATGATGAGTTTCTCACACGACTGGCCTATCTGGGTGATGTTCTTTCTCATCTGAATGAGCTGAATCTAGGATTACAGGGACTCTCCGCAACTATATTCAATGTGCGGGACAAAATTGAGGCTATGATTAAGAAGTTGGAGCTCTCCTCTGTCTGCATTAACAAGGACAACACACAGGTCTTTCCATCATTGTAGGATTTTTGTGTGCAAATGAATTCAAGCTTACGGACAATGTCAAATGTGATATAGCGATATATATATGTGATATATACTGATATCTGAACAAGAGAGCCTCATCGAAAAACTAATCAACAACCTATATTCAACCCGTGAGTAACAGTGTGGGGGCTAGTCTGAGTAACGCTGTAGGAAGGTTTCCGACAAATCATTCTGTATTCAGCTGAAGCCATCCAGTTACATGCATCTTGTGGGGTTATTGAGCTCTATTATACAGATAAGAGGGATTGGTAAAGATAGGTAGGTTAAACATCACTTTTGCCACTGTTGCTTTAATCACATTCACAGATAATGTCACGTTTAGATGGTACGAGGTAGACAGTCGACTGCAAACCGGATGTCATTGTTTTCAATGAGAGCGCAACGGTAAATTCCGTTGAGGCTGTCGGTGAATGCCGTCAGCCGCCACTGTAGACGGGACTTGCCGCTAAAATTCAACTTTTGGCGTACCATTGTTTTTTACCGGATGTTGATTTGCACTGATTGTTTACTAAAGTCACCATAGCAACATATACTGTCGTCCTGGCTTGCTTTTACCGTCACCCTCTTTCTTGCTTTCTTGTCCCGCTATGCCGACAGGTATGACAGCGTCTAAATGCAGCATAGCCCTGTGTATTCTTCACGTCTTTCTTATGGTACATTTTCAACAATGCTTTTACAGCGTCACAAATTCAATTTTTTATTTTGTCATTCACTCTCTCTCTCTCTCTCTCTCTCTCTCTCTCTCTCTCTCTCTCTCTCTCTCTCTCTCTGTCTCCCTCTCTCTGTCTCTGTCTCTCTCTCTCTCTATGTCTCTCTAACACTTCACTTAAAAGCTCTGTGCTGGGTCAAAACAATGGAAAGCGTGGAATACCATGGCATGAGAGATAATCTCTGATCGCAGTTCACCTTTAACCTGTCATGATATTGAAAGAAAAATCTAATTTACGTGTGGCAGGGCAGGAACAGGAATGGTGTCAGTAAGCGGATTAGGGCCATACATCCGGCTGCCTGTCACATTGGCCTCTCTCAGGGGATCCAGGGGGGCAACCTGTTGTCAGACCTCACCGTTTGGTAGAGTTTACCCTGCCTGACAGCTGGAGAGACGGGCACAACCATATACAGTGAGGGAAAAAAGTATTTGATCCCCTGCTGATTTTGTACGTTTGCCCACTGACAAAGAAATGATCAGTCTATAATTTTAATGGTAGGTTTATTTGAACAGTGAGAGACAGAATAACAACAACAAAAAAATCCAGAAAAACGCATGTGAAAAATGTTATAAATGGAATTGCATTTTAATGAGGGAAATAAGTATTTGACCCCCTCTTAATCAGAAAGATTTCTGGCTCCCAGGTGTCTTTTATACAGGCAACGAGCTGAGATTAGGAGCACACTCTTAAAGGGAGTGCTCCTAATCTCAGTTTGTTACCTGTATAAAAGACACCTGTCCACAGAAGCAATCAATCAATCAGATTCCAAACTCTCCACCATGGCCAAGACCAAAGAGCTGTCAGGATGTCAGGGACAAGATTGTAGACCTACACAAGGCTGGAATGGGCTACAAGACCATTGCCAAGCAGCTTGGTGAGAAGGTGACAACAGTTGGTGCGATTATTCGCAAATGGAAGAAACACAAAAGAACTGTCAATCTCCCTCGGCCTGGGGCTCCATGCAAGATCTCACCTTGTGGAGTTGCAATGATCATGAGAACGGTGAGGAATCAGCCCAGAACTACACGGGAGGATCTTGTCAATGATCTCAAGGCAGCTGGGACCATAGTCACCAAGAAAACAATTGGTAACACATTACGCCGTGAAGGACTGAAATCCTGCAGCGCCCGCAAGGTCCCCCTGCTCAAGAAAGCAGATATACATGCCCGTCTGAAGTTTGCCAATGAACATCTGAATGATTCAGAGGACATCTGGGTGAAAGTGTTGTGGTCAGATGAGACCAAAATGGAGCTCTTTGGCATCAACTCAACTCGCCGTGTTTGGAGGAGGAGGAGGAATGCTGCCTATGACCCCAAGAACACCATCCCCACCGTCAAACATGGAGGTGGAAACATTATGCTTTGGGGGTGTTTTTCTGCTAAGGGGACAGGACAACTTAACCGCATCAAAGGGACGATGGACGGGGCCATGTACCGTCAAATCTTGGGTGAGAACCTCTTTCCCTCAGCCAGGGCATTGAAAATGGGTTGTGGATGGGTATTCCAGCATGACAATGACCCAAAACACACAGTCAAGGCAACAAAGGAGTGGCTCAAGAAGAAGCACGTTTAAGGTCCTGGAGTGGCCTAGCCAGTCTCCAGACCTTAATCCCATAGAATATCTGTGGAGGGAGCTGAAGTTTCGAGTTGCCAAACGTCAGCCTCGAAATCTTAATGACTTGGAGAAGATCTGCAAAGAGGAGTGGGACAAAATCCCTCCTGAGATGTGTACTAACCTGGTGGCCAACTACAAGAAACGTCTGACCTCTGTGATTGCCAACAAGGGTTTTGCCACCAAGTACTAAGTCATGTTTTGCAGAGGGGTCAAATACTTATTTCCCTCATTAAAATGCAATTCCATTTATAACATTTTTCACATGTGTTTTTCTGGATTTTTTTGTTGTTATTCTGTCTCTCACTGTTCAAATAAACCTACCACTAAAATTATAGACTGATCATTTCTTTGTCAGTGGGCAAACGTACAAAATCAGCAGGGGATCAAATACTTTTTTTCCCTCACTGTATCTCTTATCTTGTGTTTAATCTCCTGTATTTATCAGTCTTTCTCTTTTCTCCTATTGATCCCTATATATTTCTAGCTTTCTTTTGTTTTGTCGATCACTCTCTCCCTGTCTCTCTCTCTCTGTCTTTCTCTTTTTCTGCCTGGCTCCCGCTAGTTTCTCTTCCAACTCCCTTGCCCACCCGCAGCCCACTTGTAGATGTATAGTTCAACTCCCAGACATCAACGGGTTAATCTGATCAAATTGCCTCACCATGTCCAGCTGTAGAATGACTTACTGAGGCAATCAGAGAAGTAACTATACCTTTTGCTTGAAATGCAGTCTGACTTAGAATGAGATCTAAGAAGTCCTGAGGTGTTTCATTGTGTCCAGGGCTGATTGGTAATGTGGTCTAATTGGTAATGTGGTCTTTCTTTTTAGTGTTCTTCTTGGCCCTGACGCCGTCCTCAGTTGCCTCTTCTTCAATCTCAATTGCCTCAGTGATATGGCTACTGCACGGGACCACTGCAATGCAGCTAAAACAATGAACAGCTAAACAAGTTTGATATAAAGTTGAAAGGGTTGCTACTTGCTATAGGTCTTGTCAGGCAGCCTGGTTGTTTAAGTTGAAAGTGTTTCTCTTTTGTCATGAGTGAGATGAGGCCAGAGCAGAGCGCTGAACACTGGGCTTCTTCTGACAGCTTAGACAAATGCTTTGCTCACCTCCTGTCTCAGTCCGGATACTGCAGAACGGAGGGAGAGCAGGGAGAGAAAGAGAGAGCAGAGAGAGAGAGTGAGAGAGATGGAAAGAGAGCGAGAAAGCAGAGAGAGGGGGAGAGAAAGCAGAGAGAGTGAGAGAGAAAACAGAGAGAGAGAGCGGGAGAGAGAAAAGGAGCGAGAGAAAAGGAGCGAGAGAAAAGAAGCGAGAGAAAAGGAGAGAGAGTCCATTGTTCTATGCTCTGATCCTCCTGGCCTTTCAACAGAACCAGGCACGCAAAGCACAAAGAGAATTTCAAAGCATATAGATGCAGTATAAACAAACACGCATATACTGTAAGCCTACATATACACACAGACATTCACCCATATGGATTATACAGAATACCCACGCATTTACGCTGAACACAACACACAGCCTACACGCATGCCACTGAGTGGAGATGACATATAGTCCTAACGTACTGTGACATGCAAACACAAGGGAATGAATACGTTTCCATCAAGCCGGTTCGCTCTTCCCAGCTGTCTCTTGTAAACAGTAGTGTCTTGCCCATGTACTGTAGCTCCAGGCTTTAGCCCCTTTATACAGATCTAACAGGTGCTTTCCATTGGGCATTAGCCCTCATATCTCTCCTCACTCTCACACATCCCCTTAGTATGAGGCCCGGGGCTGCAGGTGAACAAATGGCACCCAAAGCCCTCTGTGTCGTCAATTTAATAAATATAACACTGGCTTTGAAGCCTTGCATTTAGTCTAAGAGCAGTGTGGTAATATCCGCTATGTTATAGCACTGGGTCAACAGAAAGAGGCTAGAGAACGGAATCTTAGAAGCTAGAGGTGGTACAGCTAGTCTGGATGTCAGGTTCCTGCCTCTGTGTCTGTATGAGCCAGCACTGTTGTCACTGTCTCACCCTAAAAAGAAGGACATTGACACTTCAGCTGACTGGCACAGAAATAATTGGATGCCCTGGTTGTGTTTGTTAGGTTCAAACTGTAAATCAGGCAGCTAGACAGAGACCTCCTGGTCAGGCCACCACCTGTCCTCGCGGGCCATTGCCCCTCTGTCTGGCATTCACGCACACACACACACAGGTTGCCGTTTATTGTCATGAATCTTGCCCTGGAGGCAGAACTGAGCAATTTCTGCTAGATGGGACAGCTGCAAAGTCAAAATTGTCTATCGTAAAAATTCATGAAAACAAACATTTGCTTTTTTGGTTTTAATTTAAGGTTAGGGTTAGGCATTAGGGTTAAGCAGTCTGGTTAGGTTTAAAATA
Source organism: Brachymystax lenok tsinlingensis (assembly GCA_030435695.1). Taxonomy (NCBI): domain Eukaryota; kingdom Metazoa; phylum Chordata; class Actinopteri; order Salmoniformes; family Salmonidae; genus Brachymystax; species Brachymystax lenok. The sequence continues at coordinate 13,648,455 of CM059808.1, read as the reverse complement.
CGATTTTATGACTTTGTGGCTGTGCCAGCTAGTGACCACTCTGCAGATTTGCCTCCAGGGCAAGATTCATGGCAATAAATGCCAACCTGCCACACACACTACACTGTGCTGCCTCCGAGGCCAGGATGACAGGCAATTAGTGGTGGTTTTAATGGCTGTCTGTGGGTGTGATGCGGCCCCATCCCCCAGCAGTCCCATGTCACAGCCCATCCTGATAACCGTGTGACCACTGGAGTGCTGCAGCAGTATGGGCCAGGCTGGGCAGGCTGGAAACATTAGTATTTCAAAAGATATCCAGCCATGGGGATGGTTGGATAGATTGAGTGGATGGAACACACAATATATACTGTACATTGTATAAGCCTGTACTGTAACAGAACACATACTGTACAGTGTATGTCAAACTCTCACACGCACATACAATGTACTTCTATCCAAAATGTTGTAGCTTATTTTGTATGTAAGCTAATGAATTTATCCCCCAGTCATAGCTTTACTCTCATCAGTAAATTTGGTTTACCGCAGCACCGTGAGACAGAGAATAGCAGTCTCTGACAGGTTTTAGTTATTGAGTGCAGTAATCCCCAGCAATTAAGAGAAATGAGATGTATGTCTTCTTATTGGAAGATAATGTTTCTCTCTCCCACTGAAAAGCTGATTCTTTTTGAAAGCCTGCTTCTTTCAATCAGGGTGAGAAGTCTGAGATGCATTTGTGTCTATTCTATTATCCATGAACCAAGGGTTCCGTTCTTGTTTCCCCTCCTCTGAAACTAGGCTGGCAACTTCTTCGCCCAGCAGATCATCATGGCTCATCACAACACAACACTAGCCCAGCACGTACACTAAAAATACAAAAGTATTCCAATTAGTGGATTCGGCCATTTCAGCCACACCAGTTGCTGACAGGTGCATACAATCGAGCACACAGCCGTGCAATCTCCATAGACAAACATTGGCAGTCAAATGGCCTTACTGAAGAGCTCAGTGACATTCAACGTGGCATCGTCAGTCCATCAAATTTAATGTCCTGCTAGAGCTTCCACAGTCAATTGTAAGTGCTGTTATTGTGAAGTGGAAACGATTAGGAGCAACAACGGCTCAGCCGCAAAGTGGTAGGCCACAAAAGCTCACAGAATGGGCCCGCCGAGTGCTGAGGAGAGTAGTGTGTACCGAGTTCCAAACTGCTTCTGGAAGCAACGTCAGCACAACAGTTCGTCGAGAGCTTCATGAAATGGGTTTCCATGGCCGAGCAGCCGCTTCACAAGCCTAAGATTACCATGCGCAATGCCAAGTGTTGGCTGGAGTGCCGCCATTGGACTCTGGAGAAGTGGAAACGCGTTCTCTCGAGTGATGAATCACGCTTCACCATCTGGCAGTCCGACGAACAAATCTGGGTTTGGCAGGAGAACGCTACTTGCCAGAATGTATGGTACCAACTGTAAAGTTTGGTGGAGGATGAATAATGGTCTGGGGCTGTTTTTCATGGTTTGGGCTAGGCCCCCCTTAGTTCCAGAAGGGAAATCTTAATGCTACAGTATGCAATGACATTCTAGACAATTCTGTGTTTCCAACTTTGTGGCAACAGTTTGGGGAATGCCCTTTCCTGTTTCAGCATGATAATGTCCCCATGCACAAAGCGAGGTCCATACAGAAATAGTTTATCAAGAAGAACTTGACTGGCCTGCACAGAGCCCTGACCTCAACCCCATCGAACACCTTTGGGATGAATTGGAACGCAGACTGCGAGTCAGGCCTAATCACACATCAGTGCCCGACCTCACTAATGCTCTTGTGGCTGAATGGAAGCAAATCCCCGCAGCAATGTTCCAAAATCTAGTGGAAAGCCTTCCCAGAAGAGTGGAGGCTGTTATAGCAGCAAAGGGGGGGACCAACTCCATATAAATGCCTTGATTTTAGAATGACATGTTCGACGAGCCTGGTGTCCACATACATTTGGTCATGCAGTGCAGTTTGTTTGTGGAGATAAATTGTAAACATCAAACATCTAGGACTTTAGATTTAAGGGGTTTCTAATGTGGTGGCTGTGACATAAGTAGTTTTGCTTTGGTGGTTGGAATATAACACACACACAGTAATGACTGGGTTGTAGAGGTGTGTGTTCAGCAATGGTTAAGAGGATGGATTGACGGTGTGTGGTAATGTAAGCTGGACATGGGAAGGCAATGTTAAGCGTTGTGAGTACAGTTGGAACTGGGAGGCATAAAACAGCGGGTGGCACTGGAAACGGTGGCTCAGTATGTGGGTATGTGCGCACTCCAGCGCCCCTTTTTGTGGGCTTGCCTTCATGGCAAGACTCCGAAGCCAGCCGTGTGTGTGTGTGAGACCTTAATGAGGCTCCGTGTTGGGTTCTCCCCCAGCACATAGAACACCAGGCTGTAGAGAAGACCTTTTTCCACACCATAGTAGGGAGTAGTGGGTAAACAAACTGTCAGGTTACAGCATACCCCCTGTTGTTAATGTGGTGTAACTTCTCTTCCCTAACCCCTACAGCATACTGTCATGTCACAGTATGCTCTATCCTACTGGATTGTACAACACCCTTTTTGAAAGGTTATCTTTATGAGGTCATGTTAAGGAGAAACACCTGCTGACTGAGAGTCACAGCATCCTCTCTGACATATAGGCTGCCCTCTTGCCGTCATCCTCGTCTCGGCTTGCTCCCGTCATCCGTCAAACTCGCCCCCATTGAGACTGTCCCACATACAACCACCTCTCTCCTGCCACCGCTCCTGTTTAAGTCCCAGCCTCCGTGGGAGAATGGTGGGGAAAAGGGCGTGTAGTATACACCTGCCCTGTGTTACTCTGAAAGCACTATAGAGTCAGAGTTTCACAGGCTGACCTTCACTCCTAGTAGGGGATAGAGTGCAATAGTGTTTACTCAGCACTATGTGACAATATGAAGCGGGGGGTGGGTGGTCATGGAGAGTGGTAGTAGACCCTCCACTCTGATGTAATGGCTTCAGCAGTTTACACATTTTACTGCTCTCACATGTTGTATGTGGCTACACAGGGGTCGATGGTATAGACTGCAGAGATTGCTGGTGGACCCTGAAAGAACCAGTGACTTGGGTTCTCTGCCTCTTTGAAGTGGAAGTTTGTTTCCCCAGTGAGTAAAACATGTTAAGATATGAGGAAATCAATAACGCTGTTCATTCTCCTGCCACACTAATTACCATTACCTATATGTGTTATCTCTACGCACGTGACTATGTATGAGTACCTGTGTATCTCAACTTATGCAATTATGTGTGTGCATACGTGTGAATTCTAGCATGTGCGTGTACATGAATATATAGGCCTATGTGCGATTACAGCAGTAAGACTTTCCTCCCCCATGATGCTAAATGGGGATCCTCTGTGAGCTGTGTGTGGGTGAGTTAAGTAACACTGGGAAGGGAGAACATGACTTGTCTCCTATAGATAACAGCCCAGTCTTTATCAGCCCAGCCGCTGCTACGGCATCATACACACTTCTGAGATATCAGCAGTGCCTCAGGTGCCCAGTCCTTCACTCCTCACAGTAGAAGACATTCTATCATCATCAAACCATACACGTCATCAAACCAACAGTGTTTCCCAACCCTGAAAAGGTGTACTGTTGGGGGTACCTGAGGACTAGGGTTGGGAAACACTGATTTAAAGTGCCCAAGACTTTTCCATTTTTGGGAGCCAAATTCACATAAATGCTGTCCTATATTGAGTTGACGTACATTTCAACAGTATGATTACAAACTTAAACTTTTTTTACAATTACGATTTAAAACTGAAGACGGCTCATATATTTATTTTGGCCCATATGCATGTGGTGTGTGTGTGTCAGTGTTTTTGTTCCCTGTATGGGTTCCAGCAGACGGGATAGTAAATCTACAGTAATGAAGCATATAGCCGTGACCCTGACCTTAACCAATCGTCTTCCTCAATTTGTCTCTGTCATTTTCAGTGTTTCCTGCATCTAGTCTAGCTGGTACCTTGATATGGCTGCCGCGAATCTCACAACTCTCTGACACCATTCTCTCTTTCTACTCTTCATTCACTATTCCCTTCTTCTTCTCCTTCCTTATTCCTCCCTCCCTCTATTGCGCTTCCTCTACTGTCCCTGTCTTTCCCTGTCCTTTTCCCTGTCCTCTTTTTGGAAAGCTTTTTAAATGTCACGTCTCTCTCACTGTCTGTCTTTTTCCCTCTCTGCCAATCCCTCTTCCCCAATCCTCCTCTCTCCATCTGTCTAGTCTCTCTTAGCCTATGCGGAGTCGCCAGAAAACATCCGGTTTTCAGGGATACAATATTTTCAACCTAACTTCCGGTTCCCCTGGTACACCTGCTACGTTAGGTTAACTCTCTCTAAATCGGTCTCTCTTTGTCTTCTCAGTTCTTCCCCAATCTCTTAAGCTTTCATCCCTCATTCCCCCTTCCTCCATTCCTCACTGTGGTGTTGTTCCCTCTCTTGTCTTCCATTAAAACCCTGAGTGTTAGCCCCAGTCGCCAGCCTGCGCCTGATCCTTCCCCTCATTCTCCTCCTCCCTCTCCTCCTCCGGCTTCTCCCCATCCTCCTCCTCTTGCTCCTCCTTCCCAGCCTACTCCTTCGCCTCCTCCTCCTACTCCTCCCCCTCCTCCTCTACCTCCCCTTCCTCGTCTTCCTTGTCTCACCTTCACTGTCACATCTTCCAATCCCGCCCTTCTCCCTCTCTCCCTTGTTCCCTGCCACAGTGTCAGTTTCTCCTGTGTCTCTATTAGTGTCCCCCTCTCCTCCCCCCATCCCTCCATCCCTCAACCCCCTGGAGTGGAGCGATACTGCTGATGCGTCACCACCTGGGATAATTTGTTTAAATGACAGATTAGGAGGGTAACTCGATGTGTGGCTGATACCTATCTAATAAAGCCCAACATCCCTCCCTTGTCCCCTGCCTCCCTTCCTCCATTCCCTCCCTCCACCGCCCTCCCCCCTTGGCGAGAGCTGCTGATTTCAGCTCTGTGTCTCCATCAGTGAGGAAGAGGGGAATAGAGAGAGAGAGCGGGGCTAGTCTCTGGTGCAGTAATGCACTGGGAGCCAGGCGCCAGGAAGGCCCCCGTATTTAATTGAATTCCGGGGTCCGGGGAGGCTGCTGGGTTTGGCGAGGCGCTCATTGATTCATTGATCGGCACGGAGGGGCTTTAAAAATGTGCCTGGCTGCCGCAGCCAATCAATCAAACAATCAAGCCTCTCCCTTTAGCCTGGCTGCTGTAAGACCCAAATGCCTGCTCCTCCTCCCACTACTCGGGGAATAGACTCCCCACATTGCACCTCAGCCCAGGTCCCCGTAAAGCACCTATATACACAGTCCAGGTCCTCGTAAAGAACCTAAATACACAGTCCAGGTCCTTGTAAAGAACCTATATACACATCCCAGGTCCCCACAAAGCACCTATATACACAGTCCAGGTCCCCACAAAGCACCTATATACACAGTCCAGGTCCCCGTAAAGCACCTATATACACAGTCCGGGTCCCCACAAAGCACCTATATACACAGTCCAGGTCCCCGTAAAGCAACTATATACACAGTCCAGGTCCCCACAAAGCACCTATATACACAGTCCAGGTCCCCGTAAAGCACCTATATACACAGTCCAGGTCCCCGTAAAGCACCTATATACACAGTCCAGGTCCCCGTAAAGCACCTATATACACAGCCCAGGTCCCCGTAAAGCACCTATATACACAGTCCAGGTCTCCGTAAAGCACCTATGTACACAGTCCAGGTCCCCACAAAGCACCTATATACACAGTCCAGGTCCCCACAAAGCACCTATATACACAGTCCAGGTCCTCGTAAAGAACCTAAATACACAGTCCAGGTCCTTGTAAAGAACCTATATACACAGTCCAGGTCCTCGTAAAGAACCTAAATACACAGTCCAGGTCCTTGTAAAGCACCTATATACACAGTCCAGGTCCTCGTAAAGAACCTAAATACACAGTCCAGGTCCTTGTAAAGAACCTATATACACAGTCCAGGTCCCCGTAAAGCACCTATATACACAGTCCAGGTCCTCGTAAAGAACCTAAATACACAGTCCAGGTCCTTGTAAAGAACCTATATACACATCCCAGGTCCCCGTAAAGCACCTATATACACAGTCCAGGTCCTCGTAAAGAACCTAAATACACAGTCCAGGTCCTTGTAAAGAACCTATATACACAGTCCAGGTCCCCGTAAACCAACTGACCCTTAGAAATAACTAACACTGGAGCCTAAGTTCCCACTTTGGACTGTGTGTGTAAGAAGCCTGCTAAGGGAGTGTCTGCAGTATCTCAGGCTCCTATCAATAGACAGGAGTACTGCATACAGGGAGGGATGCACCAGATGAGGGGAGGAGGAGAGGGAGGAGAGGAGTCACAAGTACTGCGGCCTAACCTGCAGTGCCGCCCCTTCCCTTTCTCTCTCTCTCTCTTTTTCTCCCTCTCTCTTTCTCCCTCTCTCTCCCCCCTCCTCCTAGAAAACAATCTTGTATGGCAGTTAAACAATGTCCTACAACGTCGGCAGGCGGATTATTCCACGTTTATTGCTCCGTGACTGGAATTCCACAGCCGGTCCTGAGTAGCCATATGGCATTATCAATTTTGCTCACCATGGCAACCCCTGTCACCTTAAGACTGCACCTCCCTGGCACACTTTCTGAGTGGGCATCTGTCAGAGGTGACCAGCGGGTTATCTCTCTTTCTCTCTTTCACCTCTCCATCCCTTCTTCACTCCCCTCGGTTCTGTCATTTTGGGCAGAAACGTGTAGAGATGGAGACAGATGATGAGTCTCTATCGATTGGGAGGGACAGTATCCCACCTCATATTTCCTGATGCCCTTGTAACTTTTGCCGTAGTCAGGAGACGGCTAGGAGGGATAAATCGCAAACGGTCTATTTTACCAACGTGTCCTTAAGCTTTCAAAATGTCTCCCTCTGATTTGTGACCTTGACGATGGACGCAGGGGAGGGTGGCAGGACAGGACGAGTCGTCACAAACACCAAACCTGAGCTGGCACTCGATGGAGATGAAAGGTGTCCGAAAAATACTGTTTCATAGGGCAACATCACATGGGTACATGTGACCTGTATACGCCCCCAGCCAATCACTTTATTTTTTAGGGAAGAGGTGGATTGTGTAAAATGTTTGTTTTAGACTAGAGGTATCAGGACGACCTGGTTGTGCTGCTGACCAGGGTAGGCGGTCGGTGGTCAGTGGTCACAGTCAGCCCCCAGAGCTAGTTGAGATGAGTGTGTAGCCTGCAGATACAGAACGTGTGTGTGTGTGACTTCCCCTTGGTCATGGGTCTGTGAAGTAGTGTTTGTTTATCTGAGTGTTTATACTTGTACGTACATGTGTCTGTATATGTGCTTCCCTCCATGGGAAGGGACTGATGAGCGATGTTTCTGTGAGGTAATGTGTGTGTACATCTGCAGCTACACATACAGTATATCCACAATAGTGTGTGTATGTGTATCTACTGTATGTTAGTGTGTCTCGGCGTGTACGGCTGTGGTCGATGAGTGTGATACCCTTGGTGATGAGTGTGTATTCGTGTGTGCGCACGTCTATGTGTGTGCGCGCATTTGTGTGTGTGTGCGTGCACATGTATGTGTTTTTGTGTGTGTGTGTTTGTGTAACCATGCCCCTGTGTCCTTGGCAGAGCGGTGCTTGTGGACAGACTGCTGTGACAGCCCCAGTGAGTCAGCTTGGAGTTGGATAGGGTTTCAGACGCTCCGGGCACTGATTTGAGATCTGTCATTGGGTTTCAGATCACCCACAGGGTGTTAGCCGCTCTGGGCTGCAGGGTAGAGGATTCTGACTTCAGATCATTCATTATGGACTGCTGTGCTCCAGGCTATAGGTAGACCCTCTAAACAGCAAAACTACTCTGACATGAGAGTCCATAACCTATCTGGAAAAAAAGGCTTCATTTCATAACAGGATGCTATCTGAAATACATTTCTGCCACACGTCATAATGGAAGGATATTCTTGCAACCTCAGCAACAAATGTGCATATTTGTTGTAATTTATATAAGCCTAAATTGCAAACCGAACGAACCTTTCAATCTGTGCAGTGTGATTTTTTCTATTTTCCTACTTAATTTTAGGAATATTATGATTTTGTGTGAATTTATGTTTGATATTATGTGCTTATTTCTGTGCATCTACTTCTCTGCAAAGCTCTCGCTGCCGAGGGAAATAGACTTCGAGCGAGCCTCGCTTTGCGGACGTGCTGCTTTTGCGTGCGGTATAGCATGTCTCATAGATAACTGTGAGTTGTTCAACTGCGGCTCACGTTACGGAGACATTACGGTGACGTGACGGCGTTGGTATAGTTTGGCCGTTAGACATGGCTGCTGTTGTCAGTCCCTGTCAGTCGCTATCTCCCGAGATGTATTCATACACTCAATTTATCTATGGATGGACATTAAATCAGTTGTCGAATAAAGGTGTAGGGTTAGAGAATGAAAACCAGCTGCATTGACATGTGTAAGCAATACGGCAGAAGCTTATCTTTGGGCTGGTATATACATATTCAATGTATTCTACCCAGTGCAGATGGAGCAGAGATGAGAAAATGGAGACTATACATTTAACATTCTTGAGACTTCCATCAGCAAACAATAGTCAATATGTTCAGGACAAACTGAAGTCAAGCTTGGAAGGATAGCACATTGCCCTTTTCCTCTCCTCCTCTCAGTAGCAGATACAAGCTAAGTGAAGTGTTAACAACTATTAGAATCCCCATCTCCAATTAGCAAGAAAGAAGAACTATTTAATTACTTCTGACAATGTTCTGTTCTCTAGCTAGCATGTGAGTCTTCTTGCCCTCAAGGCTCCATGGCACTGTTGAATTAGAAATGTGTTTTACAAGTATAGTGGTGGCCCTATATATATCAATATGTGCACGTTTCCCCTCTAAAATAGCCCACTATAGCTAATTGACATAGTCAGGTGTGTGGTAGTATACCTACATTGTGTTGGTTTTAAATTGCCTGCTGCCTGGCTCATTAAAAGGAAATGGATAGAAGGTCTCTGTGGTGGTAAATAAGGACGTCGGTGACGTGTTATCGTCCTTGTCTCTCACTTCAGAGGAAAGGAGATGGCTCGTGGCTGTTCTCATTCACAGGCACAAACACCAATTAGTGGGAAATAATGACTGTTTAATTACGTATGACAATGTTTTATCTAACGAGGAACTTGTGCAGAGGAACGCCCGGGCTGCCCTCCTGCCTCACAATCCCTGGATTAGAGGATTTTCAGAAGATGGTGTGCTTGTGCATAACAGTTGGATCACAGTATGCCAGTACGCACATTTATCTGAGGTAAGGGCAATTAATAGATCATAAACAGGAGAGCCATAAACTCTGTAAGGGTCTTTTTCATGACTACTTTTTCTCTTATCTTTTCTACTCACACAGAACACAGGTGTCAAAAAGATATCTTTGATTAGTATTTTTTGCTGTTTTGTTCCTGTTCAGAAGATGGCCGCTTTTTCCGTGCCTCTCGGTGTGGAGCTAAGCCCATCCTCTCACTACAGCCTTTGTCACTGCTGACTGTGTGATGTGCAGGTTTGCTCCCTGTGAAAAGCTGCTGAGGAACCCTACTGGGATCTTATTAGGAACACTATCTGTGTGAGGATGCTGAGAGCGCATTACATTACACAACACCACTAAACAGCAAACCAGTAAAATAATAGATACACGAGATACAGTGTACCTCCCCCTAACAACCCCTCTATACTTCAATGTATCTGCAGTAACTAAGGGACACAGGATATAGAGTCATGTCAAAAGTAGGATTATATTGAGTGTATTAAAGAGCAGTGATTGTGCTTGGTTAGGAGGAAACCATCAATACTTGACCTTGTTATTATATTTTAACAATTCCATTGGGGGTTAAATATATTTTGAAAGTATCCAAAGAATTCAGTCCTGGAGAAAGAGGTCTACAGTTTATCAACCCCTATCCACCTTAAGAGTTAACAAGACATTGGATTTGTTTAGATTCTCTGGTTATTTAACAATGCACAATTTAAGACCTCATATCTTAATCCCACTCTGAAATTATGTTCAATTAACAGAGCATCTGAAATATGGGCAGCTATTCCTGAAAAGGCCTGTACATTCAGGTGTGACAGCTAGAGATGAAACAGCTCTTATTCCCTTTGCCCATTTGAATTAGTGTGATTGGGAAACCCTGGTCTGACTCAGTGGGTTATGGTTCTGACCCCTGAGGTCAATTATTTTTTTGTATCAGGTCTCTCTCTCTCTCCATCCCTCCATCCTTCCACTTTGTGTTTCTTAGGGCTTTCAAAGTAATGAGAATTCCACATCATAGCTTTTCAATCTGTAGGGGGGTGTTCTGCTCGAGGCATCAGATTTCTGCAGATGAGTGTGGAGGCTGATTTCCATGTGTAGTTTCAGGGTAGCCTATACCATCCCCTGATATTCCTGTTGCTTTAATGAATATTTTCACACAAAATACCCATAACTTGCCTTTTCCGACCCTGGCAAACAGTTTGATTTAAAATTTGAATGAGCAACTGATTTACATAATAGGATACAGTACATGATGCTTTTCATAAGCTGCTCATATATGTTACAGAGACGTTAAACCTGACTTAAAGACTGACTTGCTATATGTAATATAGAGAATGGATCTCATATATTCAAGGATTCCAGTGAGCAACCTCTTAACGTTTCAGAAATGTTTCATGGTACTTGTTATTCATGGTTTGTGTTTCATACATCTATTGAATTATTGAAGAGGAAGTCTGAGGACAGCTGGCAACAGAGTTGGTCAACTGGATTTCTCTGAGGAAAAATAAGAAAAGGATGATTATGAATGCAGAGGGAACCTTTTGACTGTAAAGGATCCTCTAAGTCCTCCCTAAGGTCTTGTGTTACAGTAATGTAGAAAGAAACATTCACAGAGATATATTTCAGAGCTTCCCAGATATGAGAAGTGCTTCTCTCAACTGCAGTTAAAGAGGATTCATTTTCCCTATTAGCGGATTTACGGTCATTAAGACAGATTTGGCCCTGTTAATTTCATATCCTGATAGACAAGTCAAGACTCCCAGTAGCCATGGGTGAGAGAGAGGGAGTAGGAAATGACCACATTATGGCTCTAGTTTTATGTCGAGGGTTTAATATGGTTTTGGGTGTTGACATGGTGCTACTGTACTAGTGGGGAAATGAGCATAGCCCAATTAGGAAGACAAGGGCTTAGATCTGACATACTGTACTAGTGTAGTGTATCCACTTCCCTGTTGCTGGGATTAGAGGGGAATTTGTCAATGGTATCATCAGTTTCTCAGGAACATAACAAAACATGAAAGAAAAAAGAAGACCGTGGCATTGCATCACCATGCACCAACCGAAAGAGAACCATGTCTTGTGTTAGCAAAAATGTCAATATCAGCCGTCTTCAGATACCTCTTTTCTTCTCATAGGACAAAATGGTTTCTCTTTATCTGTAAATACCGTGCATAAAATGTCCTAAAGCAGCCAGTCCAACCTCTGCAGCCCAGGCATCATGGTGTATCTACCTGCAGAGGGAGGATCCATAGAGGAAGTGTTTCCCTGTAGAGCCTAATAGCGATTTCGATTGGCCGGCGTCAACCAATAAGCTGTTCATTCTCATTCTCCCCTGCAGCCTGCCTCTATCAACCCCAGGGCTCCGCTATTTACATAGAGTACACACACACACACACGCAAACATTCATGCATACTAAGCAGAGGCACGAGGACACACACCTACATACACATGCACAAACTGTTCACAGCGACAGCAAGATGACACACACAGACACACACTATCTGTTTACTGCAGGAACTTTCCATGCTGTTTATCCATGCAGCTGAGGACATACATGCAGTGCTTTGGTACAGAAAGCAGGGATACAGGACTAGCACTGTACAGTACTGTGTACATATTCAGCATTGACCTTCGTCATATCTATCCAAACCAATAGAAAATACAGCATGGGTCTACTAGGTGTACAAGGAGAGGAGAAAAGGCTGCTGTTCAGAGTAGAGGTATCACTTTAGCTGTATTTCCATGTGTGCTTGGCTCCGAAAGGGAATATCTCTTTCTCACAGGGTGGGGTGGAGGGAGTGAGGACCGCTCAAGGTGAACAAGGTGATGAGAGAGAGGTATAGAGCGGGGGATGAAAGAGAGAAGTGTAGAAAGGGTGAGAAAGGGGGGGGGAAAGAGAGGAGGAAGAGCGGGGAGAGGAAGGAAGAGAGACGGAGGAGAAGGTAGTGTGAACCCAGCAGGACAGGGTGTTGGCCCGCCAGATTGGCTGCATACCACTAGGCTGGTTATAGTAAGAGATCCTCATTAAGAGCACAACGCACAGACACTCACTTCCCGTGTCGGGTAGTTGGGGCCACCAATCTCCCTAGAGGTGATGTAACTGATGTGTTCCGTGAGACTGCTAGCAATGGATCACCTCTGAGCTGCTCACTGACCAGCTGTCTGAGACACACACACTGTATGATGGATAGGTCACACGCCGGTATCCTATGTCCATTTAATCATGGCAGCAGGTGAGGTGAAGTGAGAGACTTGATGCTGTTAAAGACGACAGATTGATCTGACAAAGGACTGGGATACTACCTCACTGTGGAGGGGGGCGGGGTGGGGGGGTAGATAGATAGATATATAGATACTTTTGTAAATATTGTGTATGTGGACACCCCTTCAAATTAGCGGATTCAGCTATTTCAGCCACACCCGTTGCTAACAGGTGTATACAATTTTGCACACAGCCATGCAGTCTCCATAGACAAACATTGGCAGTAGAATGGCCTTACTGAAGAGCTCAGTGACTTTCAACGTGGCACCGTCATAGGATACCACCTTTCCAGCAAGTCAGTTAGTCACATTTCTGCCCTGCTAGAGATTTAAGTGCTGTTATTGTGAAGTGGAAACGTCTAGAAGCAACGGCTAAGCCGCAAAGTCGTAAGCCACACAACCTCACAGAACAAGACCACTGAGTGCTGAAGCGCGTAGTGTGTATAAATCATCTGTCCTCGGTTGCAACACTCACTACCGAGTTACAAACTGCCTCTGGAAGCAACGTCAGCACATAACTGTTTGGCGGGAGCTTCATGAAATGGGTTTCCATGGCCGAGCAGCCGCACACCAGCCTAAGATCACCATGCGCAATGCCAACCGTAGGCTGGAGTGGTGTAAAGCTCGCTGGCATTGGTCTCTGGAGTGATGAATCACGCTTCACCATATGGCAGTCCAACGGACTGGAGAACGCTATCTGCCCCAATGCATGCTGCCAACTGTAAAGTTTGGTGGAGGAGGAATAATGGTCTGGGGCTGTTTTTCATGTTTCGGGCTAGGCCCCTTAGTTCCAGTGAAGTTAAATCTTAATGCTACAGCATACAATGACATTTAGGCGACTCTGTGCTTCGAACTTTGTGGCAACAGTTTGGGGAAGGCCCTTTCCTGTTTCAGCATGACAATGCCCCCGTGCACAAAGCGAGGTCCATACAGAAATAGTTTGTCAAGATCGGTGTGGAAGAACTTGGCTCGCCTGCAGAGAGCCCTGATCTCAACCCCATCGAATATCTTTGGGATGAATTGTAAGGCCGACTGTGAGCAAGGCCTAATCACCCAACATCAGTGCCTGACCTCACTAATGCTCTTGTGGCTGAATGGAAGCAAGTCCGTGCAGCAATGTTCCAACATCTAGTGGAAAGCCTTCCCAGAAGAGTGGAGGCTGTTATAGCAAAGAGGGGACCAACTCCATATTAATGCCCATGATTTTGGAATGAGATGTTGGACGAGCAGGTGTCCACATACTTTTGGTCATGTAGTGTAGATAGATACTGTACAGAGAACCTTGGCTTGTGATGGACACACACTCTTAAACACGTGTAAGCACCTACTACCAGGAATCCATGGTCCTGTGCCTTAAGAGGATACTGTACCATGGGGTCAATAGGGCTTTGTACTGTGCGTGTAACCACTCAGGACAATGAGTGATAGGCTAGCCTTCATAAGCCCATTGTTCTTCATTCTGTCTCAAGAAGAGGTTGACCCATCACAAGGACAACAACAAACTGTGGTATCTTTCTTGGCAACGGTTGCCAGGTACACTCCTCTCAGTCCAACTGTTTGTGTGTGTGTGTGCGTGCGGTCAGACTCTAAGGGTCAATTAGGCAGTGACTGGCTCCCCCATCAGTGGTGCATAATTCCTTTTACTCAATTATCTCCTTGTCCTAGTCTCCTATACAAACAAACAACACTGTTCAACCTCAAACCCCCACCTGGGTACACATGGGTAAACACACAGAGAAACAAAGTTACATCTTTATCTCTGTCTGTCTCAATTGCTGTGTTTACACAGGCAGCCCAGTTCTAATGTCAATTCCACTAATTGGTATTTTGACCAATCAGATCTTTTCACGTCAGATGACCAATTAGTGAAAAAAAGGATCATAATTGGGCTGCCTTTCTAAATGCAGCCTTAGCTATGCGTTTCTTACCTTTGAGTTGCGTGCTAAGGCATTGACAGTGTTCTGAGAGAGAGGGCATGCTGTACTGTAGCTGCACCTACTGTCCCCCCCGTGTGTGTGTGTGTAACCTTGATTCCTGACCCTGCCTGCCACACAGACATAAGAGGCTTGGGTTGTGTGTGTGTGTAGTAGTGTATCGCTGTAGCAGAGATCACAGAGAGCGGGAGACAATTACACACAAGAGCCAGGGAGAGAGCTGCATTGGTAAGATATACTGTAGATAGATTGTAGTAGGAAATACATATATTACAATCAAACTCTAAAAATGGTGGTGTCTTTTTATGAAGATTTTTTTTTTCAATCATTAGAAACCTAATGATCACCCTTCCAAGCAAGGAGGGGTGATAATTAGGTTTCTAATGATTGAAATGTAGTTCTAGAATGAACACGTGCACAAACACAAAAATCTTCATAAAAAGACACCACCATTTTTATAGTTTGATTATAATATATGTATTTCCTACTACAATCTATCTACAGATTAGAATAATAGTGAAGACATCAACACTATGAAATAACACATATGGAATCATGTAGTAACCAAAAACATGTTAAACAAATCAAACTATATTTCATATTTGAGATTCTTCAAATAGCCACTCTTCGCCTTGATGACAGCTTTGCACATTCTTGGCATTCTCTCAACCAGCTTCACCTGGAATGCTTTCCAACAGTCTTGAAGGAGTCCCCACATATGCTGAGCACTTGTTGGATGCTTTTCCTTCACTCTGCGTCCAACTCATCCCAAACCATCTCAAATTGGTTGAGGTCGGGTGATTGTGGAGGCCAGGTCATCTGATGCAGCACTCCATCACTCTCCCTCTTGGTCAAATAGCCCTTACACAGTCTGGAGGTGTGTTAGGTCATTGTCCTGTTGAAAAACAAATGATAGTCCCACTAAGCGCAAACCAGATGGGATGGCGTATCGCTGCAGAATACTGTGGTAGCCATGCTGGTTAAGTGTGCTTTGAATTCTAAATAAATCACAGACAGTGTCACCAGAAAAGCACCCCCACACCATCACACCTCCTCCTCCATGCTTCACAGTGGGAACCACACATGCGGAGATCATCCGTCCACCTACTCTGCGTCTCACAAAGACACTGCGGTTGGAACCAAAAATCGCAAATTTGGACTCATCAGACCAAAGGACAGACTTCCACCGGTCTAATGTCCATTGCTCGTGTTTCTTGGCCCAAGCAAGTCTCTTCTTCTTATTAGTCCTTTAGTAGTGATTTCTTCGCAGCAATTCAAACATGAAGGCCTGATTCACTCAGTCTCCTCTAAACAGTTGATGTTGAGATGTCTGTTACTTACGCATTTATTTGGGCTGCAGTTAACTCTAATGAACTTATCCTCTGAGGCAGAGGTAACTTTGGGTCTTACTTTCCTGTGGCGGTTCTCATCAGAGCCAGTTTCATCATAGCGCTTGATGGTTTTTGCGACTGCACTTGAAGAGACTTTCAAAGTTCTTGACATTTTCCGGATTGACTGTCCTTTATGTCTTAAAGTAATGATGAACTGTCATTTCTCTTTGCTTATTTGAGCTGTAATAATATGGACTTGGTCTTTTACCAAATAGGGCTATCATCTGTATACCACCCTACCTTGTCACAACACAACTGATTGGCTCAAACGCATTAAGAAGGAAAGAAATTACACAAATTAACTTTTAACAAGGCACACCTGTTAATTGAAATGCATTCCAGGTGACTACCTCATGAATCTGGTTAAGAGAATGCGTGTGTGCAAAGCTGTCATCAAGGCAAAGGGTGGCTACTTTGAAGAATCTCAAATATGAAATATGTTTTTATTTGTTTAACACTTTTTTGGTTACTACATGATTCCATATGTGTTATTTCATAGTTTTGATGTCTCCACTATTATTCTACAATATAGTAAAAATTTAAAAATAAACTTGAATGAGCAGGCGTGTCCAAACTTTTGACTGGTACTATATGTTATCAATCATACTTGCCCCTCTCTCTCTCTCTCTCTCTCTCTCTCTCTCTCTCTCTCTCTCTCTCTCTCTCTCTCTCTCTATCATTCTCTCACTAGTTCTGGGGGATGTGTTTGCTAGCTAGAGGGAGTTATTTATCAGAGCGGGAACCAGTAGCTTAATTCTGGGTTGAAAAGGAATCATCCAGTTTGCCAGACCTGATCCTCCAGCTCTGTGTTCCCCTGCTCTGCTCCTACTCTCCACACTAACATGAAGGGATGCAGAGGGTTCTGACTCTACTCGCTGGTCTGGAGGTGAAGCACTAAATGAAGACTTGTGACAGTTGTAATAGACCAGCCTTGTCAAAAGAATAGTTATTTTGTAATATGTTATATAGCGTGCCAAGCAAACACAGGCTGAGCTGTTTTGTAGCCCTGAAGCTGCTATGTAGGGGAAAGTGAATGGCAGTTAGCATAAGTGTTGTTGATGTAACAAACTGTAGGCTATTGTTATAGTGGGGAATAGGTTAGGGTTGTGTTAAGGTAACAGTGGATTATGGTAGAGGTGAATGCTGGGGTGACTGTTAAGATCAGGGATTAAGAGTTTTACTAATCAACCCTATTAAGAAGCATCACTTTTACAGTATGTTCAGTCTATTCAGTTTCTTGCTGTGATGGACTGAAATAGGAACAGAAAATCAAGCTTTAATACGATATAGTACAATGTATTACAGTGGGCATCTACTTTAAATGTCTATCAGCCATGCATGAGTGCCCAGACCCCATTAATTGTGGGGGACATGATAAGAAAGCCTACTGATTCAGCCGTTATGTAACCCAGCCGTCAGTCCTAGTGAAGGCTGAGACGAGGAGGCTATGCCCCCCGCGCACAGGACACGTCATGCTGGCTGACCTCTGACCCCCAGCGTTGACCCCCAGCCCTCAGGGTCATGACCCCCAGCCCACAGTGTCATGATCTCTGTCAATCTCTCCTTCTGGCTCTGTCGTTCTCTCTCCTTCTGGGACATTTGTTCTGTACCACTCCCTCCTATCTTCTTCATGTCTGACTGCCTCCATGGCTCACTGTGACTTACCTTCTGGAGTTTGAGCTGGGCTTTGACATTGCTTCCCTATGACAGTCTCTACCAGGCTAGCAGGCCTTAGTGGACTGACTCATAGGCAGCTGTGTGTATCTCCCTCTCAAAGCTGGATTAACGGAGCAAATGTGCGCACATATGTATGCACACACCTAAAGACAGTATGAGGCCACACCACCAGTCATGTATAGTGTGGGTAACACACACTCCAATGTGACAGGTTGAGATATCCACAATAGAATTGGGAATCAGGCCGGTGACAAGCATATCCACTGGATGCTAAGCTAACAGGCTTAATTACTCACCGGCACACATTGGCAGATTTAGGACTTTCTCATGATTACTGTACATTTGAGGAGGCTTTTATATGTCACCCAGCTGGCAGTGACAATTCTCATGCCCGTTGCTAAGCCCATGTCACATCGCCCACCCTTATACACGCACAGCCTATTGCCCATTAACACAGATTGGCTATTGGTCAGCAGTAAGGATATGCCATTTAACCCTAATCAGTCTAAGGCCTCTGACTGGATTGCTGTGGAAGTCACTGTGAAGTCACAAAGGGCTAATGGATAATACCACAGAGAGAGAGAAAGAGAAAATGCATTTTGATGGTTCTAATGCGTCTATCACAGTGAACCTTAGCCACAGTCAGCCCTAATTCTCCCAAGTAAATAAAATCCCTGGTTTAATCCACTCTTAATTCTGAACAGAGTGGAGCACAGCCAGCGTGGAGTGGCAATATTTTTTATCTCAGTGAACTACGATTGTGAATGGTTGGTTTTAGTTTAGGGCTTCAACCCTATAGCTGGCATAGCAGGTTACTGTTACCATGGACTCCAGTGGTGTGTGTGTGCGAGTGCATGCCTGCCTGTGTGTATGTATGAAAGGGAGTGTGTGTGTGTGTGGGGGTTCTCTCCAACCATCTCCTGAATGTGCGGAAAATGCTTGTTGTGCATTCATGTAAAATATATTGATTTCGTTCCTCTTCATTTCTCCAAAGATCAATAGATGTCCAGTACAATGTATGTGAACACACAGCTGAAAAAGAGAGTAACAAGACCCTCGATGTCTTCTTTTTGGTATTTTCCCTTATAAAACAACACTAATTAGTTGTTTAAATTCAAAACTTTGACTGGGGTAGTGAGCCTGATTTTCCCGCCAACCGGCAGAGCTATTGTTCCCCCAGCTTTGCATAAAGCTGAAAGACTTGACTGTTTCCATGACATGTTTCCATTGAACTTTGTTTTCATAACGCACCTTTATTGGGCACTTACACAACGGATAAAAAAATCCAAGTACACACAGGTTTATCAACCGTCAATGTATTTACTGTATAGTCATTTTTCTCACATTAATGTCCTGAACTGTGACTAAGTCCTCTAGCATTGTTATTGCTGTCAATAGAACTAGCTAGCTAAACTTTGAATTACTCTTTCATGAATGAATCCCCGGCCAACACGATGAGATTACTTCCTATCCCTCGTCGTCTTTTTTATTGCGGACTCCACCAGACGGTGCCCCTGCTTATATTCCATCATATATAATTTCATGACTTTGTCTTTCCATTAAATATTCATTGAATCCTAATGAAAAACACGACATCGGCTAACTAATTACGTGTGTTAATATATTGATCCTGGCACTAATCCCTTGTCAAACATAGAGCGATTGACTGACAGACGGCTGTCAGCTCAGTATCCCACCCAGCCGTACTGACTGACCTACACTAAGCCCATCCGTTAAGCACTACTGCACTGTGCTGGACTATGAATTATTTAGGTTCCTGGAAAGCGTGACAGTGTGGATTATGCAGGTTTAGGTATGTATGTTGGTCGGGGTCTATGGAATATTCCACATATTCCACAATGTCAGAGAGGATTTTTCATCTGTGGGGTTACTGGTCCATTCTGCTGTCTGAAATTATTTCAATGGGAGTGCCAAAACTCCTCTATTTTGGTTTCTTTAGTAAAAACAAAAATATATCAAGTATTTTCAGATCTTGCTTCAAACTAAGTATCTACTCTGCTTCTCAAACAAGTGTTAAGATATAAACAGGCCGTGCTTAGTGTCTGTAACCTGGCGTTGCAGACGCTGATGTGAGCTGAGTGTGGGTGGAGGAAATAGTGTAGTGAAATGCCAGGAGACAGCAGTGGCACAACGGAGGCAGGGGGTACTGACAGCACCTGCTGCAGACCGAAAGGCCACTGTCACAACGCCTGTCCCCCAGTCCAACTGTCCCTGTCAATGTTACTGAGGGGCCCAGCCACAGGGCCACACGCAGGACCAGGTGACACCTCCGTCGCTCACACTGCACGCCTCGTGTTGTGGGGGAGAATGGGTGTGTGTGGGGTCATTGTTTGTGTGTTTGACTCCCTGACCACAGTATTTACATCACACCAGTCTAATCCAGGAGTCATCAAAACCTCATCGCTCACTGCATGTCCCAAAAACTCAGTTTGACATACCGAAATGTGTGTGCGTGCGTAGTGGAGGTCATAGCTATGTCTTCATGTAATGGCATGACCTTCCCAGAGACCTAAAGTGACAATCACCTCCAGCTGAGCTTGTATGGCTTACTAATAATAATCATTTGGTGGGTGCATTTATTTGTCCTAAATTTTTTGAATATCTTAACTCTCCCTGAGACACCCTCAGAGAGTGGGGTCACGGGCCATGGTCTGCCATTATCAACAGCGACCCTGGAGCAATTAAGGGTTAAGTGCCTTGCTCAAGGGCACATCGGCCGATTTTTCACATTTTCAGCTCCGGGATTCAAACTTGTGACCTTTCGGCTACCTGCCGCCCTCTAGGCTACCTGCCTGTGGTAGTACCACTACAGAGTGCAGATGAAAGCATGGTATCAAATCCCAGTGAGGCTGGTACATTACATGAGCATTTGTCTGTAAAGAATAATGCATTGTTATTGGATGACAGTATAAGAGCATGCTATATTTGTGTATCAGTATAAATAGACTAAGGAGCTTCAGGAGAGTATAAGTTGTATCTACTAAGTGGCTTGGGTCCAAAAATAAGCTCTTGACAAGCACTTGAAAAGTTCTGCTTCCATTCCCGACCTGCATTACTGCATTAGAGACACACACACACACTCATACTCACACTCAGCATCAGCAAGACAGGGGCCTAACTCTGTCTTTAATAATTCAGGGTGTTTCAGATATTGAGGCCTTATTATGACCTCATATTTACACTATCTCTCCTCCCAGCTCAGGAACAATTGATTTCTTTCTGAGCGTTGCTGTTTAGATACATTCATGAAAAGTGATTTACTCTCTCATCTTCCATATAATAGAGCTTGTTTAGATTTCAGGAATGATGCACTCTCAATGCATAACGTAGATACCAGTCTTCTAATAGGTGCTCTAAATTGCTTTGTAAGTTGTAAGTATTGACCAATGCATTGAGATTCCTTCAACACTAAATCAAATGGCCACAGCTAAACAGCCTTGTTTTCTGTTGGTTCACCAAGCTGAGCGTGAATCAATTATACAACAGAGAACAGAGCGGTAGTCAACTGCTTTGGGTGGTAATTAAGAGAGATTAGGGGGGTTGCAAAGGAAGAGTATTGTTGATGTAGACACACACATATGCATACATACACACACACGGACAAACACACACACACATTTAGACATATTGTTGTTATGTATAAATGTATAAAGTAAATACGTAATCTCTTTCCGGGGGGACTTTACACACACTCGAAGGCATATAGGGGTGTGTGCACAGTGTGCAGATTCATTCAGACACACACACAAACACACACACAAGCATGACGTTCAAAACAGCTCAGCAGGGCGAGACAGCAACACCCTTCCTCCCTCCGTCCCTCACTTCATCATTTATTCACCAACACAGCAAGCTGTGGCCAGCATATCCTATAGAGTAAACATTTATTCTCAGCATTCTTCAATTTCCCCCACAAAGCTCTTTTCAACCTCTGTGAACGGCCCTTTACACAATACGACAGCCATCTTGGTCCCAGAAGCCAATTTTGTGGTTTGATCCGGTCCAATAGTGCTGAATGAGGAAGGTCTGGGTAACACGATGCATGCCTGGTTGGACACTATCTCTATCCTATGTACAGTATGAATGGAGGCATGTACTGTAACAGAGGGTGGTAGAGGGAGGGAGGGTTCGAGGGAAACTGTCAACCTGTGAAGACCTTGAGGCACTGGAGGTCAGTAGTGGCTATATGGCCAGTAATCAATTCAAATCACATAGTAAAAATGCCGCAGTGACGAAAATGAACTGGTCTGATCCAAATAACTTGGTTAAAACTGGTCTAAATAATGTTGTTGTGTTTTCCTCCACTAATAGGAAAACACAGCGAGGTGAAAACAGTATAATGGGGCTCCACCAGGACGTTGCTTCCCAGCTAGCACATTTGGTTCCTTGGAAGTTGTGGGAATGTACAGTATGTTTTTGGTTTCACATTGGTTGTGGGAACGAAGCTATACGTTTCCTGACTAGGTAAATTAAACGTTTTTTTTACATTCTGAGAACAGAAATAACAATTTCAACTGTTCTGGGAACATTATTTTTAGGTTGCAAGGAGGTTCTGTTCGGTTTATTAACGCTCTGAGAACAGAAATTATAGGTTATTTGGAGGTTTTTGAATAACTTCCTTAAAACTTTCACTGAATATTTAAATAAGACTTTTAATAGCACTACTAGCTTATTTGGGGTTAACACAGATAGGACACATGGAATTGAATTGGGCATTAATCATGCAAACACATTTATTTTTTATTGTGACAAGGTATCGGTGAGATTCGAACCTATAATCTTCTGTTTTCTATCCATGGAATTAGTCCACCACACCCCCAGGATGAGTGCCATGTTTTTTTCCCGCAAACAAAACAGACCCTATTTCAAAGGAAACAACCACTCATTAAGATCAGGTGTGTGGCCAATGATTGGGCGCGGCCAACACACCTGAACACACTTAACAAGAGAGTTTTGTTGATGCTGAGAATGGAATGTGTGTTTTAAAATAATGTGTGTTTTAAAACTCACCTCACTGTGATGATCAATTTGAGAGAGAAGTTCAACAGCAGGTTGAAACAGTGGAAAACATGGTTGTTGTGGATGTTGTTTCAAAGCCTAACACAACAAATTGGGCTCCGCTTTCTAAGGTGATGATTCATTCAAAATTCTCATACGCATATTAGAGCTTATGCATAGGCTTATGAGCCCAAGCCCGAAAGAAAAACCTGAATTCAAGTTATGATTGTCCCATTATACAATACATAGCCTACCGCATATTATGCATGGCAGAAAAACATGAAACAAAACTGATTTAAGACGCCTTTGGTACATAATTGGGCTGGCTAGCCTATACTCCAAAATTAAACAAATTAGAGTAATGGATTGTATTATTATGCATATGGACTGGTTACCTTATGCTATGCTCCAAAATGTCTATACATGAGTCTGGGAGAGAACGTATAGCCCTAGGCCATGCTGTTGGTTCCTTGATTGTGCAGGGCGGCTTACAGAGTTATCCTACAATTATAGTGAGTTTGTATTTGATTTTGAATACCCTAATAATAGGGAATTGTTTTCTATTTTCATAATTAATTGGGTGACACATTACCTTTAGCTATACAGAATATCTCACCACCATGCGTTTCCATCTTCACTCTCTCCTTTATTCCTCTCTCGAGCGTGCAGAGGGGCTGTGAACAGTTTAGTGAAATATGTTTTGTGGCGAAAACATGTTACTATTGAAGTTCAAATACAGATTTCACTTTGTTTCCCAAATGAAGCACTGGGTTGCTGCAGGAACAAGGTTGGAGAGCCCATGGCATACAGAGTTTGGGAAGAATATCACCTGCCGGGCAGCGAGAGTGAAATAAATGTTCTTATATTTATTTCTAAGCTGCTCATGTTAAGCACATGCTCCACTGTAAAACTGAAGTCGTTTACAAAATGGACAGGCAGGAAAGCGAGTGCATACAGATGACATGTATTTTTTCCCCTGTCCCTGTTCTTGCCCATTAGATATGGGCCGTTGTAAATCGAAACAAATTTGACATATTAGTAATGACTTTCTCAAATCATCAATAGCCAACATCACACAGCCTATATACTGTGTGTTTTGATTTCTAAGACATTCTAAGGTTTCGAATGATCACTTTTACGCACAACATAGCCAATTCATATGCGCACTTGCTCTGTAATGGGAAAAATATTTTCTATCTAAGTTCAATTATATTCTTCTTACAAAAAAATTGTATAAAATAAAATAATGGCATGGGACTTGTAAACATACACTACATGATCAAAAGTATGTGGACACCTGCTCATACATCTCGTTCCAAAATCATGGGCTTTAATATGGAGTTGGTCCCCCCCTTTGCTGCTATAACAGCCTCCACTCTTCTGGGAAGGCTTTCCACTAGATGTTGGAAAATTGCTGTAGGGACTTCCATTCATCCATAAGAGCATTAGTGAGGTTGGGCAATGATTTTGGGCGATTAGGCCTGGCTCGCAGTCGGTGTTCCAATTCATCCCAAAAGGTGTTCAATGGGGTTGAGGTCAGGGCTCTGTTCAGGCCAGTCAAGTTCTTTCACACCGATCTCAATAAACCATTTCTGTATGGACCTCGCTTTGTGCATGGGGGATTTGTCATGCTGAAACAGGAAAGGGCCTTCCCCAAACTGTTGCCACAAAGTTGGAAGCACAGAATTGTCTAGAATGTCATTGTATGCTGTAGCGTTAAAATGTCCCTTCACTGGAATTTAGGGGCCTAGTCTGAACCATAAAAAACTGCCCCAGACCATTATTCCTCCTCCACCAAACTTTACAGTTGGCACTATGCATTGGGGTAGGTAGCATTCTCCTGGCATCCGCCAAACCCAGATTAGTCCGTCAGACTGCCTGATGGTGAAGCGTGATTCATCACTCCATAGAACTTGTTTCCAATGCTCCAGAGTCCAGTGGCGGCAAGCTTTACGCCACTCCAGACACTAGGCATTGCGCATTGTGATTTTAAACTTGTGTGCGGTTGCTCGGCCATAGAAACCCATTTCATGAAGCTCCCGACTAACAGGTCTTGTGCTGACATTGCTTCCAGAGGCAGTTTGGAACTCGGTAGTGAGTGTTGTAACCAAGGACAGACGATTTTTACGCACTATGCGCTTCAGCACTTGACCGTCTTGTTCTGTGAGCTTGTGTGGCCTACCACTTTGCGGCTGAGCCGTTGTTGCTCCTAGAAGTTTCCACTTCACAATAACAGCACTTACAGTTGACCGGGGCAGAAATTTGACAAACTGACTTGTTGGAAAGGTGGCATCCTATGACGGCGCCCCTTTGAAAGTCACTGAGCTCTTAAGTAAGGCCATTCTACTGCCAATGTTTGTCTATGGAGATTGCATGGCTGTGTGTGTGCTCAATTTATACACCTGTCAGCAACGGGTGTGGCTGAAATAGCCAAATGCACTAATTTGAAGGGGTGTCCACATACTTTTGTATGTATAGTGTATCTTGTCAGCTAAATGAACAAGCCTACAGCCTATGGTATGGAGCATAGCCAGATAACAAAGGCCTACAGTAGGCTAACTCATATTCTGTTCACCTGAAAAACATTTTCTTCATATGATAAAGTTGCTTTATACCTGCCTAAAATAAATAATGGATGTGTTGTGATGGTGTATATTAAATGGATTTATTCGCCTTTTAAAATGTATATGTTCCAAACGTGCGCATCAACGGCTTGTGTGCTGGAGGCCTGGAGATGCTAAACATTTTTATGTTAATTAACGGTCAATAATCGTGAGACACTCAATCTTTTGCATGACAATAACTGTCTGACAAAATGTCATGACAGCCACAGCCCTGCTCACCACTATACACACAGACACATGCACGCACGCACGCATGCACTCACACACACACACACATATAGACACATGCACGTACGCACACACTCACACACACATCACACAAACGGTGCCCAGTGTCGGGCATAAAGAGGTTTCCATGACAAAATGGATATGACTCCCCTGTCATGAAATTATACACTCTTTCTTCACCTCTCTATATTTAGTGAGAATCTTCACCTCATACACTTTACAAATCAATTACCTCCTACAACAAAAGTTGTAGCCACGGAAACTAATGGTATTCATATGTTTGGCATGTTTTTTTAACGCAAGAGGAATTAAAGCAATGGAAACATCATTAGCATTCAATTGATGTCAATAGACCTCGTCGAGGCATTTTCATTGGCCATTACGGCCTGTAGACAGGGAGGATGGAGAGAGTGTCAAGGTTTAGGATTGTATGTAACTGACGTGGTTGTTGACGTTGTAGAAGTAAAAAAATAATCATCTTGCACGCGCGTCGTTGTGAAATAGAACAAAGTATTTGTTTGAATGACATCTGTTTAATTTGGGAGGTTTAATTAGGGAAGTGTTTAGTATGTATGAGAACAAGGCTCGCCATGGCAACCCAAAAAATTGGGTTAAAAGCCTCTTCTTCATTTTCAAGATAACACGTGCTATGCTATTTTTAGACAAAATGATTAAGGATTCAAGTGAGATAATGTTCATGCGATAGTTTTTCATCTTTCCAATATAGCTTGTACTTCAAGTGTGGTGTTGTAAGACATTATCTTGATTTTGTATAATGTTTTGAATATTTGTTTCATAAACTCCATTTACTGTGTGTTTCTAGTACTCAGCATTACTGTATTAGAGTGAATGTCATCCTTAGACTCATCATGCTTTTATACAGTATTTACATGATTCATTATAAAAGTGAAACACCTGAATTTGACAGAATTTGAATAGCCAGTGGAAGACAGGATGGGTTTGAACAGAATAAAAGGTACATTTAAACAGAAGAATATAAAATAATAGAATGCCTACATGGCACTGCTGAGGGACCTCTCACTGCACTGTGCAGTAGAAAACTATCCAACAGAATAGAAGCCATTTCCTCTAGGAGACCATCCATTTCTGTCAGACGGGCCGCCATGCCCTGATTCCCTGGCCGAGATAGACTTCTCACCATCTGAGTGTCCAGCCAGCCACAGCCTGAGGCCTCTTAGCAGGGAGAGGAGAGGCGACCCAAGATACATCTGCTGCCAGGCCTACACAGTCGGACAAGCATCAGAGGTACTGAACAGAACAAAGACCCCCACATCCCACCCAAGAATAATGACCAAATCTGGGGTTTCATATTGAACTATCAACTCCAGTGGAATGCGTCGTAAATCAAGACGGTGGAATGTAATGAAAACATGGGAAACAACAACTCCATGTCCAGTGATGGAGAAAGAAAGAAAAGGAGGTGAGGGAAAGAAAAGGAGGTGAGGGAAAGAAAAGGAGGTGAGGGAAAGAAAAGGAGGTGAGGGAAAGAAAAGGAGGTGAGGGAAAGAAAAGGAGGTGAGGGAAATAGTACGGTACATGTAGCTGGGCTTGATGGTTAATTGCTCCGCTACTATTCTGTCAGTGTTTTCATTAGCTATGGTAAATTTGACATTTTACTGCGTCGTTCATGATGGTACAAGTGTTTAATAATTCAACTGTCATTTAGAGATAACGTCATGGGAAGAACTTTAAATGTTTAAGGGTGAACTTCTTAGCTTCGATGGTTGAAAGTCACATGGAGGGATGACGCTCTTCAGGAAAGTCACCAGAGACTAAAAATAAAATATCCGTCTGGGAAGCTGTAAGTGGGTTGGTGGGTGGGGAGGATGGAGGTTAAATGAGTCTGGGGCAGGAGATGTTCCAGAAAGCCATGAGTAAGCCCCTCAGAAGATGACTAAAACCCTCAGTAGCAGCACCTCCGTTCAGGGTGTGTCATGGCCTCTGAGTCACCCACCATCCAGGCCACCCCTGGGACAGTGGACAGGGACTTGCCCAGGCGATGTCTCCTTGCCTGGGTAGAACCACAGAGTCCTCCCCTCTTATCTTCTACTCCCACATCCTCTAACCCCTGACCTTGACTTGTCATTTACGCATGAACATTTCGCTAAGTGCCTTATGACAGTGTCACTCACAGCTTGATGGAAACTGTGTCATACAGATATACAGTACAGTGAACGTCCAAGAAAGTCATTTAGGTTGTGCCAAGATGTCTCTGGCCCAGGGGCCAGTGTACCATATGGGAACTGAGAGACAGTACAGAGAGAGTCAGGCCATGGGTTGGAGGAAAATGGGACAATCCAAACCTCCCATCCCAATACTATAATAACATCATCCCAATTAAAGATACATCTGAACAGAAGAATATAAAATAATACATGGCACTGCTGAGGGACCTCTCACTGCACTGTGCAGTAGAAACCCATCCAATAGAAGAGAAACTTCCCATCCCAATACTATAATAACACCATCCCAATACTATAATAACACCATCCCAATACTATAATAACACCATCCCACCATCCCAATACTATAATAACACCATCCCAATACTATAATAACACCATCCCACCATCCCAATACTATAATAACACCATCCCAATACTATAATAACACCATCCCACCATCCCAATACTATAATAACACCATCCCAATACTATAATAACACCATCCCACCATTCCAATACTATAATAACACCATCCCAATACTATAATAACACCATCCCACCATTCCAATACTATAATAACACCATCCCAATACTATAATAACACCATCCCAATACTATAATAACACCATCCCACCATCCCAATACTATAATAACACCATCCCAATACTATAATAACACCATCCCACCATCCCAATACTATAATAACACCATCCCAATACTATAATAACACCATCCCACCATCCCAATACTATAATAACACCATCCCAATACTATAATAACACCATCCCACCATTCCAATACTATAATAACACCATCCCAATACTATAATAACACCATCCCACCATCCCAATACTATAATAACACCATCCCAATACTATAATAACACCATCCCAATACTATAATAACACCAGCCCAATTCTCTCTGGGTCACATGCAGGTCTCCTGCTTCATTTGATCCAAGCACACACTGTGTGTTGTAGCGTGATGCCATAATGACGCACATATGAGAATGATTACCTTATTATAGGGTCCTTTTACCTTGTTTTCTTTTTTTGTTTTACCTGATTTGAAGAAAGGTGTCTAAAGTACCAAGTGCTTTATATCTCTCTGTGTGCAGAAGAAGGAGAATCTGCACTAACCGCTCAGTGTGCAGCAGGCAGCAGTTCTCTCCAGGCAGGGTGCGACTCTGTGTCTCTGCAGCCTGTGGGGGAAGCCTTGTCCTGGGATTGATCTGCCGTAGACTTGATTAGTGGAGGGAGGGACACCCTGGATCTCTGCCACATGCCCCCACCATGTTGTCACCCTTAGTGGTCAGAAGGAAAAGTCACAGCACCCCCACAACCTGGCACCTAGCAGGTCTATCCTCCCTCCATCCCCCGTTCCCCATGTGCTTGTACATACAGTACTGTACACATCAACGACAGCTGCTCACCTCCTCGACCTTGAGCGATCGATGCGGTGCTTTTATGAAGGATGGCCCCAAGGGCTCTGACCAGGGGGTGGAGCGGTGCATCACGCACTCCGTTGACGTGAGACATGTTAACGCTCCCCCCCACCACCCTCGTAGAGATGAATTATTCTTCCCATTTAAAATAACCTATTTCTACACTACGAATCTCGAATCACACGTGCAATGCATTCATCAGTCACCACTCTGCCCTCCGAACTTACCGAGTCATTCGATATCAATAAAGCCTATTGAAAGATTACCTCAAAGAAAGCAATCTGCAAAACACGACCTATAAAGTTGGCTCTGGGATCCATATACAGGATGAATATGCATATGCTTCAATTTGATAAAGAAAAGGCCAAAAAAAATGTAACCATGGTGGGGGTAGACCTTTCCAGTCCAAGCTGAGATGTAGTCATAAAACTGTGTGCTGAGAGATAGAAGCTGACATTTCAGGATAACCTTGTAATGAAGTAGGATGTGACAACACTCCTGACAGAAGACTCATCTTTGGGTTTCCAGCATGATTGTCTCCAGAGGAGAGGTGGATGTTCCTTAAACGGTGGGGTGGTAGGCCCTGTAGCCCTTCATCAGGATGATGTCCTGCGTTCCAGGTCCTGTGAAAGAAGGCCCTGCATGTTCCACAGGGAAATGTCCTCCCGCACAGGGACCTCACCTGTCAGAAAGAATACATAGATTCCTGAGATATTATTTACCAGTCTGATATCACCAACTGTAACTTGGAAAGTGTCTGGATTCTAAAAAGTAGGTTTGGTACAGGTCTGAATCCAGGGCACACATGCTCTGATTATTCATCTTAGTTTCTTGTTTTACGTAAAAATAGATATTCCGAATGAAGTCAAGACAGGTTGGATACTATCTTAATGTCCGTAGCTGTATGAATTGCCTGGAACCTAATCAAAAACATTGTCATTGATTTGTAACAGCCTGCTAACAGCCTGCTAAGCCACTTACTGTACTGCCTCTATTTCAGACATCTTGGCACAACCTAAATGACTTTCTTGGACGTTCACTGTACTGTATATCTGTATGACACAGTTTCCATCATCTTCAGCTCTGGATATGTATCTTCATCTTTAATCACATTAAACCCTACCTCTTTAAGTGTATTATCTCTTATCAACACATCTCTTATCTTTGCAGGTGTACACCTCAGGGTGCCAGGAAAAGAATATGAAAACAATAGAGTCACACCCAGTCAGGCTCCTGTGGTAATGCATTAGGATCTAAATCTGGCGCCATGGGACCTGAATGAGAAGACAGCTGGGTACCGGCTTTAAACAAGGTTTAGACAAAACGGGTATTCTTGGCTCTCCATTCTTTTTTTATGTCCCAGATCTGAAATGAAAATTCCTTCTTCAGGCTATTTGATGGAGAATCATGTAGAGGAGTGATAATCTTCTATCCTTTAGTCAAAGCTGTTATTTGGCGGATGGCGTGTCCAGAAAGACAGCCTCATGGGATCTTGAGATCCTTTCTTAAGGGCCAAAGGACCCCCACCACCACATCCCCATCCCACAAGACATGTATGCAGCTAATTAGCCGTAGCATAATGGGGTTTGAGAGCTACTTTCAAAACCTGTAGCTACAGTACATGCTACCAACTTCCAACTTTACAATTTCCAATCATATCCAAGTACATTCAGAGGCCTTGAACATCTTATTCTCCTGTCTGACTCATAGCCTTTTAGTTGTCTCTTTCTCCATCTCTCCTCCTGTCCTCCCTAGCTGCACCTGCACTGTGCTCTGCTATAAGCCTCAGAGCCTGTGTGCTGATCTTAGCTGACAGCGGCAGGCAGTTTCTCTGTGTGTACGCGTGACACCCTCCATTCTCTCCCTGTCAGTGCTAGCTCTGAGAAGCTGATGTTGTGGAGAACATTTGATGCCTGCTTCGTTAAAAAAAGCTACTCACAGGATTTTCTTTAAGCTTTTTTATAGCCTCGCCCTAAGTTTGTGAGTCTTGGAGGCTTCTATGGCATATCTGTCACCATCACTGTTTCTGAGATGAGGGTTGGAGTGAGTGATAAAGGGAGGGAGGGAGGTGGTGGGGTATATATATTTAGCTCTATTCTATGCCTGCTGCATGACTCGCCCATCTCTCTCCAGCCCCAGCAGAAATTCTTTATTTTTTGAGTAAAGAAAGTGAAGTTTGCGTCCCTCTCATTTATCCGCACTGCAGCAGGGAGGGAGGCTTAATGTGAGGCGCTCTGTTCGCTTTTGATATATTGATCTGGTTGAGGCCGCTCCTCTCCGAGCCGCACCTGAAATAGCACTGTCAGAAAGATGCTGCCGGGGGGAAAGAGAGAATCACAAAGTGGGGACATGTTCTTTCCAGGGGACTAATGGAAAACAATGGGACGCTAAGTCGGTCTTGAAACCGCACCTCTGTCCTGTCTCTCTCCCTCCCTTTTCTATCTCTCTCTCCCTCTCTCTATGTCTTTATATCTCTCTCTCCCTCTCTCTCTACTTACAGAGAGGCCACGTGAGGAGGAAAGGAGAGAAGAGGCATCTCCTGGTTCAGTACAGAGGAAGAACACGATGACCTTGCTGAAGAAAGAAACCTTTACCTTTCATCTCTTGGGACCCAGTATAACACACTGCTGCTGCCTGGGCTTTGATGTAAAACTCTGGGCCTTCTCTTTAAATACACAGAATCCACCATAAATCAAACTTGAGAACTGTGTTATTTTTTTCCTTACCTAGTCTGAGGTTATTAATGATGTGTTGCGTGCTGAGAGAGCTGAAACGGACAAAGCCAAGTGTCTGTGTTATCCTCCAGGCGGAATCCAGGAGGGTGCACTGCCCTGTATTTAAGACACTAATCCTGGACGGCTCTGCGCAGTCGCAGCTAAAGAGCTGCTGAAGCGGTGTGCGTGTGGTGTATTTTTAAGCACGTGTAGAATGTTCACTGGTTTTCACATCTCAAAAAGAAAGGAAAAACCAACAGCCCATTTCATCTGGAAACAATGCAATGCTCATAATCCCCATATTTCTGACATGGAATGATTTCAAATGCGGGCCAAGTGAAATGAAGAAAAAAAGAAAGTGCTGTGTTATGCAAACCCCCAACATAGTCTGTAAGGGCTCAGCTCAAAAAAGGAGAAAGACAAACAGTCCAGAAGCTATTGAAGCATGCTAGTCCTGATAGTCAGAGTCAGACACATGATGGAGACTTCAATAGAGACTTGTGTCTGGACAGAGCAGGCAGAGGACGTGACTGCTGTGGGTAATGTATTTGTTTTTATACATGGTCAGAGAACGTCAGCAATACAGACCAGGGGAACTGTGGTCCGTTGTTTGATACCATCTGAAGTGGCAGTCTGTGAAGTGAGGTTCCTTACCCCTATTAGCCTCCATTCTGAGACATGCCACTGCTGTAAGAGCTTCTGTTAGCGCAGGGTGGCCATATCGGAGCCTCTTTACCCCCCCTTCCATGTCTGTCAAGTGTTCTCTCCTCCATGTGGAGTTCTGAAGAGCTTCATAATAGGTGATTCTCATGACGACTCTGCCCTCCTCTGTAACCCAGAAACCTGTGGTCGAGGAGAGTGTCAATGTGTTAGTAGATGAATGAAGGAGTCTGCTCCCCTTCTTGATTTCCTACTTCGGCAGAGGATGCACAAGAGTATCCTTGCGGCTTCTAGCGCAGAAGTGTTTTACAAACTGCCACACCCCCTTTGAATTAGCGTTTGTTTTTATAAAGGAGAAAAGCATGCACACATTTAAAAATGATACACTATTTATCCTTTTATCTAAAGGATGTGTTGCACAACTAACTACATTTGTCTTTATCACTTCACACGTTTATTTTACATTTCCACCTCGAGTGGAGAAGTAGTCTCATTTTATAGAAGTGCATTTGTTTCCACGTTTCCTCATTGCCTTCACTCCTTGATTATTTTTGACCTTTTTCAAAAGGACAAGATGATGGAGGAGTTCGCAAAACCAACTGAGAATCTCCCCATGTCTTTTGCCTGGCAGACACAGGGATAGGCTGGGAAAGTGGAATGTAAAGTCATGAGCTGCTGTTGGCATTTTGGTTACATCAGCATTTTGGCGCGCAACACACTCTTCCTGTTTCACCCAGGAGAGAGAGGGACAGAGAATGGGTTTTAAGAAAGATAGAAAGATAGAAAGAGAGCAAGTTGCAGATTACAGATGGAGAGTGACAGAGAGGGGATGAAAAGATGGAAAGTGCAGCTAAAGAATATAAAGAGAGGCTGCGAGAAGATAGAGTGAAAGATTAAAATGAAGATGCATATCAAGGAAAGGAAAAGAGGCAAACGGAAAGAGAGAGAATAGAGTGATGGGGATAAAGAGAGAGAATAGAGTGATGGGGATAAAGAGAGAGAATAGAGTGATGGGGATAAAGAGAGAGAATAGAGTGATGGGGATAAAGAGAGAGAATAGAGTGATGGGGATAAAGAGAGAGAATAGAGTGATGGGGATAAAGAGAGAGGTGGGGAGCTCTAATGCCTATAGGAGCCTAGGCATGGTGATAAAAGACTCAATACTGTGGTGTTTGATACACGCAACACAAACCAGAGGGAGAAAATACCATATAAATATTAACAGCTGTTTGTATTAGTGTTTCCCTCCAGCGATTAGCTGAGCGCTCCATTGTAAACACTGTAAATAGCCTTTGTTTTACTGCTCTCATTGGCCCTCCAGGTTGAATGAATTAGTGTTTGTGATATTTAGGTATGAAACCTTCTAACCATGTGACATTCACAGTATTCTTGTGTGCATGGACGCACACAAGCAAGACTGCATGCATTCACCCAGAGGAACGATGTACGGTAGACACACACACACTCACACACATGCACAAACACACAGACACACACACACACGCATGCGAGCAACGGCACACAAACAGATTTTTGTTGTCTACAGCATTGCAGATCCCCTCTCAGAATTTTGCAGTCTAAAGTTGTTTTCTTTATCAATATTTCGGGTGTTTAATGAGTACTTGTGATGGCTGGATGCAGCATCGTGATAATCCACACTGCCTCTCCCCTTCGAATTCAAACCCAGGATATGTGAAGACAATGAACCCCCCTGATTGCTGCATCCACCTCCTCCCTGGAGTCATATTTCAGGGCAGGAAGAGGATTGGAGATCTTAAAGGCCTCAGTGGGTCTCATATCTCAAGACGATCCTATGAAACATGTTCTGTTGGTTTCTCGGCCTCTCTTCGGTTTAACACTAGAATGTCATTTGTCTCACTATCCAAGTGGTCAGTGCCAAAAATACAGCATCTGTAAAGTCCCTGTAAAGCTAGTGGAATAAAAGCATGGCTTCTCACTTTGACTGTTGGGAAGACCAGGGAGGTCGCTATCGACCGATAATAGTTGTGGAGAACCGCGACCACATCTCTATATTGAAATATGTTTCTTATATATGTCACTGGTGATGGTGTAACATTTATATCTCTGTGTTTTTACATTTGGATATGCAACGTGCAAATAGAATGTTAGTTGTTTTGTGCTGGCACATTCCCAGTTTAATCAAGGAGAATTTACGAGGTGTGTTTAAATCACACTGGATCTATCTGCTGTACGTCGTCAGGCATGTAAATAAGTCAGTGTGTGTGTTTTCATCGGGAGATTTATCCATTCACATTTCAGCAGGCTTCATACAGAAATCTAGAGGTGTTTGTTATAAATTTGATACAGAAGCAGCCATATTTGTTACCAGCTTTCTAGAACTGTATGGCAACAAAGAGGCTAGCAACTCACCTACTCAATCAAAATGGTTGAACTGCAATTATTATAATTTTTTCATGTTAAATGATTTTGCTATTGAGGGATGTTCTCAACCCTGGAAAAAAAGGATAGAAGGAGAAATGTTTCTGTTCGTCCAGGGATAAGAGACATAAGATAGGTTTCCATCCAATTGGAGATGATGATGAGTTGGTTATTTGAATCAGCTGTGTGGTGCTGGGCAAAAACCAAAACTTTGCTCTGATCTAGATAACAGTTTGCTGATAAAGTTGACATGGTAGGTAATACGATTAGATACGGATAAGAGCAATAACATTTTTATTTGATAATTGGCAGCCAAACACCGATCATCATGTCACCATAATTCAAATAATACCCTCAATATTTATTGGAAATTTGCATCATGCTCATCACTATACGTCACTAAACCACCATGAAGTTCATCATAACTTATTTAATCTGCCTATGCAGTGCATTCGGAAGGTATTCAGACCCTTTGACTTTTTCCACATTTTGTTACGTTACAGCCTTATTCTAATATTGATTAAATAAAACATTTTCCTCATCAATCTACACACAATACCCCATAATCACAAAGCAAAAACTTTTTTTTTGTGTGCAAATTTATACACATTTTAAAACTAAAATACCTTCTTTACATAAGTATTCAGGCCCTTTGCAAAGAGACTCGAAATTTAGCTCAGGTGCATCCTGTTTCCATTATCATCGTTGAGATGTTTCTACAACTTGATTGGAGTCCACCTGTGGTAAATTCAATTGATAGGACATTATTTGGAAAGGCACACACCTGTCTATATAAGGTCCTACAGTTGACAGTGCATGTCAGAGCAAAAACCAAGCCATGAGGTCGAAGGAATTATCCGTAGACCTCCGAGACAGGATTGTGTCGAGGCACAGATCTGGGGAAGGATACCAAAACATTTCTGCGACATTGAAAGTACCCAAGAACACATCATTCTTCTTAAATGGAAGACGTTTGCAACCACCAAGACTCTTCCTAGAGCTGGCCGCCAAACTGAGCCGGGCGGCCTTCATGGTAGAGTGACCAGACGGAAGCCACTCCTCACAAAAAGGCACATGACAGCCCGCTTGGAGTTTGCCACAAGGCACCTAAAGGACTCTCAGACCATGAGAAACAAGATCAACAAGGTCTGATGTCACGTCTGGAGGAAACCAGGCACCGCTCATCACCTGGCCAATACCATCCCTACGGTGAGGCATGGTGGTGGCAGCATCATGCTGTGGGGATGTTTTTCAGCAGCAGGGGCTGGGAGACTAGTCAGGATCAAGGGAAAGATGAACGGAGCAAAGCACAGAGAGATCCTTGATGAAAACCTGCTCAGGACCTCAGACTGGGGTGAAGGTTCACCTTCCAACAGGACAATGACCCTAAGCACACAGCCAAGACAACGCAGGAGTGGCTTCGGGACAAGTCTCTGAATTGCCTTGAGTGGCCCAGCCAGAGCCCGGACTTAAACCCTTTCGAACATCTCTGGAGAGACCTGAAAATAGCTGTGCAGCGACGCTCCCCATCCAACCTGACAGAGCTTGAGAGGATCTGCAGATAAAAATAGGAGAAACTCTCCAAATACAGGTGTGCCTAGCTTCATACCCAAGAAGACTTGAGGCTGTAATCACTGCCAAAGGTGCTTCAACAAAGTACTGAGTAAATGGTCTGAATACCTATGTAAATGTGCTATTTCAGTTTTTCTTTGTCATTATGGGGTATTGTGTGTAGATTGATGAGGGAAAAAAATATGTAATCAATTTTAGAATAAGGCTGTAACGTAACAAAATGTATAAGGGTCTGAATACTTTCCAAATGTACTTTAAACTTAAAGGGCAGCTGAACTCACCTGTTCTTTTCTTCTGCTCATTAAGAAAAATAAGATTTGCATCTTGTGAGGTGTGTTTCGATGTGGGTGTGTTCTGTTCACTATATCGTACCCTGGCAGTTATTGTTATTTGTCCCTCTTGAGTCAAGGTAGCAACATTTCACACTCAAAATACTCAGAATTAATCTAAGATAAAACAAGAAATCTGTAATTCATTTTGACGTTTTTGCTGACGAGGTCTTAGTTGCGCAATTTTACATCTAGCTAAGGTGTTTGGTGCAGTATTTCTCAAGTAGAGGTGCTCTGCAGACACTATCAAGTCAGCTGCTGCTGCGCAGGACTGATATCTGAAAACATGTCTACAACTTCATCAGCAAGCTGTCAAACTATTGTAAACCATATCACCTCTACCTTGCCTGACACGCTAGACCACAGGTGTCAAACTCATTCCACAGAGGGCAGAGTGTCTGCAGGCTTTTGCTATTCCCTTGTACTTGATTGATGAGTTAAGGTCACTAGTTAGCAAGGAACTCCCCACACCTGGTTGTCTAGGGCTTAATTGAAAGAAAAAACAAAAACCTGAAGAGAGTAGGCCCTCCATGGAATGAAAGGAAAGGGGGATACCTAGAGTTTGATTCCCCTGCCTTAGACCCACTACAATTTGCATACTGCCCCAACAGATCCATGGACGATGCAATCGCCGTTGCACTGCACACCACCCTATGTCGCCTGGACAAGAGGAATACCTTTGTGAGAATGCTGTTCATCGACTACAGCTCTGCTTTCAACATTATAGCGCCCTCCAAGCTCGTCAATTAGCTCAGGGCCCTGGGTCTGAACTTCTCCCTTTGGAACTGGGTCCAAGACTTTCTGACGGGCTGACCCCAGGTGGTAAGGGTAGGCAATAACTCCTCCGACACACTGATTATCAGCACGGGGGCCCTACAGGGGTGTGTGCTCAGCCCCCTCCTGTATTCCCTGTTCACCCATGACTGTGTGGCTACTCTCGACTCAATCTCAATCATCACATTTGCTGATGACAACCATGGTAGGCTTGATTACCAACGACGACGAGACAGCCTACTGGGAGGAGGTTAAAGCCCTAGCGGAGTGGTACCAGGAAAATAACCTCTACCTCAATGTAAAAAAAAGGAGCTAATCCTGGACTACAGGAGACAGAAGAGGGAGCACGCCCCCCAGTGAAGACGGTCAAAACCTTCAAGTTCCTTGGCGTACACATCACTGAGGACCTGAAATGGTCTCACCACACCGACACCATGGTGAAGAAGTCGCAACACCGCCTCTTCAACCTCAGGCAGCTGAAGAAATGCGGCTCGGCTCCTAAGACCCTCACAAACTTCTAAAGGTGCACAATTGAGAGCATTCTGTCGGGTTCTATCGCTACCTGGTACGACAACTGCACTGCCCTTAAGGGGATGGTGGGGTCAGCCCAGCGCATCACTGGGGGCACTCTGCCTGCCCTCCTTGACATTTACAACACTCGGCCTTAAAAGAAGGCCAAGAAAATCATTAAGGACCTCAGCCACCCGGGACCGAGAGACTGAGAAACAGCTTAGATCACCAGGCCATCAGAGTGTTGAACAGCCATCACTAGCCAGATACCTGCCTGGTACTTAGTCCTGGACATTGAGATTAATGCCCCATGTATATACAGTCGTTGCCAAAAGTTTTGAGAATGACACAAATATTAATTTCCACAACGTTTGCTGCTTCAGTGTCTTTAGATATTTTTGTCAGATGTTACTATGGAATACTGAAGTATAATTACAAGCATTTCATAAGTGTCAAAGGCTTTTATTGACAATTACATGAAGTTGATGCAAAGAGTCAATATTTGCAGTGTTGACCCTTCTTTTTCAAGAGTTCTGCAATCCGCTCTGGCATGCTGTCAATTAACTTCTGGGCCACATCCTGACTGATGGCAGCCCTTTCTTGCATAATCAATGCTTGGAGTTTGTCAGAATTTGTGGGTTTTTGTTTGTCCACCGCCTCTTGAGGATTGACCACAAGTTCTCAATGGGATTAAGGTCTGGGGAGTTTCCTGGCCATGGACACAAAATATTGATGTTTTGTTCCCAGAGCCACTTAGTTATCACTTTTGCCTTATGGCAAGGTGCTCCATCATGCTGGAAAAGGCATTGTTTGTCACCAAACTGTTCCTGGATGGTTGGGAGAAGTTGCCCTTGGAGGATGTGTTGGTACCATTCTTTATTCATGGCTGTGTTCTTAGGCAAAATTGTGAGTGAGCCTGAGAAGCAACCTCACACATGAATGGTCTCAGGATGCTTTACTGTTGGCATGACACAGGACTGATGGTAGCGCTCACCTTGTCTCCTCCAGACAAGCTTTTTTCCGGATGCCCCAAACAATCGGAAAGGGGATTCATCAGAGAAAATGACTCTACCCCAGTCCTCAGCAGTCCAATCCCTGTACCTTTTGCAAAATATCAGTCTGTCCCTGATGTTTTTCCTGGAGAGAAGTGGCTTCTTTGCTGCCCTTCATGACACCAGGCCATCCTCCAAAAGTCTTCGCCTCACTGTGCGTGCAGATACACTCACACCTGCCTGCTGCTATTCCTGAGCAAGCTCTATACTGGTGGTGCCCCGATCCCGCAGCTGAATCAACTTTAGGACACAGTCCTGGCGCTTGCTGGACTTTCTTGGGCGCCCTGAAGCCTTCTTAACAACAATTGAACCGCTCTCCTTGAAGTTCTTGATGATCCGATTAATGGTTGATATAGGTGCAATCTTACTGGCAGCAATATCCTTGCCTGTGAAGCCCTTTTGTGCAAAGCAATGATGACGGTTTCCTTGCAGGCAACCATGGTTGACAGAAGAAGAACAATGATTCCAAGCACCACCCGCCTTTTGAAGCTTCCAGTCTGTTATTCGAACTCAATCAGCATGACAGCGTGATCTCCAGCCTTGTCCTCGTCAACGCTCACACCTGTGTTAACGAGAGAATCACTGACATGATGTCAGCTAGTCCTTTTGTGGCAGGGAGGAAATGCAGTGGAACGTTTTTTGGGGTATTCAGTTCATTTGCATGACAAAGAGGGACTTTGCAATTAATTGCAATTCATCTGATCACTCTTCCTGACAGTCTGGAGTATATGCAAATTGCCATCATACAAACTGAGGCAGCAGACTTTGTGAAAATTTATATTTGTGTCATTCTCAAAACTTTTGGCCACGACTGTAGTCATTGAACGCTCATCACCTCATATTTTCTTTATATACTGTTGTTTACTCACTGTGTATGTATAAACTGTATTCTCCACATAGCTCATCCTAATATACCTACTACTGTATATACCATTTTCTTTTCCAAATGATATGCTGTCTATACACCAAGTATATATATTCTGGATTCTCACACATGCTCACTCTAATATATCTACTTTTGATTGTTATTTCTTTATTTCTTGTTTAGATATTTGGTATTATTTGTGAGACATTCTACTGCACTGTTGGAGCTAGTGGAATAAGCATTTCACTGCACCTGCTATAACATCTGCAAATCTGTGTACGCGACCAATACACTTTGATTTGAAATAAAGCACAAGCTTCACGCTGTTTATCAGTACCAGAAATGTGGGATGCAAGTGTACATCGTCTCAATTCCCATTTTTCCCAAAACAGTGGCAGACTTGTGATCACTATCAAACATCAGCAAGTGGCCACTCGATAAAGGCCTTGAAATCTATATTATTCAATTATTGCACCCACACTGCTTGCGCGCGCCAACGAGCGTCTGCGTTGCCAGGGGATAAAATATAAGTCAGTTCTATTTGGTTATACCCACGTGGGTGACTGAAAGACGAACGAGGTCAGTGGCAATAATGCACATAATTTATGAAAGTTGCCAATTGCAATATAAAGTCAAGAGTAGAAAAGCCTGGAAGGAGGAGAGATGACTAGAAACGATTCGGTTGACCGTTTTATGTATGGATTAATTGGCGGAGTAGAGGACCTTGTGCATTTCAGGTAAAATAACAACTCAATGTTTATATCCCAGGTCAAATTAGCTAGCAACAGCAAGCTAGCAAAATAGGACAAATTAGCTAGCAAGTGCAAGCTAGCTAAATTGCCATAAATGTTTAATGCTTTTCGACCTGTCCCCAAATTAAAATAATTTTGTTTGTTTTGATATTTGAACCTGCGTGTCGTGATTGTGTTTGGTGTGGGGGGACAAAATACATTTATGCACGATGGTGCACGCACGCAGCCGGTTTGGGTTCCGTGTAAAACTCGCAAATCTCAGTTTTGGAAGATACTGACTAGAATCAATGTTTCTGACTAATATCGATACAGCATAGGCCATTTTCAACTAGTGAAGTTGTTGTTTAAGTTCAGCTGAACATAGTTTTACGTAATTTATCGTCACGTGACTCCCAAGTTTACTTCGAGGTGATGGTTTATTAAATGAATAAACCATCATTTGCACCGCAATTGTCGCATAATCTATTTCACTGGCAAAAACAGTATCCCATAGCGTATTTTGTTTTGTCAAAAAATGTTAGACACGTTTGCTGTTTCCCTTAGACCTGTTGTGAGTTTTTTTGTGTGAGTTATAGATGGAAATGATTAAATCCTGGATGGAGTGAGAGCAGGCCGGACGTCAAAGCCTTGGACGTAGGGAGACTCCCAATTGAAGACTACTGTCCTGATGGATGCTGGGTAATAGATGTGGATGTTTCTCAGGTGTCAGCTGAATTCTTTATGGAATTATGCTCTCTCTGTAGGATGTCACAGCAGATATGTTATGTCATCTCTGTAGGATGTCACAGCAGATATGTTATGTCATGTACGGATGCAGAGAACATTTCCAGGTCTGTCGCACCCTGACCTCTAAAAACTCCTGCTTCAGTGGGATAACCTGTCATCCCACATGGCCAGCGCATTCGGAATTACGACCGAGTCAACCCCACCCATTTCCGTTCTGCTGAGAGATGGTCCCTGCAGAGATTCAAACACATTATCAGCATCACCAGCCCTTTGAACTGGGATGGATGTCTATATTATACCATATTATATCCCATTGAGGTGTCACAAGACATATTACCTCAGTAACATTTCTATATTTCATATACTTTAAGTTGTGACTGTATTCTACTTGTCTTAAACATTAATATCTGTATTAGGTAGCTAGTGTAACAACCGGAGGGTTGCAAGTTCGAATCCCCAAGCTGACAAGGAAAAAATCTGTCGTTCTGCCCCTGAACAAGGCAGTTAACCCACTGTTCCCCGGGCGCCGTGGATGTTGATTAAGGCAGCCCCCCGCACCTCTCTGATTCAGAGGGGTTGGGTTAAATGCGGAAGACACATTTCGGTTGAAGGCATTTGGTTGTACAACTGACTAATAATGGTGACTGACTTTAGGTTGGTTTGAGGATAGTGAAGGTAGAGGTAATGGTGTGTGATTCTAGTGAGGGGTTAGGCTAGGTCTGCTACATTCTAATTGCCTTTTCTTACCCACCTCCTTCCCCTCTGTCCTCTCTTCTCCTCCTTTCATCCTCTGTTGCAGTGCATTCTGTGTGGGCTTTGATCTTTCACTGGCTAGCAACTCATGTGAGGGAGGAGAAAGCTCATTAACTGTGTGTTTGGCTTGTCTTTGGATGACAGGAACATCTCTCAAATTAACTTACAATCATTACCATGGTCTGTTGTGGAGGTGAGTAGCATGGTGTCCTAGCGGTTCTACAAACAGTACAGACAACGGCATGGTGATCACTATTCGCATATGCAGGTTTACACAATTTTGCTGAATAAGCAAACTGTTCAGATTGCTGTGCCTTTTGCGCATGCAGTAGTGCAGTCCCTCCCTTTGGGCTGGTGCTGGTATTTTGTGCTGGTATTTTGTTTCAGTGCTGCAAGGGACACTACCTGCAGAACTGTGATGTGTGGAATTGCGTAAGAGAGGCTCCCACGGTGCATGTAGGGGTGATATCCTGCTTTATTTATCACCTGCTCGTCCTTCCACCTCCATCGGTCCCAGAGGTGATATCCTGCCTTATTTATCACCTGCTCGTCCTTCCACCTCCATCGGTCCCAAGGGTGATATCCTGCCTTATTTATCACCTGCTCGTCCTTCCACTTCCATCGGTCCCAAGGGTGATATCCTGCCGTATTTATCACCTGCTCGTCCTTCCACTTCCATCGGTCCCATGGAGCTAGTCCCATGGAGCTAGGTGAGTCACTTACCTGGGTGGAGGGAACACAGCCATCTCCCCTCTACTCTCTTCTCACTCCTCCTCCTCTTTCTTCTCCTCCTCCTCTTTGGAGAAGTGTCAGTGCCTGAAGAATGAGCTGAGTTTGGGAGGCACTCAGTGGAAGAGATGAGTGCACTTTCAGAAGTTTCTCCAAGCCCCCAGGGTGTAGGAAATGAGGCCTGGAGAGAGAGGGAGGGAGGACAGAAAGCAGAAGAAGAGAGAATGGGAGAGAGAGAGATACCCAAGACCTATATTAGGGCTGTATCATCATGTAGGCCATGTTGTTCACCCTCACTGTATCACCCCCTCCGCTTCCCTCGGAACAAAGATCATCCCTCACAAAGCCATTTACTTATTCCTTTGAAGAGCTCCAAAACTAAAGATGTCTTAGTCTTCAGAAATATATTAGCTGCAGTGCTTTTATTGAGGCATGATCTGAAATCTGGTAGAAACCATCCGGCGGCTAACATGATGAACCTTAATCACACTCACATTAACTTCTTGGTGTAGTTCTACAGTGTCCGAGAAGGGGAAGTACCTGAGAGAGAGCTCTTAATGCTTGTCGCAGAAGGGAGGAAGGGAAGTGCATGAGTGATTCATTTCTAAACGTTTAATGTGAGGATCTCCAACAGCAGCAAATGAATGAACAACGTAACGAGAAGTGATTGCGGGCATGAATTCCCCATGGCTGTCACACTCTCAGGCACAATCCTGTCACAGTTTGTTTTACTTTTAATTAATTCCCCCCCAACCAATAGAATGGTACGGGCTCTGAAGCTTTCACAGGCTTTCAGTTCATCCAAATCAGTATTCTTGTCTTATTGTCAGAGCTCTTCTTTATAAGAGCGTGTCTAAAGACACACACACACAGCCATTTTGTGAATTATTGAGTGGATCTGCAGTTTTTTTGTTCAAATGTTTGCCTCTGTTATGTTCAGATGGTTTTATATTGATGGGACTTAATAGGTGGTGTGGAAGCAAACCGCTGCCTGGTATTCCCCTGGCTTCAGTAACACAATGCCTGTTTAGATGCATACAAATCCACCCTTCTTATTGTGTGCCAATTTGCAATTAAAAAAATATGGATTGGGGGGTTGTTCCGCTGCGACTGGATAAACAAAAACAGAATCCCCCTCTGCAGTGGGGAAATGAGTCCATGCCAGGGTTCGAATTTAAAAGCTCTAAACCAAAATGTCACATCAAAACAGCTAAGGTAAAGGAGGGGAAGGTGGTGGCTGCACTAGTGGTGTGCACATGTCTGTGTGTGTTTACATAAGTGTG
Organism: Brachymystax lenok tsinlingensis; assembly: GCA_030435695.1. Classification (NCBI taxonomy): domain Eukaryota; kingdom Metazoa; phylum Chordata; class Actinopteri; order Salmoniformes; family Salmonidae; genus Brachymystax; species Brachymystax lenok. The sequence continues at coordinate 13,604,226 of CM059808.1, read as the reverse complement.
TGTGTGTGTGGGGGGGGGCTTCAGTCATGCACTGTAACACAGCATACCAGCATTGGTGCAACTCCTGAGTGAGTAGATGTGTGGTTTCCGGTGATGGAGCAGGCCAGAGCATGTAAATGAATCTTTTACACCACGTTGATTTAGGAACCATGATTCTAACAGCTGTCTGCTGGGAGAAATTGGTTGATTTAATCAAAAGGGGGATTGTGATCTGTTTGATATTCAGTGCTTCTATAGGCTAGTCAGGCCTGCTTTCCCTGCATGTTTCATTAGCCTGGGGATATGCTGTAGGCTGTGGTACTCCCCTGGTACTGTAGGCTTCATTACTTACAAACATGATTTAAGTCGGCCGTTAAAAGGCCAACTGGATGTGTGTTTATGACCATTGACACATACCTTTACTGTCTGCACTCCTTTATATTTTATATCAAATCAAATTGTATTTGTCACATGCTTCATAAACAACAGGTATAGACTTAACAGTAAAATTCTTAACTATAACTTGGCTATATACACGGGGTACCAGTACCAGAGTCGATGTGCAGGGGTACGAGGTAATATACTGTGAATGCGGCAAACATTTACCTCACACCAATCTCACTAGTTGCTACATCAGTGCTGTTTTAAAATTATGTTTAAGTTGTGGGGGTGGGACTTTGAGGCATTGATGAGATTTCAGAATGATTGACAGCTGATCATGCCATAGAGGTGTTAAATTTAGTGCAGGATTAGTTGTTATTGGGCGGTGGAGCTGCTATACCACGGTCGGTCAGTCTGCAGCTCTGACAAGAGAAGGCCTGTGTCCAGCATTAGGATTAATGGAACACCCAGACCTAGACTTCCACACTGCACAACTTACCGACCGCACATCAATACATTTAAGACCCAGCCTCGCTCTTTTTGCTGCTATTTGCTTATTGATTGCAGATTTTCATCAGGCCCAGGGATTGAAGAGTCCCAGGGAAGGGAGCATGAATCTTAGGCCAAATAGCACCGAGGGCCATTATTCAGCCACCGTAGGGGTCTGTCTCTGGCCTAAACCCGAGCATTTCCCTACCAGACTGGGGCTAGTGTCGTAAATCCAGGCCTGGCGTGATGGGTGTGTGGGGGATTGGAGTGATGGCCTTAATACTGCCAGACTGACAGGGTAATCACACTGTGCTGTTTAAGCAGCCTGGGAGCTAACACGCCCACCCAATTCCTCAGATACCCATGTCACAGTATCTTTGGGCCCACGAGGGAGAATCATTCTCACGCTGACCTTCCATTATGCCAAGTTAAAACATCAGTGGGCTTTCTGACTGCTGGGGTTGAAGCTCATCCTCTAGGTTGGAGGTTATTTAATATATTTACTGTAAGCACAGCTTAATTATTGACGTGGAGAAAATGATTTAAAGTACTATGTGTACCTTTACTGTAATAATATATGCCATTTAGCAGACGCTTTTATCCAAAGTGACTTAGTCATTCTTGCATCCATTTTTACATATGGGTGGCCCCGGGAATCAAACCCACAATCCTGGTATTGTAAGCACTATGCTCTACCAACCCAGCCATACAGTACCAGTACCAGGCAGACAGATCGTCAATGGAGAAACTTGTGGGGAGGGGAACACGTAGGCAATGAGTCAAATTCAACATCTATTCCAGAATTTTCTGCATTATCCCAGCAATAAAAGTAACCTTCATTGTAAATGTTTTTACGTAGATATAGGGGTAGTTATTGTAATGCAGCCTACTTAACTGCTGTTACTTGGCTAGCTAGATCAGATATGCTACTGTCGTACCTATTTTGGTCAAATGTATATCGTACGAAGTGGAATTATTTAAAGCGGTGTGCTCATTTTATGTATATTGTAATGGCCAACCATCCTTGATACTTTGAGTTACTGTTTTCCGTGGAATTGCTCAGATGAAAATGTTATGCTTTTGCTCGAATCAGTGCAAGTTTGCGTTGTTAGCCTTTTAAGACACGACACACTGACTATAATCTCTTAAGGCTGCTTCCATGTGATTGGGTTTCCCTAAGTAGCTGCCTCAGTTTATGCCCCATTATCTAGCCTGAATATGCTGAATCGACATGCATTATACATGTTTTTGTAGTCTGTCCCAACACAGGGCTCACTCTTTTAATACTCCCATCTGCCTCTCTGCATAGTCAGAACAGACACTTAAATGCACTAAAAGGGACATGACATCATGGAGCACCCCGATGCAATGCCACAAGACTGCAGAGAGGAGGAAAAAAAGGAAAGAAAAACGGAGCCGTATTTTCTCAGTGAGGCCCAGAAGCAGTAATAGGTGATTATCTTCATCAGTGTGGACATCTTTCCCCCTCAGCCTTTTGCCGGGGCTTTTGCCCCCAGCAGTCTCCCAGTCCCTGTGAAAACCAGTGAGAGAGAGAGGGTCCACCTGGACGTTGGCTCTAGCACTAATTACTGTGTCTATCCTGCCACAGTGGAAGGGATGGCCAAGGATATCATACTCTCTGATTCACCACCTCTAGACCCAGGGAATTGGAGACACTTTAGTAGATATTGGCCAATGGTGACTCACTCCTGAATGATGTACAGTGCAAAAAGCAAGGCAAAGCTTCTTTTGGATGAGGCAAAAGCTAAAACAATGTAGAGGATACGCATCCATGTGAACTGAATATTAAGTTCATATTACAAATCAAGAAGTGCATATATTCTGCTTTACATGTACAGTGAGGGAAAAAAGTATTTGATCCCCTGCTGATTTTGTATGTTTGCCCACTGACAAAGAAATGATCAGTCTATAATTTTAATGGTAGGTTTATTTGAACAGTGAGAGACAGAATAACAACAAAAGAAATCCAGAAAAACGCATGTGAAAAATGTTATGAATTGATTTGCATTTTAATGAGGGAAATAAGTATTTGAACCCCTCTCAATCAGAAAGATTTCTGGCTCCCAGGTGTCTTTTATACAGGTAATGAGCTGCGATTAGGAGCACACTCTTAAAGGGAGTGCTCCTAATCTCAGTATGTTACCTGTATTAAAGACACCTGTCCACAGAAGCAATCAATCAGATTCCAAACTCTCCACCATGGCCAAGACCAAAGAGCTCTCCAAGGATGTCAGGGACAAGATTGTAGACCTACACAAGGCTGGAATGGGCTACAAGACCATCGCCAAGCAGCTTGGTGAGAAGGTGACAACAGTTGGTGTGATTATTCGCAAATGGAAGAAACACAAAAGAACTGTCAATCTCCCTCGGCCTGGGGCTCCATGCAAGATCTCACCTTGTGGAGTTGCAATGATCATGAGAACGATGAGGAATCAGCCCAGAACTACACGGGAGGATCTTGTCAATGATCTCAAGGCAGCTGGGACCATAGTCACCAAGAAAACACTTGGTAACACACTACGCCGTGAAAAACTGAAATCCTGCAGCGCCCGCAAGGTCCCCCTGCCCAAGAAAGCACATATACATGCCCATCTGAAGTTTGCCAATGAACATCTGAATGATTCAGAGGACAACTGGGTGAAAGTGTTGTGGTCAGATGAGACCAAAATGGATCTTTGGCATCAACTCAACTCGCCGTGTTTGGAGGAGGAGGAATGCTGCCTATGACCCCAAGAACACCATCCCCACCGTCAAACATGGAGGTGGAAACATTATGCTTTGGGGGTGTTTTTCTGCTAAGGGGACAGGACAACTTCACCGCATCAAAGGGACGATGGACGGGGCCATATACCGTCAAATCTTGGGTGAGAACCTCCTTCCCTCAGCCAGGGCATTGAAAATGGGTTGTGGATGGGTATTCCAGCATGACAATGACCCAAAACACACGGCCAAGGCAACAAAGGAGTGGCTCAAGAAGAAGCACATTAAGGTCCTGGAGTGGCCTAGCCAGTCTCCAGACCTTAATCCCATAGAAAATCTGTGGAGGGAGCTGAAGGTTCGAGTTGCCAAACGTCAGCCTCGAAACCTTAATGACTTGGAGAAGATCTGTAAAGAGGAGTGGGACAAAATCCCTCCTGAGATGTGTGCAAACCTGGTGGCCAACTACAAGAAACGTCTGACCTCTGTTTGCCAACAAGGGTTTTGCCACCAAGTACTAAGTCATGTTTTGCAGAGGGGTCAAATACTTATTTCCCTCATTAAAATGCAAATCAATTCATAACATTTTTCACATGCGTTTTTCTGGATTTTTTTTGTTGTTATTCTGGTTCTCACTGTTCAAATAAACCTACTTCAAATAAATTATAGACTGATCATTTCTTTGTCAGTGGGCGAACGTACAAAATCAGTAGGGGATCAAATACTTTTTTCCCCTCACTGTATATATGCAGTACATGTAATATGACTCCATAGTATGTACAGTGGGGCAAAAAAGTATTTAGTCAGCCACCAATTGTGCAAGTCCTCCAACTTAAAAAGATGAGAGAGGCCTGTAATTTTCATCATAGGTACACTTCAACTATGACAGACGAAATGAGAAAAAGAAATCCAGAAAATCACATTGTAGGATTTTTAATTTATTTATTTGCAAATTATGGTGGAAAATAAGTATTTGGTCAATAACAAAAGTTTATCTCAATACTTTGTTATATACCCTTTGTTGGCAATGACAGAGGTCAAACGTTTTCTGTAAGTCTTCACAAGGTTTTCACACACTGTTGCTGGTATTTTGGCCCATTCCTCCATGCAGATCTCCTCTAGAGCAGTGATGTTTTGGGGCTGTCGCTGGGCAACACGGACTTTCAACTCCCTCCAAAGATTTTCTATGGGGTTGAGATCTGGAGACTGGCTAGGCCACTCCAGGACCTTGAAATGCTTCTACAAGCCACTCCTTCGTTGCCGGGCGGTGTGTTTGGGATCATTGTCATGCTGAAAGACCCAGCCACATTTCATCTTCAATGCCCTTGCTGATGGAAGGAGGTTTTCACTCAAAATCTCACGATACATGGCCCCATTCATTCTTTCCTTTACACGGATCAGTCGTCCTGGTCCCTTTGCAGAAAAACAGCCCCAAAGCATGATGTTTCCACCCCCATGCTTCATAGTAGGTATGGTGTTCTTTGGATGCAACTCAGCATTCTTTGTCCTCCAAACACGACAAGTTGAGTTTTTACCAAAAAGTTATATTTTGGTTTCATCTGACCATATGACATTCTCCCAATCCAAATGCTCTCTAGCAAACTTCAGACGGGCCTGAACATGTACTGGCTTAAGCAGGGGGACACGTCTGGCACTGCAGGATTTGAGTCCCTGGCGGCGTTAGTGTGTTACTGATGGTAGGCTTTGTTACTTTGGTCCCAGCTCTCTGCAGGTCATTCACTAGGTCCCCCCGTGTGGTTCTGGGATTTTTGCTCACCGTTCTTGGGATCATTTTGACCCCACGGGGGTGAGATCTTGCGTGGAGCCCCAGATCGAGGAAGATTATCAGTGGTCTTGTATGTCTTCCATTTCCTAATAATTGCTCCCACAGTTGATTTCTTCAAACCAAGCTGCTTACCTATTGCAGATTCAGTCTTCCCAACCTGGTGCAGGTCTACAATTTTGTTTCTGGTGTCCTTTGACAGCTCTTTGGTCTTGGCCATAGTGGAGTTTGGAGTGTGACTGTTTGAGGTTGTGGACAGGTGTCTTTATACTGATAACAAGTTCAAACAGGTGCCATTAATACAGGTAACGAGTGGAGGACAGAGGAGCCTCTTAAAGAAGAAGTTACAGGTCTGTGAGAGCCAGAAATCTTGCTTGTTTGTATGTGACCAAATACTTATTTTCCACCATAATTTGCAAATAAATTCATTAAAAATCCTACAATGTGATTTTCTGGATTTTCTTCCCTCATTTTGTCTGTCATAGTTGAAGTGTACCTATGATGAAAATTACAGGCCTCTCTCATCTTTTTAAGTGAGAGAACTTGCACAATTGGTGGCTGACTAAATACTTTTTTGCCCCACTGTATGTCTAGACATGAATGAGTGAAGACCAGTGGCAGTTGGTGCCGTTTAAGATTAGAGGGCGCAACAACAAAATAATATGAGTATGGCCTTGTTTCTATTACAGCATATTGGATGACTCTCATTCATATTCCATTCACCCAGCTCAATGTAACAGCGATAGGTTTAGGCTACTACATGATACTCAAATTTTTACTTATACCCATTATGAGGTTGCTACAACCTAGCCTACGAATGAAAGTTTACAGGGTAGGTGCACAGGTCGAGAGAAATTTGAGTATTCAAGATGACAAAGTGACACATTCAATACCGCCTTGCATACTCTTGCCTGCATCTAGCTGATCTAAGGTGTAATCATTAGTCCAAACAGTTCCAAACAAAAGTTTCTATTGGACAAATTCAGGTATGTTCATCCCCGTTTAGTTCCTTTTACTTCAGTGTAAGAAACGTTTTAACAGAATCGGCAGAATGAATACACCCCTGATAACAGTTCACTTTCATAGCAGCCACATACAAACAGCATGATCTCTTTGCTCATTGTATAATTCCTTCTTGCATCTACGCGCTATTCTGTGACCAGGCAAAAAAACTTTCCAAGACAATTTTTATTTATTTTACTATTTAGCAAACACTCTTATTCAGAGCGACTTACAAGAGCAATTAGTGTTAAGTGCCTTGCTCAAAGGCACATCGGCAGATGTTTCACCTAGTCGGCTCTGGGATTTGAACCAGAGGTTCCTGACGCTACCTCAAACTTCATACCATAACTGCTAGCCGCTACACACACAGTCATTGCCAGTGTATTAGCTAACGTCATAGTCAACATAGCTACTAGAACTAATGCAGTACAGTGTTCAGCAAGCAGTTTAGGAGTTACATCGGTGGGCCCCAGTGGAAATAAATTCATAAAACCAAACGCTGACCTTGACGAGTTCCAGTGTTAGATAGCCATAGCCAGCTAGCTGTTTGAGCAGGCTGAACTAGCTAGCTGCATTTGCATTTGGGTGACCTGACCAAATTCACATAGATAGATCTGTCATTATCATCTAAGAAGCAGTAGATCTGTTATATGTATATGCTTCCCGTTCTTATGTTTAGTTTTTGCATCTTTTACTTTCAGTTTTGTACACCAGCTTCATTATAACACTGCCGTCAATGCAGTTTTTAAAGGCAATGTTACATTCAAGGAAAACAAATGACAGATTTGTACCTTGTCAGCGCTGGGATTTGAACTTGCAACCTTCCAGTTACAAGTCCACCACTCTAACCACTAGGCTACCTTGATTCCCATGCCTAGTGTTTGGACAACTAAACAGTAACCATTAGTTGCTCTTGCATGTGCTCACATCCTGTGCCGGTGCTGTATTGTACTGTGGTGTGAGTTGCATAACAGTGGCAACGGTACATCAGCAGGAGTCAAATGTGAGAAGTGACAGGCCACACACCGGGTATAAACCTATAGAGTAAAACAGATCACAAATAATTTGCATAGTAATCCACTTTACTCTCCCTTCTTCAGATGGCAAACTCCCTCAATCCTGTTACTGTAAGCCTGCTCTTCTTCAGATGGCAAACTCCCTCAATCCTGTTACTGTAACCCTGCTCTTCTTCAGATGGCAAACTCCCTCAAACCTGTTACTGTAAGCCTGCTCTTCTTCAGATGGCAAATTCCCTCAAACCTGTTACTGTAAGCCTGCTCTTCTTCAGATGGCAAACTCCCTCAATCCTGTTACTGTAAGTCTGCTCTTGAACCTGACTCTCAGTCCTCACAAAGCCACTGGCCCGTTAAACTATTACTTCTTCCGTAAATATACATTTCCCTCATGAGAGAGAGACGGGCACCTGTTTGCCAATGCTTGTTGGTGACTGACTATTGTCTTGACTCTGCCACTACACGTGCTTGGCAACGCTACTCCTTTGGCAGTTGAGAGGATAAGACAATTTACTTAACAACAGGGATTCAAGCATACACGTGCGTTGTTGTCAGGATGTCTTCTTCCTTGGTTCCTGTTTCTCTAGCATTTTCCTATCTTGATTGTATTACATAATAGGGAATTAGACATGAGACAAGGGGAGAGGGAAAGAGAAAGATGAAGAGGCAGAGTTCCTCTGTACAGTGTTGTACAATGCAACTTTGTGACATCCAGACTGCTCCTTGTGTGTCAGCTTTCTGCCCTGAGCCTGTTCATGAACCCAGATCTAACAATGTCTCATGGGTTCTGGAGGCATTGTCTCTGTCTTTGTCTTTCTCTATGTAGGAACACCATGTTATCCAGGGTCAGCTACATCACCATCTGGGTTTTCCTACTTTCAGGCTGTCTCTCCGTCAGAGCGTCTGAGTTAAATATCCCAACCGACTCTAACTACTGGAATGTAATTGGAAGTTCTGTGCCATCTTACTCACTAAGTGGTAATGTTATACTAGTAAATGGACTCCAGTCCATTTTCTTCACCACATTTCAATATACTGCATCCCTCCCTTTGCTGATAAAGGGGACTGTGGCTGCAATGAGTGCAGAGGCAATGATAATAAGTACCAGTGAGGATCGAGACCACAAGAGACTAACCCACGTCAACCCCCCAAGTGTGATGAGTGTGTGAGCAGAATACGGACAGACCAGTCACCCAGTGTCACTCCACTGTGACATCAACGGGGGTGTGTGTGTGTTCGTATGTCCCTGCGTACGTGCATGCATTTGTGTGTGCATCTGTGTGTGTTTATGCGTGTGTGTGTGAGGAACAGTGAGCAGGTTCTCAGGGAGATATATTGTCCTGCTGACGTGTGTGCTGATCTGCAAACAGGGACAAGATAAATGCACGTGTCACTCACGCCCACATGGGATCCATTTTTCACTTAAAGTCAGGAGAGGGGAACGGCTGTGTCCCCCAGCGGTCAGCCAGCCAGTGTGTTCAACAGAATGAGGACGGCACAAGCTCTTCACATTAGTGCTTAGCGACAGCCTCGAACACAGATATCTGACCTGCTGCGAGTTTGTTTGTTGTGTTCTGTACACCTTGTATAAGGTCAATTTTATCTGTCTGTCTGTATCTCCCTAAGCCAAGGTGATGTAATGGATGGCAGTCTCTTCTAAATGAAGCAGTGCTGACCTTTGTGTCTTTGTGTGATCTGTCATTGTTGTAGCATTGCATGAACCAGCAACCTGTCCCACGTATATTCAGCCATGCACATCCAGTGCAGACTGGCCACCGGTGACAGGTCGTCTGGGCAATATAAATACGTTGACATTGTACTGTCTGTGTGAAATTTCTATGCTAGGAGTTTCTTTGGGGTTTTTGCCGTCTCAAGCGATAGGTAATACCCCTGTGCTGCGCAGGGGACAGGTGCTCTCCCAGCCAGCACACCTTGGGAAGTACAGTGCCCACTGTCGGGAGAATAATGTCAGAATCAGCGTTTGGGAACTGTGGGCGTGTGTGTTCCGCCGGGGGAAAGCTCCGCTAGCTCAAGTCCACTGTCCTCTCAGAGGAGAGAGGCTTTAAAAAGTACAGTAGATAACAGGCTGCGGACAGTGGCTTATGTTTTTATCTGGGCCAGAGGAGAGGCGTCCCCCCTGGCTATGTGCTGGGACCGACTTTACTCTGCATCTTCTTTCAGTACTGAGGCTGGTGTTGGGTCTGGAGCCTGGCCAACTCCCCCATTTCTCCCCCACTCCTCCCTGCTATCTCCTGCCAGGGCAGCCCTATCACTCTGGGATGAATTACTACACTAGGGGAGACGGAGCAGAAAATGAGGTTCAGAACTCATCGTTAGTGCCCAATGAATTCTTAATTAGGGCAACAAATGGTGCAGCGTTTACGGTGTGGCTGGTCCGGCCCCAAATCACCTGAGATCAGAGGCCGATAACCCACAGTGTTGTATTAGCAGATTATTAGATACTGCGGCAAAGCAGGATGCTGCTGCTTTTTGTCTCAGAGAATGTTCTATTTTGTCATGAGACTGATACCACCTCCATATTTGTATATCTGTGTTTGTGTAACATTGGTATTTAGGTAAATGGACTGAAGGCAATCTTTTTACAGCAAGGTAGAAGGTAGGAATACCTGTGTTTTAGCTATGTAGTGATTTCCATGTAAGTGATAATAGGGACATCAATGGTGGGAATCAGATGATGTACAGTTGAAGTCAGAAGTTTGCATACACCTTAGCCAAATACATTTAAACTCAGTTTTCACAATTCCTGACATTTCATCCTAGTAAAAATTCCCTGTCTTAGGTCAGTTAGGATCACCACTTTATTTTAAGAATGTGAAATGTCAGAATAGTAGTAGAGAGAATGATTTATTTCAGCTTTTATTTCTTTCATCACATTCCCAGTGGGTCAGAAGTTTACATACACACAATTAGTATTTGGTAGCATTGCCTTTAAATTGTTTAACTTGGGTCAAATGTTTTGGGTAGCCTTCCACAAGCTTCCAACAATAAGTTGGGTGAATTTTGGCCCATTCCTCCTGACAGAGCTGGTGTAACTGAGTCAGGTTTATAGGCATCCTTGCTCGCACATGCTTTTTCAGTAGGACTGAGGACTGAGGTAAGGGCTTTGTGATGGCCACTCCAATACCTTGACTTTGTTGTCCTTAAGCCATTTTGCCACAACTTTGGAAGTATGCTTGGGGTCATTGTGACCAAGTTTTAACTTCCTGACTGATGTCTTGAGATGTTGCTTCAATATATCCACATTATTTTCCATTCCTCATGATGCCATCTATTTTGGGAAGTGCACCAGTCCCTCCTGCAGCAAAGCACCCCCACAACATGATGCTGCCACCCCCGTGCTTCACGGTTGGGATGGTGTTCTTTGGCTTGCAAGCCTCCCCCTTTTCCTCCAAACATAACGATGGTCATTATGGCCAAACAGTTCTATTTTTGTTTCATTAGACCAGAGGACATTTCTCCAAAAAGTATAATCTTTGTCCCCATGTGCAGTTGCAAACCGTAGTCTGGCTTTTTTATGGCGGTTTTGGAGTAGTGGCTTCTTCCTTGCTGAGCGGCCTTTAAGGTTATGTCGATATAGGACTTGTTTTACTGTGGATAGAGATACTTTTGTACCAGTTTCCTCCAGCATCTTCACAAGGTCCTTTGCTGTTGTTCTGGGATTGATTTGCACTTTTCGCACCAAAGTACGTTCATCTCTAGGAGACAGAACGCGTCTGACCCACTGGAATTGTGATACAGTGAAATAATCTGTCTGAATACAATTGTTGGAAAAATTACTTGTGTCATGCACAAAATAGATGTCCATCCGACTTGCCCAAACTATAGTTTGTTAACAAGAATTGTGTGGAGTGGTTGAAAAACAAGTTTTAATGACTCCAACCTAAGTGTATGTAAACTTCTGACTTCAACTGTATGTACATTTAATGAGGACACACTGAGGAAGTGAAGGCAATTTAAAATGCCACAGTACTACTCTTTTTTGGGACTTCTACAGAATACTAATTGAACCAGAGAGATGCTTAATCCTTTCTGAGGAAAGAAAATAAATGTAATAAAAATGTAAGCCTTGAGTTAGATGGTTGTTAAAATTATACTAATTATACATAGCAAAAATGTCATTTGAGATACCATCACACTTAGGACATAGTGCTCAGCATACATTAAGCACTAATAACACTGCCATTACTAAATACAGTTAAAGAGCGCAATATCACCCAAAGGGGTTAGCGTTCTTCTCTCGCTATAATGTATGTAAATCTAATTTTATTCGGAGAGAAGACCCTTATCATATATGTCCTCAATGTCTGTAGTTCATGACATTGTTAGGGTTTAATTGGTAATAATAAGGAACTGTAAAGGGTGCACCTGGTGCAGTGTCCCATTCTGACACACTGGTGCATGTGTGTTGTTTTGTTGTCCTGACTTTCCTACATCCCTCCTCTCTCCCCAACCAGCTTCTCATATGACAGGCCAGCCAGTGACAAGCTCCCAGGCCATTCTGGTGGTGGCGGCTCAACACCCTAAAAATACACATTATGTTGGTGTTTCCTTTATTTTGGCAGTTACCTATAGATATTGATACATTTTTTTAATCAAATTAAGTAAACCTGAAGACGGTCTAATTATTCATAAGATGAGGTACATTTAAAATTTGGTAATATGATTGAATGAGTGCTAGAGAGTCTCTGGGTTTGTTGTGCTGGTGTGACTGCAGTATGTGGCTATCTGGGTGTTTGTGTTACAAGGGCTTTCAAGCTCTCTGTCTGCCAGGGTGTTTGTCACATTGTCATTGGGCCGTCAGAAGCACAGCCAGTCATTGATCAATCACAAACTGGCTCATTTCTGTATCGAATCCCCTCAAAGACAGAAGGGCTACCCTGTCTCTTTCACACAAATACATGCAAAATGTCTCTCTTTCCAACTCCCTTGAAACAAAATGAAATGCAAATTTGTGCATGAGAATTGCAACTTTACGGAAGGGAACCGGAATGGAACTGCCATTCTTTGCAGTTAACATTATAGTGCCTGTAGCATCAAGATTAATATATGTACACTACCGGTCAAAAGTTTTAGAACACCTACTCAAGGGTTTTTCTTTAACTTTACTATTTTATACATTGTTGAATAGTAGTGAAGACATCAAAACTATGAAATAACACAGATGGAATCATGTAGTAACCCAAAGATTTTTAAACAAATCAAAATTCAAATAGCCACCCTTTGCCTGGATGACAGCTTTACACACTCTTGGCATTTTCTCAACCAGCTTCATGAGGTAGTCACCTGGAATGCATTTCAATTAACAGGTGTGCCTTGTTTAAAGTACATTTGTGGAATTGATTTCCTTCTTAATGCGTTTGAGCCATTCAGTTGTGTTGTGACAAGGTAGGGGGGTATACAGAAGATAGCTCTATTTGGGAAAAGACCAAGTCCATATTATGGCAAGAATTGCCTCAGAAATTGCAGCCCAAATAAATGCTTCACAGAGTTCAAGTAACAGGCACATCTCAACATCAACTGTTCAGAGGAGACTATGTGAATCAGGCTTTCATGGTCAAATTGCTGCAAAGAAACCACTACTAAAGGACACCAATAAGAAGTTGAGACTTGTTTGGGCCAAGAAACACAATCAATGGACATTAGACCGGTGGAAATTTGTCCTTTGGTCTAATGAGTCCAAATTTGAGATTTTTGGTTCCAACCGCCGTGTCTTTGTGAGACGCGGTGTGGGTGAACGGATGATCTCCGCATGTGTATTTCCCACTGTAGAGCATTGGGGAGAAGATGTTATGGTGTGGGGGTGCTTTGCTGGTGACACTGTCTGTGATTTATTTAGAATTCAAGGCACACGTAACCAGTATGGCTACCACAGCATTCTGCAGCGATATGCCATCCCATCTGGTTTTGGCTTAGTGGGACTATCATTTGTTTTTCAACAGGACAATGACCCAAAACACCTCCAGGCTATGTAAGGGCTATTTTACCAAGAAGAAGAGTGATAGAGTGCTGCCTCAGATGACCTGGGGCCTAATTTATAAAACAGACTTAAAATAAATTTTGATCTTAAGTATGACTTACGCAGAAAACCACGTATAAGTAGTTATTTATAAAACCTTACTTTGATGTGGAAATGATCTTATCTCTACACAAAGTTATGTATGGGTATTGCAGTTTGGGATGCCTATGCGTCCAAGCCTGTGGTGAACTTTGCATTAGCTTTATGAGAACAGAAGGACTTTTTTGCTCATGATGATCCATGGCTTATAAGTCATTGTCTCCCAAGAAATGTTCTGTTAGATTTGTGCTCGGATTTAGCCCCTAATCTGGAAAGGAAGACGCTGTAATCATGCCATACTCGTATCTGTCCAAGTACTGTCCACTCTGGGATTCCTCGCTACTAGGACATTCCAGAAGGAAATGTGTGACAGGTCGGATATATCACAGCCGTCATTCAGCCGCATCCTGCCACAAGTGATTGAGGGGATTCTACATGTATTGTCCGTGAGATACATTAGTTTCCCATTTACTGCCGACGAATAGGCACGCATTTCATTTCACAGGGGTCATAGGTGCAGTTGACTGCACGAATATTGCCTTACGCGCACCTTCTGTAGATGAACATGTATGTGTTAACAGAAAGAATTTCCATTCATTGAATGTTCAGATCATCTGCAATGCCCGTATGCAACTACTCAATGTATGTTTCTAGTGGCCAGGGTCTACGCACGACTCATTCATTCTGCACCACAGCAGAGTAGGCCTGCATCTAGAAGCTGGTGAGAGTGGTGGTGGGTGGCTTCTCGGTGAGTTTTTTTTTTTTCAGTGTATAATTTTCACGTTTTAGGTAAGACCCAAATGCAGACTGTGTTGAAGTAACAATGTTTTTTTACAGCAACAGGGGCAAGCAAACGACAGGTAAAGGCAGGCAGGGGTCGATAATCCAGAGTAGAGGCAAAGGTACAGGACGGCAGGCAGGGTCAGGGGCAGGCAGAGTAGTCAGGCAGGCGGGCTCAGAGTCAAAACAGGCAAGTGTCAAAACCAGGAGGGCAAGAAAAAGGGAGACTGGGAAAAAGCAGGAGCAGAGACAAAACGCTGGTTGACTTGAACAAACAAGACGAGCTGGCAACAGACAAACAGAGAACACAGGTATAAGTACCCAGGGGATAATGGGGAAGATGGGTGACACCTGGAGGGGGGTGGAGACAAGCACAAGGACAGGTGAAACAGATCAGGGCGTGACAATTATAGCCTATTAACCATGCAAAATAATGTAACACAACGGTTTTACCCTATTAGGTGACCGGGGGATATCCACTGAAAACATGGCTTCTCACTCCCTTTGCCGATCCCTGAACAGCAGAAGAAATGTGCTACAATTTGGCGCACGGCAGAACAAGATCAGTTGTGGAGTGCACCATCGGACTGCTGAAGGGCAGGTGGTGTTGCCTTGATGCATCAGGTGGAAAGCTCCTCTACAAGCCAGAGAAGGAAACTTAATTTAATAAAAACACAAAACTTAAATTTTGTTTTAAAATGGGTCAACTTCAAGCAACAAATACCAACATTTTATATTTAGCATTTTATTGAAATTGCACACCCAAAGGTTCTGACAAAATAGCGGAAAACTTGGCCCTAACGGTTACTGAGATGTCCCCTTGAAGCTTGTTCATTTTGTAGCAATGCTAGTGTAAACTAATGGAATAATGTGATTCCTATTGTTTCCACTAGCATTGTAACAAAATGTGAACAGATTAAGGGGATACAGTGAGGGAAAAAAGTATTTGATCCCCTGCTGATTTTGTACGTTTGCCCACTGACAAAGAAATGATCAGTCTATAATTTTAATGGTAGGTTTATTTGAACAGCGAGAGACAGAATAACAACAAAAAAAATCCAGAAAAATTCATGTGAAAAATGTTATAAAATTGATTTGCATTTTAATGAGGGAAATAAGTATTTGACCCCTCTGCAAAACATGACTTAGTACTTGGTGGCAAAACCCTTGTTGGCAATCACAGAGGTCAGACGTTTCTTGTAGTTGGCCACCAGGTTTGCACACATCGCAGGAGGGATTTTGTCCCACTCCTCTTTACAGATCTTCTCCAAGTCATTAAGGTTTCGAGGCTGACGTTTGGTAACTCGAACCTTCAGCTCCCTCCACAGACTTTCTATGGGATTAAGGTCTGGAGACTGGCTAGGCCACTCCAAGACCTTAATGTTCTTCTTCTTGAGCCACTCCTTTGTTGCCTTGGCCGTGTGTTTTGGGTCATTGTCATGCTGGAATACCCATCCACGACCCATTTTCAATGCCCTGGCTGAGGGAAGGAGGTTCTCACCAACGATTTGACGGTACATGGCCGCGTCCATCGTCCCTTTGATGCGGTGAAGTTGTCCTGTCCCCTTAGTAGAAAAACACCCCCAAAGCATAATGTTTCCACCTCCATGTTTGACGGTGGGGATGGTGTTCTTGGGGGCAGCATTCCTCCTCTTCCAAACACGGTGAGTTGAGTTGATGCCAAAGAGCTCCATTTTGGTCTCATCTGATCACAACACTTTCACCCAGTTGTCCTCTGAATCATTCAGATGTTCATTGGCAAACTTCAGACGGGCATGTGTATGTGCTTTCTTGGGCAGGGGGACCTTGCGGGCGCTGCAGGATTTCAGTCCTTCACGGCGTAGTGTGTTACCAATTGTTTTCTTGGTGACTATGGTTCCAGCTGCCTTGAGATCATTGACAAGATCCTCCCGTGTAGTTCTGGGCTGATTCCTCACCGTTCTCATGATCATTGCAACTCCACGAGGTGAGATCTTGCATGGAGCCCTAAGCCGAGGGAGATTGACAGTTCTTTTGTGTTTCTTCCATTTGCGAATAATCGCACCAACTGTTGTCACCTTCTCACCAAGCTGCTTGGCGATGGTTTTGTAGCCCATTCCAGCCTTGTGTAGGTCTACAATCTTGTCCCTGACATCCTTGGAGAGCTCTTTGGTCTTGGCCATGGTAAAGAGTTTGGAATCTGATTGATTGATTGCTTCTGTGGACAGGTGTCTTTTATACAGGTAACAAACTGAGATCTCAGCTCGTTACCTGTATAAAAGACACCTGGGAGCCAGAAATCTTTCTGATTGAGAGGGGTTCAAATACTTATTTCCCTCATTAAAATGCAAATCAGTTCATAACATTTTTCACATGCGTTTTTCTAGATTTTTTTGTTGTTATTCTGTCTCTCACTGTTCAAATAAACCTACCATTAAAATTATAGACTGATAATTTCTTTTCAGTGGGCAAACGTACAAAATCAGCAGGGGATCAAATACTTTTTTCCCCTCACTGTATCTCAGTAACTGTAGTGTCCATTAGTAGTGCAAGTTTGTTTTACAAGAACATTGGGGTGTGCAATTTCAATCCTAAATAGAAAATGTTGGCCTGTTTTAAGAATGAATGGTTTCCCTCCCAAATCAAAGGTGACTTGCATAATACTGGCATGTGGTGTGCTCCACAACATAGCCCTGAGGCATGGTATTGAAATGGATGCAGAGATTAGAATGGACCCCCAAGAGCCTCCTAACCCACCACCCAATGAAGCACCTGCCCTGGCTGATGCAGTGAGAAGGAGGCGCCAGCAGCTCATACAGAGATTGGTGGTAAGAAACAGAATGCCAGACAATATACAAAGCATAGATTTTTATTCATGTGGTGGAAAACGTTCAACAATTATGTAAATGAATCAAAACCCTGCGTATTCTTCCGAGTTCAGTCACAATCTGCCAAGCAATGTGTTCAACTCGTTCTGGGTTTGCAGGACTTAAGCAGTCAACACGCCAACTGTAGACGTGGACGCAGACGTGGATGGACCCTCGACACCTGTGGCCAAACATTTCCCCTCACTCCTGGCACATGCGGGTCTGCGATGCTTGGGAACCGGGGCTTCACGGACTTCATCCAGGCGCACGGACGCAGACGTGGACGGACCCTCAACACCTGTGGCCAAAACTTCCCCCTCACTCCTGGCACCTGCTGATTTGGGAGCCTCACGCACTTTATCCCTGGCTGGAGGGCAAACGGGCTGCAACAACTTCCCCCGTTTCTATGTGAATAAAATAATAAAATAAATCAGTGCATGTCATGTATATTAAGTTACTGACAACCAAGTTTCACATTCTCTTAATTACTTACCGTGATCCAGTGATGCAGTCGTGGGGGTTTCGCGCGCCGACTTCACCATTTCCGATGTTACTGCTAAACGATGTAAAAGTTGGGATTAAACCATATGAAAAACAAAACAAAAAAACTCAATAGAAGAAATGTACCTTTTTTGAAACATTCTCTGTCGCCGTCAGAGCATGTGACAGTGTATGCGCTTTCCCCATTGATTGCCCCGATGCGCTGGTCCATTAGGGAGAGCTCCGGCGTGCCAGGCCCCCCTCCGGTTGCCTTAATGCTGAGGCTATGTAGTTATGTTTTTTTCCCTTGCAGTTTAAGGTCAGCCTATTTATTTTTCATGTCAGCCACAGTTCTGTCTTGCTGCCCCACCTCGTTCACCGCAGCGACGACACACTCACAAGCTACCTGTTTGGCTTTGTTTGTCAACCCACTATTTAGTACACCAAATAATATGTGTTGCCTGTCTTCAATCTCCTCTAGCATCGCCGAGATCTTGTCTCCAAAAAGTTTTATTTTCTCTTTTGGTCCATGGCTATTCCTGACTAAACCCTCATTTGTGCTAGCATTCTATAAGGGGAAATCGCTGATTGTAATGCGCATTCAGGTGCCGTCAATTTTAAGTTAATTTGAGATTTATAGATTACAGGTGTGTAAGTTACAAATGGGCTGCGTAAAGAAGGTTTTTTATGCTCAGTATCTTTTATGAATCGAACGTAAGCACACCGTCAGAATTATCTTACGACTAAGTTCAAGTATAAATCTAAGATTTTTTTTTATAAACAAGGCCCCTTGCCTCCTCAATCCCCCGACCTCAACTGGGATGGTTTGAGATGAGTCGGACCTCCGAGTTAAGGAAAAGCAGCTAACAAGTGCTCAGCATATGTGGGAACTCCTACAAGACTGTTGGAAAAGCATTCCAGGTGAAGCTGGTTGAGAGAATGCCAAGAGTGTGCAAAGCTGTCAAGGCAAAGGATGAATATAAAATATATTTGTATTTGTTTAACACTTTTTTGGTTACTACATGATTCCATATGTGTTATTTCATAGTTTTGATGTCTTCACTATTATTCTAAAATGTATTAAAAAGAAAAGTTCTAAAACTTTTGACCAGTAGTGTATGTCTTTCCTTTGTTTCCGAGTGGAAATTGCATTAAAGTCAGGAAACAGAGGGAGCCCTGCGGACAGAAGGTTAAAAAAAAGTGGACTAAGCAACCACAGTCTTGTACAGCGGAAATTTGCTAGATTAACTGACCTCAAAGGGATGGAGGCAGGTTGAAATGAGAACAGTGGAGAAGGTTGATCTCTTGTCCCAACCTCTACTTGTAATCCATTGTTAGATGGGGTAATTGTTTTCCCTCCCCCTTCTTCAGTATCTAGGTGGTTTGGAGCAGTGGCTATGATTGCATGTATATTGCATTGGCCCTTTTTGTGAGTCATGTGGCTGTTTCCTATCTATTATTGAGCAGGCTGTGCTTTGGCCATGTGGTGGACGATTAATAAATAAAGACGGTCACCTCTACGGTGGAGACGAGCCTTGAGTAAATGACAAAGAGAACTTCATTTGGAGTTGAATTAATGACTTCAACCGTGTTGATATTTCTTTCAACAGCCATGCTAGTAAACTTAAGCTTTTGTTTGTCTTGAAAACTATTGTTGAAATGTTCTTAGATATCAGGCTATATTAGCTAAGATAGCTTCATATGGTACAGTATCTATTCTGAATTGACAGAAATCAACCTGTGTGACTATTAGGGCTGTTGTGGTGAACGTATTACTGCCACACCGGCAGTCATTTGTAATAACCACAGTAAAATGCCACGTGACTGTTGAGTCACGGTAATCTCCTTTTATGCACTCTGGACATGCATTGGGTAGTACCCAACTCGCTAACGATCATTAGGTCGTTAATGGCCTGGTACTCGGCTCTATTGTCCCTTTAACCACTCTGACATCAATGCAAATGCAATGGAAATCACATCAAACACTTATTATGCCTACTGGATGGACTGGTTACCTTATGCTATGTTCCAAACCTTCTATCCATGAGTCTGGGAGAGAACATACAGGTCTAGGCGATGCTGTTGATTGTGCAGGGCGGCTTACAGAGTTCACCTACAATTATAGCGAGTAAGGCTGGGCGATAAATCAATATCAATAATTATTGAGGTAATTACTTCCCTCAATAACGATATAAAAACGTTTAGATTCATTTTCGATAATGTCAATATAGAATAATTAGGTACAGCAGTCCATTTTACCTCTGACGCAGCAGGAACGTGTGTAGAAGTGACAATATGCACGTGGAGAGGTATACGCCCACTAAAAACCACTTAGCACCTGGAGTGATGGAGTAGCCACTATTAACCCTGAAAAATGAGTCATGTAGGCGAAAACAGTGGCAGTGATAGCCATGGAGAAGGAGCAGCTTCCAACGAAGAAATTATTGATGAAAAGGGTTAAACTGTTTCAGTAATTTGGAAGTGGTTTGCTGTTTGGTGCAAATTGTGCTGTAGACTGGTGGCTACGAAGTCTGGTAATACGACAAACATCTGAAGCAAAATCAGTCTTTGGAACATGCAGGAAGTTTGAGTTTGCGCCAAGGTATTGATAAACTCCCCTCAAGCACCAGCCAATCTAGGGATGTTTGCCCGAAGCAGTCAACACTGACAGCGTTTATGCCCTACAAGCAAACATCGAAAAGACAAAGACATCACAAATGCTATTATGCATTGCATTGCTAAGGACATGCTACCAATTAGCACAGTCGAAAAGGAAGGTTTCAAGAGGCTTATCAATTTAATTGACCCCAGGTACGTGCTCCCTGGCCGCAAACATGGAACAATTTGCCTTAAAGTATAATTTTATGTGTAGCTCACATAATAAATTTTTTTTTTAACCTTTATTTAACTAGGCAAGTCAGTTGAGAACAACTTCTTATTTACAATGACGGCCTATCGCGGAACAGTGGGTTAACTGCCTTGTTCAGGGGTAGAACGACAGATTTTTACCTTGTCAGCTCGGGGATTCAATCTAGCAACCTTTCGGTTACTGGCTACCTGCCTAATGGTTTGTTCAGGCATTAGGCATTCTTGAGTCTGAAGCAGATGTGCACCTTTTAAACATTATTTGATTAATATTGTGATAATTATCATTATCGAATGAAAAATGAAAAATATGAAAATGAAAAGTAGATAGATATTGTGATTATTGACTTGCCATATTGCCCAGCCCTAATAGTGAGTTTGTATTTGGTTTTGAATTGCCTAGTAATAGGGCATTTTTATTTATATTTTCATAATTAATAGGCTGACACATTACCTTTGGCTACAGAAACCACCTTGCATTTCCATCTCCTCCCTTCTGTCCTTCATTCCTTTCTAGAGTGTGCAGAGAGAGGGGCTGTCAACAGTTTACTGAAATATGTTTAGTTGTGAAAACATGTTACTATCGATGTTCCTGAACAGATTTCACTTGGTTTCCCAAATGAAGCACTGGGCAGCTGCAGGAACAGGGTTGGAGAGACCATGGCATACAGAGTTTGGGCGGAATATCACCTGTGGCGCAGCGAGAGGCTGCATGCTCCTCAAACAGTGGGTGTGTGTAGTGAAATAACTGGAGTAGCATACCCTCCATGATTGAAAAGCGAACCGTGGCCTCCATTCGCTATTTCAGTGCATATGGATGGTGTCTTTTCTTCCCCTGCCCCTGTTCCTGCCACTGTTCCTGCCCCTTTGAGAATGTGCCATTCTAAATCTAAACACATTTTACATATTAGTAAAGACAAGATTACATTTAGAATGGTCTGATGGGTGAAAATATGATCACTTGATGAGAAAACAGCATGTGCAGCTTGAGGAAAGGAAAAGAGAGCACAATATTCTTCTGTGACTTTCTTAAATCATCAATAGACTGTAGTCACATCATATATGTTTTGATTTCTAAGACATTCTAAGGTTTGTATCATTCACAACTAAAGTTGCACAGTAAGTAAGGGAAAAGTGCCTCCGTTCTGTAAATTACCATGGAAATAATGGACGATACAACTGGACGAGGCGGTGCCGGGTCCCTTTGTCCCTTTTTATAGCCGAGCAATGGCACACATTTCAGCAAATAAATGCCTGTTTCAAATAAACGCTGGATCTAAATGACCTTTTTACAAAGTTACCATGAATGACCATTTATTGTTTACAAAGTTTAATGTGTGATTTGTTAAATTAAATAATTCAGTAATGACTCAAAATGATGGCAGTCATCCGTTTTTATCACCAGTAAGAAACTGCTAGCCATTGGCTATAACAGCTGAGAAATGCTAGCTAACTGACAAGCACAAAAACGATTAACAACTTTGAGAGTACAGAACCCTAGAAATTGGCTGATGGTGAAAGAACTGTAAAATGCACAGTCAAAGAAGAGAATAATTATTGTCAAGGAAAAGTAAAACATTTTAGAGGCATACTAAGGCAAAAAAAGTGTGACACAGTGTGTAAATGATAACAGTGCAGGAAATGAAGAAATTGCAAGAAGCCTCCCAAGCATGCTTTCTGTCCCTAACCAGGCTTCAATCCAACCATTGCATGCAGATGAATTACCTGACACATAAAAAACTCACAACAAGCCTGATGGCAACAGCAAATTTGTGTGTAACATTTCCCAATATCGAGAAAACAAGTGTGGATAATTTTTTGGTCTGTGAAATAGATTATGCGACATTTGCTGTGGAAATGTATTTATGCACAAATGTTGATATAATAACCATCACGTTGAAGTAAACTTGGAATCACGCGAGGTAAGTTGCACCACCACGACATGGAAGGCATTATTTTTATTTTATTTTTTATGTTTAACCTTTATTTAACTAGGCAAGTCAGTTAAGAACAAAGTCTTATTTACAATGACGGCCTACCAAAAGGCAAAAGGCCTCCTGCAGGGGACGGGGGCTGGGATTAAAAATAATAATAGGACAAAACATACAAGAGAGACACCACAACAATATATAAAGAGAGATCTAAGACAACAACATACATCACGACAAGAGAGACACCACAACAATATATAAAGAGAGATCTAAGACAACAACATACATCACGACAAGAGAGACACCACAACAATATATAAAGAGAGATCCAAGACAACAACATACATCACGACAAGAGAGACACCACAACAATATATAAAGAGAGATCCAAGACAACATAGCATGGCAGCAACACAACATGGCAGCGGCACAACATGGTAGCAGCACAAAACATGGCACAAACATTATTGGGCACAGACAACAGCACAAAGGCAAGAAGGTAGAGACAACAATACATCACGTGAAGCAGCCACATCTGTTATGATTGAGTCTTTGAATGAAAAGATGGAGATAAAACTGTCCAGTTTGAGTGTTTTTTTACAGCTCGTTTCAGGTGCTAGCTGCAGCAACCTGAAAAGAGGAGCGACCCAGGGATGTGTGTGCTTTGGGGACCTTTGACAGAATGTGACTGGCAGACCGGGTGTTGTATGTGGAAGGCTGCAGTAGGTATCTCAGATAGGCGGGAGTGAGGCCTAAGAGGGTTTTATAAATAAGCATCAGCCAGTGGGTCTTGCAACAGGTATACAGAGATGACAAGTTTACAGAGGAGTATAGAGTGCAGTGATGTGTCCTGTAAGGAACATTGGTGGCAAATCTGATGGCCGAATGGTAAAGATCTAGCCGCTCGAGAGCACCCTTACCTGCCAATCTGTAAATTACATCTCCGTAATCTAGCATTGGTAGGATGGTCCTCTGAATAAGGGTTAGTTTGGCAGTTGGGGTGAAAGAGGAGTGATTACGATATAGGAAACCTAGTCTAGATTTAACCTTAGCCTGCAGCTTTGATAAGAGCTGAGTGAAGGACAGTGTACCATCTATCCATACTCCCAAGTACTTGTATGATGTGCCTACCTCAACCTCTTAACCATCAGCGGTAATAATCAGGGGCATTTTTCTTACCAAACCACATGATCTTCGTTTTGGAGGTGTTGAGAACAAGGTTAAGGGCAGAGAAAGCTTGTTGGACACTAAGAAAGCTTTGTTGTAGAGCGTATAACACAACATCTACACACATTACCCAATAATGACAAAGCAAAAACTGTTTTTTAGCCTTGATGATGACTAGTCTTCCAGTCTCTGCCGTTGAAAAATATGATTCTGCCACCACCATGCTTCACCGTAGGGATGGTGTCCAATAAATTTAATTTACCACAGGTGGACTCCAATCAAGTTGTAGAAACATCTCAGAGTTGATCAATGGAAACAGGATGCACCTGAGCTCAATTTCGAGTCTCAGAGCAAAGGGTCTGAATACTTCTGTAAATAAGGTATTATCTTTTTTTGCCAACATTTTGAAAAACCTATTTTCGCTTTGTCATCATGGGGTATTGTGTATAGATTGCTAGAATGAGGCTGCAACATAACAAAATGTTGAAAAGTCAAAGGGTCTGAATACTTTCCAAAGGCACTGTATATTGTTGATGTAAATTGAGAAGAGCGTGGGGCCTAGGAGCCTTGGGGTACTAAGGCGGTGGTGGAGTAACTCTGCCAGATCACGGTCGGACCAGGGGTTGAACCTGTTTATAGTTCTAATTTTCTTTATGGGGGGGTTTGTTAACAATACCACTGAAAATATCAAGTGTCTTCGACAGAGGGGATTAAGCTGATTCTATACCAATTTACAGAGGCCAAGTCATGAAGGAAAGGCTTGCTCATTAAAGTTTTTAGTAAGCGTCTACGACAAATAAGGACAGGTCGTTTCACTGAGCAGCTATTATGAACACAGGCTATAAAACAATGATCACTAAGGTCATTATAGAAAACACCAGACAGATACCTATCAGGATTATTTATGAGGATAACATCAAGGAGAGTAGCCCTTTCTGGGTTTTTGGAGTCATACCTTGTGGGATTTGTAATAATCTGAGAAAGATTCAGGGAGTCCCATTGCTTTAAAACTTGGTCAGGTGGTTTAAGCATATCCCAGTTTAGGTAACCAAGCAGGGCAAATTCAAACTTAGTGTAAGGGGCCAGGAGAGAGCTTAGGGCAGGTAGGGTACAGGCCGGTGCTGATGGAGGACGATAACACCTAGCAACACTCAACAAAAAGCTATTTAGAGTTTTAATGCTTAAAACCAGAAAATTGAATTGTTCGAGGATAAACTTGGTGAAGACAACCAGGCACTGAAGGTGTTCCTTGCTAAAGATTGCCACTCCACCACCTTTGGAAGATCTGTCTTGCCGAAAAAGGTTATAAAAAAAAAGGTTAACATATCAGAGCACAAGCCAAAATTGGGGGCTAGCAACAGTAGATAGGCCAGGGTGTACATGCACATTTACAGATATCATCAGCAGTAATACAATCAAGGCACGGCATAGGATATTTTAATGTGCATCAGATGGCAACAAGATCATATTGTACAGCAATTTCATCAGGCAAGGTAAATACAAAGCCGGCGATAGGTGGTTAGAATAGGATGGGAGGCCAAGAGTCTGTGTAACCAATAGAGAGTCCAGAGTGTGGGAACAAACATACTCTGTCCCACGGTTGGGTAAACAAGCAAGTTCATATACATATTATCTTCTTCTTCATTGGTTGATTTCTCCCAACTCAAAGGAATCCCCACCCAGTTGACTACATTAAAATAGTGGATGCCCTCAATGGCAATGTTCCTGTTAAAACTGGTTATATCCATGATTAATTCTCTATCTATCTCTATGTTTGTATCACCAGGGCAAGTTAGCTATTTTTAGCACAAGGCCAACCATAAAGCAACCTCGGGTTGAATCAAAGCCCTGCATGTGAATTAAGCTGTTTCCAGAGAACGCAGTGGTTGGTCTCTTGTCTCGCACACACAGGCAGCCATCTGCAGTCTGAAAGGACCTCATTGACAGAGGAGAGGAGAGCACTTCAGAAGATGGGCTTAAGTTAAACCTACGTGTACCATACCCTGTCGTCTCACAGCCTGGCACCCAATAAAGACAGAGTATACGCACAATGATTACCAGAGTGTATTATTGCTCACAAAATTCCACCATCTTACCAGGGCTCTTTAACTAGCTAAATGTGAGCGGTTTCCTCCTACAGTACAGTAGGTTATGTAGAGTATGAGTCAACTCCCTCCTTTGTAGCAGCAGCTAAACATGTTCCCTGCCACTGGCCACACATCACATGCACGACTGTGTACACACACACACACACACACACACACACACACACACACACACACACACACACACACACACACACACACACACACACACACACACACACACACACACACACACACACACACACACACACACACACACACGCACACAGCCTCCCTGGCAACGTGAAGTGAGCTGTGAGTGTGTCCACCCTGCTCGCTTGCTCTCTCAACCGACCAGCTCTTTCATTGTGTCAAGAGCCACTCGCTGGTGATTCAAGCTGCCCATTGATGATGTAAGTGGGCATATGGACAGGTGCCACCGTCTAGCTATAGTCGTCAAATGTCTCAGACATGACTCATTTCAAAGAAAGGGTCACATTCATTTAAATTCCAGTCAGTCAATTAGGCTATCGAAATCGAATTGGGCATGGAATTACAGTAAAGAAATGCATGAGGCCAGTTAGTCATTTTGGAATGGGCATCTTCAGTTGATCTTGCAAACTTGTGTGTGTGACTATGGTGTGTGTCTTCCACAGGGTTATTCAGGCAGGCTGCATGGTCTCTCCCCAGGGCTGCATGGTCTCTCCCCAGGGCTGCATGGTCTCTCCCCAGGGCTGCATGGTCTCTCCCCAGGGCTGCATGGTCTCTCCCCAGGGCTGCATGGTCTCTCCCCAGAGCCTAAAATAGCAGCAAAGCCCTGGTGTGGGTTAATCCCCCCCAGGATGACTGACTGCTGCTCCATGACCAAAGTGACAGCAGTTACCTCTCACTAGAACTCACACACACACACACACACACACACACACACATGCAGACACACATACAGGCATACACACATGGACAAACACGCACACACGTACACACAGGTAGGGCTGTGGCGGTCATGACATTTTGTCAGATGGTTATTGTCATGCAAAAGACTGTTAATGAACATAAACATGTTCAGCATCTCCAGGCTCTAGTCAAACAAGCAGCATACAAGCCTCTAATGCATGCTTTTGGAACATTTAAAAAAGCATAATAAATCAATTGAATATGCACCATCATAATAAATTCATTATTTATTTTAGACAGATCTAAAGAAACATTATGATATGAAGAAAATGTATTTCAGATTAATATGAGTCGGCCTACTATATTTGGCTATGCGCCATGCCATAGGCTGTAGGCTTCTTCATTTAGCAGACAAGATTTGCTTATAAATCCGGTGCCATTATTTTATATTATAGGATTTTATAGTAAGAAGAATATAATTGAACTGAATAAAATCAAATGGATATTTTTCCCATTCTGGAGCGAGTGTGCGCATAAGAAGTGACTTTGTTGAGCGTAAAAGTTATCATTTGAAACAGGTCCGATAAACTAGATTTAGTTATTTGGCAACTTTCGTTGTAAATGATACAAACCTTAGAAATTAAATGATTATATATATGGGCTGCATGATGCTTGCGCTCTGTTCCATGCCTCAGGCTACACACACTGTTCTCTCATCAAGTGATTATATTTTCGCAGAATTTTTCATATTATATCTTCAGTTTAATCTTGTCTTTACTAACATGTAAAATTCGTTTTGATTTAGAATGTCCCATTATCAGATGGGCAAGAACAGGGACAAGACAACAAAGACATGTCATCCATACGTATGCACTGGAATAGCGAATAGAGGCCACTTTCCCAACAGTACGTTATTCACTCATGTTGGGTAGGCTACGCCGGTCATTTCGCTGCGCTACAGGTGATACTCTGCCCAAACTCTGTATGCCATGGCCTCTCCAACCCTGTTCCTGCAGCTACCCAGTGCTTGATTTGGGAAACCAAGTGAAATCGGTTCGGGAACATCGATAGTAACATATTTCATTAAACTGTTGACAGCGCCTCTCTCTCTGCGCGCTGGAGAAAAAAATTAAGGAGAGAGGAGAGGAGATGGAAACTCACAGTGGTGAGATATTCTGTAGCTAAATGCAATGTGTCAGTCTATTAATTATGAAAATGAATCTATTACTAGGTCATTCAAAATCTAAAACAAATTCACTATAATCATATGCTAAATCTGAATTTGTTTAATTTAATTATGTACCAAAGATATGTTAAATCAGTATTTTTGTATGTTTTTCAGGAAAGTATTCAGACCCCTTGACTTTCCCACATGTTGTTGCATTACAGCCTTATTCTAAAATTGATTACATTTTTCCTCATCAATCTACCCATAACAGCCCATAACGACAAAGCGAAAACATGTTTTTAGAAATAGTTTTAAATAATTTATACAAAATAAGAAAAATAAATACCTTATTTGCATAAGTATTCAGCCCCTTTACTATGAGACTCGAAATGTTGCACAGGTGCATCCTGTTTCCATTGGTCATCCTTGAGATGTTTCTACAACTTGATTGGAGTCCACCTGTGGTAAATTCAATTGATTGGGCATGATTTGGAATGAAACACACCTGTCTACTTAAGGTACCACAGTTGACAGTGCATGTCAGAGCAAAAACCAAGTCATGAGGTTGAAGGAATTGTCCGTAGAGTTCCGAGACAGAATTGTGTCAAGGCACAGAGGGTACCAAAACATTTCTGCAGCATTGAAGGTCCCCAAGAACACAGTGGCCTCCATTATTCTTAAATGGAAGAAGTTTGGAACCACCAAGACTCTTCCTAGAGCTGGCCGCCGGGCAAAACTGAGCAATCGGGGGAGAAGGTCCTTGGTCAGGGAGGTGATAGATAGTCACTCTGTGGAGATGGGAGAACCTTCCAGAAGGACAACCATCTCTGCAGCACTCCACCAATCAGGCCTTTATGGTAAAGTAGCCAGATGGAAGCCACTCCTCAATAAAATGCACATGACAGCCTGCTTGGAGCTCCCTCCCAGCTTGGAGCTCCCTCCCAGCTCTAGCTCTAGTTGGGCAGAAATTTGACAAACTGACTTGTTGGAAATGTGGCATCCTATGACGGTGCCACATTGACAGTTACTGAGCTCTTAAGTAAGGCCATTCCACTGGATAAGCTCTAATATGCATATGGTTTTCAAATTAATCATCACCTTAGAAAGTGCTGTCCATTTCGTTGTTAGGCTTTGAAATAACATCCACAACGATCATGTTTTCCACTCAGTTTCAACCTAATGTTGAACTTCTTTCTTTAAATTGATGAATCACAGTGAGGTGAGTTTTAAAAGCACGTACCGTTTTGATGATAAGTGTCTGATGTGATTTTCGATTGCATTTGTATTGATATCAGAGTGGTTAGAGGTACAATAGCTCCCTGAGTACCAGGCCATTAGAACCTGATGATCGTTAGCAAGTTGGGTAGGCTACTACTAATGCATGTCCAGAGTGCATAAGAAGAGGTTACCGTGACTCAAAGGTCATGTAGAATTTTACTGCGGTCATGACTCATGACTGCTGGCGTGGCGGTAATATGGTCACCGCAACCGCCCTACACACACGTTATCTGTTTCAGCTTATTTTAAATGCATGCACACATTGACAATCTCACTTTCATTCACACGCATGTATTCCTTTTCCCCCCTATTACTGCTCTCAGAAACAAGGTGGATCCTAGTTCTGTAATAAACATCTCAGTATGACACCCCGCCTTTGTCTTATTTGCAACTTCATCCATGATTGTGATCAATGTCTATCCCATCACCCAGACAACACACCATCACCCCCCCTCCTCCTCTCCCTCCCTCCCTCATTCCTCTCCCTCCCCCACTTGTACAGCACCTCAACCTTTCTCACTGGTTGTGTGCTGACCTTGCAAAAAAAGCATGACATTCTTTCTGTTTTAATTATTAATGTGTGGTGGGCGGGTTCCCTCCCTTTGCTCTGCAGTGGGCTGCTGGCTCCAGTATGTAGAGTCAGGAAAACAGCATCTCTGGGTGAAGGGATGGAATGGTGCATGGTGTCATTTTAATGAAGGGGCTATGGAAAGTTCTAGGATCTAGATAGAAGGTTCCGGAGCAGAGGTCACATCCAAGATTCTAATTGGATGGGATGGAGGGGGATTTCTCAGTGATGTCTCTATAAGAGGATGAAGCTCATGGGTAACATCTGATGAAAACAGTGTATAAACACATTGACTACCAGAGTGTATAATTTCTCACAAAATTACATAATCTCAACAGGGCTCTCTAACTAGCAAAATGTGAGCTGATTCCTCCTACAGGACAGTAGGTTATGTAGAGTATGAGTCAACTGCCTCTGTGGCAGCAGCTATACATGTTCCCTGCCACATCTCAGAAAAGCGTGAATTTAAACTCCTTAGACATTTTGCCATTAGGCTTACAAATGCAGGATTTAACTTGAGGAGAGAGCCTTTAAAGTCAGTTTGGGGCGGATAGATAGCGATTAGGCTTCTTTCTGCTGCATGGCAGGCGATACGAGGCGGTGGAAGAAAATGCTGACAGTCCAGCCGAATCGAAGTGTCACGCCTCTGATTACAAAGTCTGTAAGTTCATTATCCCGCATACCATCAGGAACCATGCTGAGGGCCCTGAAGCTCTCTCTCCTTCTCTCTCACCAGCTTCCCTTTCTTCCCTCTCTCTCTATCAGTGTGCAGACTGGGGAGAGTACGGCCATCTTTAGACACTCCAATCCCTTTAATATGCTGGGTTTAGTGCAGGCAGGCTAACAGGCAGGCAGGCACTGACTGCTAAAGCTACACTACAGCTGTATAGGAAGGGAAAGATATGGCTGTATGTGGAGAATCACGAGATCTGCCGACTTTCTGTGGCCTACACGTTTAGACACACATATAAGCCCATACACATATTAACCATCCAACGCACAAGTAGCCTACACGTATGTACACAAACTAGCATGTGTGCACCACGCACTCACACACAGGGTGGCTATCCGCAGCCCATGGTCCAGACTGAACATCTTGCACCAAATAATAATGAGCTCATCAGCGCTAAGCAGTGCTGACTGGGAGATGTTCAGGTCTCCTCCTGCTCTCCAGTTCACCCACAGAGTAAAACTAATCACATTAGTCAGTTACTGAGGCCTAGGCACTCCCTTTCTATCTATCTATCTATCTATCTATCTATCTATCTATCGATCGATCTAGCTATCGATCTAAACAAGAAAATAATCATCCAGATGCGGCGCTCCTAGTGGCTGGGGAGTTTAATGCAGAGAAACTTAACTACTTAGGGAGCAGTGGGGCGCTAGCAAGGCGCCAAATTCAAAATCCAAAAGTTGAATTATTAAACATTCATCAATATACAAGTGTTGCATAGTCATCAAAAGCTCTGCTTCTTGGCAATTTTACAGCGTTGTCAGATTTCAAAAAGGCTTTACTGTGAAAGCACAACATTTGATTGTTTGAGGGTAGCACTTCCAATATTTCTGCATTAGCATAAATTCATAAACCATCGCGGTTCACACAAAACACATTTCACAGCGAAAACAAATCCCTTACCTTTTGAAGAACTTCCGCTGAGGGCTTCCCAAGTGTCCAACAAAGACATCCAATGGTTCTTCTGTTAGAAAAAGTAATTTATTATATCCATAAATCACTGTTTGGTTGGTGTGTTATGTTCAGAAAATCCAACGTCGAATCGCCCATTGAAACGTGAAGAGAACGCATTCAAATATACCTATAAACTTTTCCTAAACAAATCAAATACCAGTTAAAATGCATCCTTAGCTATCCTTTTATGAATATTAGCGATAATATTTCACTCGGATGGTCACCTATACCTTATATAAGTAAAATAAGGTGGGGCGCGCCAGCCAGACTCGTTCTGTTATACTCACAGACATTATGTTAACACTTTTAGAAACTTCAGGGTGTTTCCTATCCAATAGTACTAATTATGTGCATATCCTATTTTCTGAGCCTGAATGGTAGGCATTTTTCTTTGGGCACGCCAGACTCTCCAAAACCGTCACCTCACCTGCCGCTCCCTAAGCAGTTAAATCCATTTTGCCTTATTTCTACCAGCATGTTACATGTGCAACCAGAGGGAAAGAACTCTAGACCACCTTTACTCCACACACAGAGACGCGTACATAGCTCTCCTCTCGCCCTCCATTTGGCAAATCTGACCATAATTATATCCTCCTGATTCCTGCTTACAAGCAAAAACTAAAGCAGGAAGTACCAGTGACTTGCTCAATATGGAAGTGGTCAGATGACGCAGATGCTAAGCTTCAGGACTGTTTTGCTAGAACAGACTGGAATATGTTCTGGGATTCTTCCGATGGCATTGAGGAGTCCACCACATCAGTCACTGGCTTCATCAATAAGTGTATCGATGGCTTCGTCCCCACAGTGACCGTACGTACATACCCCAATCAGAAGCCATGGATTACAGGCAACATCAACACTGAGCTAAAGGGTAGAGCTGCAGCTTTCAAGTAGCGGAACTCTCCCGGACACTTATAATAAATCCTGCTATGCCCTCCGACAGATCATCAAACAGGCAAAGCGTCAATACAGGACTAAAATGTAATCCTACTATACCGGCTCTGACGCTTCTCGGATGTGTCAGGGCTTGCAAACTATTACGAACTACAACGGGAAGCACAGCTGCGATGCAGTGCCTTAGTGTCTTCACTGACATTTTCAACCTCTCCCTGACTGAGTCTGTAATACCAACGTTTCAAGCAGACCACCATAGTCCCTGTACCCAAGAACACCAAGGTAACCTGCCTAAATGACTACCGACCCGTAGTACACGTCTGTAGCCATGAAGTGCTTTGAAAGGCTGGTCATGGCTCACATCAACAAAATAAATAATGGATTTATTGTGAAGGTGTAGGCTATATTACATGGATTTATTCGACTTTTTAAAATGTATGTAACCCTCTCACCAGGCTCGAATTTAACTCTCACGATATTAACTTACGTAGAGTATCTCAACAGCATGGGATGCTAGGTGAGAAGGACATCTCCAATAAGAATTCCTATTGTAAACTATCTAGGGTTATGACAATAGGGTATTAACTTCAGATGAAATGATTATAGGTTTCTGTTATTGTTTCAGGATAATCTATCCCATGCATTAAATTAGATTGAAACATTAAATGACTCCACCAAGACAACATACATAAGGTTAAAATGTGTATTATTACATTTTCATAGCACAATATCAAAATAAATAAAAATAATAAACCCCAATGAGTCGTGCACAACCCATGTCAAAAGTATTTAAAGATTGCTTAATAACCTGTTGGCGCGCGTTGGAGCTCAAAAAAGAATGTCGACACACATAAAGTCCAGAATCACCTCACTTTGTGGTTACTCACTAATGTAGATATTGCTTCAGCGAAGTATGACAGTTCCGTGCAGGTTTTCCTCACATGGTCCACAGCAACCGACACCCCATGGGAACATGAACTCGCCAAGCCCTCCCAAGCAGTTCTCTCCTGGTGTCACGATGCCAGGCCAACCTCAATGTCGAACACCTCCACAATGAGACGGTAGCTTCAGGCTTCACCAAGTCCCCTCTCAACAAAAATTACAACTCTCCTATAAAGTAAAATCGGTATTTCCCTTCATATCTTAATAGGTATGTATCTTGTTCTATACTTTTTGTCGTCTTCTTTTATAATTCCTCTTCACCAACGGTCATAATCTCAAAATCCGTCCTTTCTCAACGTCTCTCTTTCTCTCTTTTTTCCCCCCAGGCCTCCCGTTAACCAGGTCAACTCTCCCATTGGCCACAACTTAACAAGCGACCTTATTGGTCAAAACTTTAATTTAAAACTAAACCAACTTATTACATTAAATAAATATTTCTTTAAAATAAATGCATTAACAATATTACAATTAAGGATCAATTTAATCACCTGTTAAAATCTAATACCAATTAATTATAACAAATAACTCAATACTTGGTTCTAACAAGGGTATTACATGTAGATGTTCCAAAGATCTGCATCAGTAGAAGGAGATGCTAAATGTGTTTATGTTAATTAAGGGTCAATTACTGTGAGACCGACAGTTATTTGATTGACAATCACCATCTGATGAAATTTCGTGACCGCCACAGCCCTAGTTGGGAGTGAACAGCCAATGATCAAAGTGCACTGTCTTCCTCAAATTGGGTAAACCAAAGACTAAGGTAATATCCAGGAGACAAGACCTGGCTGTATACCATGACATTGGTCCAGGACAAGAGAGTACGGTACAGTATAGTGGAGTACAGTACAGTAGAGCACAGTAAAGTACAGGACAGTAGAGTAGGGTACAGTACAGTATAGTAGAGCACAGTACAGCAGAGCACAGTATAGTACTGTAGAGTAAAGCATAGTACAGTTGAGTATAGTGCAGTATAGACCATTATAGACATCTATGTTTTGGCCAAATAGATGTCAATGTTTGGAATCTTGGAAGGTAGGAGCCCCACTGCTGGCTATGCATATTAATTCACTACACTTTCTCCTGAAGTGTGCACCTGTCCACTGCCCACATAATGGTCTTCTGTAACTCTGTTCGTAGAGCATGTTACATGCAACTTTAAAATGGAGATGGACAACGTCATAATGGCACAGATACAAAGATGTATATCGCTATGGTGTCAATTGTTTCGGTTTGGAGAATTTGGACTTATTTTGGGCAAACCAAAGGTAATATCCAGTAGCCAAAACCATCTTTGCAGCACTCCACCAATCAAGCCTTTATGGTAGAGTAGCCAGACGGAAGCCACTCCTCGGTAAAAGGCACATGACAGCCCGCTTGGAGTTTGCCAAAAGACGCACAAAGGACTCTCAGACCATGAGAAACAAGATTCTCTGGTCTGATGAAGCCAAGATTGAACTCTTTGTCCTGAATGCCAAGCGTCACATCTGGAGGAAACCTGGCACCATCCCTGTGGTGAAGCATGGTGGTGGCAGCATCATACTGTGGGGATGTTTTTCAGTGGCATGGACTAGGAGACTAGTCAGGATCGAGGAAAAGATGAATGGAGCAAGGTACAGAGAGATCCTTGATTAAAACCTGCTCCAGAGCGCTCAGGACCTCAGACTGGGGTGAAGGTTCACCTTCCAACAGGACAATGACCCTAAGCACACAGCCAAGACAACGCAGGAGTGGCTTTGGGACACGTCTGTCCTTGAGTTGCCCAACCAGAGCCCGAACTTGAACCCAATCGAACATCTCTGGAGAGAGCTGAAAATAGCTGTGACACTCCCCATCCAACCTGACAGATCTTGAGAGGATGTGCAGAAAAGAATGGGAGAAACTCCCCAAATGCAGGTGTGCCAAGTTTGTAGCGTCATACCGAAGAAGACTCGAGGCTGTAATCACTGCCAAAGGTGGTTCAACAAAGTACTAGGTAAAGGGTCTGAATACTTATGTAAATGTGATATTTCCGATTGTTCTATTTTTATACATTTTCAAAAATGTCTAAAAACCTGTTTTTACTTTGTCATTATGGGGTATTGTGTGTCGATTGATGAGGGGAAAAAAACAATTGAATACATTTTAGAATAAGGCTGTACGTTACAATGTGGAAAAAGTCAAGGGGTCTGAATACTTTCTGAATACACTGTATATAAAACACAGGAACTGCACAAAGAAATTATACAAATCTGGGTTTGGGACAGCCACCTCTCAATAGAAATAGGTGTATAAACAATGACTTGTACTATATTATTGCCTTGGATTGAATTAGAAGATATTATGTTGAAAATAAATGTCCTAAGTTTGGAGACTTAATTGTTTAGTTTTTTTGCATGTACACGCGCACACACACACACACATTGAATTCCCACACACACTTTTCCCCTTCCCACACTCCCCAATTACTAAGACAGTTATGTTCAATCTCTTTATTATCGCCAACATTGTCGTCCTAATTAATAAAACTGTCATCGCTCATAAACGCAGATGATTTCTGTAGCCTGTGTGTGCGCCGGGGTTGAGGTGCTAGGAGTATTATGTGCGTCAGCAATAGTCAGGCTAAAACAAAGTGCCATCCATCAGTGCTGCTCAGCCAGGCTTCAATAGTCATAATAATAGGGTTAGAATAAATGGGACATGATTTTAGAGCAGGGCAAAATGAGGGAACGCCAGCCTAAACAGAGCCATGAACAATCCAATAACCAGGCATCTGCAAGCTGCAGCACAGAGCAGACACACTGAATGTTGTCCGGTGCACGGCCTCGCCATAATCAAGATGGATATTATACACACAGGGGAGGAGAGGAGAGGAGATGGCTAGGGAGTCTGAAGGCAAACGCATAGTGAAGGACTCAGAAGATTTGTAAGAGTTAGGCAGTTAGGCCATAGGGGCATAGAGATGGTTGACATCTCACTGCAGTGAGGAGCATGTACTGTATATAGAGATACAGTAGATGAGCCCCCTCCACCTGCATCCTAAATGGCATGATTTATCAATAAATGGAGAAAACAATTGTTCACTTAAATATCAATAGCAGAATAATGCTGTCTGTCAAATGTGACCGACCGCCTCGATTCGGTCTTATGTAGCAAAATTTGAAATTGTGTATAAAAGTAGACACATGGTATGTCATACACTGTTGAGGAACAATGAGAAAGTAATTCTGCTTTGAAAGTTGATTAATTTAACTTGTAACTCCACTTTTGAGAAAATGGCTCATGAATATTTTGGTACACCTACTGGAGAGCTTTTCTTTGTCTACACCCATTCAACATTGTCCACAACCTCTTAAGCTTTAGCTGGTCATGTAATAATCAGGCCGAAGTGGAGTCTTTTGTTTAGACATGTAGCTAGCTATCTAGGTAAGTGCCTAGCTAAAAAGCGCACCGGTATAACCCCAACTCATACTACTACCAATACAAACATTGTCATAGCTGTAGAATGAATCTGCAGGTAGCTAAAGCTAACAAACTAGGTTCAATGTTAACTAGATAACATTAGGCTATAACTAGCAATGCAAATGGATTTCTGATTCAAATTATATTACTACACAGATCATACACGTAACGTTAGCTAGTGAGCCAGCAAGCTAACGTTTGCAAGCTAACTAACAGTATGCTTTAACTTGCAATAAAAATGACTTTCTGACCACATTTGAAACTTATATCTGGAAAATGTAGCTAGATTCTTATCCGTATACATGGATGAATGCTTCACGGCAGACTGTAACCATTTAACTCTGTTTTGTTTGTACCTACATCTTGTTTGGCCAGCGTTGTGTCAAGTCACTCCAGGTCACACTGACCGTGGCATGTGGAGAAAGTAGCCCGTCACTTTTTCCTACTGATCTGTCGATAGTGCCTGTTAAATTCAGGGCATCAATGTTATTGAGAAAAGTAGCAAAACTTTTGTAGTTCTTGATGGCCAACATTATATCTTTCAAAAACCCCGCGGTAGAAAGGAATATCAACACATACCGAACAGCTCATGTCATAGACAGAAGCGTGTTACATGGCAGACCAATCCAAACTCATCTCCCGGCATGTCCAGCCCATACATTATCTCAGCCAATCACATCTAGTGGGAAAGTTCCTGTGTTTTTTCATGGCTCAACGAGCTAGGCTCGTAATTTAATAATTTGATTTGTATTTAAGGATAGAATACAAGTTTGTTATTAAGGCACATGAAAGTTCACATGTTCCAGAAGGCATTTCTGCCAAAAAAACGCATTTTGATAAAAAATTTATGTTTACGTTCAAATGCTGCTACTGTGAAGTAGTGACACGCGACATACGCCTAGTTTCCTGAAACGAGTCACCAATGCATACATTAGCTGGTAGATCAAGAGGGAAGAGTAAAGTCTGTGTTAGACATGAAATAGGATATGCTATCTCTGCTTTCCAAGCCTTCACAGAGGATGATGAAACAATTAAATGTGATCCCTGTCAACGTTAGGTATACACATTAGGTTAAGCTTGGGTATAGCTGCGGTGTCTGTCTAGCCATTCCACTCAAGTAGAACAACATTAAGAGGAGGCACCTTGGGTAGGACTATGGTGTTCTCTGCACATACAATAGGGTGAGTACATTCTGGCCTTCCTGTGTGTGTGTGTGTGTGTGTGTGAGTTGTGAACTGTGTTTACAGAGACACAAGCCCAGGGGCATAGCAGGCACAAGGCATGGGAGAGGAAAATAGAGGAGGAGAGTGAGATGTAGAGAGATAGAGAGTGAGATTTTACAGCTCAGGATTGAGACAGAGGGGTGTCTACCTCTCCTCCTTTCCCCCACTGTCCTCATCACTCCCTCCCCCCTCTGTCTCTCTCTGCCCCCTGCCTGGCTGACTGGCAAGGAAGCAGCCGTTCACAGTGCGGGTCTCAGCATGTGCGTAGACATACACACTGCAGTGTCCTCGCTAGCAATACCCCCACCATTTCCAGAAGAGTGGTTTGTGAGAGACCAGAGAAACACCAGGGGACCACTATTCCTCAAGACAATATAAGCAGAATCCATCTTCCTCCATTGGTTTTCAATTGGCACAGAGTTTAGCACTGCTCTGTTATTTAACATGATCTTTTTTTAATTGATTTATCAATTTACAATACGACAAACCATGACATATGCCTTTGGTACAGCACATCCATGTGTAGCATTGCCTAATGCTGGAGTTTGGGAGAGGGACAGCAATAATCCCATTGTGAAACAATATGCTAGTATTCCTTTTGTTTCCAGTGGAGTTAAGCTCTGCCACAACCGAAAATTTGGGTTCAATCCAACATTGTTTTGCTGCTCTCTTTTACATACAGCATCTGTGGCTAGTCCATCTATTGTGTTGGTTTGTATTGAGAATGATAATCTGCCCCAGTTTAGGAGACTAGTGTCATGGCAAACCAATGTGCTACATGAAAAGCTAACTGTCTCACTAAGATGATTATCGCAGATGTTTGGGCTCCTGAGTGGTGCAGCGGTCTAAGGCACTGCATCTCAGTGCTAGAGGCGTCACTACAGACCCTAGTCTGATTCCAGGCTGTATCACAACCCGCCATGATTGGGAGTCCCATGGGGCAGCGCCCCATTGGCCCAGCATTGTCCGGGTTAGGGTTTGGCCGGGGCAGGCCGTCATTGTAAATAAGAATCTGTTCTTAACTGACTTGCCCAGTTAAATAAAAAATAAATAAATAGATACAGTAGGCCTACCAACAATTTCAGCTCCTTAATTGTGAGGGAATAGGCAGGGAAATCCAGAATCCTCCAACCTGTATTTCTGGAAAACCAGGCAATCTCACGCTACAGAAACAGGAAATAAGGTCCTGCTCCTATAATCCGTTTCTCACATACACAAGTCAAAGCTTGTGCAAGGCTACTTATAACAAATTGCAACCGGCAGTCTGCATATGTTAGCATTTTATCTTGGTTTAATCTGTACACTCCCAGTTCTACAGTAAGGGAAGAAGCCGTCAAGCATGGAGAGGGGTCTACATTGTACTGTAAATCATTTTGCTGCAATATGATTTGTTACCATGACATCTTCCTGTCTTTGAGGATGCTGTAGCTCCCTATTTCTTTTGTCATAATTTTTTATTCAGGAGCACATAAAGAACATGTACCATACATACACAACATATATTCGCGGTTTTTACCAAGGAGCGTAATTATATTATCATGTTTTGGCTGTATAGAGCAAATATTTCAAGAGTCTGAATAAGAATACAATTTGGATAAAGCCACAGAAAAAAAGAAGAAAAAAAAAGAAGAAAAAATGTACAGAATAAGACCAGTGCGATATGTCAGGAACTCTGAGCAGACACATTCATATCTATGCTGTCTATGTTGCAAGATTGATGTAATTCTTTCCATGTCAGCAAGTTCCCCGCATAGACCTAACCACATATCTTTTGAAGGTGCATGTTCATTTTTCCAGAATTTTGTTACACATTTCCTTGATGCTGCTAAAAGATAATCTATCAATTTAAGTGGAGAGGATTGGAGTGTATCCACAGGAACAATACCTATTTGTCCACACTGCCTCCAACACTTAGGTAGCTCCCTATTTTTAACATTGAGAGGGATAACTGAAGCATTCAGTGCCACTTCATGATTATTGGTGGTTGTAGGGGGAGAGGATTAGTGCTAGCTGCCTGTTCTGAGATCTGTGGTTAGACTAGGCTCTACTTGTGGGTTGGGGAGTAGGAGCCCTAAGAATTGTCTTGGATCAGTAGTGTAGAGGAGTTTGCGGTTGCGGATCGCAATTTGTGTACATAGACTAATCATGGAATAGTATCTGTTATTTCAGTTGGGTTTGTAAGTGTTGAAGTGAATCTGTGGTCTTGTAGACATTGGTATAGGTGCATTATAAATAGTTCATCATGTTTGGATATGGGGGACGCACTCCCTTTGTCCAAAAATAACCCTAAAAGAGTCTATTGATGCACCAATGCGTCAATCCAAGTAACATGATAAAAAATAATCCCATCAAAAAACGTCTGTTTAAGCTAGAGATATCTGTATGGGCTGCGTCTCAATCCACTGCATCTGTCTATGTCGGCCTTCTGCATCTGCGGTGGAAGGTGGCTGAGCTACAGCGGGTTTGTCAGACCATGAGACATCCCAAAAATCTGACTGATCAGTGGTCAAAGGCTGGCCCCCCTATCAAGATGTGCCGGACCGGTTTTCTGATTGGCTGAGCTGAGGTCGCGCAAATTCACATTCAAAGTCAAACACCCATCAGCAAAGCAAAGAAACCGGCTCTGACTCTCTGCTATCAGTCAAGATCATGGATCGTAAAAAAACGGAAAGGTGGTGCTAAAAAAGTTTTGAAGGTGACTAACTCCTGGAGGTAGGAAAACAGAGAAAGATACATATTGTGTGGTGATGTGGGCTGTGGCTAAAATGCCAGGGCGGAATGTTTGTCCCAGTCTGCAACTGTTACAAAATAACACAGTAATTCATTTAATACCAAAACTATTATATCCTTCCAAGCCACTAATCACACTCAAGTATGAAGCTGTCTGTAGTGATAATGGGAGAATCTTGACTGCTTATTTCACAGGTATGTTGCCACAATAATGAAACCAAAATCATCGTTTCGCAACACAATCATCATTGTTTCTAAACACCAAAAAGTAGGGGGAGTAATGATGGTAACTTTCAATCCTCTTGTTTTTATCAAGCCAAAAACCTACTCAACTCAAATCATTTTAAAAGAATAATAATTTAATACAACTCATAATAATAATTTAATCCAACTCAA
Source organism: Brachymystax lenok tsinlingensis (assembly GCA_030435695.1). Lineage (NCBI taxonomy): Eukaryota > Metazoa > Chordata > Actinopteri > Salmoniformes > Salmonidae > Brachymystax > Brachymystax lenok. The sequence goes on along the minus strand of CM059808.1, from coordinate 13,563,411 downwards.
AATAATACATTTATCAAATGAATATATAATTTATATGATCATAAGTTTAGAGCTAGGTCAACTAATTAATAAAAATAACCCCACAAAATCATAATTCATAAAGGATATTATTTTTATTTCCTGTTCAGATTATTCAGTGTCATTTGATTTGTCATTTTTTATGCCATATGGGTCACTTGTATCCAGTGGCGACCCGTCATTCAGGGCAGGTGGGGCAGGGCCCCAACTGATTTGAGCCCCACATGTTATTTTGGCATTAATACATGTCACATATCAGTTTGCAAGCAATGTAAAAATATATATATAATTTCGTTAATTAAGTCGCATACAAACATGGTCTCTTTTTTGTATTCTTGAGTTAGGCATCTCCAAAATGCAGGTGTTTCAGCCTAGCTCAGTGCTTTCTGTACTGGTGGGGCAAGCCAACATAAAATACGGAGCTTTGAGCCGTGATTGGCTCAGTGTTCTGTCACTCATGGGGACACAACGTCACCACCAAGTCTAAGGGGAGACCTCGCGGGTACAGGGTCAGGACAGGCAAGAGTCAAAAACCAGGAGGACGAGAAAAAGAGAGACTGGGGAAAAGCAGGAGCTGAGACAAACCGCTGGTGGACTTGAACAAACAAGACAAACTGGCCCAGACAGACAGAAAACACAGGTATAAATACAAAGAGGATAAGTGGGGAAGATGGGCGACACCTGAAGGGGGGTGGAGATAAGCACAAGGACTGGTGAAACAGATCAGGGCGTGACATTTTGATTGGACTGATAATGTCAACATCATACTTTCAAAATCTTAGCTAGCAGTCATCATCATGAATCAAGTCAACAATCTACTTGCAAATCCTTTTTAATCCTTGTCATATGAAGAGAAATAATGAAGAGAAATTATAGATTAAACATATCGGTGCTCATCGCCCATTGGACATAAACATTACACACCAAGTTGGAAATCGAAATTTCAACAATGAGTGGTTTGGAAGGAATCAGTGGCTAACTGCAAGCATTGCAAAGCAATCATTAGCCTGCTATTCAGTGGAGTGGCTGTGTGTCCCAAGTTTAAGATTAAGGGTCTCTTTTCCTAGTTTAAAATGATAAACATTTATTATTGAACATGCTGTCAATGAAGCATGATTTGTACCGTGCTCAAAACAACTGTTAACCCGGAACTGCAAAATCTGACTAGTGAGTTCAAGACAACTGGAACTACGTCCTGAAAATCACTGACGTCATCATGATTCAACCTTTTTTCCCCCTCGAGTTCCCAAATTATGTAATATGACAGGGAGATATGTATACTGTAGCTAAGAAAGTAATACTAAGTGTATGTTGTGTAGTAAGATGTTAGTAGCCCATGTGCTTCACCCTAATAATTTGGTATATTTACCCCTCTTAATTTCACCTACTGTACTGTTCTGACTTGGTGGTGCACATGTAGCCTATAACCTGTTTTAGAGAAATGTAGTCATCGAATATTGTAAGAGCTTTCATTGTCTGGTTATATGCTTAGTTTATTTATCCTACGGTCTTGAGTTGGTGTACAGGGAGAACACTGTAAGAACGGCCCATGTTCTGAATTCTGTCGCTGTACATTTCAAAAGTGCTGAACAAATAGTTACAGGCTGACAGAACATATGTCACATTTCATTTAAATGATATAATGATAACAAATTATGGCCATATGTGTGCATTTTCTATGTTGGACATTGGGAAGTTCTTAGAGCTGATAGTACAGTTTATCAAAATCCTTCTCATTTCCTATATATTCAAAGCCTTTCAGGGAATTTATTGAAATACTGATATAAAGATATATGCATTGATTTATGGGCGTTTCATTTCCCTCCCGATATGTCTTCAAATGTGGTTCTCGATGTCTATGAAATTAAACTGAATTATTTATAAGGACCATTTAATTGAATCCGTATTGAACTCATTTGTTATGGACACTTTTTTACTATTTAGGACATCACTCAATGTGCTATTTAGATTTATTCCGAACCAAGTCTTGATCATATTGTTTTACCTTTATTTCTATGGTAATGTTGAAGAGTGGAGCATGAGGGTGAATTGGTTTTTCGCATTACAGAGGATATATCCAGCGGATAAGGATAAAAAGGAAACGGCAGGACACTGCAGAAATGTAGTTCTGTGGGAATCCAGAACCAAACAAGATATTTCTCGGTGGTAATGTCAGTGAGGTGACACCAATCATGTCTGTATGGTGGGGTGCAGGCCAGAATGTACACATTGACTATTTTGACTTATCTGGGCTCCTGAAAGTGGGGTGGAGAAGAAAGGGGCGTGACGAGTGGAGAACAAACAGTACAGATTTCCCCAAATCCATGTTTGCTAATGGAAAGTGCCAGCTTAGAGCCTGCGGGGTTCTAAAGACTCCTGTTCCATCCGTCCCGCTTTAATCTTCCACAGGTCCACACATACACCTACACACACACAAACACACACACACACACAGAGGGTTGAGGAGTGATTTGATTACAAAAAACTGTAGCTGTAATCATTTACGTTACAGGCAAAAATATTGTAATCAGATTACAGATACTTTTGAAAAACTGATGATTACTTCTTGGTTTACTTTTACATTTAGAAAGAATGTTTGCAAAAATATTATTACACCTTTCTGTTTTCTCAATGACATTCAATTCAGCATTTAAAAAATGAGCAAGTTAAAATTTTCTCCACCTGAGCGAGTCTAACCACAAGTCAGAGACCCCTATGATGACACACCAAATGCGTTTGATAGATCCTTTTTGTCTTCTTCTAATGCCTCTTAAGGGGAATGTAATCCAAATGTAATTGAAAGTAATCAAATGAGTTACTGAGTTTAGCAAATCAAAAGTTATGTTACTTATTACAATTTTGGGCAGGTAACTAGTAACTGTAATGGATTACATTTAGAAAGTAACCTACCCAACCTTGCACACATGCAGGTGCACACAGGCAGACACGTTTAGAAAAGATTGAGACAAGAAACAGATTTTTGGACAGGGGATGGGCATCAAATAAATCTCTAATCAATGCAAGTAATTTGACTCCCCTTGTCTAATAAATTAGAAAAGAATTGTGTTGTCATGATTATGTTAGAACCAATCCTCCGAGAGTACACAGAGACTTAAATGAATAACATTCTCACGAACAGCCTATTACTGTATTATCAGCTGTTTTTCAATGCTGTCACCCATGCAACGCAACTGAAACGTGGATTAAACAGTTAGGACTCAGACTCATGTCTCTGTTGAATGCCCCCTGGCAGAAGGGAGTGAGGAGATAGCTGTCAAGAAACGACAAGAAGGAGAAGAAGAAAACAAACTGGCCACAGCTGAGCTCAGGCTTTGATGAAGACACAAGTAATCAAAGCGACGTGAGAGGGCCTATCCAGAACTGTGAAAGGCGGCGGCGCCAGGGTGGTATTTTTGCAGGCCTGGTCTCCCCCCCATCGTCGACGATACCGTTGGCGAGCGTGCCACCTCACCAGACTGATATCACAGTGGCTTTGTCATGGCCCAGTCACTCAATCTTGAGTCAGCTAACATGGCGGTTGGTGGTGGTGTGATGAATGGGGCCATCAGATCCCCCATCACAGTCCCTATTTCCTGTCACACCCAAGCCCTTTCCCTGGGACTGCAGCCAGCTTCAGAAATGAAACCAGCTCACTGTGTATTTGAATGAACCCAGTTGAAACACAGTTCAATTTCATGCACTGCTTTTCTCCTGCTCAGATCTGCAGTTGTAAATATGCTAGGTGTAAGCACTAAATAGGAGTGATACTCTCCACGGCGGAATAAGGAGGATTGTCTATGAGTAGAGTATACAGAGATGTGATAAATGCTAGATTGCATTCATATTGCTTATCAAATATTAATAGCATACAGTATATTATACAATGCGTTTTCACTAGGTTTCAAAGCACATACGGATATCACAACTGCACCTTCACTGTGTATATGATATGGACACTGCAAAACAATGTTATTTCTACGCTTTCGACTGATAAACTTCTGGGAGCAAGATAATCATGTTCCATGGGGTTGGCTGTGTTAGGGAGTGCTATTGCAAGTGTAATGGAGGATACTGAGAGAGGAACGACTGAGTAGTGTTTCCCTTGAGTGTTTAATTAAAGACGTCTATGAATCAACTGCCATGGGTCCCAGACAGTGTGAGAATGGATCCAGGGAGTCGTTTAAGACGTAACACCCTGCCTCACACTCTCCGGAGATAGGCCTCATCTTTCAGGTGTCTTTCAATACCTCAACAAAGAATAAAACTTTACCCGTCCTCAAGTTCACACTCTCCTGCTCTTCCGTCTTCTCTTTTTTGTTTCTTCACACTTGACAAAACAGATACAGTAGACTTATGAAATGGGACTGACTCGGAAAGTCAAGTCTGTTGATTGCAGTGGTCAGTCCTTTGGGTTTACTTTCAGGGTGGTGACAGAGAGGAGAGTGACCGTGAGTGGTACTTTCCCTGGCAGGAGGTATGTGGCTGTGGAGGCCAGAGGGGCCTGGAAGGAGCCATGGAGGGGTCACCAAACAGACTCATCCAAACAGTGTCAGCAAAGGGAGCCTCTGAGGTGAAGAGGCATTTTGAGGTGATGGGAAGGACAAAAAGGAGGAGTCGGGGCACAGACAGGGCCAAGTCCTTAACACATACAGTGCATTCTGAAAGTATTCAGACCCCTTGACTTTTTCCACATTTTGTTACGTTACAGCCTTATTCTAAAATAGTGTTTCCTCATCAACCTACACAATACCACATAATGACAAAGCAAAAATAGGTTTTTAGAAATGTTTGCAAAAAAATAAGAAACATAAATACCTTATTTACAGTATTCAGACCCTTTGCTATGAGACTCGAAATTTAGCTCAGGTGCATCCTGTTTCCATTGATCATCATTGAGATGTTTTTAAAACTTGATTGGAGTCCACCTGTGGTAAATTCAATTGATTGTGGACATGATTTGGAAAGGCACACAGCTGTCTATATAAGGTCCCACAGTTGACAGTGCATGCCAGAGCTAAAACCAAGCCATGAGGTCAAAGGAATTGTCCGTAGAGCTCTGAGACAGAATTGTGTCGAGGCACAGATCTGGAGAAGGGTACCAATTTTCTTTGCAGCATTGAAGGTCCCCAAGAACACAGTGGCCTCCATTATTCTTAAATGGATGAAGTTTGGAACCACCAAGACTCTTCCCAGAGCTGGCCGCCCAGCCAAACGGAGCAATCGGGGGAAGAAGGGCCTTGGTCAGGGAGGTGACCAAGAACCCGATGGTCACTCTGACAGAGCTCCACAGTTCCTCTGTGGAGATGTTAGAACCTTCCAGAAGGACAACCATCTCTGCAGCACTCCATCAATCAAGCCTTTATGGTAGTGGCCAGATGGAAGCCACTCTTAAGTTAGAGGCACATGACAGCCCGCTTGGAGTTTTCCAAAAGGCACCTAAAGACTTTCAGACCATAAGAAACAAGATTCTCTGATCTGATGAAACCAAGATTGAACACTATGGCCTTAATGCCAAGCGTCACATCTGGAAGAAACCTGGCACCATCCATACAGTGAAGCATGGTGGTGGCAGCATCATGCTGTAGGGATGTTTTTCAGTGGCAGGGACTTGGAGACTAGTCAGGATCGAGGGAAATAATAACGGAGCAAAGTACAGAGAGATCCTTGATGAAATACTGCTCCAGATTACTCAGTACCTCAGACTGGGGTGAAGGTTCACCTTCCAACAGGACGGCAAACCTAAGGACACAGCCAAGACAGCGTAGGAGTGGCTTTGGGACAAGTCTCTGAATGTCCTTGAGTGTCCCAGCCATGGCCTGGACTTGAACCCGATTGAACATCTCTGGAGAGACCTGAAAATAGCTATGCAGCGACGCTCCCCATTCAACCTGACAGAGCTTGAGAGGATCTGCAGAGAAGAATGGGAGAAACTCCCCAAATACAGGTGTGCCAACCTTGTAGTGTCATACCAAGACTCGAGGCTGTAAAATCTGCCAAAGGTGCTTCAACAAAGTACTGAGTAAAGGGTCTGAATACTTATGTAAATGTAATTTTTCTGTTGTTTATTTTTATACATTTGCTAAAATGTATAAAAACCTGTTTTTGCTTTGTCATTATGGGGGAAAAATGATGTAGTCCATTTTAGAATAAGGCTGTAACGTAACAAAATGTGAAAAAAGTCAAGGGGTCTAAATACTTTCCGAATGCGCTGTACACAAGTCACATGAAACTAAATACTTACTGGGTTTTTAGTAAGACATAAGAGGAATGGAAATAACACTTAAAATGTGAAATATACCAACATTTACGGCAGAAAAGGACTGAAATCCATGCAGCGCTCCAGAAGATAGAAATCAGCAGGCTAAACCTAGTACTTTGCTGAGTACGTTTAATAATGCATTGGGACATCAGCGAAACGTTTTTGGGATGCAAGTTTCTACTTTCTTCCTGCAGTAGTAAACACTGCATGATTTATCAAAGGCAAGAAACAGCTTGTAAGACTCCTGCAGGTTGCAGGGAGCACAGTGAATAAGGCCACTTTGTAGGTCTGTGTAAAATAGTACAGTACACTGTATACTGGGTGAAGTCATCATCTCTCAAAGAGAGGGTCTGGTGGATGAAGTCACGTCTGGCTGAGAGAGATGTCTGGAGACAGATTCACATGTGGTGTGCTCTCTCTCTCTCTGCTCTCTGCTCTCTTTCTGCTCGCTCTCTCTGTGCTCTCTCTGCTCTCTCTCTTTCTCTCTGGTTGCACTCTCGCTCTCTCTAGGCTTGTTCCCTTTTTCTCTCTCCCCCTCTGTCTACCATCGCCTGTCTCCACCCACTCTCATTCTCTTCTGTCTTTTATTCCCCGTCTCTTGCTCTAACTCACTTATTTTCCTCAATCTTTTCTTTGTTTCCCTCTTGTTCTCTTTTATTCATAACACCCAGACCAGAGTAGGGTATATGTGATGTAATGCAGATACAGTTATGAATGTTTGAGCAGAAATGTCACACTCTATTTCAGTCATGTATGCACATGGAGCAGTGCATTGCAGTGAAGAATTTTGTAATTGGAGATTTTCTCGCTTTCTGGCAATGGTATCAGATTACTGTAAAAATGATGAAAATATTAACCAAGTTGATTAATTTCCTAATTTCTAGCCACACCCATAGTATGTTATTTTTATAACAATCCTGAAAAATCTATTACAAACATAACTGGCATGTATGTAAAGCATTAAACATTATGGAAACCCCTAAGAATCTACATTTGTTTGAAAATGGCAACATGTTCCAACATTGCATCCATTTGCACGTTTGAATCCATTTGGGGTTTATAGCATGCTAATGAAGAAACAGAGTGCATAGACTGGAGCTTGGAGCTGCATTTATGAAACTGTGTGAATAGGTTATCTGGGAGGGAGGGGGGGGGAGAGAGAATAGCAGAGAAAGATGGGTAAAGAGAGAGAGATGAGTCAGAGCAGTGATGATGGCGCAGTCCAGATGTGTGATCTCTCCCGAGGGGATCCCCGAGTGCATCGTGGGCTAGGATTAATCGTTTGTAAAAAAAGAAAACATAATTAAAACATTCCCTCTCGCTCAGGCAATCAAAGATCGCGGCAGCGTTGATGGATAAATCTGAATGGGAACCTCTTGTACCCGCGCAAGCACACCATTCCTATCACCATCCTCCATTTAGAGGCACGATAACACATATTCACAACAGGGTACAATTGATAGCCCCTGCCTCTTAAATGCATCCCGCATTAATTTCACGTGCATGATACTATGTCTTACGGTTGTGGGATCTGGGATAGAGGGCTGCTTGTGATTTGATTGGCGCATGAATCACACATCTAAATGGAATCCGATGGGAGGGGAAGGAGATGATGGGCCCTTATACTGTCCCGTGGGCCATTGTGCCGTGGGCCATTGTGCCGTGTCCGTAAGTAGAGATGGAGAGGGCCTCCCTGAAAGCAGCTATATAGCCATGCTCGTTAATTCAGGGTTGAGATGACGGGGTAGTGGGTGGTTAGTTATGAGTGAGCATATGGTTGGTATGAACAACCGAAAGGTTGTGTTCTATTTTCCTCATAGACCCATGTGGAAGGGAACAACACCGTGCACAGATGCAGGGCTGGGATTGGAAGGCAGCTGCTGTGGGTTCTCCAAGGTCCCAGTCTGTCATGGGTAAATGTTCTTTCCAATTTTCTCCTAAGACCATGCAGGCGTCATGATTGGCTTCCCCTGACCAAGGTCCCACAGGAGATTAATGATGTACTTATGGCGTACTGTGTGACTTCTAAAGAAATGAAAGAGGCCCAGGTCGGTCACTCCCAGTATTGACCTGCTGGATCATAAAGCAGGACTGATGTCCATTAGCAGCTCCTTTCTTCATAACATGCTACATATCAAGCAAGCCTATATGTATGAAGGGAATACAGAAGTACCTTATCATTCGATCAGACAGACCCTCGGTTGTATTCATGATGATATGCAGTGGAATATTGTATTCCTTTCATCTTGTGGTTGGATGAACATTATGAGCAATATTGACATTATTTACTATACAACATATATATATATGACATTCATTACCTCGATGTGATGTGTAAATTAACGTAAAAGAACTTGGATTCGTTCGCTTGAAAACCTTGAGCAGATATTGAGTGGAAGTGATGCTGGTAAATGTGCATGTATATCAGTGTTACAGAGAAATTTACATAATTCTATCACAAGGACAGAGCAAAAAACGGAACTATTTTTACACCTCAATCATCCCTGTTTTTTATTTTGGGTTGTGTTTGTAGCAAATAATTACAAATCACATCTTGCACATGAAAGCAGAGACACACACACACAAGTCAACACAGCACCACCATGGCTGCTGTGCAGAGCATAGGACATCCCCCAGTCTGTTTTGGCTGGCTAGGAGAACACTGCAGCTGTTCCCTGGCGTCATGTGACCATGAATCTAAAACTGCACAAGCTCATTTTCAATAACATTGGTGGATGAACTGAGGTTCAGGGACTGTCAAGGTGTTGAAAGGATAATAGCCATAATGACCATAATAATTCTACTGTTTATTCTCAATATATTGTGACCTTATTTTTGACATTTTTGTTGAAGCTGTGTGACAGTTTAAATGGGCGAGGGCCTGCACACTTAATATTGTTATTGATTTTAACCCTGGCACGTGCTAAAAATACATTCTGATTGATTAACATTGTGGGCTGCAATTTGGTGGCCTGCTATTTGGGACTGAATATAAATCAGGTGTTGCCTGAAGAAGTGGCAATTCAGCAGGTACGGACCATCTGTTCTGTTTGTCACTGGCTGCCTGGTTGCTGTATTGATCCCAGCTGAATACCATTAAGCCGTTTCTTAAAGGGTTTTACCACATCAGGAGCATTCACCTGGGCTGGGCGCGCCCTCCCTCCCGCTCCTCATCCTCCCATAGGCTCTCCCCTCTCCCGCGATGCACTGTGTGTGACCGCCCACCCCTAGAGTTCCGCAAATGACAGTATAATTGGTGCCTCTGTCAAGAGAATATTCTAATGTACAGTCATAAGAGCTGATGTCAGTGTGTGACAACTGAATCAACCAGCACATCATGGGGGTTCAAACAGAGTTAATGTTACGTCACATGACAGAGAAGGAAACAGCATCGGGAAGTACAATCAACACTCCCCCATGTCGGCTAGTGTGTGTGTCTGTGTCTGTGTGTCTGTGTATGTGTGTGTGTCTGTGTCTGTGTGTCTGTGTATGTGTGTGTGTCTGTGTCTGTGTGTCTGTGTATGTGTGTGTGTCTGTGTATGTGTGTGTGTGTGTGTGTGTGTCTGTGTATGTGTGTGTGTCTGTGTATGTGTGTGTGTGTGTGTGTGTCTGTGTGGTAAGCTTGCCTGCCTCCTCACAAATTTACACTGCCAGAAACTTAGAGCCTGAGGACATTGGACGACACTTCAGACTGGTCTCATAGACTAGACGTAATATAGTAAACGTAAATCCGGGACACTCAAGTTAGTATGATATATAACGTTTGGTATGGTTACGTAAGCTAGAAGGTTACTTATGGCAAAAACGAAAGGAGGGTGGTTGGTTGTAACGTGAACGTCTAGCAGCCCCACGGTTGCGTGTTCAAATTTCATCACGGACAACTTCAGCATTTTAGCTAATTAGCAACTAATTACTACTTTTTAGCTACTTTGCAACTACTTAGCATGTTAGCTAACCCTTCCCCTAACCTTAACCCTTTTAGCTAACCCTTCCCTTAACCCTTTCACCTAACTCCTAACCTTAACCCTAACCTCAACCCCTAACCTTAACCCCTAAAGCTAGCATTAGCTATATAGCTAACGTTAACATTAGCCACGTAGCCAACTAGCTAATGTTGGCCACAACAAATTGGAATTTGTAACATATCACACGTTTAGCAGATTCGAAACATATTGTACGTTTGCAAATTCGGAAAATATTTAACAAATTGCAATTCTTAACAAATCATACGAAATGGATGATGGACATCCACAAATTAATACATACCATACGAAATGTGACATATCATACTAAATGGAGTGTCTCAGATTTACGTACAGAATGATATGGAATTTTCTGAGGCCACGTTGGACACTTAGGCGGATTCATGTGAATCTTTTCTGATCAACTGGAATTCCATGCAAATTTCAAGAGGCTTACCGCACTAAGGCGTCTTTTGGCAGACTGTGGGTGTGTGTGTCAAATCAAATAACATTTTATTTGTGACATGCTTTGTAGACAACAGGTGTAGACTATGCTTACTTATGGGTCCTTTTCCAACAATGCAGAGTTAAAGAGAATAAGAAAAAAATATGAAATAGCGACACAGTAAATAACAAATAGAAATAAGGAGTACCTATAATATGACTATACCGTATATAGGGAGTAGAAAATAACATGGCTATATACAGGGAGTATCAGTACCTAGTTGATGTGCAGGGTTACCAGGTATATGAGGTAGTTATGTACTGTACATATAGCTAGAGGTAAAGTGATGAGTATGAATGTGTGTGTGTGTGGCGTCAGTATGCATGTGTGTGCATGTTATATGTGTGTTGGGGTGTCAGTGTAAGTATGTGTGAGTGTGTGGGTAGAGTCCAGTGTGTGTACATAGAGTCAGTACAGGAGAGTTAGTGCAAAAAAGGGTTAATGCAGGTAGTCCGGGTAGTCATTTGATTAGCTATTTAGAAGTCTTGTTTAGCAGTATTATGACTTGGGGGTAGAAGCTGTTCAGGGTCCTGTTGGTTCAAGACTTGGTTTATTGCTACTGCTTGCCGTACAGTAGCCGAGAGAACAGTCTGACTTGGCTGGCTGGAGTCTTTGACAATTCTTTGGGCCTTCCTTTAACACCGCCTGGTATAGAGGTCCTGGATGGCAGGGATCTCGGCCCCAGTGATGTACTGGGCTGTACGCGCTATCCTCTGTAGCGCCTTGTGATCAGATGCCAAGCAGTTGCCATACCAGGCGGTGACGCAGCCAGGCAAGTTGCTCTCTATGGTGCAGCTATATAACTTTTTGAGGATCTGAGGGCCCATGGCAAATCTTTTCAGCCTCCTGAGGGGGAAGGCGTTGCCGTGCCATCTTCACGACTGTGTTGTTGTGTTTAGACCATGATAAATCCTTAGTGATGTGGACACCTAGGAACTTTAAGCTCTCAACCCGCTCCACTACAACCCCGTCGATGTGAATGTGGGCGTGCTCGATCAGCTCCTTTGTCTTACTGACGTTGAGGGAGAGCTTGTGGGCACCACACTGCCAGGTGTCTGATCTCCTCCCTATAGGCTGTCTCATCGTCGTCGGTGATCAGGCCTACCACGTTGTGTCATTGGCAAACATAATGATGGTGTTGGAGTCGTGCACGGTCATACAGTTGTGGGTGAACAGGGAGTACAGGATGGGAATAAGCACCCACCCCTGTGTGTGTGTGTGTGTGTGTGTGTGTGTGTGTGTGTGTGTGTGTGTGTGTGTGTGTGTGTGTGTGTGTGTGTGTGTGTGTGTGTGTGTGTGTGTGTGTGTGTGTGTGTGTGTGTGTGTGTGTGTGTGTGTGTGTGTGTGTGTGTGTGTGTGTGTGTGTGTGATATGCACTGATGCTAACAGAAGATTAATTAACGGCACCTCTCCGACCTCAGCATAAGGTTCTACAACACAGTCTCTCAACAAGGCAGACTACTGAGACACAGGGAATGGAGGGATGGATCTGTGGGTATCTGTCTGTGTTAATTCATCTAGGGAGAATGTAGTAGTCACACTGTGTTTTGTAAGAGTATCTGAGGTCTTTGCCCATAGGCCACTTTTACGGATAATGCTACCATCTGCATCATCTGGCTGTGCTTCAAAAAGATCCTAATGCTACATTATAAATCATAATATTGAATGCATTTTAGAGTTTGAAAAACGTCTAATCTGTTTTGTTTTTTACACAACATAAACAGTATTCCTATCCTGGTAGATGGCAGAATTTCAAGTTGACCATATTATGTGGCATATTGAAGAGAAAACACATGCCTATAGGTTATGCACACTAGAGCACTTTCCAGGGACCATTTTTCCTCTTCATTCTCAGTGATAATGATCTCCCGTGAATGGAAGAAAAAATGTCATACATGTATGTTTTCTATGATTACCAAATAGACTCTGGATCATACGGAGTAGCTGTTTGCTGCTGGGTTTGATTTCCAATGCTCAACACGGTGAGATTGTAAAACATGTTGTAGCTGGCAATCAAAGCCCTCTCTGAAAAATGTGATTTCATCACTGTGTTATTGGGCTCCACGAGACGGCGCTTGATTCACACCAAAGGAGTGTCACATCAAAGAGAGAGAGAGAGCAAAGGAGGGAGGGAGAACGAGGGAGCGAGAGAGATAACTGCAGAGGGAAAACCGAGATAGAGGAGACAGCTATCAGGTTCAAACAGAGTCCAGGGGTAAATGGAAGTGAACTACACCACCTCACTGAGGGGGCTAAGCAGCATAGCAGGTACATTCCACATAATGATATTTTATCCTCCATGTAAATGATAGCTATATTGTGTACAGTACCTTCTCCACCCCATGTCACCCTGTGATAAGGCCAGGGTTTTAAGCAACCTTTTCCTGAATTGGTGGAGAGAAATGGAAGTCTCGCCATGCTTGTAAGGGCGGTGCGTGTTGGAGGTCTCGGCTGATGATTAGATCGTTAGCATTCTCTCTGTACATCTCTCTCTCCCTCTTTCTTTCTTTCTCCCTCCCTCTCTCTCTCTCTTCATCCCTGCTCCTGATCTTATCCTGTTAGACAGGGAGCACCTTTGTAGCTGATTAAGTCTCGGCCGCCACTGATTTTTATTGGCTGCCAAGTGGTGCGTAACTTAAACATTTATCATGGTCGATCGGCTATGCAGCGAGGGGTGTCTGCTTTACCTACCGCCAGGGAGAAACGGGAGAGGTGAGGAGAGGGCGGAGGGCGTTGGTACTAGCAGCAGGAGGGGAGTCAGAATGGACGGGCCTTCCAGGGCCCAAAATAAAAGATGGCACAAAAGGGAAACGTTAAAGGGTATGCTTTACCGCAGTATGGGCTAGCCTAGTGCTGCCCGCTCTGTATAAACGACTAACTGCTATCTGAGGCAATGTTGGTGTATTGCAGTACAGCGCATGCTGTGTACTGTGTATTAGTTCACTGAGAATTGAGGACATTGCTGGAGAATAATATAATGTGAATTACTCTTGATTCACCGGAATATAACCTGCAATGACAATGTTATCTGATCATTTTGAGGATTTGGGGTTGTGATGTTGGTCTGCCTGGTGAAGGAACAGCCTGTCCCACAGTGACCCAACCTTAGGGTGGCAAATCTAATCATAATCCACACAATGTTCATGATCCAAAAGTGATATTAAAAATTGGAATCAGGAATGAATCTGGCAGCACCTTGCGTGCTTCTGTCCTGTTAGCGCTGATTGTTACTGTAGCTGTGGCATGGCTCACTAAACCAAACCCCTCTGTATGGGGCCTGGCTGTCACATGTCCCGCCACCATATCCCTTTGTCTGTCTCCATACTTGGAAGGTTTCATTAGGTAGGAGGAAGTTGTCTGAGGATAGGCTGGCTGCACTTAGATCACACTGGCCCGTCCGCCTGCATGGTGTTAAACATATCCCCTCACATGAATTGTTTACTCCACGGACCAGTGATGAGCAGAGCAGGGGGGAACTGCTGTCTGTCGATTTTGTTGTGTATGATGGAGGTAACTAACATTAGACTACATCATCTTTGATTCTCCTGAGCGGCAGACCAGGAGCCAAACTAACTTGCCATACTGTAAATGCATATCTGCATCGTCCTCCACTGAAAACAGAATGACCTCTATTTTTGTTTCAATGGATGCCATTTCTCCCTATGCCATGTGGTTGCATATGTGCTATGGTAACCAAGCTAATTTCATAGCTAATGGCTCAAAAGACCCGCTTTCAGTGATTTCTTCTGGTTGCTTTCCCCCTTTCATGCAGTAATCTGTGCAAAAAGCAGAATTAAAGTTCTATACTATCCTGTAGCAAGTCTTCTCATTTTAGATTGTTAAGAGGAGGGAAAATGGGTAGACATGGTTCTCGGGGCAGAGGGGGTGTGGGATAGTGGGGTTCACTTTTCAGGTTGGTAGGAATTGCTGTCGTTTAGTCCTTACCAGCAAAGTGCACATGAATAGATTTTTTTAAGTGCATATGATTTTCTCAGTCAGTTTAGATTTTTGTGTCAGTCGCAGAATTATTTCAGACTGTTCTGTGTTCAACCTTGCCCAACTTCTTGACAGAGGAAAGACTGTTTTTCTGTCTGATGTAAGGTCGCAGGCAGCCATGGAGGCTCATAAATAAAGAAGTTACAGCCCAACCACGTTCATCACAGCTGCCAGCTTGGTCCTTCTCTTGTCAACCAATTGGCCAGGAAACTAACCTTATCTACTGCCAGGTTTATTACAATCTTCTTTGGCATTGATAAAGATCGGAGAGCCTTGAAACCGTCCTGCCTTACTCCCACCAACACGTCTCTTGTGCCACTAGGGGCTCCAAAACTCTAGACCACTTATATTCTACCCACAGATATGCATACATGGCCCTTCCTCGACCTCCCTTTGGCAAATCTCACCATGACTCCATTCTCCTGCTTCCTGTTCACAAACAAAAGCTCAAACAGGAAGTACCAGGTAGTAATGCGCTTGGAAGTGGTCAGATGAAGGCTACAAGTTTTGATAGTGCAAACTGGGATATGTTCTGGGATTCATCCGATAGCATTGAGGAGTTTACCACAACAGTCACGGGATTCATCAATAAGTGCATAGACGACGTTGTCCCCACAGTTAGTATAAGAATGTATCCCAACTAAAAGCCATGGATTACAGGCAATATTCACACTGGGCTAAAGGCTAGAGCTGCCGCTTACAACGAACGGGACAATGACATGGACGCATACAAGACAGACCGCTCCAACCTCCGATGACACAGCAAACATGCAAAAGGACAATATAGGAGGAAGGTGGAATCCTATTACACCGGCTCTGACGCTCGTTGTATGGGGCAGGGCAAAGGTTTTCCCTTTGTAACAGATTACAATTGGAAACAGCCATGAGTTGCCCCGCGATGCAGAACTCCCAAAATGCCTTTTATGCTCGCTTCGAGGATTTGTGTGAAAGACCCTGTATTTCGAGATGACTGTGTGATCTTGCTCTCTGTGGCCGATGTGAACAAAACGTTTAAACAGGTTAACAATTGTTTAAACAGGTTAACAGGTTAACAATCTGACAGAATACCAGGGCACGTTCTCAAAGCATCCGCCCTTGAGCTCCCTGCCATCCAGGACGTCTAGATCAGGCGGTGTCAGAGGAAGGCCCAAGAAATTGCCATAGACTATTCACTCTACTACCATCCGGCAAACAATACCGGAACATCAGCTCTCGGACCAACAGCCTCCGGGACAGCTTCTTCCCCCAAGCCATAAGACTGCTAAATAGTCAATTAATGGTACCTGAACTATCTGCACTGACCCTACACAAACTCACTAGAGTATAAATACACACCATATACATACTCACTCACACACACTTACATTGACACTCCACACACAAACCCCACACACATTCACATGCACTACATACATACACACACACACACACACTTACACTAATGCATACTGACACAACACAAACACACACACGTGCACATTACACATTACACACACACACACGCACACGCACACGCACACACGCACATGCACACTCACCACACACATTTTTACACTTATAATTACTCTTATTATTATCTATCCTGATGCCTTGTCACTTTACGCTGCCTTCATGTACATATCTACCTCAAATACCTCATAACCCTGCACATTGATCTTGTACTGGTACTCCCTGGATATAGCTCCACATTGATCTGGTACTGGTACTCCAGTATATAATGCCATCCTTGTATATTTTATTTTATTCCTCTTGTGTTACTATTTTATTATTTTAAACTCTTTGGAAGGGCTTGTAAGCAAGCATGTCATGGTAAAGTCTACACCAGTTGTATTCGGTGCATGTGACAAATTCAATTAAATTAGATTTATTCCTATCAAAGCCCAGACCAATGATTACAGTATACTGTATCTGTATTGATGTACTGTATGTTGACAGGGCACTTGATGCAATGTCCCTCACTATGGTTGCACAGTGCATCCAATTTATCTGACAAATAGTTTTCTCTCATGGGCCTCTCTCACCAACCAGAAATAATACACTGCTGGTATCCCACTTTGTAAACCACCGTCTGTCTCCCAGTGGTCTTGCCAACGGTCTATGACCTGGAACTAAGCTGTCATTGGATTAAACCAGGGTCAAGGAGGAATGATATCTTTAGTATTAGGCGTATTAATGCATAATGCTTGAATACATTAGTCAATTATAAGCAACAGTAATTAATGAATTGATTAAAATATAATTCATTATAACTGAATGTGATGGTCTTGGACTGTCTCCCCAGGTGACTCACGCACCCTTTCAAATGTGCAAGACATATGCACACGCAATAATCATAGAAAGAGACTGTGTACTATTTATTTGGCTTTCCAACTTTTATAGTATATAGTGCTTCTGCAGAATTTCAGTTATGAGCCCGTGTCATACAATGTTGACGTTGTTTGGATCTTCTTCCACATAAAATCCTCTTTGGATGTAGCACTTGACTTCATATTTCTAGACAGCAAGTAGAGAAAATAAAGACTCAGCGTTTGAAAAATAACCAGCTCTGAGTTTTTTCTACATGGCTGTCTTAAAGATGAACTCCTCCTGTAGAGAAAAGAAGGATAGCAAGGAGAGTCAGAACATAAGAGAAGAAAATGACAGCACACCCTTAACAAATGTATTCTCCTCTTGGTGAGAAAATTGATTTAATTCACAGTATGTCTTTCAAAGTCATTCCGCTTACAGTACATATACGGAACCAGCGCATTAAATAAAAAAACGTCAAGGGTTGGAGGCTTGGTTTGGTTTGTTGTTGATGAGAAAAAGAGTATTGATTTTTTTTATGGTAACCAGTGCATTTTTTTATCGGCAAAGCCTTATTAAAGTGTTGAACAGGAAGGACGAAATTACACTGAAGCAGTAGTGGATGGTAATAAAATTAGCTTGATATTTTATGAGGACAGGACACTGACCACCTCTCCTCTCTCCCAGACCATAACAGTCTCAGGGAGATGATTCTCTCTAATTCAGAGGTGTTTCTCTAGACAAAGACTGAGAGATTAAGGGCTGAAATTGTCCTCTAAAATTCCCTCCCTGTATATTTAAGCACCTGCAATCAGTTGAAATGTGTGGTTTTCCTGAGCATTTGTCTTGGATCCTTGAAATAGCTGCAGTCCTTGCTCAGATGTATCTACTGTTGTCAAGAGTGGGGGCTGAAGCGAGCACAAGATAAATGGCATGGAACTGGGAGAGTCGCTTACATCTGTCGCTATCTCCAGCTATCTCTCTGGTCAAAAGCCTTCTTCCTTTTTAGCCCGGCTCTAGTGAGCTGAGCACAAAGGAAATAAAGAGCAGCACAGGTACAACATAATATTAAACCAAGCCTCCCAACGCTCACATGGAAAATGCAACACAGCATGCATAATTGCATTCATACATAACCCAATAATTTGGGCATTTAGAAGTAGCTGTGAAATTACCAGGATGAATATTGCAGGGAAACCACAAGCACAGCATCAGAGCAAGTGGCCCTTTAGTAAATGTACAGTAAATATACAGTTATATACAGTGAAAATATAGTATTTGTTTGTAGGATCCCTTACACAACAGCTTTGTATAACTGGGAATTCTCAATGAAAGAAAACCCAAGAGATTTACAAGCGTTGAAAACAACTGAGTGGAATTGGACAGGATGGCCTGTACAGTCATTTGGTCAGTAAACATTTTCAGAGATAGGGAAGGGAGAGACAAATAGAGAGAGATGGAGGAGAGAGGACAAGTAGGCAAACTGCACTTCTCCTCTGTTTTTTTTCCAGAGTTCTTGAGTTACAGACAAATTTCACGTCCCTGCTGAGTTTGAGATGGATGTGTCAGTGTGTGCTACTCTTCGATTTCTCTGGGCTTTGCCAAGTCATCCTGGCAGAGGCAGAGTCTTGCATCCTACCATCCCTCAGATCATCCTGGATGGTCAGCCTGGAATCCTCCTCTCTCTCTTTCTCTCCCCCCTCCCTCTTGCTCTCTGGAGTGTGGGCGTACAGTTCAGCACTTTCCCTTTTTTCTCTTTCCCTTTTTCTTAGTGACCTTCATGAGGCTCACACGACCTTCCCGTCAGCCAGAGCCGCTCCTTTACTCACTTCCTTGAAATGAGGAAAGAAGGGATGAGCGGTGGACCAAAACGTCCTCTATCAATGAAGATCAGGTCTTAATCATCCCTGTTCTGTACAGTGTATCTGTCCAATAGCTTCCTGGTCAAGGTCACAAAGTCAGTAACAGTATAGCAGCCATGTGAACAGTCATGGTCAGGTCAGCTATGACTGGGAAGGAAAAGTACATGGATGTTAGAATGCATTTCACATTAGGGCTGCGTCTGGTCACTGTTATGGGACATGCAGTATTGATGTTTGTCATGGAAGCATCATCCCCATTGAAATGCATTATAGCACACCCACATGTTAACAGACACTGATAACATCAAATGAAGAGCTCATAGGGGTTTTCTCATGGGATGGAACGACATAGGCTTGTGTGTGTGGCAAACGTTGCCATTTTCACTGAACCAAGCCATGGTTAGACAGGGCAGCTATAGGATCCTTCTAACATTCCAGTTCAGCTTTCAGACAGAAAAGTATTGCACCTTACACGTTTCTGGTGTACATGAATCCCACTTTTATTTTCGACAGAAAAGGGTGTTTTTTTCAGGTTAATTTTGGTTACATTGAAAACCATTCTGTGAAAAACCGTAGCACCAGAGCAGATACTTATTGCCCATTCTTAGTTTATTAAAAAGGTCAATTTGTGCTATTTGAGTTGAGATCAATTATGATTGTGGAGAAACATTTTCTTCCAGTATATAAAAAGACTAGCACTTTATTAATTTCCCAGTCATTTGCCAAATAAAAAGGGAGATAGCGAAAAATGTTATATATCCATTTAAATCACAACAAGTTAAAACAAAAAATAGGGCGGCATTTAGCATAATTCAAGCAGGGAATTAGCTGTCATGATGAATAATATTATATATTTATTTATTTCTATGTATATATATATATGTCTATGTACAAGTATGGCACTTAATTACACGAAAGCAAGAAAACACTTTTCACAAATGAAAGCAGTGGGCGCTTTGGTGTATTATAAATTAAGGAAGTCACAGACGTTAGCGTTTGCAGCAAATCCACCAGATACTGTTTTGCAAGTCAGCCATATAGCAATGGAATGATTACATACGTTAAGGTCAGTGGTGCGAACACAGGCAACAAAAAAACATGAATTATGCTAATGTATTTCAACTAGGTCGATCCATAGTCAAAATGTATTTATATATTTAGGCATATGCCTATATAAATCTGGAGAATATTTCCCCTCGAACATATAGTCAACCGGTGTATTGTGTCGCTTTAGTATATTGGTGTCAACAATCGGTTGAACTTTTTTTTTTAAACACTGTCACGCATCGGGTTAGGTTTGGCTCCCGGGTGTTCACCTCTTAGTGCAATTTTAATTTAGCCTACTCTCTTCAAGTACAGTAGATCAGCCCACAAAGACTAAATGCGTGAACACGTCGACTTGATCTGTATTTAGCGCTTTACATAGTATAAACGTTACTAAAAAGTTGCATCAGTGCAATGTAATAAATAAATTAACAAACGTGTAATCCACGCTTGCCATTGGAGTCCTTAAAAGATAAACAAATAAAAAATCGGCCCACGCTTTTAAGTCATGAAACGGATGTGGCGTTGGGAGCTGTCATCATCCAGTGTTCATCTTGGTTCAATCTTTACACATCGCACATTGTCCCATCGGGAACTCTCTCCATGTGCTACACATAAGCAGAGTCACTGGATTGAGTGCGACCGAAATTAGGCACACTCATTCTAGGCAAGTCCTTATTTCTGATTTCATAAATGGACTTCCGCCTCGCCTGCACTCCTCGCACCGCCGTTTTGATTTTCTTCCACCCCAAATGATTGAGTTCTGCCAGATTCAGCAACACACAAAAGCCACTGACCGCGAACATGAAGACTAGAAACACGGTCTTCTCTGTTGGTCTGGAAACATAACACTCTACATCTTTTATGCAGGGGTAACGATCACACTCGTACACCGATGGGACATTGAATCCGTACAAGAAATATTGACCCACTAAAAACCCTATTTCCAGCGCGTTTCTGAAAACCACTTGAATTATGTAAAATCTCGAGATACCCTCTTGCCGACTCTTTTTAGACTTTCCAGTAGTTCTCATGGCTGAATTGGGGATATCTTTGACTTCCAAACAGTCGGGCTCGGCTTCTTTGGTGGAGTTCTCTGTGTTCTGAAGTACTCCATTCACAATGGTGTTTTTAATCTTTTTGCTGTCGTCTCGTTTCATTGAATCTTGATCCTTATCCAGAGTCAGAAAGACGGTGGAGTACCGTCGCTCCTTCTGTTTCGCCGACTGATGCACCGAGTATGTGATAAAACAAAGACTCGGGGTGCAAACCATTATGATCTGGAAAACCCAAAATCGAATGTGTGAAATTGGGAATGCCTTGTCGTAGCAAGCCTGGTTGCAGCCAGGTTGTAAGGTATTACAAACAAACATGGTTTGCTCGTCATCATAGACTGTCTCTCCAACTATTGCTACGATTAGAATCCGGAAGATCACCACCACAGTTAGTAGGATCCTAAAAACAAACAAACAAACAAACAAAGTATGAGTATAGTCAGTAAATGATGTTAATTTTGTGCAAATGGCTGGAGATTGAGTACAGTGTCTCTAAACAGGCGCGTGTTTGGGAGCTGTCCAGTGCTGAAACGAACGCTCTTTGCTGGGATCACGCTCTGCTCGCTCTTAGCACGGGGGTTGGTTCGGATGCTATGTGTATTATGCTTTTAGAATTTATGTCAGGGTGCCATTGTTATATATTTATGTGTACTCTGAAGTATTTACTCATTGATATTCATCTGTATTTGTGTTTTGAAATGTTTTGCAAGCGTTTGTTTGGTAAAGTAAGCGTAAAATGCAATAGCGCCTAGACTCTGCTTCTCAGTTAGTGCATGGTACAGCCACCTATCTAGCCCCAACAACAGCCATTAAAACATGCATATCTAGTTATTGCAAATCCAGTTGACATTTTGCTCTTACCTTCCTATCATAGTAGAGTGCTGCTGGACAGCAGCCTCCAGGAGCCTCTCTAGTATGGTCCATTCCCCCATTATTGTTCATCCGGAGGAGGCGAGAGCCCACGGCACTCTGTACGAACTCCTGCCGAATATGTGGAAAATATTTCCTCGGGTTTTTGGTCGTTATCACTCTCCAGAGGCTCCGAGGTTATCTGGCAAATGCATTGATCACAAGCCCGCAGCTGTCCCGCCCTCCTCTCCCAGCGCTGTGCAATATTGGTCTGTGCTTCTGCCCAAGCGCTGGCACGACGCTGCCACACTTTCTCGTTGTCTTGTGGAGCTGAAGGGCTGATTACTATAAGCCCTCCTATTTTCGATCTTCAGATCAGGTTGATGGGTCGCGCACTGTGTCTGGGTGGAGGGTGGTTGGATTTAATGTCTTGCCAGCATTAATCCGCCTTTAAGTAGTCCCCTCCCTACGTCACGCGCAGACAGGTTGGTGGAGCGCGGCCAAAATACCAGGATTTCTCATTTTCAATATTCGACGAATGGAACCCAGGGACAGCGCGCAAGATTAATCTGTGATAACATGATTGGTGATAACCTCAATGCACCTTGTGTGTTTCTAGTTTATAACACATCAAAATTACTGAGCCAGATCGAATTGTGTCTGGTTGCGCGCGCTCAGTGTGACAGAGGTAGAGTTGTGAATGCGCTGTGTCCTAAAACCGCAGGTCAAGACATGGCGCCCAAATATTTTTTCGGAGCCACTTTTAAGGCAGATAGGCCTACCTGTTGCTTTTTTTTTTACTGTAATCGTGACAGTCTTAGTGCTCCTAGTAACCCAGTAGGCATAAGACGTGAAAAAGACGTATTTTACTGGTTGAAGTCTGGTTGGGACTTCCAGATCACAACCAGAAACCATGAAAAATATGTCTTGTTTTGGTTGATATCTGTTTTTTGGTTGAAATTGAACTACTGACCAGTTATCTAAATGCTACTCAATTAATAGACACCAATCTATATCAACATTTGCGTAGTGTTTGTAGGCCATGCACCCATTGCATATAAGACACTAGAACCATTACAACTATACAACATTTGGGTAATGTTCTTTTTCAGCAGGGTTTGACATGATTCAGCTTTGCATACTTGGCAAACAACAGTTGGCAGCGCTCACCAAAGCGGGTTATGGTCTCGTTGGCATACTGTACCCAGTCAACACTCTAGGCTCGGGCCTATTCTGTTTGAGATTCTGGGAACTCCACCCAGATTCCCTTTTTCAGGAATAGGGCAAGGTTTTTATTCTGCAGGTGATGAAATACCAATTTTTAAAAAACGAAGAATTGTGATTCATTCAAATTCATAGAATTTGCCAGGTCATTAAAAGCTCAAATTGAAATGATGGTTATTTAATTAATGATATCTGGTAGCTTGCTGTGTGTGTTGGCTTCTAATAATAATATTTTGTTGATGTTAATTGCACTGTTTATTGTGTTGCACATTCTCTTCTTGTTCTATTATGACTAACTACATTTCTTTTCAGAATTTAACAAATAAAACATAAGTCTATTTTATTTCAATATCCTACTAAAATCCACTAGGATTTACAAAAAATATTGCACCTGAATTTGACCCTTTTAATGTATTTATTTTATTTTATTTTACCTTAAAGCTTTTAAGTAATTAACATATTGCCTGCAGTAATTTAATAAAAATGTCAGTAGCTAAATAAGGAGGTAGGCATAACAGTTCCAGCTAAAACTTGGATTGGAATCTGTGCCTCAAGCAGCAATAGATCTCTGCTCAGGCACTGCTTGCATGTGGCACATTGGGACAAAGAGCCCGCTAGGCTACACAACAACACTGCTGGGGAACAACACAAAATATTTGACTGCTAAGTGGTAGTCCCTGTTCTCCTGCATTCTTGTTTTATTTTTGTAAGTAAAGCAGCGGTTTGTTGGGGAGAAGAATGTCAAGGAAAGTTTTGCTAGCTAGCTGGCTAATGTTAATGTTAGCTCTCTGGCTAATCTTCCATTGTCATGGTAAGTTTTAATTTTTACCTGGTGTAGCTAGCAAAAGTTTACATGATATCATTTTAGTTCATGACAATAAATGTGTGTATGTGTGTTCTCTCTGTCTGTGTGTGTGTGTGTGTGTGTGTGCACGTGTGCGTGTGTGTGTGTGAGAGAGACATTTTAAGCTAGCCTAATTCTTGAAACTTGTACCCCCCAATATGGATATGACGTTTTTCTTCATTCATCAGGATCCTTGTATTTTTGTGTATTTGGTATTTGACCATATGATACATTTAGCCTATCCCTGCTCCCCCTCACGCATTCTAACTTTACAACTCTCAACTGCCTTTTTCAATTCTTGATTCTCTTTTTTGCAGGAATCTTCTAGCTTGGATGGCAGGATGGAGGCGGGAACAAAGGGAAGGAGTACAGAAGTTATCCAGCTGGTTGACTAAGAAATGGAAGTAGCCTATGTTTTGCTGTTGATCTCCTCTATCTCTCACCGTATGTCTGCCTGACTGCCAGATTTCTGAGTGGCAACATAGTCAATGTACTTGCCAGGCTAAGTCTAACTTAGTGAAGAGCTTAGGTAATGGTCAACGATGATTCGTCTCGGTCTTTAGAGTACTGGAAACATGTAAATGTCCTGATGCATGGCCTCTACAGCAGTGCTTGGCCACCCACCCACTCAGTTACCAGTGGCCTATTCTGCCACATCCCAGGGAAAGGAAAGCGCAGAACCACGACTCCTCAAATCCATAGTCAAGTTTTATGTGCAAAAGTTTTATTTTTTCTGTTTCATACTCTGATCTTCAATGTGTTTTGATTCCTACTAGCCAGCTTTGTAAGAGCTAGGTTTGTACTAGTTATGCTGATGATCATTCAAGTTTTTTTCTCTGCATCAGGTCTCACGGACTGGATACCCCAAGAGACATGCTATTCAGCTGCCCATAATGGCTGATCATACACTCTTAGAAAAAAAAGGTGCTATCTCGAACCTAATCCGGTTCATTGGCTGTCCCCATAGGATTACCCATTGAAGAACCCCTTTTGGTCGAATATAGAACCCTTTTTGATTCCAGGTAAAACTTTCTACAGAGGGTTCTATATGGAACCAAAAAGGGTTATCTTATGGGGACAGCCGAAGAACCGCTTTGGAACCCTTTTTACTAAGAGTGTAGGGTAAGTAGATCCAATTAAAATAGCACTGCTTCTAATAATATACAGTAAGTTTGTAAAGCAAATAATATCCTATTTTAACTCACCTTTTATTTTTAGGTGCAAAACCCTTGTGTCGTGATTCAACAGACACCTCCCTTGGTGAGTCATGTAAAGTTTCTCCCACTTCTCTCTTGCTCATTCTCCCCTGTCACTCAAACTCACACACGTGCTCAGGTGCAGCCGATGAACCCCTTTAGGTTGCAGAGAAGAGGAAGAGATTTGCCATTTCCATTTCTAATGTTTGTTGCAGGAATTACATTATTTTTCTTCTTTTTAATGCCTCTTTACCCATAATTACAATTTTGCATTTACCTTTCTTGGGGGAATCTTTGTCCCAAACAATGTCCTACAGATTATAGAGCAGTGTGTTTATGCAAAACTTTTGAATATAACAACATAGATTAGGATTAAGCAACATTTTACCATTTAGAGATGAGTTAAAAATTGTCATTATCTAACTACTGTCTAATGTTATGAAATGTCTCATTTCAATAATACTATGAAGGGTGAGAGGAGCAAACAAGCCTTTGCTGCCACTCGTGTGTGCTCCTTTGTAGTTGGTAAGTAAATGTGAGCAGTTGTGACATTTGACATAGTCCATTTTTGTAGATTCTGGCTGTTAAAGATATTTTACTGTGCATTGCTGTTATATCGTGTCCTGCATATTCACATTATGCCAATCATTAATTTATTTCTTCTCTTTTGATGCTTATGGTCATGAAAAGCCAGAAAACTCAGGAGGTTGATGTGTTGCGGGCCCTCCGAAAAGTCCTAAAATATGCCCCTGACCGCTGTGTTGGAGGACACAAAGTACAGTCATTTCTCTTTGTTTATTTGAGCTGTTCTTGCCATAATATGTACTTGGTCTTTTACCAAATAGGGCTATCGTCTGTATACCACCCCTACCATGTCACAACACAACTCATTGTCTCAAATACATTAAGAAGGAAAGAAATTCTACAAATGAACTTTTAACAAGGCACACCTGTTAATTGAAATGCATTCCAGATGGCTACCTAATGAAGCTGGTTGAGAGAATGCAAAGGGTGGCTACTTTGAAGAATCTCAAATATAAAATATACTTTGATTTGTTTAACACTTTTTTGGTCACTGCATGATTCCATGTGTGTTATTTCATAGTTTTGATGTCTTCACTATTATTCTACAATGTTGAAAATAGTAAAATAAAGAAAAACCCTTGAATGAGTAGCTGTGTCCAAACTTTTGACTGGTACTGTGTGCATATGAGCAAGTTGCTCCTTTTACAAGACATCTAAGCTTTAACTGCCACAAACTAGTACCATGGAAATTCTTTGAAAATACTTTTAGCCAGCTTTTAGCCATGAATTATTATTTTTTTAATCGCAAATTTATAAAGTTGTAATCTGTTAATTCTCTTCACTGCAGATCTGACCCATCATACCACTCTTATTAATCATGAATAAAATAAAACAATCTGTCTTGATATAATCTGTGTCCCAGTCTTTCTTTATATGTAATGTCTGTGGGTGAATTATGAAACAATGACTGTTTGCAGATGTGCAACGATTGTGATGTAGATTTGTTTTTGCCATTGCTTGATCTATTTGAAATGTAAGAATATGTTGCAGATTTAAACTTGAATTGGTGACTATGGAAACAAATAGAAATGTAATGAGCCATATTTTCAATATCCAACTTTATCCTCGGCAATACTTTTTACAGTAGGTATTAAACTGTAGTCAGGTGGTCATTACCAGGTTATGATGAGGTCATAGCTATGACCAGTAGGCTACCTAATATAGCACATAATATAGTGCTCAGAATTATGATTAGCTTGTCAGATAGAGGTCACAATTATGACCAACTGGTCGTATGATGTTCAGAAAAATACGTAATATTCTGGTCAGTAAAAAGACGTAGGAAAAAAACGTCATTTTTCATCCACTTTACGACCAGAATAAGACGTCCTACTGACGTCTTTTCAACTAGGTTTTGCCCATTGGGAAAGCTATTGTTTCCATCATGGGGCAATGATATTGCTGTGGATATGCTGTGACTAAGTGAAAGTACCATCCGAGTTGCTAATAGCTTTATGAGGTTGCCTGCCTGTGTGTGGGGGTTTATAAAAGGCATCAAAACAGGTCTGTTTTGCACTCAGATATGATCAATTGAACTACAGAGCAGGGAGCGTGTACACGACTTAACATTAGACTATTTTAAGATGCAACCACACAAATATTTGTCCCAGATTATTTCAAAGTGGTAGGCCTAATAATAATTTTAAATTGAGCAGCCGTTATTGTATATTCACATAAAAAATACAAATATTCATCTTATTTCCCCCCAAATGTCATGCATTACAATGCAGGATTGGCCTATGCCTAATAAGTACAATGCAGGATAGGCCTATGCCTAATAAGGCTACTAAAATGCCTCATGAATGCTCAGTAAAATATTTAGATTTTTGACCATTGCTGTGGAAGAGAACCGATATTTACACATAGAATGTACCTTTGCAGATAGAATCTATTACCTGATCTAAGGTGCATTGATTAGTGTGAGGGATCATGTGACTGTTTTTATTCAACGAACAGGCATGTTTAATGGTTCATCAGATGCCTTAGCTCTGCCTGCTGTAATCTTTCATAACCTTCCAATGAATCATCACGTGATGTGATAGACTAGAAGGCGTGTGTGTGTGTGTGTGTGTGTGTGTGTGTGTGTGTGTGTGTGTGTGTGTGTGTGTGTGTGTGTGTGTGTGTGTGTGTGTGTGTGTGTGTATGTAAGAGAGGGAGAGAGGAGGGAAGGGGGAAGCTCAGCACATGATCTTGAATAATAGAGACATAGGTGGCTTTGAGGTCATCAGGAATGCAAACACTGCATACCAATACACAAGTCACAACGCCAATGAAACACATGGCAAAAACAAACCAATCCAAGTCCTTAATTTGTGTCTCAATTTGTGTCTTTTCTTTGATATTTTTGATGTGCATGTATGCCCCCACTGGCTCACCTGTACAGAACAAGGTATTTTACAGTGCCATTCCTGACACCTTTGTCATTGAAGAGTCATATAGGCCTATAGGTTTAAGCTATAAGCGATTGTGATTAAGGAACATGCTCTCCCTACAAGACCTCTGAAACATATAGGCTATCCTATAGGGATAACTGAAGTGTATCTATCGCAAGCCATAATGAGACACAAAAAGGTGTGTTGCAAGTCCCGGGTCTTGTTTATTTATAAACCTATACATATCCACACTAAATTGCACTTGAGCGTAAACAAACTGGTCAATGACGACAATACATGAAAGGCTGCCTGGTCCTGAGCCTGGGTCGTAAGTTAAGTTGAGCGCAGACGGAGCAGAGGTAACTGTGGGGCGGTGGAGAATGTGGAGGGGCCATGGTGATTAGAAGCACTTCCGGTGGACGATGGAGGGGCCGGCCTCGTCATATTCCTGCTTGCTGATCCACATCTGCTGGAAGGTGGAGAGGGAGGCCAGGATGGAGCCGCCGATCCACACAGAATACTTCCTCTCAGGGGGAGCGATGATCTACAAACAAGTGATAATGCCATTGGTTAGTGGCCCAATAGCAAGGTGTTTTATAAAGTGAAAAACATTGTGCATAAAATCTACATAATAGACAATTCTCTCAAATGGGCAGGAAAATCGCTGACTTTATTACATTTTTGGGTTTCAAAGTTTTGTGCCCCATAGCACTAAAACGTTTGGGAAATACACTGTAGTAGAACATTGAAAATAAAGAACAATCCTAAAACGGCATGTCTAAAACAACATTACCTTAATCTTCATGGTGCTAGGGGCCAAAGCTGTGATCTCCTTCTGCATACGGTCAGCAATTCCAGGGTACATGGTGGTACCACCAGACAGAACGTTGTTGGCATACAGGTCCTTACGGATGTCGATGTCACACTTCATGATGCTGTTGTAGGTAGTTTCGTGAATGCCAGCAGATTCCATACCTGTTTACCAAAGGACAATGATGTTATCAGTCTTGTCCCATCGCTGCAATTCCTCTACGGACTTGGGAGAGGCAAAGGTTGAGAGCCATGTGTCCTCCGAAACACGACCCTGCCAAGCCGCACTGCTTCTGTACACACTGCTCGCTTAACCCGTAAGCCAGCCGCACCAATGTGTCAGAAGAAACACCGTCCAACTGGCAACCAAAGTCAGCTTGCAGGCGCCAGGCCCGCCACAAGTAGTCACTAGAGCGTGATGGGACAAGGAAATCTCGGCCGGCCAAACCCTCCCCTAACCCAGACGACGCTGGGTCAATTGTGCGCCACCTCTGGAGAAATAGGCTACACTTGTTATAACCTTCAACTGTGAAAATACAGTAGTTGGGCAGTTGACCTCTAGAGCGTTGTCTGTGAACAGGTACTGAAATGGACAGCTCCTCAGCACCAGCTGCAAGCTCTTGTTATGGTAGGTATTTCAACAAGCGTTTGCAGCTCATGCTTCACATGCTGGGGTTGTATTTCAAAAGCAGCATCAATAAGTTAGTCAGCTAAACCAGCAAACTTTATATTAACACACAGAAAGACCTTTGATTTAAATATAATAAAAATATGAATGAAAGCTCAAGCTGAATATGGGTTTAGTTAAGCCTATCTGGATATCAGGATAATTCATTGATTCTGCTTTGTGAAAATACCCGCAGGCATATGCTCTGTTACCCTACGTCACATAGATGACTTTAACGAAGTCTAAACTAATCCACAGCAGTCGTATACGTTACTACACAATGATTATCTCAACTTTAGATAACCGTGTGCAATATATCAACGGCTGGGGAGATCAGTAATACGTACCAATAAAGGAGGGCTGGAAGAGAGTCTCGGGGCAACGGAACCTCTCGTTACCGATGGTGATGACCTGTCCGTCGGGCAACTCGTAGCTCTTCTCCAGGGATGAGGAGGAGGCAGCGGTGGCCATCTCATTCTCGAAGTCTAGAGCCACGTAGCACAGCTTCTCCTTGATGTCACGAACTATCTCACGCTCAGCTGTTGGGTTTCAAGTGATGCATTTGATTGTTATTGAAAATATATTTGTGGCATATCATTTTTATGATTTTACTTTGTAAAAGAAAAAAAAAAAGCAATTTTTCACCCCAATAGTACTGTCTTATCGCTGCAACTCCCGTACGGACTCGGGAGAGGCGAAGGTCGAGAGCCGTGCGTCCTCCGAAACTCAACCCAACCAAGCCACACTGCTTCTTGACACAATGCCCACTTAACCCGGAAGCCAGCCGCACCAATGTGTCGGAGGAAACACCGCACACCTGGAGACCGTGTCAGCGTACACCGAGCCCGGGCCTGCCACAGGAGTCGCTAGTGCGCGATGGGACAAGGACATCCCTGCCGGCCAAATCCTCCCCCTAACCCGGACGACGCTGGGCCAATTGTGCGCCACCCCATGGGTCTCCTGGTCGCGACTGGCTGCGACAGATCCTGGACTCTAACCCAGAATCTCTAGTGGCACAGACCACTGCTCCACTCGGGAGGCCCCAATGGCATATCATTTTTGCCAAATATCATGCTTTTTGTCATTCCTCATGCGGTTAATATTGCCCATGTCCGGTGCCTACCAGTAGTTACGAAAGAGTAGCCACGCTCAGTCAGGATCTTCATGAGGTAGTCTGTGAGGTCGCGACCGGCCAGATCCAGACGCATGATGGCATGGGGCAGAGCATAACCCTCATAGATGGGCACGTTATGGGTCACGCCATCACCAGAGTCCAGGACAATACCTGAAAAAGTGTGGTGATACATGTTAGCATTGAACAAGACCTTTGAGGTGGTCATGGCTGAACACTACTTATCTATCCATCATACCTGTGGTACGTCCAGATGCGTAAAGGGACAGCACGGCCTGGATGGCCACGTACATGGCGGGGACGTTGAAGGTCTCAAACATGATCTGGGTCATCTTCTCCCTGTTGGCTTTGGGGTTGAGGGGAGCCTCTGTCAGCAGGGTGGGGTGCTCCTCAGGTGCCACGCGCAACTCGTTGTAGAAGGTGTGATGCCAGATCTTCTCCATGTCGTCCCAGTTGGTGATGATGCCGTGCTCAATGGGGTACTTCAGGGTCAGGATACCCCTCTTGCTCTGGGCCTCGTCACCGACGTAGGAATCTTTCTGACCCATACCGACCATGACGCCCTGAGAAAACGCAAGGATAGGTCTGAATCAATGTGGCGTATGAGTATGATAGCCTATCAAATGGCCTCTGAGTGGCATTTACTCATGGCTCTCCAAGGTTCCAACGTGATGTTGTGACATTACCGACAATAATAACCTAATCACCTTTTATTGCCTCTATTTATTTGGTTTCCACACAGCAGCTTTAGGTGAAGTACTCTACCTGGTGACGTGGGCGACCCACGATGGAGGGGAAGACAGCGCGAGGTGCGTCATCTCCGGCGAAGCCAGCCTTCACCAGGCCAGAGCCGTTGTCGCACACCAAAGCAGTAGTCTCCTCGTCGTCGCACATGGTTTCAGCTTTGACTGTAACGGTAAAATAATATGGTCATTTTGCACACGATTTTAAGCTTGGACTATGTGGCACAATCAATGCACCATGCTCCCATCAACTGAGCTATGAATTATGCATATACGGCAACTGAAATGAAAGTGTTAATACTAGGCTATATATGGGCATTATATTTTAGAACAATGTTTACTGCAGGTTTGTTAGTTGAATCACATTGGATGAAATAAGGGGTGGATGCAACTATCATATACTGATTTTACATGATATACTCTTCAGTCAATCCATTCCATAGAGGACCCTAGTTCAGCAAGTATTTATGGTTGCAATTCAGAAGGTTAATGGTTAGTGACTTTTTGTACAAATGCTTCATGCCAACCAATTTTGACTTATTTTTACTTGTTAATGCAGCTCACATTGTGGTAATTTAGTAGCCTACTGCTACATCATTTGTTACTTGGCATACCATGTCCCCATCTATTATCCATGGTCTGTATACAATAACCACATGTCAAACGCGGGACAATAACAAATGGGCTTGAAAAATAAAAAAAAGTATGCAGCCGAAAAACGTAGAATTAGTCTATGGTGAAAAATCTGTATCTTTGACGCAGTTCCAGTTAGGGGATGCCAGTTGGTTAGTTGCGGACGAGAGCATTTCATTCAGAATCTTTCCAGTCGGGTTAGCATAATTGCAATCCTCCAAGGTAATTCCAAAACACTTATAATTTCTCACTCTTGACTCAAGAGGAAGAGCTGATGAAACTAGCGCTACTCACCAGATCAGCACCGTGCGCTGGACCTTGAGGGTAAAACCAGGGGCAAGGAGCTGTGAGGACGCCCCAATTTATACTCTGACAGTGTGCGCTACCTTCTCCTTATTTGGTAGCCCTCGCACCATTGACAAGCGCGTGCCCATTAATGGAACAGTGAGGAGAGGGGAGTCCCGCGCGCGGCATCCTTGCCCGAGGCCCATGTAGGGAGGAAGATGAGGGCAGCTAGACAATGCGGGTCAGCCGGACAATAGGCTACAGCAGAGGAGGCTAGTGAGATGAGCTATAGGAGGACATGCTAATTTTAAAGGCTGGAAGGGAATGAATCGAACGGTATCAATATGGAAACCACATGTTTGACTCTGTTCCATGTATTCCATTCCAGCCATTACAATGAGCCTGACCTCCTATAGCTCCTCCCACCAGCCGCCACTGGGCTACTCACAACTCTGTTTCCAACAGATGTCAAATACCAGGTTAGAGAACAAGGACCGAAATAAACAGCCTGTCAATTGAATACTGTGAAGTCATTGATTCCTTATTGTTAAAAAAAATGGCATCTTAGTTGACATCTTGAAACTGCAAGTTCCCGGAACATTGTTCTATTGATCCTGTTCTGTGGGGAATTAAGCAGATTCTAGCGTTGATTAATTGATTGGTTGATTGATTACAATGATAAGTTAAATTCCAGGTCGTACATGGATAGGCTACTAGTTCGATTTCACATCGAATTTACAGAGGCCTATGGAAAATGCCAAGAAGCTTCTTATAGGTTACAGTAGTAACAATTCCCAGACAATAGCCATTAAGATGGGATAAAACAGTGGAGCAGCATATGGGGAGACCACTTGTGCCACACAGCTGGCTACAGCAGCTGTTTTCCATTATTAAGAATAGAAATTCCAAACCCCACCATTCTGGATTCTCTTTAAGCAGAGGGAGAGGTCAGTCATTGAGGCAGTATGAAGCAACAGCACAAAATTGAAGTTGTGAAATATATGATTCAGTTGAACCTGTTTTCTTTGTATAGGCCTACATGGCCTGTCTAATTGACGTCTGTTTCCAAGAAGACATTTATATTTCAATTGTGGAACTCATACATTTGGGTGATTGGATTTGCATAAATCAATAACCATTGCAATAACCATAATGCATTATTTATTGTTATTGTGAGTAAATCATTTTCTAAAATAGGCATTTAAATTATTATTGATAGCTGTGATATAATGGCTATATGCCAACATAAACTATAGCATTTGCATAATTCTGTACTCATTCAGTCTGCAATTTCAATAATGTATTTATATTTAATGGTAGCAAATAAGTTTGGGATGCCTTTGAATTGACAAATTCAAATGACACATCAGAATAGAAGAAATACGCGTTCCTTTCATGACTACCAGTTTGTGTGTGTTGAACTATTATTTCATATTGTGTTAAAAGGACAAGACATTACAGATTTCAGATGACACTGCCTGTGCTCTTGAAACAGAGCAAGAACAAGTTGGTCTAAAATAACACTGGCTGAGAGCATTGGAGGGGTCAACCACAAGGAAGAAACACAAAAGGGCACAACTAGCCATGAATCATATGTTGCTGTCACCCTACCCCAAGCCATAGCCCTCTTGTTGTTACTCTTTGTTGTTACATTACATAATGAATGCTAGCCTAGGCCTGCTTTCCTCATCATTCTGTCCCTGTTTTCAAACTTTGTTGTCTTGCTATGAACATATGTACCCCTGTTCAGTTTGGCTAAACTGAATTATTATTGTCCTAGTCTGAAAAATCATTTCTGAGTGGAGAAGGGTATGATAACCCACAACATGTCGGGAGGATGGCAGTGCCAGAGTGAGGGGAAAAGACACTTTGGAACCTGCTCAAATATTCACATACTGAGATTTCCACGTTAGCAGTAGTCATTGAGGCTAAATAAACATGACACTATCATATTTCCTGTGGCATCTCCTTAATCACACATCCTGAAGGAGAAACACCATTTTTTTTAGGACTGAAACCACAATCATAGGGGCAAAACTGTCTAGCAAAAGTGAGTCGATTTGATTTCCATTGGGAATTACCAATAATAATAAACAAACGTAAAGGCCACAATTCATACCCCTGAAGGACACCTTTTGCGTAATGCTTTAAATGTGCTTTCACAATAGATTGAGCAAGATTGGTTTCATTAGATGCAACTCACTGTTTCAGTTTTCAACAGTTAATCAAAACTGGTTCAATACATATGCTATGAAAGCATTTAGTCCTTTCCCACACAACTCTGAACTGAATGGATTGTCCTGAACATGTTTTTCCTTCAGGCCTTCTAACCTGGAGAAGGTACTGGGTGCACCATGGCCTTAGGGCTGCTATGAACAACACACACTGGACGATTCCAACACATTTTCACACGTGGAAATGAAATCAATGAATGTGTTTAAAAGCATAGATAAGCAGAGCACTGAACAGAATAAGTAACTGATGAGCTTTTGTTACCAAGGTAATATTTGTATAAAATGATAAAAAAAAAAAATGTTTTGATGTTATAATCTTGGATAGATAGAAAGATAAACAGATCCTCACCCCAAGTGCAGTCCACCAAAACAGCCTATTCATTAATCATGAAAGAACTGGCATGCCTACAACAGCATCCATTTTCATCAAGTAAGAGAAAAGCAGGAAAAGGAAAAGCTCATCAGGAATAAGACCAAGAATGTATTGTATAATTCTGCACTAATTTCCAGAAAGCGTGTTCAAAGCTCACAGCTTGCTGTGCTTCATACTTTGTTAACCTGCACCATCTTTAATTAAACCTATAGTTTACATACAGTTAATGCTTACATAATGTATGTTCTGCACGTATTATAATTAAGCAATAAGGCCCGAGGCGGTATGGTATACGGCTAATAAACCACGGCTTAGGGCTGTTCTTACACACGACACAACGCGGAGTGCTTGGACACAGCCTTTAGCCGTGGTATATTGGCCATATATCACAAACCCCAGAGGTGCCTTATTGCTATTATATATTTTGTCATACCCATGGTATATACGGTCTGATATACCATGGGTGTCAGCCAATCAGCATTCAACGCTCGAACCAGGACTCAAGCCCTGAATGCTGATTGTCTGACAGCCGTGGTATACCACGGGTATGACAAAACATGTATTTTTACTAATTTAATGCTGTAACTCTGGGGTTTGTGGTATATGGCCAACAAGAGCTCACAAACTCATTGCAAATGGGGTTTGCTTGTGCTGATGGTTGTCTTTATACTGTAGTAATGTATCTTGTGAACCTGACGACGCAATGCGGATTGCCTGGATACAGCCCTAAGCCATGGTATAAGGCCCCCTCAGGCCTTAATGCTTAATTATTACACATTAATAACACACAGGTTCACAAGATACATTAGTACAGTATAAAGACAACCATCAGCACAAGCAAACTCCATTTGCAATGAGTTTGTGAGCTCTTGTTGGTGTACTGCACAGACACAGGTTAGCATACCACACACTCTCCTCTCCCTTTGAAAGGTGGCCAACTTTGACATTCCCTGAGTTAACAGTACAGGAGTATCCCTGTATTTGTGTGTGTGTGAGAGGGTGAAATTACAAAGCAGTATGAGGTTAATTGGATGCTGAGCCACATATATCCTTTCTCTGAGCCACCCAGGTTTCCTCCCAGCGAGGCACGCAGGCCTTTTTCCATCCCCAATCTCACACCCAAATAAAATATTCACCAGCCCAGCCGAATCTCTTTCCTCTCTCTCCTTTATCTTTCTCTCAGCTTCTCTCTCTTTCTCGCTCTTCCTCCCTCCTTCTTTTTCTCTTCCATCTCCCCTCTCTCTCAGTCTTCCCCTTCCCTATCTTTCTCTCTCCTTTGCTCTCTACCCCGCCTCCTTCTCTCTCGCTTCCTCTCACATGCAGCCTCTCAGCACGACGCTGTCAGCTTGGCTTCCATGCCTAGGCTGCTCCAGCCAACCTAGCTTCATCCCCTGCCAAGACTTCTGGGAGATGGAAAAAAGACAAACTTAAATTCAGGCGATTTTTGGCAAGATGTTTTCTGCCCCCAGGACTTTTGGGAGAAAAAAATCAATCCAACTAGGTCTCATATGGCACTCGCATAAATATTTCACTAAGATTTTGGGAAGCATCCATATTTTTTCAAAGGACTTTTTGCAAAGATTAGAACTCCCCATATAAAAAGCATTAGAGAATTATTGTCACAATGTGTATCTGTCAAAAGTGAGAGCGAGAAAATGAGTTTAAATAGTGCTTTGGAAAAAATACACATTTTTCATGAATTGCATTTGAATAGTTTAATCTACAAATGCATATAGCTCCCCTGGTTTTGGTAATGGTAAAGGCTACACTCAGCAGGAGTGTTTTGGATAAATCCTAATAGGGATGTTAAAGTATTGGAACCTGGGCAATTTTTTTAAGTTGATGACATGACATTGTGTCAATCAAAACAAGATGGGGAAGAATTAATGAGACAAAAACTATAAAGGTACTTCATCTAGCACAACAGAGGAATTTACCAAGAACCTGTATTACTCATGATAGGAAACCCACTGTTTCAACTGGACTTTCATATCTCTGCAATTCATTTAAATGCATCATTCTTCAGTGTGCATTTACTCTTGCTTTTATTCTTGAAGGGGGAATTGTCCGTGATGAATGGTTTAAGCATGACGCAGGTTTCGCAAAAGTTAACTTCCTGATAGATGTGCTTGAAAAGTTGGAATGTTCCACTCTCTTTCTCCCCTCTGACCTTGTTCTCTGTGCATTTCCTTTGAACTGGAGCTATTTTTCAAGTTTCATCTCTTCCATGTCCCAATTGCATGAGTACGAAGAGATGAAAGGATGGCAATCTCTGGTGGACCTTTCAATGGCTTGCTGAACTATGGTGCCAAAATGTGCTTTTTTAAGCAAAAGTCAAGGTGTTGCTGACTTTCACTGAGAGAAAGAACTTCATCTGTGCTATAAGGAAATATCCAAATCACATAGTTTGAGAAAAAATAAAGCTAATTGAAAGGTGACAAGGTAATCCTTCCTGAGAAATATGAATACGCCATTACGCAATTAAAAATGACAACCTATCATAGTTTAGAGAGGTAATGCTTATTCTTACATCTTATCCTGTTACTGAATTCTGCAATTTCTGCATTTCACGTTAAGGGTCGAAGTTGAACTTTTATGATTGCTGATAGACACATACATTTCAGCAC
The DNA here is from genome assembly GCA_030435695.1 of Brachymystax lenok tsinlingensis. Taxonomy (NCBI): domain Eukaryota; kingdom Metazoa; phylum Chordata; class Actinopteri; order Salmoniformes; family Salmonidae; genus Brachymystax; species Brachymystax lenok. Next base: position 13,525,850 of record CM059808.1, on the reverse strand, counting down.
TTTATTGAGGGAGAGCCTAGAGTATCTGACATTCACAGTGCATCAAAATATGTTACAGGACTTCACCCAGAATTCCATCTGTTCTCATCATCTAACAAGTTCACACCAAAACCTTCCCTATAAGCAAAGAAACGCTGAGGAGTTGGCACTATCCTTATTTGGCATAAATTCCCAATTACTGCATATGGTTATCTCTACATTATCTTCTCAAGTACACTGAGCGTACAAAACATTAAGAACACCTGCACTTTCCATGAACTAGACTGACCAGGTGAAAGCTATGATCCCTTATTGATGACAGTTGTTAAATCCCCTTCAATCAGTGTATATGAAGGGGAGAAGACTGGTTAGAGGAGGATTCATAAGCCTTGAGACAAGGCTTAGTGTATAGTCAACCAGAGAGAACTGAAATTTCATTTTCAAGTTTGTGGCAGAGGTAGTTAACCCTAAGGTAAGAGAAGCGGACCAGTAGTCGGAATTCCACAATGTACTACCTCATTTCTCTGTGGAGAAATAGAGAGCTAGTAAACATGTAAAAGTGCAATTTAAATCTTCTATTTCAGTTTGAAAATGTTTCTGAGGATTGACAATGAAAAGATATTCCTATGTAAAATATTAGAGGCAGGCAGACATTTTATTTTCTGTCTAATGACAATTCGATCAATAAACACTATGTAAATTCAAAATAATTGTATCACTTTGTTTAAATCCATAACTGCTCTAGAACATTCTTATCTGCCCTGTGCAGGATGTCATCATGAATTAAAAACAGAATACTAAGTATCTGTATTTCAAGTTGTAGAGTAGACAAACCCAAACAAAAAAAGAACATCCACTGTTAATGACACTTTTACAGAGCGAGCATAATCATTTTGTTAAAAGTTTGGTAAGTGCAAGTTTTCCTTGTGTTTTGGCTTTGGACTTATATTAACACCTCAATAACATGACAAGACAAACAATAACACAATGGCATTTGGCACGAACAGTAACTCTTCCTCTGTGCAGGAAACGTTTGTCTGTTTCCACGGTGACAGGACCAGAACCAGCAGTCAGGACCGGTCTCAGCACACTGCCTTGCCGTGTTTCATGTTCTGGGCACAGGTCCGACCCAGGTTGGCCCCCTCCAGGAGCAGGTCTGACAGACGGTCCAGGCCCACGCAGGTAGTCAGGGGGGTGATGAGGCCATAGAGGCCCCCGAGTAAGATACTGAGGGGCCAGCCTATGATCAGTAAAATCACCAGCCACACAATGCTCCAGAAACACGACCCGCAACTGGCCATCCTAGTCTGGGAGAAAGAGAAGAGGATAAGGGGAAAAATATTTAAATTTTTAATTCCGTTAAAAAATCTATCATGAATACAAACAATAGACAACCTGCATCACAAAGACGGAATTTGCAGTTGACAGAAAGAATAAATTGTTAGCCAATCTTTTGTCTATTGTATTGATTTCTCATCAAAAAGAATAGGGAAACAGTAATGTATATATTGCCAGAGCTGTTCCCCTCCCCATGTGATCAGAGATGATTAATATCCCTTCAGATTATTAGATTTGCATAATCCCATCTATACATCGCCCATACAAATATCAATGGCTCCCAGACTTCAGATCAGATGCCCAGTGTATCGGGTGCTATCTATGGTGATTCAATCAGAGGATATCAACACTGTGACACTCCCATCTGTAATTGGAGATGATCAGATTGAATGCGCCGGCCCAGTTGATGTGGATGTACTTGACACTCCCCGCTATCACCACGGTCCCTACCCGCTGGGGTCAACAGGGAGTCTACTCCTACACCACAGGAGATTTAGTGGATCTGACACTGCTCAAAGTGGCAGTGAACAGCAAGCACTAAGGATTCATTTGCAGTCTGTGTATAGAACACTCACTGGTCTAACTGACGCAAAAAGTATACAATTAAATCTTATTCAATCCATGGTCTTATCTAAAATAAAATCTTCCAGCTCAGTAGCTGAAGTACGAACTGTCAGTCTGACTTGTTCAAAAGCCAACGATCAGATCGATTAGCAAGGCTATATCAGTTTTATGAGGTATTGCACACTTTCCTCCCCACTTCCTTGTCTGTTCTGTGTAATATCCTGTTGTGGCGAGAGAGACCGTGTGATGAGATCAGCAGCACCGGTTAATCTCAAGGTTGTCTCATGCTTCAGGGAACGCCCTTCACAGTGGATTAAAACCATGAGACAATATTAGCATTCCAAAAAGACTACTTTTCCCAGGATCCATTGACTATTTCAACAATTTAGGATAAGATGAGCAATAAGTTGCTTTCATATTTTGAAGCAATATGAAAACATTTAACCATGCCTGAAATAAAACATCCTGAGAACAGAAAAGTACAGAAATCACAGCATCAAATCATATCTCTAACAGTTTACTGTCATACCTGTCTTTTAGATTCACCTTCTACAAAGACCCTTAAAAGACGTAGAGAAGTGCAGTTACAATACTTCCTCTGCACCCAGACGAACGCATATAGCACTGTTATACCGCATGCAGTTAGTGATAGTGAAACATCAACCAATGGCAGTTAACGGTTAACAAGTAGAAAGCCATTAAGCTCTGCGAAGTAGAGCCATGTAAACCCATATTGTGGAGAGTACCTGTGGAGTGAGTATAAAAGACATGTTCACCTTCAGATGTGGGAAGTTTGAGAGTTCTTTGAGAAAGCGTGAGCCTGTTTTTCCTCCTTGCCTGTGTAACGGATATCCCCGTCTGAGTTTAGTTCCTGCTTGGAGCTGCCAAAGCCAAGTAAAGTCAGTCTGTATGAGTGGCCTCTTCCTCCCAGTTAACACTAATTTACTGCAACAAGGTAGGCTCTACTAGGGGAAACGGAATGCCAGGGAGGACAGCTCGAGATAAAGATAATTGGTAATTTGTTTTCCAGAGGGAGGCTATGACACAATGTGTGCATTCATGGACTAGTTGCTCAATACAGAATGAATCATGGTTGTTGTAGGTTTAAAAAGCTTGTTACACTGTACATGCAAAAGCAATGCAGAGAAGAATCTGGGGATTTATGGGACAAGCTTAGTTGTAAGGGAATATTTATCATACAAATTACAATTGAATTAACCCTGTAATTGTTTATGGATTATGATTTACACTGCGTACAAAACATTAGGAAAACCTTCCTAATATTGAGCAACCCTTTCGCCCTCAGAACAGCCTCATTAAATCAGACAGACTACAAGGTGTCAAAAGCGTTTTACAGGGATCCTTGCTGACTAATGCTTCCCACATTTGTGTCATGTTGGCTGGCTGTCCTTTGGGTGGTGGACCATTCTTGATACACACGGAAAACTGTTGACCGTGAAAGACCCAGTAGCGTTGCAGTTCTTGACACTCTCAAACCGGTGCACCTGGCACCTACCATACCCCGTTCAAAAGGCACACATCTTTTGTCTTGCCTATTCACTCTCTGAATGGCACACATACACAATCCATGTCTCAAGGCTTAAAAATCCTTCTTTAACCTGTCTCCTCCCCTTCATCTACACTGATTGAAGTAGATTTAACAAGTGAGATCAATAAGGGATCATAGCTTTCACCTGGATTCACCTGGTCAGTCTATGTCACGGAAAGAGCAGGTGTTCCTAAAGTTGTGTGCACTCAGTGTATAACTGACACATAAGAGATATCTATTCTAGGCTTACTAGAGTACATCTGCTTTGATGTCGCAGAGGCTTTGAAATCAAACATTAACATTTTTTGAATGTCTAAACAGCCTTTGAAGATGACACCAGAACACTGAAACAAAACTGTATAATCGTGTTACATACATTGCTCTCAATAATAACCATTTCCCTGAATCTAAACAATACTGGTTCTCTAGCTAGGCTGCGTTCAGGTCTGTTGAATCACGACTGTACTGTGACTTGAGCAGCTATGGATGCGATCTCTCCTCTCAGACAGTGGGGGTGTAGCTTGGGGAGAAGGTTACAGGCTAGCCTGACGTATGGAACAGCTAGTTATCTGGTGCATGATAATGCCTACATTCCCAGTCTGTGTTGAGAGCCTGCAGGCTGTGGCCTCTTCACACTACCAGGACCAATGAGGCTAGAAATGGGATTCAGGTCAGGGTAGGCTCTAATCCACCACCAAAGTCTCAGTGAACTGTATGCCACTGTGTCCATTTGTTTCCAAACACTGACATGGACACTGATGATTTGAGTTGGGTTGTGAGTGATACAGTATGTCTGATGTACTGGCTTCTATCCCCCCATGGTTTCATGTGCATGGTGACTGACCTATAAATCCAGCTTAGCGGCAGCTTGTCCAGACGCTATTGGGCGAGCCAATCAGATTGACAGATGACAGTGACGCTATCTGAGGGCGGGGAAGAACGGGGGTGTGTAGACTGGAAGAGTAACATGACAGGGAGATTTGAAAAAGGCTTACATAGGATGGCTGGGTGTCTGAGTATGTGTCTGCAAATGTATGTAGAAAATTAAAAACTCAAGACTGCATTCACATTGAGAATTATTTTACTAAAAAAGTAGCGATTACAAAACAGACCATTCCGGAAAATCAAATTAAACATTATCCTCAAGGCTTCTCAAGACATCTTCACGGCTTCAGTAGAAAAACAAGGATAATAATTTGAGCACCAAGCTCTTTTCTAAGGGACAGTCCAGTTGTGGCCCCATCTATGGACAGATAATACAGTGCAGAGGCCCACAGAGAGGCCCCACTCTAAGGTGCTTCCGCCTCGTCACTCTCCTCTCCATCACTGTCGCTATCTCGGCCAGGGTGCTCTGGCATTTTGGGGTGCTCCTCTGGCACCTTCTCTGGTGTCTCCTGTGGGGTCTTCTCTGTGCCGGCCTCCCCTGAGGGCTCCTGCTCCATCGGTGTCTCTTCCTGGTTCTCCACTTCAGCTGGGGGCTCTTCCTGGTTCTCCACTTCAGCTGGGGGCTCTTCCTGGTTCTCCACTTCAGCTGGGGGCTCGGCTTGGTCCTCCTCTGCCTGGGTCTGCCGAGGGGGAGGCAGGAGCTTCTGCTGTTGCTGGGCATGGAAGAGAACACAGGGAAAGGGAGGAAGGTGAGGAATGGGGTGTATGTAAGCAGGGTGTCACCATATCATTCCTACATTTATTAAAATGTTCATCATATCTTGAATTCATGACAAAATGTCTCGTAGACACAAGACCCTAACAGATTTTCCATGCTGTACGAAGAAAACCATTTACATCACTGCTCATCTCATGTCTCATCCCTTCCCCCCGCTCTCTGTCCTCCTGTCTCTATCGCTTTTGCTCTCATTCCTTCCTTCGCTCTCTCTGGTTGAGGACAGAATCCGTGCACATGCCTTAGGGACAGGTTAGGGAGGGGCGCACGTCTCCCTGTTATGTTTGGAAAACAAAAGTTCCCTCTCCACTGCAGCCCTGCCACTTTAGGCGGGGGATGAGAGAGGGGTGGGGTAGCACGCCCCCTCCTCCTTTATCCTCCACTCCCCACGGTGTCAAACAAAAGAAAGCACTGCTCTTTTAATTAAAACTCATTCTGGTTCCCTCATCTAAAATGTTAGGCTCGTGGCACGTAAAGGCTCGGCATGCAGAACTAAAACAATTCTCTTACATCTGACCTATTTCCACAACTGCATTAAAATTGTACAAAATAAAAGACCCCAAAAACAGATGATGGATAAAGATACTTAAGACCTGGATGATTTAGTGTAAGAGGTTGTATTGGAGCAGGTGTGTTTGTAAGGACCAGTATTTACCAGTCTCAGGTGTGTTTGTAAGGACCAGTATTTACCAGTCTCAGGTGTGTTTGTAAGGACCAGTATTTACCAGTCTCAGGTGTGTTTGTAAGGACCAGTATTTACCAGTCTCAGGTGTGTTTGTAAGGACCAGTATTTACCAGTCTCAGGTGTGGGTAAATAAACTGATAGGTGACATTGGAGGAGCTAGGTGCATTTCTCACTGCTGGACTATTAGCCTGTACTCAGTCTGTGCTAGGGGAGCTAGCCTAGTCTTTCCAACTGCTGGTGTATGGTTTACTATGGTAGCTACCCGTCTGTACTGCTGGGTGTAGTGAGGTCATCAGCTACCTGTCTGTCTGTACTGCTGGGTGTAGTGAGGTCACCAGTTACCTGTCTGTACTGCTGGGTGTAGTGAGGTCACCAGTTACCCGTCTGTACTGCTGGGTGTAGTGAGGTCACCAGTTACCTGTCTGTACTGCTGGGTGTAGTGAGGTCACCAGTTACCTGTCTGTACTGCTGGTGTAGTGAGGTCACCAGTTACCCGTCTGTACTGCTGGGTATAGTGAGGTCACCAGTTACCTGTCTGTACTGCTGGGTGTAGTGAGGTCACCAGTTACCTGTCTGTACTGCTGGGTGTAGTGAGGTCACCAGTTACCTGTCTGTACTGCTGGGTGTAGTGAGGTCACCAGTTACCTGTCTGTACTGCTGGGTGTAGTGAGGTCACCAGTTACCTGTCTGTACTGCTGGGTACTCTGGATCATGTGCATGTACATGTTGTAGACCAGGTTGGCCATCTCCGGCATGTTCTTGATCACCTGGTCGGGCTGGGACGAGCGAGGCTCTCTCTGAAGGAGGGAGAGAGATGATTTATTCATTTCTCCCTTCAGTCCTCTTCAAATCCATTAGTTTAGACCACTTACTATTAATGCGCCTACGGTGTGTGTGTGAGTGAGATACCAAGAGGAAGTGAGGCAGAGAAAGGGAATATGCAAATAGGAAGACAGAGCATGGTGGGTGAGTTGAATATTCTCTCGGCTGCATTAATTCCCCCTAAACATAAGTACTACGCTGGCATTGCAGCGGTCCACTGGGCTGTGTGTGTGTGTGTGTGTGTGTTGGGAGCAGGGAGCTGCCGCGTTGCAAAATAAGACTGCCCACAAGGCACAGATTCAACGTCTATTCCACATTGATTCAATCAGTGTGCGCGCAGTGAAGTCTGTGGGTGAGTTGCGCTTAACTGTTTCCCCTTAAATTATTTTACTGCAAGTCTATGTGCTTTACAACAGGTCCCAGATAAGTGTCATTATATTGTCTATAATGAGTAAGGCTCAGAGAGGGATGGGAAAGACTGATTCCAAATGAGTGGTTCTGAGGAGAAAGTGGCGTGTCCGGGACTGGTCTCTTTCTGATAGGTCAAGGGGGGCACATGTGCGCGCCTAGAAGAACTGTCCCCCCCAGGAACTGGAGCTTGTGCCAGTGTGTGTGTGTGTGTGTGTGCCAGTGTATGTACGCCGTCTAGCACTATCTTGGAGGGGGTATGGGTTGGGGTAGACTGGCTTTGCCTGGTGACCTTTGGGGGTTAATAATAGACTGTTCTCCCCTGTTTGTCACAGTCTACCTGAATGGTGTTAACTGACTGGGCCAGTGGGTAAGAGGCTGGATAGAATGAGGGGGGGAAAATCACTCCATCCATTGAGAATACAGACAGGCAGAATTTAGGCTGCAGTGGGGATGAAGGGGTATGTATTATGCAGGAGCTGGAAAGGGTACTGCATAGAAATGTCTATGTGTGAGAAAGTGTTGGAGTCAAAGTGTTTACGTGTAGTTGTGCCTGAGTGTGCATGTGCCTGATAGTGTGTACGAACACATATTCAAGCTTGCATGCTTGTGTGTGTGTGTGTGTGCGTATTTGTTTGTCTCTGTGTGTGATTGGGCAAGCGTTAGTGTGTGTACTCACAGGCTGTCCCTGTGTGTAGTATTCGTTGGGTCTGATGTGGAGCTTCATGGGTCTGGCAGTGAGCTGGTTGAAGGCAGGAGTCAGTTCAAAGCAGTTCTGGAACAGACTGACCCGTCCAAAGATGTAGAGGCCAAGCCTGGACCTGGACATGGCTACCACCAACCGTCTCACATCCCTGTGGAGAGAGCGAGGGAGGGGGAGAAAGAGAAATATTACATTTTAAACCACTTGGCGCATTTACCCAATAAATCACAAGCTGAAACACCATCTACACAGCCCTTCCACTCCCAACGCAAGTGGGTGAGAAAAACTAATTTCTAAAGGAATTGGAAAGGAGCGAAAGGGACAGAGAAGAGAGTGCAGGAGTAGAGAGGCTTTAAAGAAAGGCGGTAAAGGTGAGGAGAAATACTAAAAGAGAGAGGGAGGGGTGGATGGCGAGAGGAGAAAAAGCAGAGGGCAAGGAACGAGAGGGAGAGAAAAGACAGCGAGAGGAGCGACAGAAAAAAGAAAAGGGCAGAGGGGCGAGGAGATAGGCTACTTTCTTTCCATCCAGCGGAATTAAAGGATTAGCAGGAGGGAGAGGGGAGTCTGGAATCTTCTCTGTTTCCCTGGCTGTAATACAGCCGTGCCGTAATGGTGTGTTTAATAAAATATAGTTTACAGGCTGCTATACTCTGCTAGTCCTGGTCCCCAGGGAAGAGCCAGTGACATTATGGGATAGATATATGTATTATATATGCCTCATTTATCTAAGCAGCCATGATAAGACAGCGCACATTAGCAGCACAGAATTACATTCTAATTTTAACTCTTGACTATATGGGTAAAACCAACTGTTCACAATGGGCTGGTGGTTAGCCATTATGTTGCAACAGCAGGTTTATCGATTGTATTCAGACCAGGCAATAGTTCAACCAAGACAAAGGCAGGTAGTTCCAGTCCAAGTTACAGGTAGAAATATCAAATTACTGTATAACAACAGCTGACTGTAATGCCTTCTCCACTAACACAGAACCTATCAACATGGGCCAAGGTAAAGGCTTTTGCGTGGGAAGGAAGGAGATTTCTCTGGCTTATTCAAGGAGCTCTGGTGAAATTCAAAACAATCTTTGTCTCCGTGTGCAAAAGCTCTACACACAAAATGTACATTCATACGCAGACAAGATGTGGAATGAACACAAGTAGACCACGAGATGAATCTACACTTGTGTGTTTTGTATGGTGTGCTGTGTTAAACTGTGTGGCGGCGTGTGTGTGAGCGTACTTGTGTGTGTGTGTGTGTAGTAATCTCTTTAGTTAACAAGGCAACAACAAGTCACAAGAATGTGGACCATGGAAAAGCTACCTAAAAACACACCACTGCCACAGAAACAAACCACAAGAGCAGCCCTCCAATCAGCAAAGAGCCTGACAAGAGAGGAGCCAATCAGAAGCAGTCTTTGCCTGAGGAAAGCTCTGTGTGCAGGGGTAGGGGACACCCACCTGGGTGGTTCCTTGACATAAGCAGCCACATAGAGGGAAAGAGCGTCTGTCTGTGCCTGTCGAGGTGTGTCGGTCTCCCTGCATGTCTACTCTCTGGAGTGTGTGTTTCTGTGAACATTTGTGTATACCTGCACACGTGTGCTGTTGTGCGCCTGTCAGAGTGTGTCTGCTTCTGACCCGGTGTGTGTGTGATCCTGTCACAGTGCATCTGTCTATGTATGTGTCCCTCCCAGTGTGTCTCTCAGTGGGAGGGCTTCTCCTAGACTGTCAGATCGAGGGGTCAGCTTGTCATATGGTCAGCTGCATGGCAGCGGGTTGCTATGAGCAGAGTGGAGTGAAGCGAGGCAATACCGCAGCGTGGGAGAGACAGCAGGGGGAATTTCCCATGAATCACTGCTTTCCCACCCATTCAGAAAGGCCACCAATATATGAATTAAGTTAGCACAATCAGTCACAGAGATCCTCTCTAGCTTGATGTATTTCTAGACTCAAAACAGACAAGTAGGCAATGTTGTTATTGAAGTGGTTGTATAAGAATTCATAGGGCCATGTTCAACAGTGGTTTAATGTCTACCATAGTATAAAGTAGACCGTTAACCATTCAAAAAGAACACTTGCAATGTGAACCCATTGATGAAAAGCTCATTGCTGTAGTTCCAACAAAGTATTTCCTCTCCCCTTCAGTAAATAAAACACCTCTATTATGGCCAAGAGTTCATTAAAACCCACTCCACACATAAAGAGACAGAGAATGAAATGTGAATTAGGCAGAAGTGTGTAATCTCCTGTGTGAGACAAGATTAAATGGGAGATGTGCGAGACGAGTGCATGCCTGGGTGCCGACAACATGATAAACTGGCGACTCTCCCTGGCCCACACGCACCCCTTCTCCACCAGCCCATCAATCTACTCCTTTATCAGAGTGTTGTTTGGTCCCTGGCTTTATGCACTTGCTGCTAAGCTAGAAGAGGCTTCAAAAGAGAGGATGACTTATTCATCCAGCCAAAGCTCCATTTGGAGACTTCAATTTCGGTCGGCCGTGTTGGAGCTCCAATGGGGTAGGCCTACATCCCTAAAAACACATTACACCAGCACACCCACCACTATATATCACAAGGAGAGGATGTGTGCGCGTGGCCTGGTACAGAGAGCTGTCTGGTACAAACAGCCAGTGTTTTGCCTGGTGTTTAATATGCAGCGTATTAAGGAAGAGGGGCTCGTCGGTATCTCACAGCAGCCTGGAAATGAAAGGTCTTTTCACTAGGTATCAATTCAGAGAGAGCAAGAGGGGGACGGACGGACGGACGGAGGGAGAGAGAAAGGAAGAGAGGGAGACAGACGGAGGGAGGGAGAGAGAAAGGAAGAGAGGGAGAGACTGAGGGAGAAAGGAAGAGAGGGAGACAGACAGAGGGAGGGAGAGAGAAAGGAAGAGAGGGAGACAGACGGAGGGAGGGAGAGAGAAAGGAAGACAGACGGAGGGAGGGAGAGAGAAAGGAATAGAGGGAGACGGACGGAGGGAGGGAGAGAGAAAGGAAGAGACTGGGGAAGAGAGGGAGACAGATGGAGGAAGAGGGAGAGAAAGGAAGAGAGGGGGACGGACGGAGAACGAGAGAAAGGAAGAGAGGGAGAGGGGGACGGAGGGAGGGAAGACGGAGGGAGGGAAGAGAAAGGAAGAGAGGGAGAGGGGGACAGAGCGAGGGAAGAGAAAGGAAGAGAGGGAGAGGGGGACAGAGCGAGGGAAGAGAAAGGAAGAGAGGGGGACGGAGGGAAGGAAGAGAAAGGAAGAGTCAAAGAAACAGTAAGAAAAAAAGAAGAGTAAAAGTAGAAGCGAAAAGGGAAGTGAAAGAGCAAGAGAGGGACAGAGAAAGGGAGACCGACAAAGATGGTAAAAAAGCAAGAGTTAGAGATAAAGAGCAGAAAAAGACAACTTAACACAGGCGAGTGGTTACCAACAGGGCTCTCTAAACCTGTAATAGGCTGTTTCATAAAAAGCCTTTGATGGTAAAGCTGCTCTTTGTTCGATACTCTCACCCCAATCATCTGTACATAATGCTGCAGCTGAACTTAACAAAAAATGGTTAGTGCGGCTGCAAGCTCTCCTTTTTTACCTCCTCCTCAAAAGCTGACTTTATCCACCCTGTGCGTGACATGAGAAATAAGTCTGCAAAAACCTAACCAACTTTCAGAAAACTCCACATATATTCATACCAAGACTCTTTAAAAAGAGGTATTTAAAAAAATAAAAAAATATCTGGGGGTAAAGTGACTGGTGTGGTGTATTTCTGCTTGTGTTAAAGTGTGTGTGTGTGTGTTGTGTGGTAAAGTGCCTACCTCAGATGTCCCACAGCTCTGGTGCGGACCAGTGACAGGATGATGTAGTCATTCTGCTGACCCTGAAACCTGTCCACCGTCGTCACCTAGAGAGGAACACGCACATCCATTATTTAACACACACGTCTTTAAAATCAGGCCAATACCCGCAAGGCCACGGGCCCGATGGTATTCCAGGGTGCGTTCTCAGAACAGCTTCCAGGTATATCCACGGTACCTTTCAACATCTACTTATCCCATTCTGTAATCCCCACGTTTTAAGATGTCCACCATCATTCCCAAGAACTCCAAGGCTTCATGCCACAATGACTACCGCCCTGTAGTGATTTGAAGTGATTTGAAACTCCATCATCCGACACACTAGACCCAGTTCAATTTGCATACCGGCCCCAGCAGATCCATAGGCGACGCAATCTCAATGGCACTCCACACTGCCCTCACCCACCTAGGTAAGAGGAATGCTTACGTGAGAATGCTGTTCATTGACTACAGCTCAGCATTCAACTCCAAGCTCGTCACCAAGCCTAGGACCCTGGGACTGAACACCTGCAACTGGCTCCTGGACTTCCTGACGGGCCAACCCCAGGTGGTGTGGGTAGGCAACATCACTTCCACCACGCTGACCCTCAACACGGGGGCCCCACAGGGGTGTGTGCCTAGTCCCCTCCTGTACTCTCTGTACACCCACGACTGCGTGGCCACACATGACTCCAACACCATCATCAAGTTTGCTGACGACACGAAGATGGTAGGCCTGATCACCGGCGACGATGAGGGAGGAGGTCAGTGACCTGGTAGTGTGGGACCGGAACAACCAACCTCTCCCTCAACGTCAGTAAGACCAAGGAGCTGATTGTGGACCACAGGAAACGGGGGGGCATGCCCCAATCCACTTCAGCGGGGCAGCAGTGGAGCGGGTCAAGAGCTTCAAGTTCCACGGTGTCCAAATCACTTAGAGATTAGTGGTCCAAACATGTGCACAGTCGTGAAGGCGCGACAGCACCTCTTCCCCCTCAGGAGGTTGAAAAGGTTTGGCATGGGCCTTCAAATCCTCAAACTGTTCCACAGCTGCACCATTAAGAGCATCTTGACTGGCTGCATCACTGCTTGGTATGGCAATAGCACCGCCCTCGATCGCATGGTGCTACACAGGGTGGTGTGGACAGCCCAGTACATCACTGGGCCAAGCTCCTTGCCAGCCAATACCTCTATATCAGTGGTGTGAAAGGAAGACCCGGAAAATCATTAAAGACCAACCACCCAAGCCATGGACTGTTCTCTCTCTGCTTCCACATGGCCAGCGGTACCAGTGCATCAAGTCTGACACTAACAGGCTCCTGAACAGCTTCCATCCCCATGCCATAAGACCACTAAATAGCTAGCAAAACAGCTACACAGACGGATTTGACCTTTCTATTTTACGTCTCTATGCACAGTCACAGGGCGCTACACACTAAGCACACTGATGCTCCAACACACTTACAAACACTCAATCATTTGCTCATACACACATAATATGCACATACATTTATACTGACTCTACACACCCACTCACATACGATCATCATATACACTGCTGCTACCCTGTTTATCATATATACTGATGCCTAGTTACCTTACCCTATACATATCTACCTCTATTGATCTAGTATCCCCCCTGCACATTGTAAATATGGTACTGGAACTGACCCTGTATATAGTATGCTTACTTACTTTATCATGTTCTTATTTCTTATGTTTATATATTGTGTTTTTGTTCTACCTTGTTATTTTTAGTATTACATTATTGATTACTGTATTGTTGGGGTTCGAGCTGGCAAGAAAGGCATTTAACTGTACTAGTGCATGTGACATTAAAACAGGAAACAACCTGCAAAGTGCTAGAGCTGGTGGCTGGTGTGTTCTGCAGTAGATTAGTGAATATGAGTGCATGTGTGTGTGTTGAGGATGGCCGGATTTAGTTGAAATGTTTACGAGCGAGTGTGAGCTGAGCTCCCTAACTAAAAATCCAGAGAGCAGCGGATCTTCTTACGGAGGCGGGAATGGTATGTGTTGTTCCTGCTGTAATCATGGTGGGCCACATGGAGGGGCAGGGGGTGTAATACGGCTTAGAGGGGCCCAGCCCAGGGTATTTACCTACAGTACCCAGGCTGCTTACCTGGCCCTCACAGACTCAGGATGACACACACACAATTTATGGCTGTTTAAGAAGGGAAATAGCTGGGATTTCTGAAGCCGAGGAATCGCTTGTCAGGCGAGTTGCTTTATCCCCAGCAATCCTGTCCTTATAAGAAGCACATTTCAAACAATTCCTTTTCCCTGCAGTGAGGAAACAAGCTGATTTTGGGAGGCTTTATTGTCAGCCTTACGCAAAATAGTGTTGCATACAGTATCTTATAGGTTGAGCTGTTCACTAAAGTAGCTAATGACGACTTCAGTTGACATAGCTAGACCCAGGCTGTCTCGATCAAACCCCTCATCCATCACTCTACGCTTTGCACATTGCAGACAGTTCAAGACCTTACCAGCGAACCATTCATGTTGACTGGAAGGGTCTAGGTGACGAAGAACGCCAGATGTTTATCCCAGTAGCAAGAGACTGGCCTCTTCCATTCTCCTGAGTGGATCAATACACCAGAAGGAAGAGAAGAGCCATAGAGCTTCAGAACAGCAACAGTGTTAAATAAATCATCCTATCATAGCCTTTTCTTTTGGTCTAATGCACTATTCATTGACTTGGGAGTCCCACAAGCCAAACCCCCTCCGAGTCCCCTTATGGAAGAAAGGAAGGCCAGGGAGAGAGGGAGGTAGAAAAACCAGGAAGTGGACCAATATTTATTTAGATCTCCCTGTTGCTATAAAGAACAGGTGCAGCACCAGAAGCAACAATGTCACTTTTACAACAGCGTGAGACATCGAGATGTGTCTGTTCAGACACTATGGGCCAGTCGCTCTCAGGACCTCCCACCCATGTACTGGCCTACTGTTACCCCACAACAGCCAACACCCATCCCTGACATGCACGCGCACACACACACACAAATACACCCACCCAATGGCATAGCCTAGTGGAAACTGAAGGGGGAAAATATGCTGTGCAATTTCAGCCAAAATGCTTCAGCATATTTTCCAGCGCAGAGCAACGGCTGAAACCTTTTATTTTTATCTCTGGGAGAGAGAGCGAGAGAGAGGGGGCTAGATAGATTTCACGGGGGCTTTTGCATTGTGTTAAGTTATGTGAAATCTTCCAGGGAGGGAATCGCAGAGGTCATGACTGGCAAGCAGCCAGGCACACATCCAAGGGTAGGGGGATCTGTTCTAGTGTGTACACATACGCACTAGAATCCCTGACAGAAGACACCCGACCAGAAAGAAAATACACTAGCTCTCTTTCTCATCACTGTCATACTGAATCTCAGCAGATGGTCATCTGATTCACATATTCATTGTTGTATCTCTGGTCTCTCTCTGCTCTCCCCTTCTACATGTGCCTGTAAGCAGGCAATTCCGCGGTAACAGAATGACACAGACTTATACAACTATAAGAACAAGGACTACTTCTAACAATTTCCACAGAACATTTGACAAAAAAAAATAATGTTTACTTGAACAGTGCAGATGCAACGTTTGGTATCAGAACGATGACATCAACAGCACAAACCGGCATTGTTATCAAACTATGCATCTGCACTGTTCTTCAAGTAGATTTTTTTTTTTTTTTATGTTCTGTGGAAATTGTTAAAAGTAGTTATTGTACATATAGTTGTATGGTTGTTTAATTTAGCAACCAATGTTTTTTGTTGATACACATTTAAAAGTGAAAAATCTGAGTCTCCGTGAAACTGTTTCCGGGGAATTGCCCATGCCTAATTGTCCCATCTTTCACTTGGTTGAGTGGGTTCCCAGGGCTATGCTGGGGGTAGTGAGAGGTCAGCGACCCACACAGAGGTGGCAGTGGTAGAGAATTCTAACCATTTCTCTATGACACCGTCGTCCAAACTCTGAGTCCATCTGTATGAGTGTCCCTGTGTGTAGCAGTGCCCTACCACTGCTTTCAGAAAATGAACCCACCGGGGAGAGAAGGGGAGATTGATTTCAGTGCAGGCTCCTAACATCCATCCCTCCCTCTCCCTTCATCCCTCCCTCCACAGCGTCGCAGTGAATAACTAGGTGGACTGATTAACCGTATCGCTTTTGTTACGGGTTCTATCAATGTCAATCTAAATTAGCCCTGACCTGCCTATGGATGTGTGTATGAGTGTGAGCGCTCTAAATAAAGTTTGCATTAATGTGATTGTGTGCATTAATCAAATGACCCCTTCACCCAGTTAAAGTAGCAGGTTAAACACAGCAAATTGCTTTAGTGTTAATAAAAATATTTATTCGTCACCATTCTAAAGTCCGGGTTTGGCCGGTGTAGGCAGTCATTGTAAATAATAATTTGTTCTTAACTGACTCGCCTAGTTAAATAAAGGTTAAATGTATATCTTTTTTTTTAAAATAAAATATTTAAAGATAGCACTAACATTTCTCCAGTAACTACAAAAACAAGCCCTTAAAAATGCATAGTATGCTAAAAATACGATATATGTTAAACTTGCTCCCGATGCATATGTATGTGAACAGTTCCTAAGACTCACTGTACTGTGGTCCACAGTCAAATATAGAGCTATTCAAATCCAGGGCCTTGAGGTGCGTAGCACAACACTGCTGATCTTCATCCTTCCTTCACCTCTAACAAGGGACGGCTTCAGCCCTGGTTGGAACACTATCTGGCTAAATCAGTGACAGTTAAATAAAGGAAACACTTGATTAAATTAGGGATGAAGTATATTGAAAGCAGGTGCTTCCACACAGGTGTGGTTCCAAAGTTCATTAAGAAATTAACATCCCATCATGCTTAGGGTCATGTACAGTGCATACAGAAAGTATTCAGACCCCTTGACTTAAAAAATAATAATAATCTGCTTTGTCTTGGCTGTGTGCTTAGGGTCGTTGTCCTGTTGGAAAGTGAACCTTCGCCCCAGTCTGAGCGCTCTGGAGCAGGTTTTCATCAAGGATCTCTGTACTTCGCACCGTTCAGCTTTCCCTCAATCCTGACTAGTCTCCCAGTCCCTTCCGCTGAAAAACATCCCTACAGCATGATGCTGCCACCACCATGCTTCACCGTAGGGATGGTGCCAGGTTTCTTCCAGATGTGACGCTTGGCATTCAGGCCAGAGTTAAATCTTGGTTTCATCAGAACAGAGAATCTTGTTTCTCATGGTCAGAGTTCTTTAGGTGCCTTTTGGCAAACTCCAAGCGGGCTGTCGTGTGCCTTTTACTGAGGGGTTTCCGTTGGCCACTCTACCATAAAGGCCTGATTGGTGGAGTGCTGCAGAGATGGTTGTCCTTCTGGAAGGTTCTCCCATTTCCAGAGGAACTCTGGAGCTCTGTCAGAGTGACCATCGGGTTCTTTGTTACCTCCCTGACCAAGGCCCTTCTCCCTCGATTGCTCAATTTGGCCGGGTGGCAAGCTCTAGTGAGAGTCTTGGTGGTTCCAAACTTCTTCCATTTAAGAATGGAGGCCAGTGTGTTCTTGGGGACATTCAGAAATGTTTTGGTACCCTTCCCCAGATCTGTGCCTCAACACAATCCTATATTGGAGCTCTACGAACAATTCCTTCAACCGCATGGCTTGGTTTTTGCTCTGACATGCACTGTCAACTCTGGGACCTTATATAGAAAGGTGTGTGCCTTTCCAAATCATGTCTAATCAATTGAATTTACCACAGGTAGACTCCAATAAAGTTGTAGACACATCAAGGATGATCAACTGAAACAGGACACACCTGAGCTCAATTTTGAGTCTCATAGCAAAGGGTCTGAATGCTTATGTAAATAAGGAATGTTCTGTCGAAAAACATTTTTGCTTTGTCATTATGGGGTAGTGTATGAAGATTGATGAGGATAGTTTTTTATTTAATCCATTTTAGAATAAGGCTTTAATGTAACAAAATGTGGAGAAAGTCAAGAGGTCTGAATACTTTCCGAATGCACTGTATGTGTCCAAATCTGTGTTGCCGTACCCTCATGGGCTGTCCAAAGAATGGGGTTCTGTGTATTTACATGGTTTGGTGTGTGTGTGTGTCTGGGTTTGTGTTAGCCGGTAAAATACGTTTTTTGGCCGATCTTTTTCTCAAGCTGATAAATAAATAAAAAATTGGCAATCCTATTGCAAAATATTGCTTTTTAGCCTATTAATTGATGAAAATACCAGTCGATGTAAATACAGCACACGCTCATCGGTCTAAAGGACATTTACATAATTTTGTGGAATTAAATTGCTGTGTATTTTCGGTAGTCGTTACGATTCTTCTTCATCTCACTCGCATAGCATACAGGTACAAAGCCTAGTTAGAGAGGAAAATCTGTCAGACAGCGTGAGAGCTGCTGCTACGGCTCCTGTTGCTGCTGGAGTGAAACGTGCTTTTAAAAGCTCAATCATTACGCAACAATTCTAAATGCAATCGCCTGTTAAAATTGTTTTGATGGCCACGATAAAAAATAGCTACTATTTTATTTCTCAACTGGTAATTGAAGTGCGCTTACCATTCAAGTGCATAGGCAATGGTAGGCATGCTTCAGCACGTTACACAACTTTGCAATGAGCTGAGGGAGTATGCATTTTGAAAACATACCTAATTGTGTGAAATCTGAATATTTTGTCTTATCTTGCTTCAAAGTAGCCTAGCCAAAATCAGTTTCTATAAATGTGGAGGCAATTACTCTTTAGACTTCCACATGCCATTGAAAAAAGTTGCCTATTACTCTCATGTTCTATTGTTTTCAAAACAACTTTGTTTCATTGTTCAGTAGCCAAAGGAACAATCCTAGTCATATTAGCAACCCATGCTAGTTGTTGCATCTTTCGATCTCCCATCTTTCAACATTTATAAAGGGATAATTTCCTTGTGTTCTCCCGCTAATTGCATTATAGAACTTACATTGGCGAATAGTCTACTTCATTGTGCGCATTACTTAGCTTATAATGTGAATATATAGTTTATCAACAGTTTAAGTTAACGTTCTGATCCGTTGCATCGGACTCATTCGTTTTAATGTGTTTTTTCCCCAAATGTATTGTTGTATGAATTTGGGATCTATCGTCCCACAACTGTCCCAGAGTCTGTTTGGAATAGGCTATTTCTTTCTCGCACAGACAAGTGTGGACAGTTATTCTAACATCTTCAAAGCTTCCTCGAGTTGAATGTTCTGTTAAGATGAATTACCATAATATAAATGTGATTTGTCATTCTGAGCACTGTGGGTTGAAGCCCTAATCAGGTTATGCACCCAGTGCATATGGGTCCGCTACGTTTCTCAAATGTCCAGTAAATTAAAATGCTGCCGGTCAAATGCCCAGAAACTCTGGTGTGTGTGTGTGTGTGTGTGTGTGTGTGTGTGTGTGTGTGTGTGTGTGTGTGTGTGTGTGTGTATCTATCTGTATGAGACCTTGCCTTGTTGGGCTGTCCAAAGAAGGGGTTCCCAGCACAGCGCTGGTTGATGACGTCTCTGATTAGGTGTTTCTGTCCGTTGTAGGTGGTGAGGATGCTGATCCTGTCGGCAGGGTAACCCAACAGACGCATGTACATGAACAGAGCCACACAGTACTCTGCCTCACCCAGATTCTAGAGGGAGGGAAGGAGGGGAGGGCAGGTTAGATTACACATTTTGCACACAGAGGAAATTAAACAAAATACTATTACAAATACAAAAACCAATTTCCTAGTGTATGAGAATGTTTTCCCTCTACTCGTTTTAAATGGGCCTATATTACATAGGGGAGAAGGTGAGATGATTACAAAAGTGTTCATGTTTGTAATACAAATGTATTTCCACACCAAAGTAAAACTCTTTTAGTACCCAGAGAGCATCCGTCCTTGAGGGCAATGTAAACCATTGTGAGTGTATATTAAATCTGTGCCCAAGCGGTGGTTGGTGTGACACAGAGTGGGGTCTGAGAGGCATCTCTCCCCCTCCACAGCCTGGGCCTCTGCTAGACAGCTAGCCATGGAATCTCATCAAAACAATGTACTTCTGTTTCTGTTCCCCCTGAACTGGTTGGCCTGATATGGACCCCGTTAATATGACTTGACCTGGTTGGACTGATATGGACCCCGTTAATATGACTTGACCTGGTTGGACTGATATGGACCTCGTTAATATGACTTGACCTGGTTGGACTGATATGGACCCTGTTAATATGACTAAGGCCAGGAGATTTTCCTGACCATGTGATCTGACCAGGAAATACTCTGGGCCCCAGTTTGAAGCCCAGACACACACCCTAGGATACAGGCATGCAGTAAGGCACACATATCCACCCATCAGAGCAGACATCTGTGTGTGTGTGGCGTATCCAGTAGTTGTGCCCGTCTGTCTCATGTCACTGCTTAATACAAATGTGATCTAATGTGCCCAAACTCCAGATAGCTCAGTAACCATGGCAACAGCTGCCTCTGCCCATCGCCTCAGTTTGAGTGTAAAGGCCCAGGACTGGCATGTGGCTGAGCGCAAGGAAGATGGGAAGGAAAGAGGGAAAGAAAAAGGGAGGGAACGTATGTGGCTGTGGCACACTTCTCTACCCCTTAACACTAAAACCGCTGGGCCTCGAGGGCCCCACCCCTTCAAGCTAATAAGCAGTCATTTTGACTGAAACATTATAACAGCGTAATTAATACATTTCATATATGCTATCGCATTAAAAACCATTTGGTTGTGTTTATGAAGTTCTAAGGTAACATAATACGATTTCTATTATATTTCAAATAAAACAATAGCATTTGTTAGTTTGTTACTGTAGGCTATATGTAAAAATAAAATCAAGTGTTACAACTATGAAAACAGAAAGCGTATGTGTTGGAACAGGGTAATAGCTTATTTTTTATAACGACCCAAAAATTAAATACCCCAACCACCAAGACGCGTGGCCAGCAAGACGCGTGGCCAGCAAGACGCGTGGCCAGCAAGACGCGTGGCCAGCAAGACGCGTGGTCAATTGATGACATCAGTATTCTAAACATCTTTTTAAGCACCAAGGGTGCTTGATAAATAGTGAAAATCAGCACAAAGGCAATAATTGCATTATAATAAGTGTCAATATGACAGCGATCAAAAATGGTCTATTTATACGGCAGAAACCGTGGCGAATGTGTCTGTTTCTTTGTCATCAAAATGGAGGTAACGCATGATCTCTGAAGCAACCCTGTGACATGGTTCCTCCAAAGAAAAGTATCCCATACATGTCTGACTAGAAGCTCTCCATATACACTCTTCCCAACGAATGCTCCACGGACATACAGGATAGAAATGAATGTTTCCCAGTTCATCAACAGACAGTGTCTCCTTGCTTAGCCACAGTAAAGTGTCTGAATGCTGTAACATGCCCATGTCACATAAACAATGAAAGCTGGTGAAGGCATTGCTGATCTGTTTTGCTTGAGATGTAGGGCCTGCTGTCTCAGTGATTACATTTTGTGCTGATAAATTGTCCCATAGCATTGTCACTGGCTTGTTCCATCTAAAAATGGTGCAGTCTTTTCCTCTCTCTCGTCTCATCGTTTCATTTGGTAGTGGCACGGGCACTTGCTCAGTGTGCACTGTTCTGACTTTTTTTGTGCTTAGGCCTCAGGGGTGTAGGTTAATCACGCTGAGGCTCAGAATCAGGAGAATAATCAGAATTGTCATGACTCATTTCTTCCTCGCCAGCATTTTCATTCAGATCTCATTGCAGCACGTGCATCCATTCATCTTGGTCTTCGTGCGTCATTTCCAAAGTCAAGCTCTCACTGTAGACTGATAAAACTGCTTGGATTTGGTGGAAAGATAAAAATGTCAAATATACCAATACAATGGCCCACTCTGTTCCTCATTGAAAATTGGTGATTACATAATTTTGCATTGTTCGCTTCCCTTCACTCATCAACTCCCCCATGTTACCCCATCATACTATGTCATTTCATTGGTTCTTGTATGTGTGAAATTAGCGTCGGTATAGTTTAGGTTCAGTTGAGGCAATTATCTTGGTGATTATCAACTGGGCACGGCCCATTACACTGTCGGGAAGAGGGGAGCAGGCCCAACTGGGCACGGCCCATTACACTGTCGGGAGAAGGAGCGGAGCAGGCCCAACTGGGCACGGCCCATTACACTGTCGGGAGAAGGAGCGGAGCAGGCCCAACTGGGCACGGCCCATTACACTGTCGGGAGAAGGAGCGGAGCAGGCCCAACTGGGCGCGCCCATTACACTGTCGGGAGAAGGAGCGGAGCAGGCCCAACTGGGCGCGACCCATTACACTGTCGGGAGAAGGAGCGGAGCAGGCCCAACTGGGCGCGCCCATTACACTGTCGGGAGAAGGAGCGGAGCAGGCCCAACTGGGCGCGGCCCATTACACTGTCGGGAGAAGGAGCGGAGCAGGCCCAACTGGGCACGGCCCATTACACTGTCGGGAGAAGGGGAGCGGAGCAGGCCCAACTGGGCACGGCCCATTACACTGTCGGGAGAAGGGGAGCGGAGCAGGCCCAACTGGGCACGGCCCATTACACTGTCGGGAGGAGGGGGGCAGGCCCAACTGAGCACGGCCCATTACACTGTCGGGAGGAGGGGAGCAGGCCCAACTGAGCACGGCCCATTACACTGTCGGGAGGAGGGGAGCAGGCCCAAATGGGCACGGCCCATTACACTGTCGGGAGGAGGGGAGCAGGCCCAAATGGGCACGGCCCATTACACTGTCGGGAGGAGGGGAGCAGGCCCAACTGGGCACGGCCCATTACACTGTCGGGAGGAGGGGAGCAGGCCCAACTGGGCACGGCCCATTACACTGTCGGGAGGAGGGGAGCAGGCCCAACTGGGCACGGCCCATTACACTGTCGGGAGGAGGGGAGCAGGCCCAACTGGGCACGGCCCATTATACTGTCGGGAGGAGGGGAGCAGGCCCAACTGGGCACGGCCCATTACACTGTCGGGAGAAGGAGCGGAGCAGGCCCAACTGGGCACGGCCCATTACACTGTCGGGAGAAGGAGCGGAGTAGGCCCAACTGGGCACGGCCCATTACACTGTCGGGAGAAGGAGCGGAGCAGGCCCATTAAACTGTCGGGAGAAGGAGCGGAGTAGGCTCAACTGGCAGGAAGATGACGAGCAATGGGGAATTTTTTTTAAACATACCGTCATAAAACTGGTTATAAATCAAATTTTATTTGTCACATACACATGGTTAGCAGATGTTAATGCGAGTGTAGCGAAATGCTTGTGCTTCTAGTTCCGACCATGCAGTAGTATCTAACAAGTAATCTAACAATTTCACAACTACCTTATACACACAAGTGTAAAGGAATTAATACAAGTATATAAATATATGGATGAGCGATGGCCGAACTCTAGTTCCGTTTGTGATATTGAGATTCTAACAGCAGCAGCATGTTACAGTATATAGACTTATTTAGGAAAAGTCCGGGAGGGAGGGGGGCATGTCTTTAAAAGTGGCAGATTCATATGTTTTTTTAATTAATGAGCAGTCAAAATTATTGCTTTAGCAGTTCTAGCGTTTAGGAAAATTAAAGAGAGTTAAAAGTCGTCAGTTGAACTACTGTAGAATCAGGGCTGAGTGAAATATACTGAGAATGTAATGTACTGGTAAATACACAGACATACTAAAGTAATCCATCTAATGGTAACCTTTGTGACTTCAATCTTCTCTAGCTCCCATCAGTGATCTATTGAATAATGAAGTGAGGCTAAGACCATATACAGTATAGTCCAGTGGTTCCCAATCTGGGGTATATGTACCCCTGGGGTACTTGAGAAGGCTCATAAGACCATAGGCCTACTGGTCACATCCACCAGGGTACTTTGTGGGTTTTCTGGACAGACCAAAATGTGATTCGGGGTACAGTAACCAAAAAAGCTTGGGAATTACTGGTCTAGTATACAGTCGTGGCCAAAGGTTTTGAGAATGACACAAATATTAACTTACAAAGTTTGCTGCTTCAGTGTCTTTAGATATGTTTGTCAGATGTTACTATGGAATGCTGAAGTATAATTACAAGTGTCAAATGCTTTTATTGACAATTACATGAAGTTGATGCAAAGAGTCAATATTTGCAGTGTCGACCCTTCTTTTTCAAGACCTCTGCAATCCACCCTGGCATGCTGTCAATTAACTTCTGGGCCACATCCAGACTGATGGCAGCCCATTCTTGCATAATCAATGCTTGGAGTTTGTCAGAATTTGTGGGTTTTTGTTTGTCCACCTGCCTCTTGAGGATTGACCACAAGTTCTCAATGGGATTAAGGTCTGGGGAGTTTCCTGGCCATGGACCCAAAATATAAATGTTTTGTTCCCCAAGCCACTTAGTTATCACTTTTGCCTTATGGCAAGGTGCTCCATCATGCTGGAAAGGGCATTGTTTGTCACCAAACTGTTCCTGGATGGTTAGAAGTTGCTCTCGGTACCATTCTTTATTCATGGCTGTGTTCTTAGGCAAAATTGTGAGTGAGCCCACTCCCTTGGGTGAGAAGCAACCCCACACATGAATGGTCTCAGGATGCTTCACTTTTGGCATGACACAGGACTGATGGTAGCACTCGCCTTGTCTTCTCCGGACAAGCTTTTTTCCGGATGCCCCAAACAATCAGAAAGGGGATTCATCAGAGAAAATGACTTTACCCCAGTCCTCAGCAGTCCAATCGCTGTACCGTTTGCAGAATATCAGTCTGTTCCTGATGTTTTTCCTGGAGAGAAGTGGCTTCTTTGCTGCCCTTCTTGACACCAGGCCATCCTCCAAAAGTCTTCACCTCACTGTGCATGCAGATGGACTCACACCTGCCTGCTGCCATTCCTGAGCAAGCTCTGTACTGGTGGTGCCCCGATCCCGCAGCTAAATCGACTTTAGGAGATGGTCCTGGCGCTTGTTGGACTTTCTTGGGCGCCCTGAAGCCTTCTTCACAACAATTGAAACGCTCTCGAAGTTCTTGATGATCTGATAAATGGTTGATTTAGGTGCAATCTTACTGGCAGCAATATCCTTGTCTGTGAAGCCCTTTTTGTGCAAAGCAATGATGACGGCACGTGTTTCCTTGCAGGCAACTATGGTTGACAGAGGAAGAACAATGATTCCAAGCACCACCCTCCTTTTGAAGCTTCCAGTCTGTTAATCGAACTCAATCAGCATGACAGTGATCTCCAGCCTTGTCCTCATCAACACTCACACCTGTGTTGACGAGAGAATCACTGACATGTCAGCTGGTCCTTTTGTGGCAGGGCTGAAATGCAGTGGAAATGTTTTTTGGGGATTCAGTTCATTTGCATGGCAAAGAGGGACTTTGCAATTAACTGTAATTCATCTGATCACTCTTCATGACATTCTGGAGTATATGCAAATTGCCATCAAACAAACTGAGGCAGCAGACTTTGTGAAAATTTGTGTCATTCTCAAAACTTTTGGCCACGACTGTACATCACAACCATACCTTCTGTAACATTTTACAACTATAGGAGATGTGGATTAATAAGGGGAAACATTTTCATTTTATGACCCATTGCAAGTGTGTGTACAGAGCAGGGGCACTCAATGATCTTGAGGGGTTGCAGTATTAACGTAAAATGTACTTTAGCAAATGAGCCATGCCAAAGAGACAGGGGATAGATCGCTGTTGGCTAGGTCTCCTGTTGCTAGAGTGCCTTGAGCTGGAGTGGGATTTTTTTGGGGGCTGTTTGTACAGCTGTGACAGGCATTCACCACACTATTGCCTCTCCAGAGTCCAATTCACCCCTCTGATCTCTTGATGTGTGTGTGTGTGTGTGTGTGTGGCGCCACTACCCCTTTGGTCTCGGGACAAGAGTGCTTAATGGGGGGTGAGTATTTATGAGATGTGGTACATTTCCAGAGGAGAGGAGCTCATGTGATATGATGTACAGACCGAGAGACACATGCTCCTCATCTAACCAACAATGGGCAGCTTCAGCACACACACACCAGGGTTTCCGTTAGCTAGTAATAGCCGTTTTTTGGCCACCCCAAAAATATGAAAAGCCGATAAATCGAATTGCCGCAGGCCACTTGTCCAGGAGAAGAAGAAAAAAATTCCCTTACGAAATAATGCTTTTTAGCCTATTAATTGATGGAAATACCAGTCGATGGAAATACATTTGACCTGTCATGCTGATCGCTCTACAGGTTCATTTGCATGAATTGCATAGTGTATTTTTGTTAGTCGTTATGCATCTTATCACGTGCACAGTATACAGATACAGCTCTGTCATGTAGCTGCTGCTACAGCTACTCAAACAGCTTGTTTGTTGCTGCTGGAGTGAAACAAGCTTTTTACAAGGCCAATTATAGCGCAACAATTTTAAATGCAATCACGTGTTTAAAACAGTTTTGATGGCCACGATTAAAAAGAGCTACTATTTTATTTCGCAACTGGTAATTGAAGCGTGCTTCCCATTCTCCATTTAAGTACATAGGCAATGGTAAACAGGCTTCAGCGCGTCACACACCACTTTGCAATGAGCTGGAGGCAGTACGCATTTCAAAAACGTATACTTCATTTCTTGAAACCTGAACGTTTTACTACATATTATGAGGCAAGTTTTACCTCGCTGCAAAGTAGCATCGTCAAAATCTGATTCCGACCATAGAAACGTGGAGGCAATTGTTTAATAAAGACTTCCATATTCCATTGAAACCAGAAGCCTATTTCTCTCATGTTCTATTGGTTTTCAAATAAACATTTTCATTGTCCAGTAGCATAAGACTACATCTTTAGATCTCTCCTCTTTCTAAATTTCGAACTGCTATTTTCATATCAGTCACATGAAACCGCTAACATCTGAGGTGCCCTTTTGACAAAGTGTTTTCCTGCTCATTGCATTAGGGAATGAACATTTGTGCCTAGCCTACTGCTTAGCCTACTGCTTGTGTGCATTGGTGCACTTATAATGTGAAGAAATAATTGTTTATCAACATTTTAACCTAAATGTTCTGATCTGTTGCATCAGCTGCATTGCTTTTTAAAGTTTATTTTTTATTTTGATGTATTGGTTGTATGAATTTGGGATCTATCATCCCACAACTGTCCCAGAGTCTGTTTGGAATATGCAATTTCTTTCTTGCACAGAACGACAAGCTGACCAATAGAATAGGTCAACTTCTCCACTATGGGGGAAAGTAGATTGACATAGGCTAGTTATTTTGCTGTTCCTTACTCATCTTGCTGGCTAAGGAAAAGTAAATGTGGACAGTTATTCTAAAATATCATTGGGCGATTTACCGTTTATACCATAAACTGTGCAGGCTCTGCGGGCTACGCCACTGCTTATAACTATAAGTTAAGTATAACTATAAGAAATATAAGATGTCAAATAAATGATATCCAGCTCAGGGCTCCAGCTATGCATTGGTTTTGCTAACTTGCTGGTTAAGTGGCTAGATCAAGCTTCTTGGTTACAGCAGAGATATTCAATCCTCTCCTGGGTCAAGATCTCTGTTGCCTAAATTGTTTTGTGCATTCCCACAGAAATACCCCCTTTTATACCCCGGTATGGTACAGAAGTGGTATGGTACAGAAGTGGTATGGTGGCATGAACATCTGGAAACCGCCCAACCCTACTTCAAAGTGCGTATCAGAACTCAGTAAGGACGACGCACCACGGCGTTGCATGTTCTGTTCAAATGTATCACCATAATCTAAACCTGATTTGTCATTCTGAGCACTGTGGGTGGATGCCCTAATCAGGTTACGCACCCAATCCATATGGGTCCGGTAAATTAAAATGCTGCCAGTCAAATGTCCGGCGCCACATTTTCCTAACAGAAACCCTGAGACAGACAGAGACACACAGACAGACACACAGACAGACAACACACACAGACAGACAGACAGACAGACAGACAGATGACACAGACAGACGACACACAGACAGACACAGACACACAGAGACACACAGAGACAAACACCAGCCTAAGCCACTTTATAAGGAAAGACAATCTAACTGCTAGTCTGGAGGACAGAGTCATCAGCCTGTCCTGAGTGGCTCTAGTGATAACGGTGAGCTAGCCCGGGTAATGAATATATCATCTGGACTTGTTCCGAATCCATTAATGTTAAAAATGAATGAATCCTTGAACAATAAACACTACTATGGCGAGTGTGCGCATATGTGAAGTGTGCGTGTGTAAACGTAGGTGGACTGCTTGTGTTTGCGTGCTTGTGTGTGTGGGTGTACGCAAAGTGCTTGTGTGTGTGTTCCTGTATAAATGTGCATTATTAACCTGGTAGAAGTAAGGGTTGGGCTCTGACTCTCCCACTCCGTTGAAGTCCTCCACGTTGATTAGCTGGAAGTCGAAGGTCAGGCCAGGGTTGGGGGCCTGGAACTGGGGCAAGAGCTGTACGTGGGGCAGGTTCCCCAGCTGCTTATAGCGCCAGTTATACAGGTTACACAGACTGGAGGAGAGATGGAGAACCATGTTAGCATTCATTCATACGGTTAGAGAATGACACGTTAGTATTAAAAAAGTGCTACACATAGGATTTTGTAGAATCTTTGCATTGTAAAGATCAGAAAATGTATCTGCCACTAATAGTGGAATGATAGTGTTTCACAGTATTACTTACCCGCCAGTATTGTGACTGGCCGTGATATTCGCCTTTGGATTTCTCCTGCCAGAGCGGAATCTGTTGTCAAACTGGGAAAGCTGTTCTGACTTTGTGGCTGGGTTATCTAGTGGAAACCGCTCTGTCATTTCCTAGCTGCAAAAATGCAATGTTCGCTCCATTTCAGTTTGTGAGAAAACAAGCATTGAATAGTGTAGGAATCACTGTACCATCTAAATCACTAACAAATATCTTTTGAGCAAAGACATATTGTTTTACAGGTGTTTGAAGCTGCTTCAAACAGCTGTAAAACCTACACCGTTTGTTGTTGAATATATATTTAGATGGTACAGTGATTCCGTACACTATTCAGTGCTTGTTTTCTCACAAACTGAAATGGAGTGAACAGTGTAGAATTTTTGCAACTAGGAAATTAGCGATGTCCATTAGATAACCCAGCCACAAAGTCAAAACAGCTTTCCCAGCAGATACCACACTGGCAGGATAAATCAAAAGGTGAATATCACAACCAATCACAATACTGGCAGGTAAGTAATAATGTGAAACACTATCATTCCCCTATTAGCGCCAGGTATATGATCATTTTCTGAAATTATAATGCAAAAATGTAAAACAAATCCTGTGTGTAGAGAGATTCACTATTCATCACTCTAGCTTAGCGTCCATGTTAGTATACAGTACATACTGAGGGCACTACTGATTAGCCAAGCCAATTAGCCAGGGAGCCATTCACGTGTATCAGCGGCTACTTAGAACCTATTGGATCACGGACATAACCAATTAAACCCTCCTGGCCAACTAGTTATTTTTGTCTTGTCTTATGTTTAAGAGGATTAAGACATGTCACACACACTAAACCAAATATTCTGTTGATATTTTTGCACAAATGTTTGATGATAAAAACCTTAAATGACGTTTTGCATGTTCAGACTTGTTTATGTTTGATTAGATCAAAATAATATGTAATGTATTCAGCATATTCCCTGTCCCCAGTGTGCCTAACCCACCTGGCGCGGGCACGTCCCTGTGCGTCCAGGTCAACGGTGGGCACCCCTAGGCGTACGAAGCGGGTGAACAGGGACTGCTCCATGTTGGAGTACTTCTGGAAGGCCATGTTCTTAATGACGGGGGGCAGCTGGTGGTGGTCTCCTATCATGATCCAACGCTTCAGCCTGCTGTACCCGTCCTCTGGGTTCTGGAGCGGGAGAGGAAAGATACGTCAGTGTCAAGGTTCAAGGTCAGTTCCAGTCCACAGAGTGTTCTTAGGGAAAACGCCTTGCATTTCAAAACACCCATCACCAGCCCTGCACCTCTTCACACATCTGTTCTTCACCTTTCCTTCTCTCCATTCTCCTCCCTCTGCTTGTTAACTGAGTGGTGAACTTTGTGCACCATCTATCTGGCTGGTATATAATACTGGGAACGCAGGAGAGGAGAGGTAGGATAGAGACAGAGCGGAGCCTCACTGATGCGTTTACTATGCTTCTGCTGATTAGGAGTGAGATTAATGAGGGCTCGACCCCAGACAAACCTGATATTACCAAGGCTCATAAGTCGAGCCTGATTCAATCACCGATAGGGATCCAATGGAAGGAAAATGAAAAGGTGGGGGATGTGGATTATCGTTACCGCCTGTGATGCTACGACAGCAGGCATGATGGGTTGGATGTTTGCGTTGGTTGGAGCGAGAGGAGACTAAAAGGTCGTTGGACAGGTTGATGTGGCTTAATGGTCTCCTCTGTAAACAGACCTTAGTGCCATCTGCTACCTGAGGCTATTAGACCCCAGCATGATGACCCCATTAACAGTGGATGGACCCATTCATCCTGAGTGACAAGGAGTTCTCTTCTCAGGGGAAGTATAGACCTAAAAAGAGCTTTAGACCTGAACATTGGGGTTTGGCTCTGGTGGGATTTTGGGGTCTGGCTGTAGTAATTTACCTGCAGCAGGAGAGGGATGAAGGTCTCAATCTCCAGGATCTGTGCTGCTTCCTCCATCAGGATGTTGTCATACTGAAAACAGAAGAACATTTGTGTAAGTGACGAGTTGCCTCTGACACGAGTTCTGTGTCTGACCTTAGGGTGTGTAGTGTTTGTGTGTCTGACCTTGAAGCCCAGCTCTACCAGGTCATGGCGTTTGAGGGCAGCGTGGGTGCAGGTCATAGCGATGATCTTAGCCTCCTTCACTAGCAGGTACTTGGAACGGTCCAGTCCACTCCTCAGCAGCTCAAAGGCCCGGAACTCCTGATGGACACACACACACACTAGTTAGAAGGTGGTTCAGAGGGCTGGGGTTAAAGGTTAAATCGCCAGCATGGTCAGGTAGTGATGACTGGTTCAAAGGGCTGCACCACAGTGAGCAGATGTTTATCATAAGATGACACGATGGAATACAATTACCCATTATCAAGTCACATCCCATTACCTAAAAACAGGATTCTTAGACATTCCTTTGAAAAAATACCAAAACAAGGAATGAAATGTAAGACAGTAATTGCATGTGACCTTGCTATGGTTTTAGGAAATCGTTCAGAGCTCAAGACTGGATATCTCCTTTTCAGTCCTTTCTATCCTCAGGAGCAGGCAGGGTGAGCATTTAAAGGATATGGGTTACTGTTCAATAGAAGCTTAGTGAGAGGCCGAGCACTTCAGAACAGATTCCATTACAGGGCTCTTCTGAATGGGAAAAGCAAGATTGGGGGTGTTTTCCTAAAAGGGACCGAAAGGGAGTCGCTTCAATTCAGAGAGACCAGGCAGAGATATCATAGCTCTATACTGGATGAGAGAGGGCTAGTAGGCTAGCGTGGTTGTTTTGAGATGGCCACATTTGTGGTCAAGGGGCTAGGGGGGTGAGGGTGGCTGAGGGAGGTGGAGCCTCAGAGGGCACTGGGAGAGATAAATATTTGATAAGTTACTATTTTTACATTAATATTAAACGCAACCAAAACATGTAATATTAATGAGGGTTATTTTTAACCCCCCGTGGTTCCTCAGCGGTTGAAGGGTGAAATTAAGCCGGCTTTCATCCTCCCTCCCTGGGAGGATTCGCGGACTGAAAGGCGAGAGGAAGAAAAAGAGGATAAACAGCGTGAGGCTGGATGCAGAGAAATCCAAGCGGTAGACGTCTGTACACTGTGTTCCAGTTGTGTGTGTGTGTTGGCATCGTCTGCTGGGATGGCATCTCATAATACACAAACATCTTTAAAACACTCCTGGTAGGCAGCCAGGCAACAGAACACTTTCATTCTCCTGTGATTCTAGAGGGAGCTTCTAACGTCTGAGTGGGGAGACAGACCGATATTACTGCAGCATCATGGGCGAGGCTGAGGCCGGGCTGAGTGAATATAGTGAGGTTCTCCCATCTGATGTGATGGGGCCAGTGATACGAGGGACGCCATATAAAAATCAAGGCCACACATACATGTTAGGATATTACCTCCAGTGAATAACGTCTTTATTGCTTCTGCGAGGCCTTCACGTTGCTCCCATAAATCTCGAATGTTATTGTTCTCTCTATATACAGACTGGGCGCAACCAGGAGGGGCTGTATCTGAGCTGAGGTGCATGGCAAAGCGGTGTGTGTGTGTAGGGAATGCAGAGTGAATGAAGGGGTCTGTAATCTTCCAGCTGCATCTGGGGAGACACGCAGTCGGTCCTGTGTCACTGCCAATGGGGGAGGAGGTGTAGCAGGGTGACATGTCACCAATCATGTAATGCCAACCCATGTCTAACAGAACACTCATAAACAGAGAGAATGAGAGGAAAGGGATAGGAGGGAGAATAAGTGAGGCCGAGCGAGAGAGATGTGGAGATAAAGATGGTGGTGAATATGGAAAAGAATTGCGCCATCTAGCACCATCTATCCAACCGCATCATATTACAAACTCCTAATAATTCAAATTCCACATCCTGCCAACTTGATCCTACACCTACTGTTTTGCTTAAGTTGTGTGTCCCTGAGGTTGCACCCTTCATAACACATATGATTAACTGTAGTTTAGCATCCGGCGTGGTTCCAGCAGATTTAAAAATGGCTGCGGTGACGCCCATTCTTAAAAAAATCAGGCCTAGACCACCTAAACATGGGAAATTACAGACCAATATCCAACTTACCATTCTTAAGCAAAGTCCTTGAAAGGGTTGTTGCTTCGCAATTGCGATTACATTTGGATATAAACGGTCTTTTTGAACCTTTTCAGTCTGGATTTCGCCCAGCTCATAGCACTGAAACTGCTCTTCTCCGGGTGGTTAACGACATTCTTTTGTCCATGGATGCAGGGCTGATAAAGATCCTGATGCTTCTTGATTTAAGCGCTGCTTTTGACACAGTCTGCCATGAAATACTTATCTCTAGGCTTTCTGACATTGGTATCACTGGCTCTGCTCTTTCTTGGCTCATCTCCTACATTAGCGACAGAAAGTATTATATCACTATACAAGGGTTTAGATCTGCCACTGCTTCACTTACACAGGGTGTCCCTCAAGGTTCGGTTCTTGGCCCACTATTATTCATCATCTACATATATCCACTCGGTGATATCATACGCAGGCACGGACTTCAGTTCCATTGCTATGCTGATGATATTCAAATCTACCTCACCACCAGCTCTGATAGGTTATCTTTGCCTGACTCACTCACTGAATGTATCAGGGACATCAAGAAATGGATGTCCCTGAATTTCCTTAAACTGAATGATAATAAAACTGAGATATTATTGATTGGTCCTGCTGCCTCAGCCAAAAGGATTGATCAGTCCTTTGATGTTGATGGAATCCACGTTAAGCCTTCGTCATTGATTCGTAACCTTGGTGTCTTATTCGATTCAACTCTATCTTTTGGCACTCACATTTCTTCTCGTTAAAAACTCTTTTTTCCATCTTCGTAAGATTGCTCGTCTCCGATCTTCTCTCACTTTAGCTGATGCTGAAACTCTAATTCATGCATTAATCACTTCACGCTTGGACTATTGCAATGCCTTACTTCTTGGTCTTCCCAAAAACTTATTGCAAGATTACAGTATGTTCAAAACTCAGCAGCAAGAGTTCTCACCTCCACTAGCGCTCCTGCTCACATCACTCCTCTGCTTCATGACCTTCACTGGCTACCTGTGGCATCACGTATCCACTTTAAGGTATTGCTTCTAACTTTTAAAGCATTAAATGGTCTTGCTCCCCAATATCTCTCTGACTTACTCTATTCTTACCGCCCTGCTCGGTCCCTTAGATCAGCTGAACTTGGTTTGTTGACCGTCCCTCGTTTCCGGTTGTCCACTGTAGGTGGGAGGTCATTTGGTGTTAATGCTCCTAAATTATGGAATTCACTACCTCTTACACTACGCAATACCTCATCCGTGGGTGCATTCAAGATCCAGTTGAAGACATATCTGTTTGACATGCATTTTGGGTAGTGTGTATCCTATGTGACTGCGATGTATGTGTGTGTGTTCTGAATGTATTGTAATGTGCAATGTAAAGCGACCTTGAGCTATGGAAAGGCGCTATATAAATAAAACTTCTTCTTCTTCTTCTTCTAATATCACAACAGAAACAGCTGTTGAAATCTGATTCAATCCGATGTAACTGTGCCTGCAATGCTACTTCTTTAAAGAGTAGGATGCCCATGGAGAGAGAGGGTCAGAATTGGACCAATCACCAGTGAGCCCAGGTGGACCTGTTATGGAGCCAGTGGTGTAAACACAATCATGTGTTCAGTGAATGTGTTCCAGCTCCCACCTGGCCACACACACAGCTGGCTAATGACCCATGAGGAACAGCCAATCTGCTGACATGGTGTGTGTGTGACACAATTACCACTGACTGGGGTGAAAATGATGTGTGTGTTCAAGAGCTTGTGTGTGACATGTTGACCTCTGACAGAGTGAGGAGCTTCTTGGCGTGTTGAGCATGTGCCTTCATCTAGATAAACATGTGACGTGTGTGTGCCTCTCCGTGATGCGTGTGGGGCCTGCCCTACCTCCAGCTGGGTAAAGATCTTCTTGATGTGTCGGTAGCAGCCCTCTGCGATGTCCATGTCTTCTTCGTAGGAGCGACCGTAGAACACAGGCTGGGGGGCGTTGGAGAAGTACTTATGGAAGGGGAAGTGTGCTGCCACGGCCTCGGCCTCGACCGGACAGCCCTGCTTAGACCGGACCTTGCTCATGTACTCTTCCCAGCGAGACATCACCTACAGCGGGGAGATGGAGGACATCAGACATACCCCCCCTGGATGTTACAGGTCTTGCTCTTTTTGGTATGCCGCACACATGCATTCTCACTCATACAGATAAACACAGTTGAGTCCCATTCAAAGAGCATGCAAACACACTCGTTGCATCACACACAAGGGACGCACAGCCATAGACATGGACGCAAACACAGTCAACACACATTTTATAGTAAAAATTTAATGGGAAAAGAACATAATAAATTATAAATGATATTTTTCCCTTGAGTGTCACGGGAACGTGTGGAACCGTGATATATAGTGATATTCTGAAACAAAGTCCGTGGCAAAACAAACACAGCCTTGGGGAACAACTTGCCATTTAATCAGTATTACAAATGGGGATGTAGCTTGGCCATTTGCTTTAATAGGCCATAACGATTAACAGAGACCATTATCCACCCCTGATATTAACCATCGTCATGCTCATTACTGCCTGATGTCCAATCCCATACAAGGTCTATGAGTGATAAGATGACAGAGCAGATGAGGGGGAACAGAGAACTCTTCATCTGACAGGAGTGTCCTGGCCTATACACAGATCTCATGTGTAACCATTTATAAACCTTGATGACAATGTTATGGGAGATATTTTGATGAGTTGTCCATAGCTGGTGTCTGTTCTGTTTGCATCTGTCCAAAGACAATAAAAAGGTTGATGACAATAGGAATCAGAGAAGAGGGGAGCCCCCTGACTGGCAAGGATTTTAATGTGTTGAGTAAGGGGTTTATGGAACAAACCCCACTACAATACTGAGCCTGACACAATGACTGTGGTATCTGCTATTAAACCACCGTCTCCCTCACTCCTCTGCCTCCCCTCGCCAGCCTCCCGTGCTCACAGTTTCATCTTACTGACAGCATGCCTCCTCAGTGAGAACTCTTCTTGATTTTAGATATGGGCTATTGTATGAGCTATCTCAGGACTTCTTAAGTTGACAGTTTCCTTGGGTCGTCTTCCCTTTGTTTAAAAAGGCTCTGTTGTCTATTCTGGGCTATTCTGCTGATGCATCCTGGAGCCACTATGCAGTATTTGGGTGACAGAAATAAACTGAGGATTGGGTATAATAATTGAGGGGTTGGTAGAATATTTTGGTATTTGCTGTCGACGGCAGATATGAAGTGAAAGGAAAATAGATACAGACACTTAATGAACTGGGTTGTGGCAAGCGCAACATGGATAAGCAGACTTTATCCCCTTGAATTTCGATTTTAGAGATGCATTTTATTCTCCATTTTCGCAGGTCGGGATATCAGGAACTATAGATTCATCTGGAAATGCATATGTCCTCCCTGTACTGGAAAGTGGCATACGCACGCGTTCACATCCATACGCACGCACCCAGAACCCACACATCCCTCCTGTACTGACCTGGTAGAGGTAGAAGTGTCCGGCGGTCTCACAGGTGTAGGACACGTCTCCGGGGACATCCAGACTCTCCTGCAGACGACCCACCTCTCGGAGCAGCTCCAGCCTCCTGGCCAGCACGTAGTTCACACGCCCATACCTGAACAACATTCCACATTACATCAGTCTTTTCATTCTATGAAAACCTCAACCCTGTTACGTTATTGGGACTTAGTGTCTTTTTTTAAATCGTTTTTTTCCTCGAGATGGAAAACCATGTTTTTTTGTGATGTTGATTACACCTGGTAACATGAACAACCCTATACAATCAAAACACCCTATTCTCATAATGCTGATAACAGTCACAACCTCCCCTACACATTGCCTGCCCTTCCAGAGCAGAGGGTCATATCACGCCATTCTGAGGGGAAATGTTCATGTTTTGAGGAGATCTGAAGCCTAAACCTGTGACATCACAGCCTAGGGATAGTGTTTTAAACCGCTAAAATGTTCATCCTACACGTGAAAATCAGCTGCAAGCAACAAGGCAGCAGGCTTCAAGTGGATAATCAAAAGTATACGACCGCTAACTTAATGGCAGTGGTGGAAAAAGTACCCAATTGTCATACTTCAGTAATAGATACCTCACATATACTTAAGTCTCAAAAGTAAAAGTATAAAAGCTTTAAAAATCCTTATATTAATGTAATCAGTCTAGGTAATATGTACAGTTGAAGTCGGATGTTTACATACACCTTAGCCAAATTAACTTGGGTCAAACGTTTCAGGTAGCTTCCCACAATAAGTTGGGTGAATTTTGGCCCATTCCTCCTGACAGAGCTGGTGTAACAGAGTCAGGTTTGTAGGCTTCCTTGCCCGCACATGCTTTTTCAGTTCTGCCCACACATTTTCTATATGATTGAGGTCAGGGCTTTGTGATGGCCACTCCAATACCTTGACTTTGTTGTCCTTAAGCCATTTTGCCACAACTTTGGAAGTATGCTTGGGGTCATTGTCCATTTGGAAGACCCATTTGCGACCAAGCTTTAACTTCCTGACTGATGTCTTGAGATGTTGCTTCAATTTACTTCCTTGCTGAGCGACCTATCACGTTATGTCGATATAAGACTTGTTTTACTGTGGATATAGATACTTTTGTACCTGTTTCCTCCAGCATCTTCACAAGGTCCTTTGCTGTTGTTCTGGGATTGATTTGCACTTTTCGCACCAAAGTACGTTCATCTCTAAGAGACAGAACGCGTCACCTTCCTGAGCGGTTTGCCGGCTGCTTGGTCCCATGGGGTTTATACTTGCGTACTATTGTTTGTACAGATGAACGTGGTACCTTCAGGCATTTGGAAATTGCTCCCAAGGATGAAACAGACTTGTGGAGGTCTACAATTTTTTTTCTGGGGTCTTGGCTGATTTCTTTTGATTTTCCCATAATGTCAAGCAAAGAGGCACTGAGTTTGAAGGTAGGCCTTGAATACATCCACAGGTACACCTCCAATTGACTCAAATGATGCCAATTAGCCTATCAGAAGCTTCTAAAGCCATGACATCATTTTCTGGAATTTTCCAAGCTGTTTAAAGGCACAGTCAGCGTAGTGTATGTAAACTTCTGAGCCACTGGAATTGTGATACAGTGAATTATAAGTGAAATAATCTGTAAACAATTGTTGGAAAAATTACTTGGGTCATGCACAAAGTAGATGCCCTAACCGACTTGCCAAAACTATTGTTTGTTAAGAAATTTGTGGAGTGGTTGAAAAACAAGTTTTAATGACTCCAACCTAAGTGTATGTAAACTTCCGACTTCAACTGTACTTGCAGATAGGGTTAAAAGGGGCAAAGCAGACGGCACCATTTTCTTGTTTATAAAATGTATGGATAGCCAGGGGCGCACTCCAACACTTAGACATTATTTACAAAAGATTTTGTGTTTAGTGAGTCCGCCAGAGGCAGTAGAGATGACCACGTGTTCTCTTGATAAGTGTATGAATTTGACAATTTTCCTGTCCTGCTAAGCATTCAAATGTAACGAGTACTTTTGGTTGTCAGGGAAAATGGAATAAAAATTACAATATTTCTTTAGGAATGTAGTGAAGAAAAAGTAGTCAAAAATATAAATAGTAAAGTACAGTACAGGTACCAAAAAACAACTTTAGTACTTTAAAGTATTTTTACTTAAGTACTTTCCAGCACTACTCAACGCTGGGTATTAATTGTTGGTTGCTGAGGCAATTGCACAAAACTAATAGCTAGAAGGACCAAATTGCCAATGTCACTAATAATGTGTACCACTGATCACATTATTATTTACCACAATTGACTACTACTGAATAAAAACAGTGCACAATAAATACAAATAAAAAAAAAGTTATTTTGAACAAACGGAAAAGACAAAATCACAGTAAAAACGTGTCATCTTGTCTAGTCAGGTGTCCCGTCACAACAAACCAGAAAGCCAGTTAGTATTAGTAGGTGGCACTGGGACATGCTATGTCAGAGGTCACCCAGACACAGTGCTGTGTGGGAGATAGTTGAGGTAGGGACCTATAAATAGATATCCCACTAAGCTTCACAGCAGAGGATTCAAAACAGAAATACACCGGCTGACGATAAAAGAAAAAAAAGTGGCGACCTTGTTTCCCTCCGCACAAAAACAGCCTTCTGCGCTACCGTCCCAAGAGAGACCGAGAAAGAGAGAAAACGCAAACTGACCTATTTAGTCATGAAGAGCTTTCAACTTACACCCGTGTCCTCCGACCAACCAGTATTTCAATATCTCATTAAAACTTTACTTAACTGAGAGACTGTCTAACTGTATTTATAGCATTTTACATTTTTGATTAAAAGGCAAAGTATTGTATATTAATGTCCCTGTAAACTACCATTGGTTGAGCACTGAGAACGCCTGTTCATTTTTCATCCCATACAGTACATTGTTAATTAGCATCCCCAGCTTTCTCCTTCCTCGTCATTGGACCGGAAGGAAGGAAGGAGTGAATGTGGAGTCAGTCAGTGTGCATGTTCTTAGCAGCAGATTCATCTGCCTCTCGTCCTGGTGCTGTAGCTAGCTTTAGCTGATCTGCATAATGCAACGGTGCTCCTCCAGAGAGAGGGCCGTCACATCCACTCCTCATCTCTGCTCTACGCAACAAGGAGCTGTGTTCAGTTGGCATGAAACAGGAGAAAACAGAAGAGGACCATGCCTGAACTCCTAATACTAAGGCCGCGATTCAATACGATCTCGGGTTAAAGACATTGCGGCTTTTCCGATTGAGCCGACATACGCAGCGTTTACTGTAAATGTGATCTTTGCGAATGCGGAATCATTGCCTTCAAAAGCCGCAATGCCTAACCCGCAATCAGATTGAATCCCGGCCTAAGACTTTAGTGAGCCAGGGCTAGGTAAGGCCAGAATCTCTAGGTTTAGAGCAATGTCTGCCTATTTAATCAACCCAACTGACCCTATCCATGTATATTTTGTATCACTAGACCCATTTGTTGTGGTTTCCACTGACATTCTTTGAGCACACATCATTTCCATTGGCTAAAGATGTAGTAGCCTAATTGGCAGACTCCATAAGGCTCCTGCTCTGATGCAAGGCCCGAGGCTATTCATCCTCATGGAGGTTAATACTTGGTCTCAATTAACTAGTTAGTCCGTCTGACAGCAAGATCAAAGCTAGTCAAAAGGGCCGCTGCATGAGCACTGAATATTAAATTAGGTTGGAACTATTTTAGACCAACATCTCTATTTTAGTCTTTAAAGCAGACTGACAACAATAAACAACACTTTTTAGGTGGTTCGTGTGAAGGTGGATGGGAGAAAAAAGGTTTTGGGTCTCTCTCTCCCTTCCGCTCTTCCTCCCTCCCCCACTCAGTCTCAGGTCTGTAGTAAATGGTTTCAGTTTGCTGGCTTCCCCATCTCTCTCCCGCTAGTCAATGTCTGTGTGGTTAGGTCTCTGAGTCACAGTACCTCAAGGCATTGAATGAGACACAGAGACATAGCCACACATAAAGCCACAAAGAATTCCCCCAATTGCGTGGGTGGGTGAACTACTTGAGCGTTTCCTAACGGTGAGAAAATCTGCTCCTGTGTGCATGCACCAGGGGTCTGCAACAACGAGGGACCACCGAGGGCTCAGATCCACAGCCTAGCAAGGTCTTGAAGAAGACCCAACCAGTTTTGGTAGCCAATCGGTCATCCAAATAAAACTCTAAAAACAACACTTGTAAAGCCAAATGAGTCCCAAATGGGCCAGTGAGACCATGTACAAGGCCCACATGTTGAGAGCACGAATCAGGATGGAATGGTTGGTGGTGAGTGCAGTAGGCCCTAATTAAGATAAAGCCATGACCAGGTTGGAGTGTATGGGGGGTATCGAGTGGATCTGTCTGACTTGGACTAATTATGAGTGGGACCAGCTGGGTTGTGTGCTGGTTGTGTGCTGGTTGTGTGCTCAGACAGCTGTATGCATGTGTAGATGTGTGTGTGTGAGGTCATCTAGGAATGTGTGTGTGTAGTTGGGCGTGTGTGAGAGGGGGAGGGAGAGACCTGTGTGTGTGTGTAGCACCACATGTGGCATTCTCTCACCTGCTGAAGTCCTTCTCAGTTTCCAGTGCCTCCTCTCCGTGGCCCATACGCAGGAGGTGACGCTCATCTATGTCCAGAGCCATGATCTTCTCAAACAGCTGGTTCAGAGCCTGGAACACACACAGAACAGAGGTGAATGCCTGCGCACACACACACACCTTCTACAGTGTTGCAGGGTGAACAGAAAAGGGACAAGGCTTTTTGATTAAATACTGAGGCGGAGACTGGGGCACAGGGGAGCTTTTTAATTTTTCCCTCCGTGACTTTAGGTTGGGATTTCTCAGTGATTAATGGCACCATTTTGGGGCGGATTGGTGAATTCCTCCTGCAGCAACTTTGCTTCCTAAAATATGATCAGTCAAGAGGTGAATAACTTTTTCATAAAAAGCTTCCAACATGCAATACTTGTGACTATATTGGCCATATCTATGAATATAGGGGCCTGTGTTATCCATAATTGCTCTGGATAAAAGCGTCTGCTACATGCCAATAAATGATGGTATACAGTGCATTCGGAAAGTATTCAGTCCCCTTCACTTTGTTACAGCCTTATTCCAAAATTTATTAAATAGTTTTTTCCCCCATCGTCAATCTACACACAATACCCCATAATGACAAAGCAAAAACAAGTTATGAATTTGAACACATTTATAAAAAACAAATAATCACATTTACGTAAGTATTCAGACCCTTTACTCAGTACTTTGTTGAAGCACCTTTTGCAGCGATTACAGCCTTGAGTCTTCTTGGGTATGACGCGACAAGCTTGGCCGACTTGTATTTGGGGAGTTTCTCCCATTCTTCTCTGCAGATCTTCTCAAGCTCTCTCAGGTTGGAATGGGAGTGTCACTACACAGCTATTTTCAGGTCTCTCCAGAGATGTTTGATTGGGTTCAAGTCCGGGCTCTGGCTGGGACACTCAAGGACATTCAGAGACTTGTCCCGAAGCCACTCCTGCGTTGTCTTGGCTGTGTGCTTAGAGTCGTTGTCCTGCTAGAAGGTGAACCTTCACCCCAGTCTGAGGTCTGAGCGCTCTGGAGCAGTTCATCAAGGATCTCTCTGTACTTTTCTCCGTTCATCTTTCCCTCGATCCTAACTAGTCTCCCAGTCCCTGCCACAGAAAAACATCCCCACAGCATGATGCTACCACCACCACACTTCACCATAGGGATGGTGCTAGGTTTCCACCAGACGTGACACTTGGCATTCAGGCCAAAGAGTTCAATCTTGGTTTCATCAGACCAGAGAATCTTGTTTCTCATGGTCTGTGAGTCCTTTAGGTGCCTTTTGGAAAACTCCAAGCAGGCTGTCATGTGCCTTTTACTGAGGAGTGGCTTCCATCTGGCCACTCTACCATAAAGGCCAGATTGGTGGAGTGCTGCAGAGATGGTTGTCCTTCTGGAAGGTTCCCCCATCTCCACAGAAGAAATCTGGAGCTCTGTCAGAGTGACCATCGGGTTCTTGGTCACATCCCTGACCAAGGCCCTTCTCCCCCGATTGCTCAGTTTGGCAGTCAGCTCTAGGCACAGTCTTGGTGGTTCCAACTTCTTCCATTTAAGAATGATGGAGGCCACTGTGCTCTTGGGGACATTCAATGCTGCAGACAGTACTGGGTACCCTTCCCCAGATCTGTGCCTCGACACAATCCTGACTCGGAGCTCTACGGACAATTCCTTTGACCTCATGGCTTGGTTTTTGCTCTGACATGCACTGTCAATGTGGGACCTTATATAGACAGGTGTGTGCCGTTCCAAATCATGTCCAATCAATTGAATTCACCACAGGTGGACTCCAACCAAGTTGTAGAAACATCAGGGTTGATCAATGGAAACAGGATGCACCGGATCTCAATTTTTGATTTGTAATAAATTTGCAAACATTTCCAAAAACCTGTTTTCGCTTTGTCATTATGGGGCAGTGGGTAGACTGATGACTTATTTAATATATTTTTGAACAAGGCTGTAACGTAACAAAATGTGGAAAAAGCCAAGGGGACTGAATACTTTCCGAACGCACTGTATATACAGTATATGTGAATTGAGTCATTTTAGAGGTGTTTCCTACCTGGTTGGAGTGTGTGACTATGAGGGTTCTCTGTTCAGGGAAGTTGTGGTAGAGGTTGGAGATAATCTGGACGGCCACATCGGTCTTTCCTGTACCTGGAGGACCCACCACCTAAAAGAGAGTGAGGGAGGAGGGATAGAGAGAGAACATGAGGTAGTGAGAGAAAGTGCACGGAGGGGAAAAAGGAGCAGGGTGGTTAGCTAACAGAAAATGCCTCTGCCATCGGAGAGCACAGTGGTTCTGACAAAGCGGCCCTGTGCCTGTCAGAACACACACACAGTTTCCCCCTCAGTGGATCAGACAGGACCTGTGTGTGAGAGTAGGGCTGAGGTGAGAAGTGCTTGGCATGCAAGGTCATCCTCCCTGCACTCACAGGCAAGGACACAGAAACATAGAGAGAGAAAACAAGTAAAACTAGAGAGCACATGAAGCTCTTTCAATCGGCTCCTTGGCCTTCTTTGTATCTAGT
Organism: Brachymystax lenok tsinlingensis; assembly: GCA_030435695.1. Lineage (NCBI taxonomy): Eukaryota > Metazoa > Chordata > Actinopteri > Salmoniformes > Salmonidae > Brachymystax > Brachymystax lenok. The sequence goes on along the minus strand of CM059808.1, from coordinate 13,482,989 downwards.
TAAGGCTTTAGAGATCATTGGGTCTAGTCTAGAACTATCACCGTCCTCAAACATATAAACACCACGACACCAGTTGGAAAGGATCATTAACAAACTATTCCATTTTCATCAGGGCTTTCCCAGGACGAAAAGGTGCTCACAGACTAGCCGAGGCTACAACTGGGAATGGAGTTTACGTGATGTATAAGGCACTCACATAAAAGCCAGTGCACTTTACAGACGGTACACCCCAAAACAAAGTAAAAACTTTAAACCAGAGTTAAAAATGGCTCCTACACTGATCCAACATATGATAGGAGAAGCATGGGACTGGGAGGCTGTCTTGGCTGCTAACAATTGTCGCGACATGCCAGTGAGTGGTGTGTGTGTCTGTGCAGAGTTGTTTTACGACTGCCATTTTATTCAACAGCGGTCACCCAATAAATAACAGACTGACCCCTCAGCCAGCTACCAATCACCAGGCCAGGAATGAACTTCATCAAAGCGGTAGTGTGTATGTGTGTGCTGTCACCAGAAGCACCAGAGAGGGTAGTAGTGTGTATGTGCGTTTCTGAGAGGCTGTGTGTGTGTGTGTGTGTGTGTTCTTCATTGGCACCATTTAAGATAATTTAGCACAGGGGCTTTCAGGGAAGTATTTCACTGGCAAGGTCTGACTGATCTGCACCTTATTTACTAGTGGCTGGGGAGTCCCCTGCGTCAGGGGGAGTGGTCACAAATCCTCAGCTCTTCAAGCAGACAGGGCCAATATTACACCTGTCATATCACAGCTCACTGGTATGGCCTGCCTGCTGAAGTAGCCAACATCACACTCTGGGCTACGAGTGATTGAAAGGCAGTTTAACTCACAAGCCAATGGACGGGAGACTTCAATTGTTGCTCAAACTTTTAATGCCGTCTGTCCATTGCCTTGGTTTATTCAAGTGGCCAGATAGGAGTAGTCAATTTCTACTTTTTTTTTAACCAAAAGCTTATCTTGAAAATATATTAAAGTATGAAAAGCAATATCAATGATTCCTATGAACAGTATGAGGTCAGTTTATCGTATTAGTGTAAAAAAAGTAGCAGACAATAGTTATACTTAAGTCCGTAAAATGTTCTTACCATGGTCAGTCCAGGCTGCATCCCAGCGCGGATGGCCTCAATCTGAGTTGGTGTAAACTGGATGGTATTTCTGCTCAAACACAAAGTTATAACTCATGGTTAGAAGGTTTTAAGGAAAAAGTTTGAAAACTTCAGAGAAGCTAAACGAGAGCAGTTTTCAACAAGTTCTGTGATGAAGTGATTGAAACCCTCATGAAAGACGTTTCAGTCAAGGGACTTCTGTGGAGCTTCTGTGCCTATCAGGATTTGAATATCAAAGTGCAACTGAAGAAGCAAAGTTACCATCAGATCAGATGAATGATAATTTCATTAACTAACAAGCCAATTAATTTCTATTCAGTAATGATTAAGATTGATATAATTAAGACATCAACAACCAAATTTGGCAGTTTGTTTTGATCTAGTTCGCTACAGGGCTAAAATGTCAGGAAATTACCTCACCAAATAGAACCACCAAAACATTACACAGCCAACAGCGCAAATCCCCAGAACTCACGCTAACATAGCAAATCAAAACACACCAACCCGAATAAATAGGGATCAGTATAAAACGTCCCTGACAGAAATGTAAACATTTAGAGCATTGCATTTTACAGAGCAGGGGTTGTTTTTGCTCTAGGGGGAAAGGTTTGCTCAGTAAGCGCCCTCAAGCATAAACTAGTCGGGCCTTTGGGGGAAGCTAAATTTGGAGCAGGCAGGCACATTAGGGGTGGAAACACGCAGGCCCTGAGCGGAGGCTAAACAAAAAGGTGGGTGCTTTATTTAGGAGCCCTGTGGACATAGTGGAGCAAGATGAGACTTGACTGGCTAGAGAGAGGACAAGGACTTGACCTCTGTGCGGTGCCAACCCTGCAGGGACTCCTGAACTCTTTTGGTTGACCTGGGAACCTGAACTTTAACCCTCACCGTTTGGGCTGGTTGTAGGGGTAGGGTCCCCGGTTGGGCGTGACGTGAGGCTCCACTATAAGCGTTTTTTCCTCCTCCTTTTTCTCCTCAGAGTCTGCCTTCCTCTTCTTGCCTTTGTCTACCTTGTTCTGCACAGGGAACTTGATTCTAGGGTGGGGAAAGAGCAGAAGGTTCAAAGATATGTCGAGGTTGGACCACATCAAAAAGACAACACCCTAGGAAGAAAATGACCCCAACCCTACTCCATCTGATCCTTGACCTCTGACCTGAAAGGGGGTATCTGCAGCTCAGGGTTGTCCTCAGTGACCTTGACAGTGTAACCAGGGAAACAGGACCTAAGGTGGTCGATCGACAGGAAGGTGTCATTGAAGTCCAGGGAGGAGATCTGATTGGGCATCTTGGAGTAGTGGGCGGAGCCCGGGTCACCATAGCCCAGGATGATGTCATGGAGCCATTCTGGGACCACACACTCAGTGTTCATCAGGTTCCTGATCGTCTCCAGGACAGCCTGGGGGAGAAAACAACACACCAAGATGGTTAACGGCTACATTTGAATTGCCAAGATAACTCCTGGCTCTCTTGGCCTACTCCGCCAGCAGCAGCCTCCTCCAGTAGTGCAACCTGATTTAACAGAATGTGCATCATACTACAGGCATGCCTCCAGAGATGGACGTCGAGAGATGAGGGGAAGGGGGGCATGCGGTGCAAGGTCACACATCCTCGACGGCCTCTGTCTGGGGTCAGTGGGGGGGAATCAGAGGCCTTGAGCTGGAGGTAATCCTGGATCACCCTCAGTCTTCCAGCTCCAGGACCCAGCCGGACCAGTCTGAGTGATTGATCACCCAGGGGTGGGGCGGAGGAGAAGAGATCAAGGCCTGGCGGCGATGCTCAAATAAAGGGAGGGATGATGAGAAGGGAAAGAGGGAGAAGCAATAAATGGATGGATAGAAGGTGAGGTAGTATGAAAAAAGGAAAGAAGGGATATTGAGAGAGGGAGTTTAAATAACAAAGGTGGTCTGGGTAATGAGCAGTAACACACCTTGAAGTTGTTCTCTTTGGGCTTGCGTCTCATGATGATGTTGAAGGACTCGTAGGGGTCCTCAGTGGTGTTCTGAATACTGCTGGTCATATCCTGCTGGTACTGGTTAGGGTCCAGCCACACTCTGAACGTCCTGGTGTCTCCTCTCAGTTTGGGCTTGGGGTCAGGGCCTGGGGAATAGGATAGGGACAACACAATGTAGTACATTATGGTCCAGATTGAATTAATAAGTATTTGCACAAAGGTAAAACTTCACCGGTGAATTTCCAGCAGGAATAGGATAGAACATATTTAAATAAAACATATGATAGGACAGTTTAATATTTAAAGTGACTGTTTTTAGTATTAATTCACTTGAGAAAAAATTAAAAAATAAACAGCCATGCAAGGCAGAAACTGATATGTGATCTTGTGACATGCAACCATTGATTTATATACACGCAAGATGAGCGACAGGGGGTGCTGTTTTGAAGCCACCACACCATCTTGGCACTCCCCCACCGTTGTAAAAAACTATTTTGGAAGCTATAGAAATGCATTTATTAATGTCTACATTCATTTTTAACACATTTATTCTATTACAGACACCTAATGGATACTTTAAAATTACAGTTGAAGACAGAAGTTTACATACACCTTAGCCAAATACAGTGGGGTAAAAAAGTATTTAGTCAGCCACCAATTGTGCAAGTTCTCCAACTTAAAAAGATGAGAGAGGCCTGTAATTTTCATCATAGGTACACTTCAACTATGACAGACGAAATGAGAAAAAGAAATCCAGAAAATCACATTGTAGGATTTTTAATTTATTTATTTGCAAATTATGGTGGAAAATAAGTATTTGGTCAATAACAAAAGTTTATCTCAATACTTTGTTATATACCCTTTGTTGGCAATGACAGAGGTCAAACGCTTTTCTGTAAGTCTTCACAAGGTTTTCACACACTGTTGCTGGTATTTTGGCCCATTCCTCCATGCAGATCTCCTCTAGAGCAGTGATGTTTTGGGGGCTGTCGCTGGGCAACACGGACTTTCAACTCCTCAAAGATTTTCTATGGGGTTGAGATCTGGAGACTGGCTAGAGCCACTCCAGGACCTTGAAATGCTTTACGGGCCACTCCTTAGATTGCCTGGGCGGTGTGTTTGGGATCATTGTCATGCTGAAAGACCCAGCCACGCTTTCATCTTCAATGCCCTTGCTGATGGAAGGAGGTTTTCACTCAAAATCTCACGATACATGGCCCCATTCATTCTTTCCTTTACACGGATCAGTCGCCCTGGTCCCTTTGCAGAAAACAGCCCCAAAGCATGATGTTTCCACCCCCATGCTTCACAGTAGGTATGGTGTTCTTTGGATGCAACTCAGCATTCTTTGTCCTCCAAACACGGCGAGTTGAGTTTTTACCAAAAAGTTCTATTTTGGTTTCATCTGACATTCTCCCAATCCTCATCTGGATCATCCAAATGCTCTCTAGCAAACTTCAGACGGGCCTGAACATGTACTGGCTTAAGCAGGGGACACGTCCTGGCACTGCAGGATTTGAGTCCCTGGCGAGTGTGTTACTGATGGTAGGCTTTGTTACTTTGGTCCCAGCTCTCTGCAGGTCATTCACTAGGTCCCCTGTGGTTCTGGGGATTTTGCTCACCATTCTTGCAATCATTTTGACCCCACGGGTGAGATCTTAGTGGAGCCCCAGATCGAGGAAGATTATCAGTGGTCTTGTATGTCTTCCATTTCCTAATAATTGCTCCCACAGTTGATTTCTTCAAACCAAGCTGCTTACCTATTGCAGATTCAGTCTTCCCAACCTGGTGCAGGTCTACAATTTTGTTTCTGGTGTCCTTTGACAGCTCTTTGGTCTTGGCCATAGTGGAGTTTGGAGTGTGACTGTTTGAGGTTGTGGACAGGTGTCTTTATACTGATAACAAGTTCAAACAGGTGCCATTAATACAGGTAACGAGTGGAGGACAGAGGAGCCTCTTAAAGAAAAAGTTACAGGTCTGTGAGAGCCAGAAATCTTGCTTGTTTGTAGGTGACCAAATACTTATTTTCCACCATAATTTGCAAATAAATTCATTAAAAATCCTACAATGTGATTTTCTGGATTTTTTCCCTCATTTTGTCTGTCATAGTTGAAGTGTACCTATGATGAAAATTACAGGCCTCTCTCTCATCTTTTTAAGTGAGAGAACTTGCACAATTGGTGGCTGACTAAATACCTTTTTGCCCCACTGTACATTTAAACTCATTTTATCACAATTCCTGACATTTAATCCTAGTAAAAATTCCCTGTCTTAGGTCAGTTAGGATCACCACTTTATTTTAAGAATGTGAAATGTCAGAATAATAGGAGAGAGAATGATTTATTTCAGCTTTTATTTCTTTCATCACAGTCCCAGTGGGTCAGAAGTTTACATGCTCCCAAATACTAATTGAGTGTATTGCCTCTAAATTGTTTAACTTCGGTCAAACGTTTAGGCTAGCATTCCACAAGCTTCCCACAATAAGTTGGGTGAATTTTGGCCCATTCCTTCTGACAGAGCTGGTGTAACTGATTCAGGTTTGTAGGCCTCCTTGCCCGCACACGCCTTTTCAGTTCTGCCCACACATTTTCTATATGATTGAGGTCAGGGCCTTGTGATGGCCATCTCCAATACCTTGACTTTGTTGTCCTTAAGCCATTTTGCCACAACTTTGGAAGGAGGCTTGGGGTCATTGTCCATTTGGAAGACCCATTTGCGACCAAGCTTTAACTTCCTGACTGATGTCTTGAGATGTTGCTTCAATATATCCAAATCATTTTCCTACCTCATGATGCCATCAATTTTGTGAAGTGCACCAGTCCCTCCTGCAGCAAAGCACCCCCCACAACATGATGCTGTCACCCCAGTGCTTCACGGTTGGGATGGTGTTCTTTGGCTTGCAAGCCTCCCCCTTTTTCCTCCAAACATAACAATGGTCATTATGGCCAAAGAGTTCTATTTTTGTTTCATCAGACCAGAGGACATTTCTCCAAAAAGTACGATATTTGTCCCCATGTGCAGTTGCAAACCATAGTCTGGCTTTTTTTATGGCGGTTTTGGAGCAGTGGCTTCTTCCTTGCTGAGCGGCCTTTCACGTTATGTCGATATAGGACTCGTTTTACTGTGGATATAGATACTATTGTACCAGTTTCCTCCAGCATCTTCACAAGGTCCTTTGCTGTTGTTCTGGGATTGATTTGCACTTTTCGCACCATTAACGTTCATCTCTAGGAGACAGACAGCTGCGTGGTCCCATGGTGTTCATACTTGCGTACTATTGTTTGTGCAGATGAACGGGGTACCTTCAGGCATTTGGAAATTGCTCCCAAGGATGAATCAGACTTGTGGAGGTCTACAATGTTTTTTCTGAGGTCTTGACTGATTTCTTTTGATTTTCCCATGATGTCAAGCAAAGAGGCACTGAGTTTGAAGGTAGGCCTTGAAATACATCCACAGGTACACCTCCAATTGACTCAAATGATGTCAATTAGCCTATCAGAAGCTTCTAAAGCCATGCCATAATTTTCTGGAATTTTCCAAGCTGTTTAAAGGCACAGTCAACTTAGTGTATGTAAACTTCTGACCCACTGGAATTGCAATACAGTGAAATAATCTGTCTGTAAACAATTGTTGGAAAAATGACTTGTGTCATGCACAACGTAGATGTCCTAACAGACTTGACAAAATTATAATACATTTTTGGAGTGGTTGAAAAACGAATTTTAATGACTCCAACCTAAGTGTTTGAAAACTTCCAACTTCAACTGTATATTATGTGAGCTAAACATTAAAAAAAAACATGAAAACATTGTCCTTAAAGTATAGTTTTACGTAACATTCTAATGTTACTGTCCCCACTACAACAAAAACATAATTAAATACATATAATTTTGTCCATTAAATTGAAATACTGTAGAATAACATTCATTCCTATGGAAAACTGCTTCTTCTGGGGAGGGCCAATAAGGCCGACCAGTGGATTCAATGCCTCTCACTAGCCAATACATAGCATCAGCAATCCAGGATTTCTATACACACATCGTTGCATGCAACTCAACTAACCCCAAAATTTCATTTGGAGGTTTACTGGTAACCCAATTAATTCTCAAAAGTCTATTAGCCAATACATGGCTAATGATGTACGGTGGTGGTATATGAGCCTGGCCATGTTCATCACTTATTTAACAACACAAGGATACACAGTGAGAGAGAGAGAGATGAGAAAGATGAAAGATCTTGAAATCAGAGAAGCATTAGTTACACTGGCCAGACCCCCCAAAATACATTTTAGGGGTCAACATATGCCTACCATTCCTTGAATACCAGGGCATCTTCCCTGGTCCCCAAGAGAGCTAAGCTTTCAAATCCTAGTCCAGGCCACTAATCTCCCACCTAACTATCCACCCCCACATTACATTCTCATGCCACTCATCTCCCACCTCAGCACCAACACACATTACATTCTCATGCCTCTCACACACACACAGGCTAGAGGCTTTAGACTTATTCCCATAGGGAGCCACTGATGCGCCTGTGTGGGTCTCACCTTTCACAAACATTTAAAATGAGAGTATTGGTGGTGCCATAGTCCAGAGTCCTGGTAGTGAAACTCAAGCCGGTGGCCCCTGTCCCATGCATTTCCTTTAAATCCCCTCTACTAAAAGTAGTGTGGTTCGATTGACAAATGAGTGGCAGGAAGGAGGACACTAAAACACACTGGGATAAAGGGCTGAGGACAGCGGGAGATTGGTGGCTGAAGAGCTAGGCAGGCAGACAGGCAGGCAGCCAGTAGGGAAAAGTACTGTAGTTTGTTTGTATCTTTGAGCTTTACTGACTTTTACAGCTTATGGCAATGTTGACCAGGCAAAAAAAAAAAAAACTTCTATAAAAGCTTTTAAATCTCTATTGGGTTGCTGAATAAATGGAGGATAAATAAATAAATACAAATGATAGCGCCACTTTTCACAGTGCCCAGTGATACGTGACATGTCCGTCCCTGGCTCGGGCCTGTGGGCGTCTGAAAGTTTAAACAGCGCTAGGATCGTTACATAGATACACCAGCCCAGTTAGCACCGCTCTCTACATTTTTAATACAGTGGGAATATGGAGAGGAGCGAAGGTGGTACATAGTGCTTTGGTAGTGGTGCACGGACACATGTTCAGACAGGGGAAAGGAGGAACACTTAGAATACCATTTCTGGAGGTTAACCTGACATTACACACTCCAATAGCCTGCTCTGAAAGCTGCTGGTGGAAGAGGAAGGCTCTAGGTAGAAGTTGCCTGCAGTAGGCTAAGCCTTAGGATCAGCGTACACTTCCCCAATCATAACCTTAATCATTAGGAGGGGAAATGCAAAACTGACCTTCGATCAGGGTACTATGACTGAATGTCTCTTTTCACAGCCAAACATCAGCGGAAAGAAAAGCCATGGCAGGCCCAGTTACAGCTTCAATAAGATGGATCTGATACTATGGATGTCATGTTTTTCTGGAGTCTAGAAAAGCCTGTCACACAGTGCATTTGGAAAGTATTCAGCCCCCCCCCCCAAATCTACACACAACACCCCATAATGACAAAGCAAAAAACAGATTGACATTTTTGCAATAAAATATATATACTGAAATATCACATTTTACATAAGTATTCAGACCCTTTACTCAGTACTTTGTTGTAGCATCTTTGGCAGTGTAGGAATGGCGCCAGGTCACTGTAGGAATGGTGCCAGGTTTCCTCCAGACGTGACACTTGGCATTCAGGCCAAAGAGTTTAATCTTGGTTTTATCAGAGAATCTTGTTTCTCATGGTCTGAGAGTCTTCAGGTGCCTTTTGGCAATCTCTAAGCAGGCTGTCATGTGCCTTTTACTGAGGAGTGGCTTCCGCCTGGCCACTCTACCATAAAGTCCTGATTGGTGGAGTGCTGCAGAGATGGTTATCCTTCTGGAAGGTTCTCCCATCTCCACAGAGGAACTCTGTCAGAGTGACCATCGGGTTCTTATGTCACCTCGCTGTCCAAGGCCCTTCTCCCCCGATTGCTCAGTTTGACCGGGCGGCCAGCTCTAGGAAGAATCTTGGCGGTTCCAAACTTCTCCCATTTAAGAATGATGAAGGCCACTGTGTTTTTGGGGACCTTCAATGCTGCAGAAATGCTTTGGTAACCTTTCACAGATCTGTGCCTCGACACAATCCTGTCTCTGAACTCTAGGGACAATTCCTTTGACCTCATGGCTAGGTTTTTGCTCTGACATGCACTGTCAACTGTGGGACCTTATATCAAGTTGTAGAAACATCTCAAGGATGATCAATGGAAATTTCGAGCCTCATTGCAAAGGGACCTAATACTTACACAAGAAAGGTATCTGTTTTTATAAAATAAAATAAATAAAAAAACAGTTTTTGATTTGTCCTTATGGGGTATTGTGTGTAGATTGATGAGAACTATTAATTTAATCAATTTTAGAATAAGGCTGTAACCTAACAAGTAAAGGGGACTGAATACTTTCCGAATGCACTGTATACCATGTCCCTTTCTACATGAATAAAATGTAATAAATAAAACATTGAGAGGCATTCAGGTGCGATAGGTTGCCCTAAGGTTAATGGAATGTTAATGCGAACAGGTCAGGTCTCTGGTTGAGTGTCACCATGACAACCCCACTAGACTTCATGGGCTGGAAGTTAAGGGGTAGGAGGAGGATGATGGGAAGGGCGTGTGACATGAGTATGTGTGAGTGTGTATGGGCAGGATGTGTGTGCCTGTGTGTGTGGCGGTGGGAAGTGCATCTATACACATCTGTGTGTGTGTGCGCGCCAGCCTACCTTCCTCGATGACACGGCCCTTGTCGTCCAGCATGCCCTGCACCTCGCAGCCCCTCACGTAAGCCAGGCCTGTCTGCTCCACAAAGGGCTGACGCCGGTCAAAGCGCGTGCCGTAGGGCAGGTTGGGCCGCACCGTGACCAGAAAGCAAACGTCGTGCTTACGCAGCCCTGGGAAAGGTGAGGAGGGAGAGAGAGAAAATGAACGAGAGAGAGAAAATGAACGAGAGAGAGAAAATGAACGAGAGAGAGAGAGAGAGAGAGAGAGAACGCCCCGTCAGCGCTGATCTTTAAAACATGAAGTTGTAATTATACAAGGGGGAGGAGGAGAGGGGGATATTGAGATGACATTGAGCCATCCTCCTACACGCTGAGGTTTGCTAGGTGTGGGTGGAGAGCGGAGACCCCTTTAATAAAACTATAGATTGATTTTAAATTAATCAAATCACGAATTGACCAGCACAATTTCCACATCATGCTTTCCCTGACTTGAGCGCCAGTATTTAATCCTTCAAAACATTCCTATTTGATAGAACAACCTCTCATGCTAGCTACAGTCGGCAATGTCGTATGGTTTGATATGTTCATGGTAAAACAAATCTTGTTTTGATTAATTAGGATCCCCATTAGCCGACGCTAAGAGCTAGTCTTACTGGTTTCCATCCCAATACCAGGGAGGCCAACACCACCCTGGTGCACCCGTTGGGGGAAGAAGATGAGGAAATAGAACACTGAAGCCAAGTGGTCAGGGCCGGTAAGAAAAATGTCTACAGGCAGACAAGGCTAGAGGAGGTCACAGGTCAAGGTACTGCAGGATTGGATATAGAGGTCTGGATGACAATACTTTATGGAGGACATAAAGGCTTTATTATTGAGATGTTGAAGTGGGATCCATAGAAAGAGAGGGAGGGAGACCGTGGATGAGAAAAGGAGTATAAAAGAAAGGAGACAGAAAAAGAGATGGTATAGAGCAGTGGTTCCCAAACTTGTATAGTCCTGTACCCCTTCAAACATTCAACCTCAAGCTGCGTAACCCCCTCTAGCACCAAGGTCAGCGCACTTTCAACTGTTGGTTTTTGCCATCGCTGTAAGCCTGCCACACACACACTAAACGATACATTTATTAAACGTAAGAATGTGTGCGTTTTTGGCACAAACGGCTTATGAGAAGTGACAGAGCTCTTATAGGTCCAGGGAACAAATAATAATCATAAATCATTTTGCTCTTTATTTAGCCATCTTACATATAAAACCTTATTTGTTACTCGGAAATTGTGAATAACTCACCATAGGTTAATGAGAAGGGTGTGCTTGAAAGGATGCACATAACTCTGCAATGTTGGGTTGTATTGGACAGAGTCTCAGTCTTCAATTATTTTCCACACAGTCTGTGCCTGTATTTAGTTTTCATGCTAGTGAGGGCCAAGAATCCACTCTCACATAGGTACGTGGTTGCAAAGGTATCAGTGTCTTAACTTCTTAGGGAGCGGCTCCCGAGGTGACGGTTTTGGAGAGTCTGGCGCGCCCAAAGTAAAATGCATCCCACACAGGCCCAGAAAATAGGATATGCACATAATTAGTACTATTGGATAGGAAACACCCTGAAGTTTCTAAGTGTTAACATAATGTCTGTGAGTGTAACAGAACAGAAATAGCAGGCAAAAACCCGAGGAATTTCTGTCCTGGAAAAAGTGATTTTGACACATTGCCTCATTGAAAATGACCTTATATGGGAATAAGATTGCAGTACCTATTGCTTCCACTGGATGTCAACAGTCTCTAGACAGTGTTTAGTTGCTCTGGATGGTAATAGAAGAAGAATTGGGAAGTGGTCACCAGATGTAAACAGAAGAGGATGAGCGTTCACGGGCTCGCGCGCGCTGTGTTTTTTTCCTTTCCTATCGGCCAGTTTATAATCCGGTTGAAATTTTATAGTAAATATACATAAGTGTTCCTAAGGATACATTATCAATGATGTTTGATTGTTCTTGGACAAGTGTATAGGTTGAACGAGTTCTCTTCACGGTTCAATGGGCGAGTGGACGCTGTATTTTCTGGTCATAACCCACCAACCAAACTGAGATTTATGGATATAATAAATGACTTTTTCGCACAAAAGAACCATGGATTGTCTTCGTTGGACACTGGAAGCCCTCAGCAGAAGTTCTTCAAAAGGTAAGGGATTTGTTTTCGCTAGCGCCCCACCACTCCCTAAGTAGTTAACAGCGCAATTTGCCAAGGCAGGATACTCTGAGCGCAGCCCAATCCAGGAATCGGTCAGTGGCTTCTGGTTAAATAAAATTCACAGAACCGCTTGTTACAATTTCAATCAGGCTCTCTTCAGATATCGGTAAGTGGACTGGAGGCAGGGCATGAAAGGGATAACGAATCCAGTTGTTTGTGTCGTCCGTTTCGGGAAAGCGTAACTGCGCACCCAACTCACTCCGGTGCTTCACTATATCACATTTGACATTGTACGTAAGCTTGTTCATTTGCACACAAAATATCCTACAATGATGGAAAGACCTGTGTGTTGTCCTTGTTAATGCAGACAGAGAAGAGCTCCAACTTCTTAATCATAGCCTCAATTCTGTCACGCACATTGAATATAGTTTCGGAGAGTCCCTGTAATCCTAGATTCGGATCATTCAGGTGAGAAAAACATCACCAAGATAGGCCAGTCGTGTGAGAAACTCGTCATCATAAAAGCGGTCAGACAAGTGAAAATTATGGTCAGTAAAGAAAACTTTAAGCTTGTCTCTCAATTAAAAAAAAAAAAAAAAAGTGTCAATACTTTGCCCCTTGATCACCAGCGAACTTCTGTATGTTGTAAAATAGTTACATGGTTGTTGCCCATATCATTGCATAGTACAGAAAATACACGTGAGTTCCGGGACCTTGCTTTAACAAAGTTAACCATTTTCACTGTAGTGTCCAAAATGTCTTTCAAGCTGTCAGGCATTCCCTTGGCAGCAAGAGTCTAACGATGGATGCTGCAGTGTACCCAAGTGGCGCCGGGAGCAACCGCTTGCACGCGCGTTACCACTCCACTATGTCTCCCGGTCATGGCTTTTGCGCCATAAGTACAGATACCAACACATCTTGACCACCAAAGTCCATTTGATGTCACAAAGCTGTCCAGTACTTAAAAAATATCCTCTCCTGTTGTCCTGGTTTCCAGAAGAGGATGTTTTCCTTAACTGAGCCCCCATAAGCGTAACGGACATATACCAGGAGCTGTGCCAGGCCCGCCACGTCTGTTGACTCATCCAGCTGTAATGCATAGAATTCACTGGCTTGTATGCGAAGCAGTAATTGTTTCAAAACATCTCCTGCCATGTCACTGATGCATCGTGAAACAGTGTTGTTTGATGAAGGCATTGTCTGTATATTGTTTTTTGGCTTTTTTCCCCCAGCATTGTCCCAGCCATATCCACAGCAGCAGGAAGAATTAAGTCATCCACAATAGTATGGGGCTTGCCTGTCCTAGCCACGCAGTAGCTCACCATATAAGCCTCTTCTAGCCCCTTCTTATTAATGGTATCTGTTGCTTTTATACGTTTTACTACTCGAAAGTCTTAATTCCCGTGTTTCTAAATGTCTGCGCAACAGAAGGTTTCATCGAGTTGTGAGATAGTACTTTTGCACATATAACACACTGTGGCTGAGGAAAGGCACTACTCCCAATATAAGTGAACCCCAAATCAATGTAGTTCTCATATTTGCGCCTCTTTGATGGTCCAGCGTCCCTGTCTGTTGTTCGGTGCTTTCCCGGGTAAGGGGGCAGTAGCTCTTCGGCTGCATCAGATTAACAACTGTCAGTGCCCATGCTAGCTGGGCTAACAACAAATGTAGAATTACTGATGCTAGCATTGGATGTGCTCGTGGAAGCAGAACAACTTGTGTCGTCGACAGGTGCAGGTGTAGTACCCCTGGTAGTAGCAGTACTACCAGTAGAGCTGGTATGTATCTCTGTGGACGCGGGCCTTCATTTTGTTTTTATACCATTTATCAATTTTCAAGCCAACAGAATGAGCAGCTACGTTTGGCTACATACGGACCGTTAGTGGAATTCCCCGCGAGAGAGTAACGTTTAATGTGATTGGATGTTAATTATTTGACTAAGCTACCTGTATTTGACATTGTGTTGTTATTTCGCTGAACACTAGACGGTTGAATTTTATTTTTGGCAGTGAAACGAGGCTACTCAGGCAAGAAAAAAAAACTCACCCAAAATGTATAGCCCTGTTGGAAAATATAAATGGACTGTTTGAAAATGTGTTCATGTTTTTTTTAATGTGAATCACATTTTTATTTGGCGTACACCCGACGGCATTGCACGTACCCCAGTTTGGGAATACCTGGTATAGACGGAATGCTGAAAGGAAGAAAATAGGGGGAGAGCGAGAGAGCAGGGGATAGAGAAAGTAGAGGTAGGAGAAGAGAGTCATGTACCTTCCCACTCGTGTTTGATGTGGTCTCGCACGTTGAGATTGACAGTGATGTCAGCTCGGACGCGGGCGGGCCAGTTCTCGCCGATGTTGGGCTTGGCCACCTCCACAATGGAGAAGGCTGTGATGGTCTGAGCCATCCTGGCCCAGCCCCCCAAACACCACACCACCATACTCTGACTGCCTATAGGAAGACAAGACAACAGGCCAGCCCCTAAACACCACCATACTCTGACTGCCTGAATGGCATAGAAACATAGTTATAATATATGAGTGATACAAAATGCTACATTTGAAGGGAACAGAAATGTGGCAACCTTATTTTACCATCAGTTATAAGTGTGTGTGTTCACTGCTCACCATGGTTTCATGCGAGTCACCACGTCCTCCACATCCTGTCTAATCTCGTAGGTGGACTCCAGACGGAACAAGTTGAAATTTCTCAGCAGGTAGTCATGGAGGGTCAGGAACTGCAGGTTCAGCTTCGGCAGAGCCAGACAACCTGGAACATACACACGCAAAGATGAAACAGATTTGGATGCATGTCATTGGTATAGACCTATTACCAACACATCTATTTCAGTGTACTAAACACAGGGCCCTGTGTTTTACATGACCAGAAACAATTCTGGGCCCACTTGACAGGGACAATCCTTTAGCTAGAACAGTGGCAAAGTCGACTATACAGCTAGTTTTACACCTGTAATCTCTTGGCAGGCTAAATGTCGATAGGCTCATGGGTTTCAATGGCTTTACGGGGGTGTAGGCATCTTAGCTGGTGAAGGTGCTCCAGCCAGCCTAAAGAGGATTGCCCATTAAGAGGATGCCAGCTCAGGTGCCCCTGAGGTGTGGGATAACAGCGGTGTGTGTGATGAGTTTGCAAGGAGATACCGTAGAAAGAGCCAGACCTTCGCCAGAATAGTACTCAGTGGGGACGATGTTCTCATCCCAGATAATCTGCTCCGTTGGATAAAGAGGCATTTGATTAAGTTGCTCAATCTGGGAGATTCTCCTCTCATGACGAGACACCTGGAAGAATGTGTGAGAAGGAAGAAAGAGAGATGGAAGACAGACCGATAGATAGAAAGAAATTAGATGAATGAGCCATTGGTCTACTCTGGCACCAGCTGCCCTTGCAACACGTATCCTCCCCCTTACTCACTAGATCAGACAGTGGTATTAAAAACAATGTTTTATCAAAATAAAATCTGGTCAGATGTATTCCGTCACACCAGTCACCGTCCGTCTGTCATGACAAACCCCTCAATCATTCATTTTAGGTCAGGGGCCTTAATGTTGTGGCCTAAATTATGGTTGTGTTCCAAACATGATGCAGAAGCCTATATAACCCGTGTTCCCATATGTGATCAGTCAGTCAATAACCGCCATGCCAATCCTGTTACACTGCTGTGTTCTCTGCCGCTCCCTATCCAACCCAGGGTTGTGTCATACTCATGTCCATCAGGGACTGGCAGAGAGGTCCATAGAGCTCTAGACCCTATGACCCGATTGAGAGTAACGTCCAGTTCAAATACCTCTGACAATTTTAAAACTATGCAAAAACTAACAAATATCATAATGTTGGATCAAATTCACTGCAATCCAGGTAATCTCAAGTTCTCAACTTCCCCTAGGAATTCATTCCACATGAAAAGAAAAACTATATCCTGTTCAGAATTCAAGTGGTTGGTTAATGTCTTTGAGAAGTAACCATCAGAACAGTGATAGCTGGAGGCTGAGCACAGCTTAACTCTAGCCAGCTCATCCTCTCCTTCCCCAGGTTTAATTGCAGACTCTCTCTGCAGTGTGTGTGAGCTGCTCTGCTCCCTACTGTACAGCACAGTGCCCCGGGCCTCTGACAGACACATAATACCTAACTGGAATCTTTGGAGATTTTCGGCTGCCCAGGGCAACCCGGGGCCAAATGAGTCCCCTGACATTGGTTCTGGGAAACAATCTAATCAGCTAATTATGGAAAAGCTTCTCTTCAGTAGTGGGGAGAGGAGGCCTAGAGAAGACTTGAAGTGGGTAATTACAGTAGTAAGGACAGAGCAGGTCAGTGAATGGGCTGGTCGCTTGGTGATGGAGGGTTATGGGGGATGAGACTTGTTTTCAACACACTGGATGCCTGTTTTTAGAAGGGACTAAGGGTGTGTGTATGGAGAGCAATCAGATCCACTGCTGTCTTTTCCTAGGGTTGCATACTGTATTCCAAGGTCAAAATCATACATTTGTGGCTTTAAACGAGCCACAATTACCCTTTATGCCGCTACGCTCTCCAGGCGGTTATTGTTCTGCAAATGACCATATCCTGACGTTGTTGCTGTTTAGCCAAGTCGTAAATAGAGGAGGGGGTTCTCTTATTCTCTCATGCTTAAGAGCACCTTGGGGGGCGTCTCATTTTTATTCACTTCCCATCACCCCTAACCACAGATCTAGGATCAGATAACCCTTTCCCCATTCCTAACTTAAAGCATTAGGACGATGACACAAATATCTGATCCTCAGTGGTTAGGGACAACGTCATCCTGTTTCGTAGCAACACCTACCAGCAGCTCCAGGAGGACCTCCTTCTCATAAGTGGTGTCCTGCCCCTCTGCCAGCTCTGGTAAGAGGCATAGATACGAGGCCACCCTGTGGAGAGTGTTGGAACTGCATGGAGGGAAGAAAAACAACAACATCAGCATATTTGACATTATGAACTTCAATTAATATTTATTTCCTTTGAGCATCATGATTTAAAGCGTCGTATATTTTCTGCTAAGTCAGTCTGTTTATTACAACATGAAGAACCAGGGGTAGAAATGCACATTCAGGAGAATATTTACACTGTGCCGGTTATTCTATTTTCCTGAGGAAAACTCCCCTATTCCAGCATCCGGGTCGCTACCTTTCATTTGACAATATGAAGTGCCACATTTTCCCAACACACAGGCTGTTTCTTAAATATGTGCTTGTTAGAATTGCAAATGTAATGTATGCTAGTCCTCGTGTTTTCCTCAACTCAGCTCTGCTAAGTAGCGGCCACTGCAGTCCTGCTCTGTCAGCATGGCGTGTAGAGGGGCCAGGTCGATGCGACGCGATTATTAAAATCCAACCGCATCTCCATCTCTCAGAGCGGAGGCTGCCTCAGCATGTGCCATGACACAGGCAGGGGCTGGTATAAAGAGAGACACTGTGACTGAGTCCTGTACAGACAGACAGGGACACGTGTCATTGTGAGCAGCAGTGTGGGCAGGCTCGTGATGATGCCATGGTTTGACCACACGGATCCGTGGGTTCTGCTGGCCATGCAGTTGGTCCGTCTAGGGACTGGTATGGGTCACGCTGCTGTACTGTACTCCATGACAAAGCTAAAATAGCTGCTTTGAGTTGTTAAGAGATGAATGCAGCAATTATCTCAATATCAAATCATTTCTGATAACAATTAAGTACCTTACTGTAATTGTTTTCCATTTAAAAAAGGGGGGGAAAAAGAGCTTCTTAGCAAAGAGCAATTTCTCAAGCCAGAATTCTGCTGGGACTGTCAGAGTGGGCGCCGGGGGAGATGGCTGCCGTTTTATGGGCTCTGTGTGGTTTTTTTTGCGTTATTTCTAACTTATTTTGTGCATAATGTTTCTGCCACCGTCGAATATCTTGTGTTTCACTGAGTCGTGGCTGAACGAGTACATGGATAACATACAGCTGGCTGGGTTTTCAGTGCATCGGCAAGAATGAACAGCTTCCTCCTGTAAGACAAGGGGAGGTGGTTTGTGTCTATTTGTAAATAACTAAATCTAATATTAAGGAAGTCTCGAGGTTTTGCTCGCCTGACGGTAGAATACCTCACGATAAGCTGTAGACCACACTATTTACCAAGAGAGTTTCATCCATATTATTCGTAGCCGTCTACATACCACCACAACCCGATGCTGGCACTAAGACCACACTCAAAGGGCTGTATAAGGCCGTAAGCAAACAAGAAAATGCTCATCCAGAGGCGGCTCTCATACTGTCCGGGGACTTTAATGAAAACTAGCCATTATCGGCAGGGTTGGTGATTTCACAAGACAGGCCAAAACTCCATTCCACCAAAACAGGCTGAAAGCTCTTACACCAAAAAGGCCATTATCATAATTTTCACAATTTCACAGTATTATTCCAAACTCATATATAAAACACAGGAAAATAATGTTTATTATTGCACTGGGCCTTTAAAACTGAAAGGAAATAATACCCCATCTGTGTGTGTTTTGGGTACTTAGCAGATCAAACCGGGAATAGTGGACGTGTGGGAGTTTATCTTGTGGGTAGCACAGCTGAAATAGCTGGCATTAAAAATAAGGTTTTCTGGGTAAAAAGTGCCTTGTTAAAAGTGATGGGCATATTTGGAGTTTCCAGAGCTGCTTTGAAGCCAGTGGGGCGACTGGATAACAATGCAGAGCCTGGCTTTACTCATGAGAACAACAATACACAGGAGAAACGACAGCTTTAGATTCTCTCTCTTTTGGGATAAATTCACACAACAGCTCTGATACTTCACTACCTGGCTTGCTGAGACCCAGTGTTAACTATCTCAAACTCAGCAGCACCTAGGACCAGGAGGAAAGGAGACAAGGATAGGAAAGGGGATACCTAGTCAGTTGTACAACTAAATGCATTCATCCGAAATGTATCATTTAACCCAACCCCTCTGAATCAGAGACATTGGCGCCCGGGGACTAGTTGTTGTTAGGGTTAACTGCCTTGCTCAAGGGCAGAACGGCAGATATTTGTACACCTTGCTGGCTCGGGGATACGAACCAGCGACCTTTCAGTTACCGCTAGGCTAACTGCCGCCGCCCCACACACACACACACACTAACAAGGCCCCGTCAAAGGGGGGAATGCTTTTCGGTGAGGCCACTCCCTAACATGATCTGACAAACACAGCTGTTCAAAGAGTTCATTCTCAAGCCCCTGCAGATCGATTCAACTAATGAGGCGAGCCGCTCTCTCTCCCTCTGGCTGGTACCACTCTACTGCACATTCAAGGACTCACAGGCTGACTAACATTCACTGTCAGGGGGGCAGAGTTAGGGATGTTAGCGATACGACAGTGACAATTCAACATTTGTCGTCAGGGTAGCGTGAAGACATAAAGGTTAAGATGTGTGTGGATGTTTTCCCTCCACACACAAAAACAGCTGATACTTCCCTGCCTGGCCTGCTGAGACCCAGTGTTCCCTATATCAAACTCAGCAGCACCTAGGACCAGAAGGAAAGGAGACAAGGATAGGAAGCACACACACAAACACACTAACAATTGATTCATCTCCCACCCGTCTATCACACAGACACACTTTACCTGAGATGACCAAACTGTTTTGTAAGGGATTCCCGTGTGTCCACTGCTGCCACATTGGACAGGGCAAAGTCCTGCAGCTCTGGGAAATGGGCAAAGGCGGCCCTCTGAAAGACAACACACAAACATTACAACCAGGTGAGAACCCTCTCCAAACACCTCAGAGCCAGTGTGATGTCAGGAATCACCTTACGGATGTCCCCTCATTTATTAACCCAGCCTCTATGTGGGGCTGGAGAGAAGTAGGGGAAAGAGAGAGAGATGGACAGATGAAGAGCCAAGCTAAGAACAGATGAACCGGCCTGTGTATTTCTCCAAGATGCATTTGATCATATCAAGTTGAGAGGTAAAAAAAACATGAAACATGTTGAACATGGAAATCTATTGAGAATTCTCTCGGGGACTGAAATGTGACTTGATATTCTATCTTGTCAAAGACATCTGGAAGCTGTCACTAGATAATGAATGATTCATATTCGTACATGGTTTTACTCACAGCACAGGCCACGTCGCCCAGGTGCACACAGCTCTCTCGCTCCATTTTCAACGCTTAAATGTGCCACTGATGTTAACAACAATCCCTATCATATAAACTATTTTAATACACAATACATTCTTAACTAGACAGGTAAGGTAACCAAACAAAAGAGGCCAGCATGGTGTTGTATGTGCGTACCTGCAGTGAAGTGATTCTGTCGTAGTGGAGTGTGGTCATCTCCTTCTCTGTCAGGGCGTTGCCCGTCTGGTCGTTGATCTCAAAGCCGGTGTAGAACTTCAGCATGTCCAGTAACTGGCAGAAGAGGTGACCCTCCTTCTCTCTCTGCATGAGGCTGGACAGGTGGCAGCTCACCACCAGGTGGGAGTCATCCAGCACCGTGTTGAACCAGCGTCTGGTGGGCAGCAGGGCCTGAAGACAGACATACAATGGAACCACACATTACACATCACGCTAAACAGCAGCCTTTGTACGAGACCAGAGCCTCAATAATTATAGATTTTTCACACATACACCTATAAAAACAAACACATTGAGGGCGTGATATAATCCAGCCTGTTATTACTATGCAGCCCAGGCCTGTAGCTGATAACAAGGAGACGGTGCAACATCACAACCAGGATTAGTCCATGAATGGATTGACTCAGTCTCTGGGGTCATTCAGATCAATCCATCTAAAAACCAGAATTCCCAGCATTGAGGCCCATAGGGCCCTATTCATAAAGGGTCTATTTGAGAAGGTTGTTTCGGACTCTTTTTGATGAGGGTTAGAGTTCACATTTCCAAAAAAAGAAGAAAGGAGAAAAACAATGACAATACTTATACAGAAACATTTATGGAAAATGACCACACCAGAACCTTCATTTATTCCATTGAATTCACCTCTCTACAGGAGGCAGGTGCTGCAAATAATACTACCCTCTCACAACACAGGCAAGCGTTATCTACTGCAGCCATCTTTGATCTCCACACAGCCATGACAGATAGACAGCTCAGCCTAGCAGACGTGTAAAATGTAGAGTCTCTTTTTCCCATACAGAGATTCACAGGGCATCATCATATCATCCCAGAGAGGCAAGTATGAGATTTCAGCCATCCCTTTGTAAAATGATACTGCTGAGAGGGAAAGGATTTCTCCGGAGGCAGCTTGCCTTGCCGGTGCCAGGGGAAAAAAGTATAGCCTGTCATCAGATGGAATAGAACTCAATTCATCCTATCCTGCCTGTGTGGAAACAGGAGCACAGTCGCCATGCAGCCTGGAGAGAGAAGGGACCACCTTGACTACGACACCGAGCTACATGTCATCATAAAGCCAGAGTAGAGACGATAAGAAAGCATGCTACCTTGTGACCTTACACCTCTATGTTAGAAATAACCTTGATTTTCTCAGTCATCAAAAAACAGTTATTCAGGGACAGGGTTCCATACTTGACACAGATCAAGACAGAAATAGCTGTATAGGTAGGTACAGTGAACTCAATAGAGTCTTTGCATGCTCAGTGATTGCAGATATTCAGTTGATCCTATAAAATGGCTGCCTGGTACCCTTCATAACTACACAACAAGACCATAGCGTCCCTTATAAATGGTGTTGCTTACCTCCAGGTCAATCATGAGCTCGATGAACCTCTCGCAGTAGTGCACCTTCTCCATGGGTACAGGGCCTGAGAGAGACGACACAGAGAGACATTCAGATCAGGTAATAACATACATGACCATTTACTCTGCCACCACACACTAAAACACAGGATGGAATGGGGGAAGGCAGGTGCTGGGGGATGAAGTGTGTGAGAGGTAGTGCCAGGAAGTGGAGAATGCGGTGTGTGTGTCTTCCTCAGGCACTGCAGCGCACTGGGAGATCGGCCCTCATTAGGAGGTGTGTGTGTGTGTGCCCGTGCTGTGTACCAGGACTCTGACGGGGAGGATTAGAGTCTGGGTCTCAGCATGACCACCTTCACCCAGCTGCATGTTGGGAAAGATGCTATTCTGAGCACTCAGGTTGGCTGGGTGGGGAGGGTTCTGGTCACCCTGCATTACATCACCATGGAGGCTGTGAGGGGGAGCAGCATCTGGACAGGACTGCTCTTTCAAAGTGGGGGTCAAGTCGGAAGGAAAGGATGAACTTTGGGACAGATAGAGGGTTGAAAAAGTGGGTCTCACACCGGTAATGAGGTCTGAGCTGAGAGAAGGCGACACTTGAGACAGTCACAGAGAGATGAGGCCTGCGCATAGACAAAGACTATCAAAGATATATGGCTCATCATATTCAAGGATAAAGGCTATCAAGTAACACCTGCCTGGGCTGTCCTCGTCTGCCACGGGTAGGGAAGGGGATACCTAGTCAGTTGCATAACTGAATGCATTCAAACAAAAATGTGTCTTAACCTAACCTCTTTGAATCAGAGAGGTGCGGGGGGGGCTGCCTTAAGCGGCATCCACTTCGTCGGCGCCTGGGGAGCAGTTGTTGTCAGGGGTTAACTGCCTTGTCCTTGAGCAACAACTGTCCCCCGGCCTCAGAACGGCAGATTTCCCCTCCCACCTTGCTGGCTATGGGATTCGAACCAGCGACCTTTCGGTTACTGGCACAATGCTCTTAACCACTTGGCTGCCTGCCGCCAGAGTAAGATTTGTACCTCTGCTAACTTTTAAAATAAATTTGCACAATAAGGTGACAACTTTTTCTGTATGAGGACCATTTTTAGCCTTGAGAATCTCTCTTCTTAGTAAATCTGGCATCCCCCTGCGGTGTCCTGTTGCTTGTGGGGAATAATGAAACACCGCTTTGCTCATAAATCATAACTGTGTTGCTAAATGTTACCTGCTGGGGAAATGGACACCAGAACACCAAGAAACTTCTTAATGAGCGCAGAGAGGAACGTCCTCTCCATCTTAGCTCTGGAAATAAAGGCAGGGAAATAATAATTAGCGACACACACATCACAACACCGTGCCTTTGAAGGGACTATTTCTACTGGTCCAGATACAGGCAGAAGGTCTATTTCTACTGGTCCAGATACAGGCAGAGGGAGAAGGTCTTACTGCTCTGATGCTTTGCCTTCCAGCTTGTCAAAATTCTTCTTGATCAGATTCCAAAACTTTTGGAGCTTGGGAACTTTCTTCAGCTCGTGTTGCAGTCTAGACTGTAAAGATGACAGTGTGTTCATTCAGCAATCTTAAGAGTTAAACTCAACATTTGCACTAGGAAAGTTGTTTTTGGTTCCACTTAATCACAATTTGTAAATGGTGAAAATATTGTCACAGTTGTAAACATAATACATATCTAAACAGCGTGGCAGTTGTAAGGACATAAGAGCACTGGAGATAAGAGGAAGAGCAGTTCTTACAGGTAAGATACACATCCACATGGGCAGTGAGATGAGCTGCTGCACCTGCTCTCTAATCAAATCCACCTCCTGAGAGAGACAGAGAGAGAATGGGAGTGGGTCGGGGAGGGACATAAGGATATGCACCAAACTGATTAGAACTATCGCATTGAGTTCAGGAGAAGCAGAGGGGATGAAAATAGATTTTCAGAGTGAGACTGGTGCAATGGCTACCCATGGTTTTGAGAAGCAGTGGAGAATTCAGACGTGCTAGGGCGACACCTGAGTACACAACGCTTTGAAGTGTAATACTGCCACCTAGTGGAACCTGCACCAAACTACTTTTATTAAAACCACCTCCAGAAAGTTTTCCTTCTGTTAGCTCATCTTCGTGGCCCTGAGACTATTGGATAGGAGTAAGCAGTAGCTCCATCTAGCTTCAGCTTTGTTGCTTTCACCTATCCATTGTCATCAGGCCGGGAAAGGGGAGTGAACAAGGGCAGAGGAAAGGGACTCTTCATTCTATGGTTGTTACTAACATACTTTCGCAATAAAACAATGCATTACTCAACTTATATTATGTGGTTGATTCAGCCAATAACTAATTGGCCATTTCCAGAGAGGCAGACATTGGTCGGTGTGTGACATACCAGGCTGTTGAAGCAGTGGTCGAGGAAGACCAACAGTACAGTCTGCTCCTTCAGAGTCAGGCCAGCCTCCTCTCCAGCCAGCACGGCCTCCATCACACACTTAAAGAAGTACGGGAAGTGGCTGGGCTCCTTCTTAAACACCTGGATAAAGATAATAAACCAAAGGATGAAGAGGACATGCATTGATATTAGAAGGACATTGATCAATGCTCGCTGGAGACATTTGCCCTAAGTAGCTGTACCGCGGGGGGCTGTCCCCGTACAGCTGACCGCAACACCCATATTCACAACATAGCACGTTGAACAACACTCGCTGTTAACACGGATAAGAATTTGCTACGTGAACCAAAGGATCAACATCTGTTTGACAGGCCACTGAATCCATTCTTACCTCCCAGGCAGGGACGTTCTCTCTGAACTTCTCATTGACTATGCAGCAGATGGACATGAGGTAGGCATTACTGGAGACCTCAGGATTATAGTTCACCCAAAGGTAGTTCTCCAGGTACTGACTGAGAGGCAGGACACAAACAGCAGCATATTAAAAACATTAAATGACTGATGATAATGTATTGAGGCCACATTAAAAAAGGTCAAAAACCCACCTGAACTCCAACAACATGATCTTCCTAATGGCGAACCTAAAGATAAAATAGCAGACATGGAGGATTTATTCTACTTGTAGTAAGACAAAATACTGATGCTATTCAATAGTTGAGTTCACTCACTTGGACTTGAGAATCTCTTTCTCATAGACATCCTCCAAGACCTGAGTGGGTGACAATTAGTTTGTTAGAGCAAGCAGACCATCTCCTCCACTATAATCATAACTCAAGTTTGTAAGTAGGAGGCTCACCTTTGGGTCAAATGGTAGTTTATTCTTGGCATGGGGCGCCCAGTATCTGTTAGACAACTTAGAGAAGAAAGAGTGTTATTATAACAGCAATCCCCCTTGGAAACATCCAATTCAAAAGGATGGCAACCAGGGCTGTGTTCGGTACGAAAAAACGGTGTGCAATGTTCAATCAAACGGAAACGGTACAGTTCTGAACGACCAGTTGAAAAACGGGGAGGGGTTGTGGAACGCCGTCAGCAACGTAGCAAACGTTGAAATGAACTGAACGCACCCCTGCTAAATTGTGATTCGGTCAAATAATCAGTGACATAAAAAAGTTAAAAGAATCTCACATCCAAGTTTCCCAATCCCGACAGTTAAGGATGTTTAACTGAGTAAAGTTACAGCAACTACCAATTTGATGTCCAGCATAAGCAGAGATGGCAGTTATTTTAGCACACGTGTAATTGAGACACCTATTAAAAATACACTCATAAAGCACTAAAACAATATTTGCGTATGTAGTTACCTGTGTGACATATTCTGCGTTGATTTGGGACACAGAGGGCGCAGATGCTTTCTTAGCATGGGTTTGATTCTCCATGTCGGTGTTCAACTCGCGATCTTACTTTCCTGAGGAAAAATTAACATAGCAAACTACTTATTCCAATGACATTTCTAATTTATACATTTGGACGAGCTAGATAAGTTGACTTTACAGTATAGGGAACTAGCTAGCTAGTTAATGCTAACGTTGGCTAGTAACGTTACAGAGTAGTAGATTACACTAGCTAGCTAGTACCCGTTATATTCAAATAGCTGGCTATGGTGGCAATACTTACTTGCTAATAATAATGTTTATATACAAAGTCAAATAATTGTAGAAACCAACCTTGGTGTTTCAAAACATGTGTGATTCCCGCTACGCATGTACACAAGCAAAACGATTTATGTGCGACACATTTCCGGTTCGCTATGTTTAGATTCCTAGTGAAACAAGGGATGTAAACATAACAGTTCCTACACAGCAAGCAGTGCCAGTATATTCAGTCAGTATATTCCAAAATCTTTGGGAGTACCCATATGGAAAATCGATCAAGTTTGGTGTTATTTCTATAATATCTGGGGTTATCATTATATCATAAAACAATATTTTAGGCAACATAGTGATATGATGAGAGAACATAGTAGTCTATGGAGATAGGTTACCTGAATCATTAACGTGCTATTATGATGAACTATGAAGTACCATTTTGCATAATTCAACAGACAATATAAAATCGCAGAGATAGACATTTATATAGCATAGACATTTATTTGTTCTAAACATGTCACACAAACTTTGATCAAAACAGCAAAGTATGGTTTTTCCATTCAGCCATGAGATTTGCCACCAATGCTCCTTATAGGACACATTACTGCACTCTATACTCCTCTGGTCATCTCTGTATACCTGTCACAAGACCCACTGGTTGATGCTAATTTATAAAACCCTCCTACCAATTTACTTCCCTCTATCTTCCCTCTATCTGAGATATCTACTGCAGCCTTCATCCTCCACATACAACACCTGTTCTGCCAATCACATTCTGTTAAATGTGATGTATGTTGTTGTCTTAGATCTCTCTTTATATATTGTTGTGGTGTCTCTCTTGTCGTGATGTATGTTGTTGTCTTAGATCTCTCTTTATATATTGTTGTGGTGTCTCTCTTGTCGTGATGTATGTTGTTGTCTTAGATCTCTCTTTATATATTGTTGTGGTGTCTCTCTTGTCGTGATGTATGTTGTTGTCTTAGATCTCTCTTTATATATTGTTGTGGTGTCTCTCTTGTATGTTTTGTCCTATTATTATTTTTAATCCCAGCCCCCGTCCCCTGCAGGAGGCCTTTTGCCATTTGGTAGGCCGTCATTGTAAATAAGACTTTGTTCTTAACTGACTTGCCTAGTTACATAAAACAATCAAATAAATGGCAATTATGCAGATTATTAAAAAATAACTATTAACCAATAAATAACAAGCAAATTGTTTTTTACCATAAATGCCTTGGCTTCACATGAATAATTTCATTTTAAACTCTGGAATCAACAAATGACAATAAAAGGCAGATTTTATTAAATAAATAAAATTGTAATTTTGACCTTTCTGAACAGTGTTGTGGGCATACAAAACTAAACTGAGAAAAGATAAGAGATAAATAAATCATATTAGATATAGGTAAATAAAAACATAACTATCTAATACGAAAATGTATGCACCAACTGTTGTAAATCTCTCTGAATAAAAGTGTCTGCTAAAAGACTAAAATATAAATGTATCTGTTAAGGCCATGTCTTATTTGTGTGTGTGTTGTTGTGTTTTAAGATGACACGCTTTACACTGGAATGGCCTCACTCCTGTGTGGGTGACATCATGTCTCTGGAGTTTGGAGGGAGTCTTGAAATCCTTGAAGCAAATTGCACACTGATATGGGCTTGACTGAGTAAACTCAATTAGATTTCTTGAGACACATTTATGGACCTGAAGACCCCTTTCCGTTTCAAAAGATGTGATGCATGTGTCACACTGAAATGGCGTGTGAATTGTTTCACACCAGTAACGATCAAGCCTCTCATTTTGGATAACATTATGGCTGTCTGCATTTGCTATGACTCGATTGGTTTGAACATCCATGTGTCCCCCTATTTCCTGTTGCAATGAAGTCTGACCTGTAATCTCATTGCTTTGGACATTAACATTTAGATGAGTAGGAAGCTCAGATGGGGACCAGAAGTGACTGTGACACTCAGTGCACCAATTGTCCTCACTTTGTCTACTCCCAGATTCCATCCTATCATCTGGTATGTCTTGTTTTGCCACAATGCTTGGGTCTCTTGTCCGTGAAGAATGACCTAAACCCTCATTAGTGACTGAGCAGTGATCAGAACTGTCTTTGTAGGACTGTGGCATGTCTCTCAGTGTCTTTCCTTGAGCAGAGGAGTTTCATGGTCCCTAAACCTGCTGTTTTCCTGGACATCACTACATGTTCTATTCTCATGTGTTCGTTGTTCGTGGCTTCTCAAATGGCAAGGCTGTCTGAAAGTTTTAATGCACAAACTGCATTTGAATGGTCTTATCCCAGTGTGTATGAGAAAGTGTCTGGATAGTTTGCTTGGAGTGTCAAAGCCCCTCTGGCAAATTGTGCAGAGGTGTGCTTTTCTTTTAACACATCACTTTGTTCATAGACCTGGAGTTGTTGCGCTTGTGCAAATTGTTTTGTATGGATTGTTTAGAAGTGTTGACTATGTTGTTGTCCTGTTGTGCCTTTGCTTGATTATTACAAGTATCCTCAAAATTGTCCTGGAATGGTCTCCAGTCATTCACAAATTTCAAATGTAACAGCTCTGTTTTCATAGAACTCGCCACAGGGACTTGAACACAGACTTTAGAGTACTGACGTTGTTGCTGCCTTCTTACTTTCATTCTATTTCCCGTCTAGAGGCAGGTCTGAAGAGACAGCGGTATCTGGTCAAACCAACAGCCAATGTAAGAAGATCTGCCAGAAAACAAAGAATCAGCCACTGAACCATCAATGCCTCGCATGCCTTAAAAGGTCTGAAAGGTCTCCACTTGTTGCGAGTTCGCTTGTGGACTTTGAGGTGTGTGGCCTGTCTGAATGTTTTTCCACATGTCGAGCATCGGAAAGGTCTCAAGCCAGTGTGTACAAGGTTGTGTCTTTGTAGTTTAGAGGCACATGGGAAATATTTGAAACATAGCAAACACTGGTGTTGGGTATGGCTTGTATTCCCCACAGGGGTGGCATAAGCACCTTTTAAAGCCAATTCAGGACCTATACTCAGGGAAGGGTCATTGTGAACTTTTCCTGCTGAAGGTTTAGCTTGATTTTTCAATTGTAAGTGGCCACTTTGATTCAGTGTTGTTTCTGGTGGCATTTGGAGAGGGAGCCGAAGCTTGGATAGGGAGGATGTTGAACACTGAAACCACTGCACTTTACTATTGCATCCATTGTGTCCACATGTAAAAGCACTGCCTTGACCTGACTGGGAGTTGAGGTAAAAGTTCCTATCAAAATTGTGCTTTTCAGGAAGCTTTTCCTGAAATTGGACACCCACTGGAGACCCTCTGTATTCAGTCATTCGACGTGATGGAGGTCTAGAACGCTGAGCATATCTTTGCTTGCCATTTCTGGACCACAGACGAGTGCGGGAGTGGATCCTTAAAATGTGTTGGCTGGCGAAACCTCTTCCCATATGTGTAGCACCCAAACGGTCTCTGACCAGTATGGGTCAACATATGCCTCTGCAGTTGGGATGGAGAAGGGAAACATTTAAGGCATGCGAGACATTGATGGTTCAGTGGCTGATTCTTTGTTTTCTGGCTGATCTTCTTACACTGGCTGTTGGTTTGACCAGATACCGGTGTCTCCAGGTAAGATGTTGCAGTTGAGTCCTGTAGAGTGGGAACTGGAAAGTCTTTTATCAACTTTGAAATTAGCTTCCAGTGTTCTGGTTTAACAATAATATCAAGCTCAAAAGCTTTCGGATCATTAGGCTCTGGAGAAGTCATCCCTTTGTCTGAATTCTGGAAAGCATGTTCCGTCTTCGACACAGCATCCCTGTGATCATCCACCTGACTTGTGTTCTGAGATTCATCTAAGTTCTTATGGCTGAATTGGTGCCTCTTTAAAATGGGTTGAAAGATGGAAGGCTCTGCCACAGACACGGCACTGAAAGGGTCTAACTTCTTCACGCGTCATGTAATGCGGCCTGCGTCTAATCCGGCTCCACTTTGACAGGAAGAGGAGACCTTGTTTCTAACCTGTCCAGGTGCTGTGGAGCACTGACACGTATTTCACACTGTAGCTCCAGCTCTTTATTCTTGTTCCTAGCATCTATTCATTTTTGTTTGGTACGCCCACTTTGGGAATTTGATATATTATGTGAGGCATATAGGTGGGTTTTCAGGTGTGACACCTGCCTGAATGTTTTCCTGCAGTCCTCGCAGGAAAAGGGCTTCTGGCCAGTGTGAATAAGAAAATGACGCTTTAGTTTGGATGGAGAACAGAATGTTTTTGAACAGGTTGGACATTCGTGGTTCACCCTCATTCTACCTCTGGAAGAGCTCTGCTGAGACCCTAGCATGGGGATAGTCTTAAACCCAGTAGGTCTACGTTTATGTATTTAAGAGCGCCTTTTCAAATGCACCCTTAGTCTGAAGGCCTTCCCACAAACGCTACACTCAAATGGTTTTGGATGACTGTGAACTGGTAAGTGCCGCTGAAGCCGGTGAGATGAACTAAAACACATTAGGCAGACTGTACATGTGTGGACATTGTCTGTGTACCACACACTGTTCTCCATTCCATCAGAGCCGATCATGTTATCTTGCAGTATTACATTTGTGAAGTAATTTCCACCTGGCAGAGTGCTTTGTTGGCTGATAAAGCAACCATTATCAGCAGGTGGGATTAGTTCAGGTTGCAGTTTGATCTCTGTGGCTGTAGTGTACATCTCTAGTAATGTCCTCTGCAAGGTCCCATCTCTTTGAAGAGACACTGTTGGTAACAGTGGGGTATTGGTAGTCAAATAATGTCCTGATTTCTTAAGAGATGGATCAAGGTTTGTAGGTACTGATATTGGATGTGGCAAACTGTCTGTGGGTGGACTCCAATTGTGGTAATTCCCTGTGTGAGTCTCAAAGTGCTTCTTTAAATCTACAGATTGTCTAAAGGCTTTCCCACAAACCAAACAGAGAAATGGCTTCTGGCTTGTGTGTATGAGATAGTGTCTCTGGAGTTTAGAGCCACTCGGGAAACACTTCTGACAAACGGAGCACTGATGC
The DNA here is from genome assembly GCA_030435695.1 of Brachymystax lenok tsinlingensis. Classification (NCBI taxonomy): domain Eukaryota; kingdom Metazoa; phylum Chordata; class Actinopteri; order Salmoniformes; family Salmonidae; genus Brachymystax; species Brachymystax lenok. The sequence goes on along the minus strand of CM059808.1, from coordinate 13,452,187 downwards.
ATTGTTGTTGCCTTCTTTGTTCATGTGATGTTCCACAAATGCTTTATGATTCTCCTTCATTGAACAATCTAGGAAAGACATAAAACCAGTTTAAATACAATGTTGATATGGGTGTATACGCATAGAATAGGCTATTCAATAATGTAGAATTTAATGAATCAATCTCAAAACAACTGCATTCTTCAACCTAACAAAACAACCTAGGCAAACCCATTAATAAATCAGCTTCATCCAGCTCTTGTAATAAAATGTCACCTGATCATTAAAACTCTATTTAACATAAAATAGGCCTAACTTGAGATGTAGTAACATATTACGGAAAGCTTGAGTCAAGCCAGAATGAGCCTACCAGTTACACCATGATAAATGCATAAAAGACTCACCAAGCACGGGTCCGGCTGACTGTTGTTCTCCAGAATAAGACGCATGTGCGCTTTGCGGTCTAGAAAGCGACGACACGTTGAGGTTCAACCGCGAACAGCGTTCAAAATGAACTGTGTCCGTCTCTCAATAATGTTCGGACGGAAACAGCAAGACTTATTTTAGGTTCCCACACTACCGCCACCTCTGCTCCTACGTCTACTTTAGTGGCACAATCTATTACGTTTATTTTATTTAACCTTTATTTAACTATCCGAGGTGATAATAACAAACCAAAAATTTCGCAGAAATCCACACGTTGAAGGAGTTATTTGTAATAGGATTGCGGTTGGTTTAGCACACCAATGGTGACACAAACTAATTACACAGCTTCATCTCTAGATTTATTCTTTCTGGAGATTAAGATTATATCGACAATCCAAACCTGCCCCTAACTCATTGAACTGACCTAGACACTATATACTGGCACGATCAGTCATAGACACACCTGTCTACAACCAGTCAGAGATAAAAATTGTCAAAAAAGGGGAAAGGGTATTGGAAATCCAACTATAGAAGTATATGTTTACCTCAGCCTCTACTTCGATGTCCGACATACTGTAGTTTAATTCAAGATTAACCAATTAACCGAGTGGCTTTCTAGGTTTGAAGATGTCTGGAAGCTTACTGTTTACTGCCTGAGCTCAGTAACCATTGGATTAGGTGCTTGACTAAATACTTAGATGCAAAAATACACAAATAAATAGACAAATTCTTCATGGAACTAAAGTAGGCCTCCGGAAAACTCAATTGAGCCGTTTATTTGGCTGCAATTCATGTAATCAGCCACAAGAGGGAAGCACACACCACTCAATAAACTGCTTCATCATCAAGCTGTCTAAAGGAGTACATGTCAGTGATACGTCTCATGATGTTTGCTGGTTTCCACAATTGTGAATCAAGAAACACAAATAAGAACACTTTCAAAAAGATCCAAAACATGATAATCATATAAATCATTTGTGGCCAGTGTCTGAAGCCCCAGAGATATCCTGACAAGGTCTCCCCCACTGTAGACAACTGCCAGGGGGAAAGGAGCTGCGAAACCAGCCTGAGTAGCCTGAAGAAGCTAACACACAGTCAAAGTCCATGTGCCTGGCCACAATGACATGGGCCGCAGGCTGGCACACTGCACACAAAGGACAATGTCAGCCACGACAACTACTAGCTGGCTGCCGGTTTCTTAAGTAGAGGATGTATATTTTTTTTAACACACAAAGAAAGAATACAAGGAAAAATAAAAATGTCACCCTGTCTTTATTCATTTTCTGAAGGGGCAGTGGTGATAACATTGAGCAGTAAGTCTAGACAGACAACACAGTCTGTACTGTAGCCTTATTGTATGTGTTAGCCCATGTCCAGGGGTGTGACAACATGCTTGATGTCTCTGCTTGTGTCTGTCTGCATGTCTGGGAAATAATTGCTTTCTGTGGTGATCGACAAGTGGTTGTCTGTCTGTTTGGCACCAAATGTTGTGGCTGGGACATTGTAGACTCATTCTAAAATGCTGACATTATCCCCGTAGGCCTACCACACTCAGATTAAAGAGTGTGTAAAACAGGATGTAGGATTGTACCGACCACAAGATTCCTACCTCGGGGTGTCTACCCAGAGATCTGCTTGGTATTTCAATAAGGCAAAGGAATGCTTTGGACTCACAGTTCAACAAAGAAAAAGAGAAGAGTCAAAACTTCCAACATGTGTTCAGCATTTTAATAAGGAACTTATACACATTGTTAAATTGAGTGCTGCTGCTGTTGTATACATGGTTTTTCCTCTGGAGTTATATTCCATATTTGTGCCCTTGCGTTTCCTTTAGGTCGACTAAACCTACATGGTTCATCTTATTTTGCTCAGCCACATAGATAATTGCTTGTCTGTTTTTTGAACCTTCAATAAAATCTTCAGGCGCTGTTGGTTGCCTCTATTGTTCAATTTTTGATAAGAGCAATGAAAACAACAGATAGATGGCTGAGATCAATAGCCCACTCTGCTCCCTCCGTCACCAGCACAATGGAGAGAATAGAGCCTGAGTAAAGCTGCATTCCAATTGAGCTCGTCAATACGGTTCATAATCTTTGAGAAAATATATGTTCCAGGAGCAATAGTTAATGGTGTTGTTTTCTTCACACCCCGCACGCACAAACACACACACTATATATAGAGAATGTGTTGGCATACGCACACACACTCTCCCGCTCTCTCTGTGTGGACGCCAGCCCTGCAGCTGTGTGTAGGCTAGGGGAACGACCCTCTCCTATAAACCAGACTGTGTTAGAATCAATGGGCAACATAAAGAGGCTTAATCTTTTCAGGTGCTTGGTTCTGATTGCCTATTGTAATAACACGTCTCTTGCCGTGCCAAACACCAGGCGGACACAAACAACGCATAACACCCTAAAAACAAATCAATGTATGGCTTTTCTACAACCTGGGATTTTATTAGGGGTGTTAGCTTGCTAAGTGTGAATATATTGCTAACAGTAGAAGATCCAGGGATATATAGTAGTTCTTAGCTCGTGGTCTGGTATACACTGACTGCAGCTCTCTGGTGCTGTGGCATGTGGGCTGTACTGTCCTGTACTGTACAGTAGATCTGTCTCATAAATGCTCTCTCTGTTTCAGAGTGACAGCTGCTGGAAGCCTTGGGTGAAGGATACAGTGGATTACTAGCCCAGTGGCTTAAGAAAGCCTCTATACTCATATGTACGCAATTATACATATATGTACAGAAACATACTACATCAGCACATTCACACACCACACATAAATAACAAATAGTAAGGCCATCAAGCAAAGGGTTGGTGTGTCCAGATGTAGTCTGTAATATAAGCGGTCTCTTTGAACATTCAAGCCCCTCCTCTTCTCCGGGTGGATCATGGTCCCTCCTTTAGCATTGCTCTAGAGTTGTAGCGCAGTGCAGTGGATAGGGGAGAGTGGTTTCTCTTGTCCAGATAGGTCTCACTCTCTACAGACTGAGCCAGCAGGACAGGTGGAGGACAGCAGAGTCAGCCAAGTCCAGGACTGGAGCAAAGGCCACAGATGGGCTGGCCTGGCCTAGAGTGGTCCTCAAACATTCCTCAAGTCCTGGGAGAGAGATGGAGGAGGTGAAGTAAGGGGTGAGAGGGGGTTGGGGGGGTAAGGGAGGGAGAGAGAGGCGGAGGAGTAGGAGGGGGAAAGAGAGAGAGATGTGAAGACAGAGAAAAAAGTTGTTAATATCATCTGACTTCCCCATTGAAAAGCTATAAATCTGCTTGTACCTCAGGATCTTAGGATCAGGCACGAGGCCCTAAGACGTCTGTCCCTGTGGGGCTGCCCCGGGACCGAGGCTGCACTTAACCCTTCAACCAGGGAACACAGGCCCATTCACAGAATATTGACATTCTCAAATCCCGGCAGATTGTATAGCCCCCCATTCAACTCCCTGCAGTGCAGACATATGGTCAGCAAGGGCTGGACTGTAAGCTACTGAACCCACACACCCCTTGCCCAAGACACACAGAATACATACACACACACACACACACACACACACACACACACACACACACACACACACACACACACACACACACACACACACACACACACACACACACACACACACAATCCTTCCTACACCCAACTCCATCCCAAACCCCTAACCTTGCTTGTTGTGGGGGGATCTAGTGGAATAGATCCTGCACCCCCTGTCGTGTTGGGATGTAAGGAAGCTGTGTTGGGACGGTTGGCTCTCAGCTTGAGCGGAGCTGAGAGATTGTTCGAGAAGGGTAGTGTGTGTGTGTGTGTGTCTACAAACAGACAGGCAGTAGACATGTGAGAGTGTCTCTGGCTGTCTCCTTGCTGACAGCCTGTCCATTTAGCAGCGGCCCACTGGGATGATGTGGCCGCCATGTCCTCTCTTGCTCTTCAGTCCCTAATAGTCACAAGTGTTCCCCTGGCCTCGAATGGATGGCTTTCATGGGCTTGTTAGTTCCATTGATCTAACAGTGTGTGGTGTGGTCACTGGGATGTGATATGTTGTTGGGATGTGGTAGCTAAGTGCATCTAGATATCAGTTGGTTGGAACCAATATTGGGACATCAGAGTCATGGGTAGGGCTGTGGCGGTCACAACATTTCGTCAGCCGGTGATTGTAAAGCAAATAACTGTCGGTCTCACGGTAATTGACCGGTAATTAACATAAACACATTTAGCATCTACTGGCTTCCACACTGATGCAGACCTTTGGAATGTCTACATTTTAAAAAGTCTAATAAATCCATGTAATATAGCCTACACCATCATAATACATCCATTATTTATTTTAGACAGGTCTAAAGAAGCATGATATAAAGAAAATGCAGAATATATCATAAGAACAGAATAGCATACTCTGAGTTGTCCTTATGTTAGGTCCTGATCTGGCTATGCCAAATGGCTGTGGGCTACACAAGTTCATTTAGCAGACAAGATTTTCTTAGAATTCCGTGAAATTATTTTATTGCATGAAGAATACAATTGAACATAGCTGAATAAAATTGAAAGTATATTTTCTCCAAACGATTTGGAGAGGTTAACAAATAAATAAGTATTCCTATATAGTTTTAATACATTGTAAGGCTGCATGATGCGACTCTAATGATGATTTGAAAAAGGTTTATTGAAAGGCATGAGCTCTGCTTTGTTTTTTTGCGAAGGCTGTACACACTACATCAGTCACTCATTCACAATTTCACAATCACTTGATAATGCCTAGAATTTCACAGTGGCATCCCCTTTGTGTGGCCCTAATGCACCATAAAAAATCCAATCCTTTTGCGGCCAGTGGCCGTTGTGCGCTTCTCCCTGAGTGCTGCGTGCTCCATCACGTGATTGGGTCTTTCTCACAGGCTACAAGTGAAGACAGACACATCGGGGACACAACTGTGCGCATCCTTATTCAATACCAAGGTGCATATTGAAGATATTGGAAGAACTGTCCACATTTACTTTTCATCAGACAACAATATCAGTAAGCCTAACAAACAGCAAAAAAACTATCCTATGTCAATCTACTATCCCCCATAGTACAAAGGTCGACCTATTCTATTCTGTGTGAGAAATAAATATTACAAACATGGTCTGGGACAGTTGTGGGATGCAATAGATCCCAAATAATACAACCACTAGCATCAAAAAACCTTTTTTACGCAATGTGGCTGACGCAACAGATTAGAACGTAAAACTATTATTTCTTCACATTGTAAGCGCAGCAATGCACACATGGTAGTAGGCTGAAGGCGCAAATGTTCCATTAGCGGAAAACACCATTATCAAAAGTGACCGCAAATGCAATTATCGATGTAATGCTTTAATTATAAAAGTGCATTTTTATGGTGAAAATGATCTTCCCCAAACTTGAAACTCACTCGTTGCTTATATATGCCAGTTAGAGTTTACACTCCTTGTAAAGCGGATCAATGTGCTTCAATTTAAGAAGTTATTTGTCCACTTTAGTTGTGATACAAACCTTATCAAAACATATAGGCCAATGGGCTAGGCTACATGAGGTGTGTGACTATGATTCAAACAAGTCGCAAAAAAAAGGCATGGTTTCTTATGCGGGGCATCATTCACAAGTGATAATATAGTATTTCACAAGTGATAGGCTATTGTCACCCATTAGACTATTCTTGATTTAATCTTGTCTTTACATGTACTAAATAATACATGTGTGACATTTGTTTTGATTTAGAATGGACCATTATCATGCACGGGAATCAAAACGGGGCAGCGGGGAAAAATACATGTCGTCTATGCAAATACGGTCACCACAACAGCCCTAGTCATGGGTTTGATTCACGCGTGAGCCACATATGTTGAGTTTATAGAGTGCCATTTTGTCACAAATAACTGCTAAATGACTATTTCAAAGCTTCAAAAATATGTGTCCAACTGTCAATCTGTGGTTACATTCACACTGAATTTACATTTAATACAATGAAGTTACAATCTATAGAGACTCATCTATAGTGAACTATAGCCAGTTTCAATAGCAGGCCTCAGTGTAAGAGCAGAGAAGTTCTGTCACCATGATGAACTTGTGGAGGGAAATCAGGACAGAAAGGTTACCAGCACTGTTCAGTGCCATTTAATAAGCCTCGTTGTCTTTCATTAGAGCACAACGCAGCACGCCAAACACACACACAAAGAACCCGTACGGGCTAATTAGCTAATATGTGCGACGGCTTAAAATGCCCCCACTGAACACACAGCCTTTTTCCTATTTTATGAAATATGGTTGTTATCTGAGCGTGAGGCTTCACCCTGGGATGTAGGACCCTCTGGAGATCAAGTGAAGACAACAGAGATAGGCAGGGAGATCACAGAGAGTAATGGTAACATTAGGGGAGAAGAGGCAAAGCCTTCATCACACCTCTGAAACAAGGCCTGTTTCATTTCAGGACTTTTTAGTCTTTGAGCTTTGAGGCAGACAGGGCCTTTGTGTGCCTGGGACCAAGGTGAGGAGTGAAGGTGAAAATGGAGTGACCATCCGTCCGTGTGTGTGTGTACACTACATGTGTGTAGTGTGTGTGCTGCTGAAAGAATCCCCCCCACACTCGACACACACACCCGTCCCCCACCCAGAGAAGTGGGGAGCCTGGTTGCGAGGTGCAGGGGACAGAGGCCATTAAGCAGGATCCTAAAAGCAATCACATTAGCAATGGGATGGAACTAAACCATCTACCCAAGGGTACCAGACATTATTCTGCTTCACATCCAACACGGGTTAAAAAACTCGGCCTGCATGCGCCTGTTAAATCTCCACATTTTGAAATGCATCGATTACCCATCATTAATACCAACAATATTTAGCATTAGCATTACCTTTTTGTTTTTCATTTTAATCAATCAATACGTAAATATATACATGACTGGGTAGCAGGGAGATTAGAGTACTGTTGTGGTGGGGCACAGCGAGAGAGAGAGAGAGAGAGAACAGGATAGAAAGAGGGGCATTTTGTGTGAAATTGCCATTGCCTGCTGGGCTTATGGGGCTTTTAAGCAGGGGAGAGAGAGCCCAGAGCTGCGTCCATGGTTTTTAGTTGTGCTACAATGCCTTCCAAACTGGTTCAAATTAACCGCTAAACGAGAACATAATTAGCAGGCATTGGCTCATGAAAATTGTTCATTTAGGCCGAGGTGAGTGAACAATGTGGCCGAGAGGCCAAGCACAGCGGGTGTAGCCAGGCTCCTCTCTATGGGGAAGGAAGACATCCCGCTAAACCGAGGCGCCATCCAGTGCAGTGGCCATTTTGGGAGTGTCATTTTGTCATATATAGATATCTATATATAAACACATACTGTATACAGTATATATAAACTACCGTTCAAAAGTTTGGGGTCACTTAAAAAGGTCCTTGTTTTCCATGAAAACATACATGAAATTAGTTGCAAAATGAATAAGAAATATAGTCAAGACGTTGACAAGGTTATAAATAATGATTTTTAATTGAAATAATAACTGTGTCCTTCAAACTTTGCTTTCGTCAAAGAATCTTCCATTTACAGCAATTACAGTCTTGCAGACCTTTGGCATTCTAGTTGTCAATTTGTTGAGGTAATCTGAAGAGATTTCACCCCATGCTTCCTGAAGCACCTCCCACAAGTTAGATTGGCTTGATGGGCCCTTATTACGTACAGTGGGGCAAAAAAGTATTTAGTCAGCCACCAATTGTGCAAGTTCTCCAACTTAAAAAGATGAGAGAGGCCTGTAATTTTCATCATAGGTACACTTCAACTATGACAGACGAAATGAGAAAAAGAAATCCAGAAAATCACATTGTAGGATTTTTAATTTATTTATTTGCAAATTATGGTGGAAAATAAGTATTTGGTCAATAACAAAAGTTTATCTCAATACTTTGTTATATACCCTTTGTTGGCAATGACAGAGGTCAAACGTTTTCTGTAAGTCTTCACAAGGTTTTCACACACTGTTGCTGGTATTTTGGCCCATTCCTCCATGCAGATCTCCTCTAGAGCAGTGATGTTTTGGGGCTGTCGCTGGGCAACACGGACTTTCAACTCCCTCCAAAGATTTTCTATGGGGTTGAGATCTGGAGACTGGCTAGGCCACTCCAGGACCTTGAAATGCTTCTTCTGAAGCCACTCCTTCGTTGCCGGGCGGTGTGTTTGGGATCATTGTCATGCTGAAAGACCCAGCCACGTTTCATCTTCAATGCCCTTGCTGATGGAAGGAGGTTTTCACTCAAAATCTCACGATACATGGCCCCATTCATTCTTTCCTTTACACGGATCAGTCGTCCTGGTCCCTTTGCAGAAAAACAGCCCCAAAGCATGATGTTTCCACCCCATGCTTCACAGTAGGTATGGTGTTCTTTGGATGCAACTCAGCATTCTTTGTCCTCCAAACACGACGAGTTGAGTTTTTACCAAAAAGTTCTATTTTGGTTTCATCTGACCATATGACATTCTCCCAATCCTCATCTGGATCATCCAAATGCTCTCTAGCAAACTTCAGACGGGCCTGAACATGTACTGGCTTAAGCAGGGGACACGTCTGGCACTGCAGGATTTGAGTCCTGGCGGCGTAGTGTGTTACTGATGGTAGGCTTTGTTACTTTGGTCCCAGCTCTCTGCAGGTCATTCACTAGGTCCCCGTGTGGTTCTGGGATTTTTGCTCACCGTTCTTGTGATCATTTTGACCCCACGGGGTGAGATCTTGCGTGGAGCCCCAGATTGGGAAGATTATCAGTGGTCTTGTATGTCTTCCATTTCCTAATAATTGCTCCCACAGTTGATTTCTTCAAACCAAGCTGCTTACCTATTGCAGATTCAGTCTTCCCAACCTGGTGCAGGTCTACAATTTTGTTTCTGGTATCCTTTGACAGCTCTTTGGTCTTGGCCATAGTGGAGTTTGGAGTGTGACTGTTTGAGGTTGTGGACAGGTGTCTTTTATACTGATAACAAGTTCAAACAGGTGCCATTAATACAGGTAACGAGTGGAGGACAGAGGAGCCTCTTAAAGAAGAAGTTACAGGTCTGTGAGAGCCAGAAATCTTTCTTGTTTGTATGTGACCAAATACTTATTTTCCACCATAATTTGCAAATAAATTCATTAAAAATCCTACAATGTGATTTTCTGGATTTTTTTTCCTCATTTTGTCTGTCATAGTTGAAGTGTACCTATGATGAAAATTACAGGCCTCTCTCATCTTTTTAAGTGAGAGAACTTGCACAATTGGTGGCTGACTAAATACTTTTTTGCCCCACTGTACATACGGTCAAGCTGCTCCCACAACAGCTCAGTAGGGTTGAGATCCGGTGACTCTGCTGGCCACTCCATCATAGACAGAATACCAGCTGACTGCTTCTTCCCTAAATAGTTCTTGCATAGTTTGGAGCTGTGCTTTGGGTCATCGTCCTGTTGTAGGAGGAAATTGGCTCCAATTAAGCGCCGTCCACAGGGTATGGCATGGCGTTGCAAGATCCCTTTTACCCTGTACAAATATCCCACTTTACCACCACCAAAGCACCCCCAGACCATCAAATTGCCTCCACCATGCTTGACAGATGGCATCAAGCACTCCTCCAGCATCTTTTCATTTTTTTCTGCTTCTCATGAATGTTCTTCTTTGTGATCCGAACACCTCAAACTAAGATTCGTCTGTCCATAAAAAAAAATTCCAATCTTCCTCTGTCCAGTATCTGTGTTCTTTTGCCCATCTTAATCTTTTCTTTTTAATGGCCAGTCTGAGATATGGCCTTTTCTTTGCAACTCTGCCTAGAATGCCAGCATCCGGAGTCGCCTCCTCACTGTTGACGTTGAGACTGGTGATATGCGGGAACTATTTAATGAAGCTGCCAGTTGAGGACTTGTGAGGCGTCTGTTTCTCAAACTAGACACTCTAATGTACACCGGGGAAACCGTTTTCAGCTGTGCTAACATAATTTTACAAGGGTTTTCTAATGAAGTGCTTTGAAAGGCTGGTCATGGCTCACATCAACACCATTATCCCAGAAATCCTAGACCCACTCCAATTTGCATACCGCCCCAACAGATTCACAGATGATGCAATCTCTATTGCACACTGCCCTTTCCCACCTGGACAAAAGGAACACCTATGTGAGAATGCTATTCATTGACTACAGCTCAGCGTTCAACACCATAGTGCCCTCAAAGCTCATCAATAAGCTAAGGACCCTGGGACTAAACACTTACCTCTGCAACTGGGTCCTGGACTTCCTGACGGGCCGCCCCCAGGTGGTAAGGGTAGGTAACAACACATCCGCCACACTGATCCTCAACAGAGTGGCCCCTCAGGGGTGCGTGCTCAGTCCCCTCCTGTACTCCCTGTTCCCTCATGACTGCACGGCCAGGCACGACTCCAACACCATCATCAAGTTTTCCGAAGACACAACAGTGGTAGGCCTGATCACCGACAATGACGAGACAGCCTATAGAGAAGGAGGTCAGAGACCTGGCCTTGTGATGCCAGGACAACAACCTCTCCCTCAACATGAACAAGACAAAGGAGATGATTGTGGACTACAGGAAAAAGAGGACCGAGCATGGCCCCATTCTCATCGACGGGGCTGCAGTGGAGCAGGTTGAGAGCTTCAAGTTCCTTGGTGTCCACATCACCAACAAACTAACATGGTCCAAGCACACCAAGACAGTCGTGAAGAGGGCACGTCAAAACCTATTCCCCCTCAGGAAACTGAAAAGATTTGGCATGGGTCCTGAGATCCTCAAAAGGTTCTACAGCTGCACCATCGAGAGCATCCTGACTGGTTGCATCACTGGCTGGTATGGCAACTGCTCGGCCTCCGACCGCAAGGCATTACAGAGGGTTGTGCGAACGGCCCAGTACATCACTGGGGCCAAGCTTCCTGCCATCCAGGACCTCTATACCAGGCGGTGTCAGAGGAAGGCCTTAAAAATTGTCAAAGACTCTAGCCACCTTATTCATAAACTGTTCTCTCTGCTACCGCACGGCAAGCGGTACCGGAGCACCAAGTCTAGGTCCAAGAGGCTTCTAAACAGCTTCTACCCCAAGCCATCTAATCAAATGGCTACCCAGACTACTTGCATTGCCCCCTTTACACCTCTGCTACTCTCTGTTGTTATCATCTATGCATAGTTACTTTAATAACTCTACCTACATGTACATATTACCTCAACTAACCGGTGCTCCCGCACATTGACTCTGTACCGGTACCCCCCTGTATATAGTCTCGATATTGTTATTTTACTGCTGCTCTTTAATTACTTGTTACTTTTATTTCTTATTCTTATCCGTATTTTTTTTAAATGCATTGTTGGTTAGGGGCTCGTAAGTAAGCATTTCACTGTAAGGTTGGCGCATGTGACTAATACAATTTAATTTGCCTTTTAAAAGGATAAACTTGGATTAGCTAACACAACGTGCCATTGGAACACAGGAGTGATGGTTGCTGATAATGACCTCTGCACGCCTATGTAGATATTCCATTTAAAAAAATCAGCTGTGCTTTTCTTTAAAAAACAAGGACATTTCTAAGTGACCACAAACTTTTGAACGGTAGTGCTGTTGACACTGTCAGTAATTTATACATATATATATACACACACAGTACCAGTCAAAAGTTTGGACACACCTACTCATTCCAGGGTTTTTATTTATTTGTACTATTGTCTACATTGTAGCATAATAGTGAATACATCAAAACTATGAAAGAACACATATGGAATCATGTAGTAACCAAAAAAAAAGTGTTAAAGAAATCTAAATATATTTCATATTTGAGATTCTTCAAAGTAGCCACCCATTGCCTTGATGACATCTTTGCACACTCTTGCCATTCTCTCAACCAGCTTCATGAGGTAGTCACCTGGAATGCATTTCAATTAACAGGTGTGCCATGATAAAAGTTAATTTGTGGATTTTTTGTCCTTCTCAATGCGTTTGAACCAATCAGTTGTGTTGTGACAAGGTAGGGGTGGTATACGGAAGATAGCCCTATTTGGTAAAAGACCAAGTCCATATTATGGCAAGAACAGCTAAAATAAGCAAAGATAATCCATCATTACTTTAAGACATGAAGGTCAGTCAATGAGGAAAATTTGTGCAGTCGCAAAAACCATCAAGCGCTATGATGAAACTGGCACTCATGAGGACCGCCACAGGAAAGAAGGACAGATTGTAGCCCAAATAAATGCTTCACAGAGTTCAAGTAACAGACACATTTCAACAGCAACTGTTCAAAGGAGACTGCGTGAATCAGGCCTTCATGGTCGAATTGCTCCACTACTAAAGGACACCAATAAGAAGAAGATACTTGCTTGGGACATGAAACACAAGCAATGGACATTAGACCAGTGGAAATCTGTCCTTTGGTCTGATGAGTCCAACTTTTAGATTTTTGATTCCGACCGGCGTGTATTTGTGAGAGTAGGTGAACGAATGATGATCTCCACATGAAGCATGGAGGAGGAGGTGTGATGGTGTTTTGCTGGTGACACTGTCAGTGACTTATTTAGAATTCAAGGCACACTTAACCAGCGTGGCAACTACAGCATTCTGCAGCATTACGCCATCCCATCTGGTTTACGCTTAGTGGGACTAGCATTTGTTTTTCAACAGGACAATGACCCAACACCCCTCCAGGCTGTGTAAGGGCTATTTGACCAAGGAGTGATGGAGTGCTGCATCAGATGACTTGGCCTCCACAATCACCCCGACCTCAACCCAATTGAGATGGTTTGGGATGAGTTGGACCGCAGAGTGAAGGAAAAGCAGCCAACAAGTGCTCAGCATATGTGGGAACTCTTTGAAGAGTTCTGTTGAAAAAGCATTCCAGGTGAAGCTGGTTGACAGAATGCTAAGAGTGTGCAAAGCTGTCATCAAGGTAAAAGGTGGCTACTTGATTCCATATGTGTTATTTAATAGTTTTGATGTCTTCACTATTATTCTACAATGTAGAAAATAGTCAAAATAAAGAAAAACCCTTGAATGAGTAGGTGTGTCCAAACGTTTGACTGGTACTGTATTTATATATTTGGAACCACCAAGACTCTTCCTAGAGCCGGCCGCCAGGCCAAATTGAGCAATCGGGTGAGAAGAGCCTTGGTCAGGGAGGTGACTAAGAACCCGATGGTCACTCTGACAGAGCTCCAAAATTCCTCTGAGGAGATGGGAGAACCTTCCAGAAGGACAACCATCTCTGTAGCACTCCACCAATCATGCCTTTATGGTAGAGTGGCCAGACGGAAGCCACTCCTCAGTAAAAGGCGCATGTCAGCCCGCTTGGAGTTTGCCAAAAGGCACCTAAAGACTCTCAGACCATGAGAATCAAGATTCTCTGGTCTCATGAAACCAAGATTAAACTCTTTAGCCTGAATGTCAAGTGTCTTGTCTGGAAGAAACCTGGGACCATCCGTACGGTGAAGCATGGTGTGGCAGCATCATGCTGTGGGGAAGTTTTTCAGAAAGATGAACGGAGCAAAGTACAGAGAGATCCTTGATGAAATCTTGCTCCAGAAAGCTCATGATGTCAGACTGGGGCAAAGGTTCACCTTCCAACAGGACAACAACGCACACATCCAAGACAATGCAGGACTGGCTTCGGGACAAGTCTCTGAATGTCCTTGAGTGGCCCAGCCAGAGCCCGGACTTGAACCCGATCGAACATCCCTGGAGAGACCTGAAAATAGCTGTGCTGCAAAGCACCCCATCCAACCTGACATAGCTTGAGAGGATCTGCAGAGAAGAATGGGAGAAACTGCCCAAATACAGGTGCGCCAAGCTTGTGGCATCATGCCCAAGACGACTCGAGGCTGTAATCACTGCCAAAGGTGCTTCAACAAAGTACTGAGTTAGGGTCTGAATACTTATAATATTTCCGTTTTTTATTTTTAATACATTTGCAAAAATGTCTAAAAACCATTTTCTTTGCTTTGTCATTATGGGGTATTGTGTGTAGATTGAGGAGGGTAAAAAATTATAAAATGAATTTTAGAATAAGGCTGTAACATAATAAAATGTGGAAAAGTCAAGGGGTCTGAATACTTTCCGAATGTACTGTAAATAGATTTTTTTAATGAAACAATTGATGCATTTCTTTCAACATTTCAGTGGATCTGTAACAGCATTTTTACTCATTATTTATAGAAAACAACCAACATACTAATAAGTCTTTTGAAATGTTTTTATAAGAATATTGTTAAATAGTAGACAAATCACTTCATTAGAAGTGCAAATTATCTGACACAACTAGGCCATATGTGGGGTTGTTGAGTCTCTGTAACGTAAGTAACATCTTCAGACAACATGTAAAAGGTTTCATCCGGAGCATATGTCTGTCTATCAGCCGTTAAGCGCAACGATAGTGACTCGGGGTGGGTCACATTTTTCAACGGCGTTACACTGCGCTACGTTTGTGGCTGTGACGGCTAGCGCCAGAGGTGCTACTTTTCCTTCTTTGACTTTTGGGAAGCATTAGGCGCGGAGCTGGGCTCTGAACCATGAAGGCTGCCTGGCCACAGGCCCTCTCCCAGGCCATGGCTGGGGCTGTGCGTGCTGAGGAAAGGTAACAGATTCCAGTTCAATGATGAGTCAATAACTGGCTTAAGGGAAAGTGTCTGAGCACATAGCATAGACATATGAAATGAGGTGTAAGCTGTGGACTTTTTAAGTCTGTGTGAAAAGTAAAATAAATACACTTATATTTCTGTTCTAACTGCTCTGGTGAAACAGTATAAACCAATAAAATACCAAAAGGACGTTATTTTACATATTTGAGATCCAACAACGTCATTCAAATTCAGCGATTTTAAAACACAACATTGTATTATATGCCCATATTCACATCAAATATGATTTCAGTACTAAAATGTCAGAGCATCCTTTAGATTCAGCCCTACTTTGTGTGAACGGAGTAGTTTCAAACTCTCCTGAGATGTTCAGAACAAGAACTGATGACCTTTCATGAATTGTCATCATATAATTATGTGACAAAACAAACACCCATGTTTATGTCCAGACATATTGTTGTCGACTATGTATATTCCTATTCATCACTTTATAATTTCATACTCCCCAATAAAACATGTCAAGGCTGAGAGATTACTGTAAAAGTGTCGGGTCAGGCGTGGATTCAACTGTGTCTGGATGATAAATGAGTTGGTTGGACCTTTTCTAAAGACAAAACGAGTCTCGCAGGGGAAAATAAATACCATTCCATATTTGTCTTGATGGGGAACCAGAATCCTGAGAGAGTAAGATGGTGGCATAACAGTATAATGATGACAGAGGATGCTGCCAGCCCCAGTGCTGTTCTTTACAACAGAGAGCAAATGACTCCCAATAATTAAACACAGAGGAAGATGAGCTTCCCTCCAGAGACTGGTTTCTACTAGACTGTTGTTCTCACAACTTTATCTATGGAAATATCTTCACTAATGTCACCCAAATATTATTTTGGGCAGTGATATTCAAAGTCTGGGTCTGCAGTGGGGTCGCCAACCAGTCAAAAGTTTGGACACGCCTACTCATTCAAAGGTTTTTCTTTATTTGTACTATTTTCTACATTGTAGAATAATAGTTAAGACATCACAACTATTAAATAACACATGTGGTATCATGTAGTAACCAAAAAAAGTGTTAAACAAATCAAAATATATTTGAGATTCTTTAAAGTAGCCACCCTTTGCCTTGATGACAGCTTTGCACACTCTTGGCATTCTCTAAATTAGTTACCTGGAATGCATTTCAATTAACAGGTGCACATTTTTAAAAGTTAATTTGTGGAATTTACTTCCTTCTTAATGCGTTTGAGCCAATCAGTTGTGTTGTGACAAGGTAGGGGTGGTATACAGAAGATAGCCCTATTTGGCAAAAGACCAAGTCCATATTATGGCAAGAACAGCTCAAATAAGCAAAGAGAATTGACAGTCCATCATTACTTTAAGATATGGAGTTCAGTCAATACGGAAAATTTCAATAACTTTGAAAGTTTCTTCAAGTGCAGTCGCAAAAACCATCAAGCGCTATGATGAAACTAGCTCTCATGAGGACCGCCACAGGAAAGGAGGACCCAGAGTTACCTCTGCTGCAGAGGATAAGTTCATTAGAGTTACCAGCTTCTGCTGCACAGAGTTCAAGTAACAGACACATCTCAACATCAACTGTTCAAAGAAAACCGCGTGAATCAGGCCTTCATGTTCGAATAGCTCCAAAGAAACCACTACTAAAGGACACCAATAATAAGAAGAGACTTGCTTGGTCCAAGAAACATAAGCAATGGACATTAGACTGGTGGAAATCTGTCCTTTGGTCTGATGAGTCCAACTTTGAGATTTTTAGAGATTTTTCCAACTACCGTGTCTTTGTGAGATGCAGAGTAAGTGAACGGATGATCTCCGCATGTGTGATTCCCACCGTGAAGCATGGAGGAGGAGGTGTGATGGTGTTTTGCTGGTGACAGTCTGTGATTTATTTAGAATTCAAGGCACACTTAACCAGCAAGGCTACCACAGCATTCTGCAGCGATACGCCATCCCATCTGGTTTGCGCTTAATGGGACTAGCATTTATTTTTCAACAGGACAATGACCCAACACGCCTCCAGGCTGTGTAAGGGCTACTTGACGCATCAGATGACCTGGCCTCCACAATCACCCCGACCTCAACCCAATTGAGATGGTTTGGGATGAGTTGGACCTCAGAGTGAAGGAAAAGCAGCCAACAAGTGCTCAGCATATGTGGGAACTCCTTCAATAATGTTGGAAAAGCAGTCCAGGTGAAGCTGGTTGAGAGAATGCCAAGAGTGTGCAAAGCTGTCATCAAGGCAAAGGGTGGCTACTTTGAAGAATCTCAAATTTGTTTAACACTTTTTTGGTTACTACATGATTCAATGTGCTATGTCATAGTTTTGATGTCTTCACTATTATTCTACAATGTAGAAAATAGTCAAAATAAAGAAAACCCCTTGAATGAGTAGGTGTCCAAACTTTTCACTGGAACTGTATATATATTTTTTATTTGTAACAAAAAATGTAAAGTACAGATTATTGTATGGGACAACAGTTTTTGAGAAAGATAATATGTAATTTTTTATTGTTTTGTGTATATGTATTTGTTTCTTTTAGATGAAAATGCAATGAATTTAATGTTATTTGTTGATGTAAAAATACAAATTTAAATGTTTTCGGGGTGGGGTGGGGTCACAAGAAATTCTGGGGTCAGGGGGAATACCACTGTTTTAGGGGGACGGTTATCCAATATTGGTTGCTTAATTTAAGATCACCTTCATACCAAATAAATTGTATTTAACTCAATTTAATTAGAATTTGAAAATGTTTTGCTATGTGTATGAGGAGCGAGTAGTGTAGAGTGTGTGGTTTACCTACCTGTTACAAGCTGTCCAGCCAGAGCATTGTTACACTTGTAGAACACCCTGGCACACAGTGGAGAGAGCCCGACACCACCAATCTTCTGCATGGCACTCTGAAGGGTAGCAACCAGTGCCCCCAGTATCTCCCCTTCCACCCCTGAGACAGCTGGCGCAGAGCTGGCCACCATCAGTGCCAAGGATACAGTGGCACACTGGCTATCGCTGGACAGCATGGCATGACATTCTATGGTTCCACACGCCACCTCAGTAGTCACGTGACAGGAAGTCCTGTGTCTGGGGTCGTCGTGGGCAGCGATGACGTGCAGTTCCACAGCCGCTCCCCTGGGTAAGGCGGGGACCACGGTAACCACCAAGGGTCCACTCTGAATCTCTTGCTCCCCGAATGATTCCTCCTGCAATACAGAAAGGTGCCCTTTATATTTGAGACAATTAATGCACATTTTATCATAAAGATAATTATTTGTATATCCAATACCTGAGAGAAAGGATATGCCAGGTGTCAGAGGAACATGAGGAAGATTTGAGATTGAAAGGTGAGCCTGGGTTATATACCAGGGTATGGACAATAATCATTTGTCAAACAAACATATATGGATGCCGACACAGCTATCCACCAACAGCACATATAAGTCCATCTGATAACATGACAGCTTCTTTCAAAGAAGCCCTTTTCACCGTTTCAAAGGAGATCATGATTCATGCTGTGGCCGTTTCACACTATTTCACCAATCACCCTTCCACATTTAGCAGAAAACTGCCGTGATGGCTTCACATGATTATATTTGAGTTCAAATCTGTTTTCCCCCTCCAGACGGTGTCAGTGGGCAATTATCAGCTACAAAATGTCTTCTGCCAGCTCACGGCACAATGTAGCCCTCAAATAATACTTGGCTGCAGCCCTCATCTGCTAATGGGAGAGAAATGAGCGTTTTATACAAGTCATTTCGGCTGGAGTCGATAGGACAAAAACACTTAACCCCCTTTTCAATTTGCTGGATCAATTTTCATCCACTTACACCCCACTTCGTAAGTGCAGAATAATAACAGGTTACATACACTTTATTTTGTAATTCACTCACACAAAAAAATCATTGACAAGAGCAGACGAGCGGCCTCTTTGTCCCCCCCGATAAACAAACCCATCGCGACCCAACACGCCAGCTACATGAACGCCTGCACCACTTACCTCCAGATTAAACTTTAGCTAAGGCCTAATTGTGTATCAACAGCCAACCTCTTGCCTTGGAGAGGGGAGAAGGAAGATGGGGGGGGGGACCTAAAGGGGACAGCCTAGATTTGTTCACTCCATTTCTTCATTGTGCAGCCCTCGCTAGTGGTGATGGTGAATAATAACAACAGGGAACAACAGTGTGACAGGGACGGCAGGCCTGTGTGGTGTGACACGATACATATGTGGCCTCTGCTTTGATAAATGTTAGATTAGCACTTAGCGCACGGCTAAGTATTCTCCTGGAGGGGCCCAGGTCTACACTTGTCAATACTCATTGCTCTGGGAGGGGGGAGTGATGGGGTGGTGAGGGGGACAGGGGGGGGAGAAGAGCCCTGCTTAACCAGGCTTAAAGGCCATCCTGTTGGCCCAGGGTGCTGAGGTACCGTAGCCAGTGAGACGACAGAGAACCTCGATGTGGATGCTACGGTACTCTAGCCTCTGGCCGACCACTGCAGACAGTCACACAGATCTAAACTTCCAGACTTTGTTTTCCTCCCAGACTTGTCTGAGGTGGTTAAATCAACTCCTTTATTTATTTATCTCTCCAAATGTTACATGAACAGAGAGCGCTTGGTGCAGTACATTTGGTCCTTTCTGAGAATCTTGTTTCCTTCCCTGTGATTTCAGTGTTTCAGTTGGTGGTGATGTTTTAGTCTGTGTGTAGTCAGTACTTTATTGTAGTGTGTCTCCCTGCTGTCAGGAGTGAAAGCACTCTACCCACCTGCCTGACTAGAAATAATGTATTAAATGAATCCAATATAATAAAGAGGTGACACATTGTGATATATGACTGGGCTGAGTGCCTGCAGTAGAGTTTGTGAGTGTGTGGCATGGTGTGTATGTACGTGTGATTGGGGCAGCCCTGCTCTTTAATGCTGGTTTCTCTATAATGCAATACATCACATTACTTCATCCCTTCATTCAGTTGGCTCACTAACACAACCCCCTCTCTCTCACTCTGTGAAAATCTGGAACTCACTCAGCCACTGTCGAAGGAGGGTGTGACCTGCTTTCCACCATGTTTATTTTATCTCCCTCCTTCCTTTCCCCCGCTCCTTCTCTCTCACAGACGCTTGGCGCAGGGCTGGGGACCAGAGAGGCGTGAAAGGCGAACGGTAAACACCGTAATAAGGAAGTGGTGTAAAGCCGGCGAGCAGCAGGGAGCTGATGGGGCCTAGCCGCTTAGGCAGTTCCCCTACATTTCCTGCCCAGCGGGACGCCTTCAGCGCGTGGCTGGGGCTGCCTGGCTCTCCTCTGTGTGGCTACCTGAGAGACGTGGGCCGCCAGCGCTCACAATATCCCCCCTCTCCTCTTCTCTCTTTCTGTTTCCTCTACAGGCTGGGTGTAGCAGCGGGCCACCAGTCCCCACAATATCCCCCCTCTCCTCTTCTCTCTCTCCGTTTCCTCTGCAGGCTGGCCGGCTGTAGGCCTGGGGCCACTTGTATAAACCAAAGCCTGTCTACTGCTGCTGTGGTGTTGGAGGTGTGTTAGGTTAGCTAACACTAACAGCTCCCTCCTGAAGAGAGGGGGCAGAACAGGGTTAAAGGGAGGAAAGGGGATATACAGGAGGGAGTGAGAGGAACCCTTATTATAGAAGGGCCTATATGTTTCGGTGTGTGGGGGTACCCATGGAGTTAGATGGAGATTGATGGATACCATAAAGAGGGCCTACTACAGAACACTCAAGCCAGGATTCAGACAAACACAGAAAACGACCATAGCACGGCACTTGACTTCACACTGTGATCTTGTGTAACTTCTTATGATGGAAATTGCCAATCGATCACACATCACATAACGTGCATTCATGAATACCAAACGTTTAGCCTAACTAATAACTAGGAGAAAATCCATTGGCATCAACACAAAAGATGTCGCAGTGTTTTCCAGTCCTTTTGTCCATACCAACTGAGAAGTCTGGCTAACAATTACAGATGTATTGTATGCACACCTCCTTATTCATCACGCTCACACACACACACACACACACACACACACACACACACACACACACACACACACACACACACACACACACACACACACACACACACACACACACACACACACACACACACACACACACACACACACACACACACACAGACCTCGCGGTTCGACGCGCCATAAATACGATTTCACATGCGAGGCGGCTCCGGCGTGCTCCCAATTAACCCGTGCGAGCTTCCCCGTCCACCTGATTAGAGAAATAATCAACGCACAACAACAACACGGAGCCACGCGGCTGTGTTTCCTTCTGCCTCAGCAGCCTGATGTCTCCCACCTCATCACAGCTCTGATTGCTGGTTACGTTTGTGCGCTGCGCCGGAGGTAAACGTGATAAATGTTTTTGTCCGTTATTACTCGTCACGCTGAAAATGAATAGCAAGAGGGTTTTAGTGTTGCTTGATTGGCTGCAGGAGCTGGTCAGGTAAAAGTGAGGGAGACCTGGGAATCAAGTTGTTGAAACTAACACGAGAAGACACTTTTACTCAAACTGAGCCTGGTTTTAGTCAGGGGTGGATTCAGGGTCTATTGGTTTCCTACGTAGCTAATTGCATGGGTCAAAATGTGGTTTCTGCGAAGAGCCACCTCATCAGGTGTCTCTAGTGTGAATCAATAGCTACTGACAAACACAACGGTTTAGACGATCCACATCCAAACTGGCCCTGGAGCTTTACACTTTCTAGTTTACATCATTATCTTACAAAAAGTTGAATAATGACCACTTTGCCATGGAATTTCTAAGATTAACTTCTAAGTAAATACCAGGTAAAAAGCACACAGTAAAATACAGTAACCAAGAACATAAAGATCCCATTTACTGCAGGTGCACTCAGCCAGTCCTGAGCCTTGTGTGTGAGTGAATAAAGGAGAGGATAAGTTATTCCCCCATCTCTGCAAGAGTGTTGTTAGCTGTATTTGACCTGTGTTAACTATTCTCATTACAATCACTTCAAATGAGCACCGGCGCTTTGTCTAATCCCCACCCCAGGGACAGAGCCATTTCACCAGGCCCAGGATGAAACGCAAGCAGGCACCTGCCACAGCCTCTCTCTCTCCCCTGGATCCTTTCCTCACTTCCCTCCCCACCTGCACTGATGCTGGTAGCTGGGAACTACCAGCATCTATTTCTAGTCGAATACTACCTCATAAAGGGTAGGTGGGAGGTTAGTAACCCTTACCAGCTAGCCCACTGTAATAGTCAAAGGGCTGAGAGAGGGTTAACTAACCTGTTTAGGGGGGAAACTAACAGAGCTGTCAATCTGTGGAGGGGTTCATTCAAGTGCCAGTCAAGATAGAGGACTCTCAAGGTGCCAATAAGCAGTCCGCTTGACACATCAAAGAATTGTTTTCACCAATTTATTGAATGTTGGCCATCTTGGAGCACATCTGACCTGGTCCTGGTTGACCTGGCCCTGATGCTGTAGCCAACTTGTTCCCTAAACTCTGACCTCAGTGGGTCAATGGTCTGACAGTCCCTAATCTACATGCTAATTACTAGCATACGTTTATTTTACTCATGTTGGGGGAGACCAGCTATGGGCCAGGGAACAGTTTAAACGAAGTCATATTACCCTCCTCGCAATAGAGTTATGGGTCCTCACTTTGTTATGGGTCCAACTCAATAAGTTGTCACTAGACTCTTCTGTGGAGCCTTTACACTGAGTGTACCAAACACTTTCCTAACACTTTCCTAATATTGAGTTGCACCCCCCCTTCCCCTCAGAACAGCCTCAATTCGTAGGGGCATGGACTCTACAATGTGTCAAAAAAACTTCCACAGGGATGCTGGCCCATGTTCACTCCAATGCTTCTCATAGTTGTGTCAAGTTGGATGTCTTTTGGGTGGTGGACCATTTTTGATACACACGAGAAACTGTTGAGCGTGAAAAACCCAAAAGCGTTGCAGTTCTTGACACAAACCGGTGTGCCTGACACCTACTACCATAGCCTGTTCAAAGGCACTTACATTTTTTGTCTTGCCCATTCACCCTCTGAATGGCACACATACACAATCCATGTCTCTATTGTCTCAAGGCTTAAAAATCCTTCTTTAACCTGATTAAAGTGGATTTAACAAGTGACATCAATAAGGGATCATAGCTTTCACCTGGTCAGTTTGTGTCATGGAAAGAGCAGGCGTTGTTAATGTTTTGTACACTCAGTGTATGCTTTAAGAGGGTATCTAATCTGCTCTCTCCATCATGAAGGCAAGTCCTGCAAGTGAGCGAGTCCCCATTCTAAACTTTTTGTGAGTCCCCCCCCACTGCACTTCCCACCACAGAGTCTGAGACACATGTTGGAGGTGGGCTCTTCCCTTCTCCCCTGCTCCCTTATTCCCCAGGGCTGGCAGATTACCACGGGAGGAGCAGGCCTGGCTGGGGAGCCTGGTGCCCTTATTAGCCATGTGGAAGAGGGTCTGTGGCAGGGGAGAGGGGTTTGGGGCGGGGGCATGGACTGGAGGGGGATAAGCTGCTCAGAGAGTTCAGCCTAACTCCAAAAGGGGGGATAAAGGATTAGGGAGGTTCTAACGGAAGACATCTGCTTCTGTGCCAAGCTCCATATTATCAAAGACACCAGTGTTTCCCACATCATCAACTTTTCATGAGCACACTCACTGGTAAATATCAGCAACAGAGCTCTGGGTCTCTGAAGGGGGGAGAGAGGGTGGGACTTTGGCTCATTTGGAAATTCCACTTTTTGCCCATTAAATTCTGATAGAGAATTCAAGGCTGCATGTCTAATATGCCTATCACATTTTCTCCCTTATTCAAATGGAGATGGAAGCACACACAGATGCTGTTTTTTTTGTCTTCTCTGTGTGAGTAGAGGTTAATTCCATTTATTTATGCTATTGATCATATTCACAAAAGGATAAATATACAAAGGATTTATACAAAGGATAAATAGTTGATAAACTAGCTCACCTTCTCTTGGGCGGCCCTCAGCTTGCTGTCCCAGACTGCTCTGATGACGGGGATGTCTTGGCTGTGGGTGGCGTAGCAGTGGGCTTGCAGCACATGGCCCATGGTAAGGCTGCTGATCACTGCTTCCAGAACCTTCTCTACGTGGCTGAAGGACAGGCAGGCCTGGGTCCTCGCTCCAGCCCTCACCAGCTGCATGGTACAAGGCACCAGGGCGATCTGGCCTGCACAGAACACTGCCTCATCCACCTGTAAAGGGGCAAAGGTACCACCACACAATCACACATTAGTTAAGCTGATGCTAGCCTATTTCATGGTGTAACTATGGAACCCTGTGCCTGGTTCTCCCGAGTTCCCTTTCATTCTGGTTCCTCCTGGTTCTCCCTAGTTCACTTTCATTTTGGTTCCTCCTGGTTCTCCCTAGTTCACTTTCATTCTGGTTCCTCCTGGTTCTCCCTAGTTCACTTTCATTCTGGTTCCTCCTGGTTCTCCCTAGTTCACTTTCATTCTGGTTCCTCCTGGTTCTTCCAATGGAATTGAGCCATATACGTGATTAAACAGGAACTTATACTCAGCTCCATTCACATTATAGACCCTGACATCAGTCTCATATATCCTGGCAGCGGTCAACCAAAGCTTTTTCCAGGGGTTAATGTTTTCCCTCTCAGTTGCCCTATAGAATGGCTGTGCTTCTGCTTGGCCATGTGGCCTATGTACACACTCCTGGTTTCAGGGAATAAATCTCTCCTCAAAATCAATCCATCGCTTGAAACTCAATTACACACTCCCACAGAACTGGCTACTGGTCAAAGATGATAAATGCAGTCATTCTCTCAAACGGACAAATGGCTGGTGAAGACGTTGTGCTGTTCGATATAGAATTGAGGCTAACTTATTTATTTCATTTCCAAACATATACACACCTCATGGAGGACTACAATGGAAAAATATACTATTTTGTAAAGCTATAGAGTGCAAACTGCAAACACAGACCTAAAACAACTTGAACGTGAAAACAAACAAACAAAAACATGTTCTAACTGCAAAGAAGTGCTGTTCACTTCCTAATCAACCTAACTTAACTCTACCAGAGTCCTGTCAAAACAACACAGTGCAGACATCAGTGAGGTGTAACATCCCAAATTAACATCAATTACCAGCCTGGTTGATTAGCAAATCAATTAACAAGTTACATCTTTTTTTGCGATGTATCATATCCTCAATAATACACATTTCACACCAGGAAGATAAGCAGGTGCCTTAGCATGCGTGAGAGCAGATCTGTTCAAACGGGGGTCTGTCTGTGTTGTCTTATTCATGAGCATAATTAGCCACGCGATAATAAGCTGAGATTCCCAGATAAACGGCCTGTTAGACAACAAAGTTCCTAAGCTCAATAATTTAAGCTCAAAGAAATCCATGCGATTAATGCAGAAGGATGCGCGGGGACCAATGAGACAAGTGGAGAGGTCAGGTCCCTGGACACCCATCACCTTGCTACATTAGGATATCAAAGTGTGGCCACCATGCCACTTCCTAGTCAATGCAAACAGCCGCTGGTGAAAGGGTGTTAATTGGTGGTCTAAGCAGAGACCTTTAGGGTCTGTGAAGACGCTGACCTCCAGAGGGATCAAGGAGACCAAAATCAATTGATACATGGCGTGAGTGCAGGGTCCTTAACCGATTACCATACGTACATACATGGGTATTGTATTTCTCCCCCAGATTACCAGGGTTACCAAGTGTGGACCAGTGGTATTACTAAAGGCTTAGCACTTCGCCCCAACCCCCTCTTCACCTCCACTGAGTCAGTACCCTTGCTCACTTTGTTAGTAGCAAATGAGGCCAATTGTCTAACCCGCACCGCCCTAAGGTTCTAGGCGTTATAGTCCAATCACCTACTAGGCTTATCTGAGATATCGAGTCCACATCAATGAGACAGGGGAAATTGCTTATACATAAAAGTAGCCTTTATTACTTCATCAAATTTCCAATAAGCAATATATGCAGATAAGAAGCATTGCAAAGCTATGGGATGAACACAGGATTACATGGTGCATATGTTTTGAGTTATACTGTATTTTCAGTACACATCAATGCACCATAGTGGACTTTACTACTGGACATTCAAGGACAGTGTGATACCTCTAAAATACTGCTGCAGCACACACAAAGAATTTTCTTCACCATGACAAAATCAGCAGTTTGTAGAATTTGATTTGATAATACCAGAACGACATAAAGCTCTTTACTTAAGGGGGATATGGCCACAGCCATTTCCATATGGGTTTCCCATGATTTCTAGCTCCTGGGTTCACTTGTCAACTTTGATGAATCTTCAGCATCTGCCTCTGCTGCTCCAAATTACCGCGACAGAGGAGGAGATGAGAGAGAGGACGCAAGGGAGGAGAGGAGGGGGATGGAGGAGGGAGTCCTCCCTTCTTTCAAACGGTCGGATCAACCACCTGATCATTTACCTGCGAGCACTATCTGTCGAAGCGCGAACCATACATCTACGTCCGGTCTGCAGCGTAACATAAATGCCCGAGTTGTTGGAGACGTCAACAACAAATCGTCATTGGCATTCCATTTATGAGCCATCAAGGGCCATCATATCTTCTCCATCTGAGGAGCCTTGATAAAGTCGGACGGGTGGCGAGGACCTCGTAACAAACCATAAAAAGAGCTCCCCATTTTGACTTCCAAAAAAGGAGGACTACCATTTGTTGATCTGAATATCAAGAGGCCAGCGCATGCCCCCTTGACTGTTAAAGACAAACTCCCCATAGCTTCCACCAAGCAGGTGTGTGATGATCAATTATTAAAGCTCCAGCTCAGGTTACTACTGGCACATGGGGGGGTTAGCGAGGGATCGGCTTTTCACGGCGAACCTGAGAGTGGAGGAAAAAGGGAAACGAATACTATTTACATAAAATTAACAGTTCAAAAGAATGAGTTCACACACCAATCAAACTTGTTAATTGACTGTCAATGGTGTGTCCCTGAATATACAACACAGCTACATTATTTATCTACTGCACTGACAGGGAAGACAGTCCAATTTGCATGGGCGTCCTAAACGTGATCAACAAGCACAATGCCACATGCATTTTTAATAGGCTAGAGATGAGACTGTTAATATTCATAAGGGTCAAACAATAGCATATTACATTAAACTTCCTATAACAAGTAAAGTGTTTTTCAAACGGTAACCTTAGGAGTCTAAATGGCCCAGTGAGAAAAGGACACGCGGTATTAAATATTTCACGGTTAAATCAATAGTAAGGCATGTTCATGGTGAATGGTGTACCTAGCCTCCACTTCCTCTCACTGCAATTGCAGATATCCTGACCCTAAACGGTATAAAAGGTACAATGTAGCTTATGTTTTTCAACCTTACATTTCAATTGTTTACTGTCTTACTGAAAACGCATATTTAGATATTGCGCAAGCCGAGTTTTGAATATTGTACCTCAGGGTTACAAAATCTATTAGTATGGCTTAACACTAAATGTGTCTCAGACCTTATTTTCCCTACAAGCTACACAAACATCCTCTCTGTGAGATGTCTGAGGCAGTCACGGCACACTCTGCCTGCTTAGCATTAATTGAATCTGTGTTTTGGCATCATGCTTTATCAACCTTTATTTCATGGCTGAAACACCATCATTTTTCATAAACCCAATGACGTGTCAAAAGGTCACTGAGCCCCAAGGATCCAGACAGAAACACGTATGCAAATGCTGGAACACTGGAACCAGTTGCATGGATGAATCCATCCGCTCTCAAGCCTTCACTGCTTCTTGTAACACGCCTAGCGTGTCTGAGGCCTTCTTAATTGTCGTTTTAGTTAGAAACCTCCAAGGCATGAACAGGCTAGGGTGCTAGGCTATATTTACATTGGTGTTGTAAAGTAACTCTTTGGGCTCAATTCTGCTGAATGACTGTCTGACTCTGTGTCATTAGCAGGGCTAGGTATAGACCATCCAGACTGGGCCAGTGCAGGTAAAGTGACCTGGTATTGATGAACAGTCAGGTTTTCTCCCTGGTCCAAGGACAGGGTGAGCAGGAACAGCTCCATGGCCTGCTTATCAGATATGCTGATTCACATCTCCCTATGAGCCCTCATGTGTAATTTAACTAAGGGAATGATAATACAAATGCACAAAATGAATCAAATTAACATGCTGTAACTTTTGGCTAACGCAGGAAGGAAACACATAACACAAAATGAAAGGGGTAAACAGTGTACGACTAAATGCAGCATAATGTGAGTAAAAATTGGTAACAGAATTATGTTTGCTTCTGAATCTTTGAAGCATTAACAGTGGGTCCACAGTAAATGGGTAAATGTAGTACTTTGGACTGAAGGCAGGGGGGGATATTGAATGACTCAATCACTAGAACACTGGAGCAAGACATGTCATAACACCGATCAAACTGTATTAGAACGAATCGCCCTTCTAAACCTCACAATCTCATAGTCTATAAAGGAACATGCTTATTTCATGCCATAACATTTTTCATCTCTTTCCTGTATTTTTATTTCTTGAATATTTAAAGGTTGGCAAATAGTTGTAAATGTGCGGATCAAGGAAGAAGTTTATTCCAAGCATTTAAGTGCATATATTATTTCTGCTTTTTGGATGTGATACGGAATAACTGTTTAATCCTTCCGCGGTGGATGTCAGTTTGTCAGGTCTGTGTGCTGTGATTCCATCTTCAACTGGCTTCAAGTCTGTGGGGTTCTTTCAGCATTAGTGCATTCAAAGCGCATCACGTCTCCGAATAAGAAATGATAAGAGATGGGCTCATGTTGTGCTACGCCCTGAGGAGATTCTGGGGCTTCTGACACCTCATTTATAGAAATATAACATGTTCAGGAGAACCAAAACCTTTCTCCCCTTCTCTTGTATCTTTCACCATGTTAGTCTCTCTTAATTAAGGCTTCTTCTGAAAGAAAACTAAATAGCATTTTTTACATTTCATCGTCTTATTAATCCTCCATGTCCATGTTTTCAGTTTGTGCTCTAGTTTGAGCCTAACCCTTGTATGCTCAACTGTCACACAATATCAGTGTTACTTAAACGGCGACATAAATAGCAGAACGAAACGCACAAAGAAAGGCAAACATGGGGGATCTCTCAAGCATCCTCTCTGGTCCAGAACTGCATATGGAGACAAAAAAGACCTACGGACATATGTTCAAAATAGGATAGGTATTACCAGAACAAATATTTGAGAAAGAAAAATTATCAGGAATTGTAAAAAGACACTATAAAGACAAAACGTGACACTGGCCCTTCTCTCGCTTTCACTATGCCGTTTCCATTCTGCCTGCCTGTCTGCCCTCGACATGCCCATTCCAGAGATGCCCGCGTGGAGAAGTAACACTGTCACGTCGGCTCTGGTCAACTTTATGCTGATTACTCGTCTGTCTGTAGCCTAGGCTGCGTTGGGGAGTATTATCAAGGTCAGAAGGGACTGCTTTATGTTATTGTGGGAGACACCCTCCTCACGCACATCCACACTCCACAATACAGGGGCAAATAAATAAATCATTTAGAATTTTAGAATTTGACCATTTCTGTTGACAAAAATAAATATATTAGAATTGACATATTGCTGTGTTTTATCTTAAATTTACTTAAAATCTAAAGTAAAAAATGTTGTGAAATATAAAAAGTCAAACTGATAAAGGTACATGTTAATGAAGAGTGTGGTAGCCCAGACCATCATAGTTGTGATAGAAGACCATGTTTTGTTTTTGCGTTAAGGCAAAATGCCCTGGTGCCTTCAACTGTCCCGACCTCAGATTTTTTTGACAAATTGGTTGTGAGGCTTTTACGACTGATGCACATATCTCAAAAATCATTTCTGCCAAGCTTCTTCTATGACCTGCCCGTGGGACATGACAAGCTCCTCGATGCGTCGCTCTATCAAACCGGATCATTCCAGGACAATGCAAATTATGACAAATTCCATCATCCCGCATTATGCGCTTTCCCGCTAATCTCCCTAATTCGAGAGAATCGGAAGGGTTTCGCTGTTTCAGCTGAGGGGCATGTTTGTCTGATTGAATGATGTTGAAACTGCAACCCTCAACCCCCGTTTATTCTCCCTTTCCAGCTGTGACCACCTCTTTCAGTCATACATTCTTTCTTTTCTTTTTTTTTTTTTTAAAGAGTGGCCCACGCAAGCTTTATTTACCTTTTTTTCACAGTGAAAAAAAAAGACTGGTCAACTCCTAACCTGTGCACCTGAAATCAAAACTCAAATGGAATCTTATATCTGGAAAATGTCTATTTCTTGGATGGTCTTATTTTGTCAATATCAGTCAGTTCTATGTATGTCATTTATGTGTGTGTTGTTGTTGTGTATTAGTGTGTGTGTGTGTGGGGCGGTGGGGGGTGACACAGTGAGTGATGTCCACTCTGTCTCCCCCGTGACTTGTGGTGACACGTGAGGCTGTCTCATTGGTAAAGGCGCTGGTGTGGAGAGGCAGAGGCCAGTCCTACCGCATCGCCTTGTCCAGCCATCATTTACAGTAGCAGATAGGGTCCAGCCACACCAAGGTTACACTAAAGGACCTCTGCTTAAAGCGAGTGGACAACCTGCAGTACAGTAGACATCAATACAAATACAGGCAAGAGGAATTAAAGACAAACAGAGAAAGGCAGAGAGAATGTCCCAGTGAGGATTGGTTGTGGTAGTTCCCTTTCCTTTCAAGAGATGGCAGTATGACTGCATGGAAAAGGCCGTGGACGTAGGGGAATGCGCCTAAGCATTCTCAATGTAGGCCTACACTTTATACAGTGTGTACGGCCAGATATATTCGACCTCCTCTCAGATGTGATACGGAGAACAACAAAATGTTTTTACAGATAAAAAATAAATCCCATACAAGTCAAGGAAAGGTGGATTAAGGTCAGTGGAATGTCAAAGGAAATAATTTTCTGGAAATCATTTGGATGGTTTTTAATTTCAAAATGCTGTATCAATATTTCTTGCAGTTACAAATTCAGGATCTGATTAAACTGTTCAGGTCAATTTTGGTTCCTATTTGGCTAAAATAGTGTCAAACTTGTTCCTCTTCCTTCTTGGCTTTCTAGTATACATTTTACTGAATATATAATTGAATAGATACTGTATCCACTAGATATATTATTTAGTCTATAAAATGCTAGTTATTTTTTTATTTAGGCTGTTGATAATGTATAGAAGAAAACATTTAATTACCAAGTTTCTACTTTAAATCAAACAATTACTGTATAAAAAAAACATAAAATACTCTATTTGTACTTTTCTCTTTCCCCCTAAAAGCCCAAAATGTCCTGTACCCTCACTAACATTCATAGTATCTGACAGATACTTACATAATAAATCCAACCATATCAATAATACATCTGGAAAAAGACGAACATGGTTATATGTCCACAGTAACGCAGCGCTTACTTAAAACAGGAAATTGTCTATAATTCATCCACAACACCTCTGTAAAGTGTACTTAAACGGCAATGGCTGTTGAAAAATTCATGACCCAGGTTAAAAGTTACCGTGGCTTTGTACCGTTCCCTCCACAATGTGAAATTCATGAAAAGGTGAGTGTCCAGAAGTAAATGGGACATAAACGCTAACTTCTCCCTGAGCCATCAATAAATCACCTTAATAAATGAAGACAAAACTGCGATGCTCATCCACCGTCGTATGATGACGACGACCTAACAATCCTTTTCCACCAGAAGCACTTACTGTCACTTTGAATATAGTAGAAATACTAAATTAAATATAGCAGCAACGCAGTCATAGAAAGTCTAAAAATAACCAATACCATCAAAATACACAATCTATAAAACAAACAGTGGTGTAAAGCCAACTGTGGCATTCTTCAACTCACACACTAAGCAGTATATTAACGTCAAGGTGTTGATGATTGTTACTAGGGCACACTACTACAGTGCTCTTTCCGTTTATGTATGATGTATCCCTATATCTCTCTGTCAGCACCATCTCTATTCAACTCCGTCTGCTGTCCTGTCTTCCTGTGTGTTTATATACAGTCTATTAGCTATATTCACAGTGTGTAGGCTGGTGCTGGGCTGTTAACCTTTATTAGACTAGATCGTACTACTCAAGTAGCCTCTCTGCATTGTGCTTTGCGTAACTATGTACGCTAAGCCAGGTTTGTTTGTGTTTTTAACCATATAGCTACTATACTGTATGTTGGCACCCACCTTGTAGTGAGTGTGTGCCTGTCTACCAACCTCTATACTTCAGAAGGAGCATTTTTCATCTGTCTGTCTGTCTGTCTTTCTGTCTGTCTCTGTGTGTGTGTGGGTCTGTGTGTGCTCACTCCAGTCCTGTCAGCTATGCCCACTCGTCACTGCAGGGGGAATAAACACACCCGGGCATCACTGAATATAGTTGCTAGTTACCATAGTAATAGAATGGTCATACATCTCCCATTCCTCCGACAGTGATGGGACTGGACAGCTTGGCCGTTTTTCTTTTTATGTATGCCTTTGTTACTCTGTTATTTATACCACACAATAAAACAGAGCCACTCCCATTTTACAATGCTAAAAAAGGGGACAATATTCTAGTGGAATTTCATGCCAAAGAAAAACAATATTTAGAACAGAGTGTTTGTGATTGGATGGTAAAAATGGATTAGGGTTTTAATATGCATCTCTGGCTTTGACATTGTTTACGTGGCATTAATCAAATATCTTTTGTGACATGGCTGGTCTATTCCTTAATCTCCTCCTTTAGACTGATCAACACTGACAAAGCTAAGAGTAAACAGACTCTCTCTCACACACACACACACACACACACACACACACACACACACACACACACACACACACACACACACACACACACACACACACACACACACACACACACACGATGTATGACCATTCTATTACTATGGTAACTAGCAACTATATTCAGTGATGCCCGGGTGTGTTTATTCCCCCTGCAGTGACGAGTGGGCATAGCTGACAGGACTGGAGTGAGCGCACACACACACACGTCTGCATGTCACTTATTCACTCACTCCTACAGACATTAAAGCCCTTAAATGAATCTGTCAAATCACATCCATACATCCTGAGTCCTGACAGTTAAATATGTGTATTCATTTTCCTTTTTTCCCCTAATATTCATCCACGGAACTTTCTATTCAATTCAATGGAGTTTATAAGTAAATAGAAATAGAGATCAGTAATTGTGTTCACTTCTCTAAGCCAATAACAAACACTAGCGACATGGTTTCACTGACTATACCAGGGGAGTGGGAAAGAGGCCACCCACTACAGAAGAGAAAGCATCTCTGATCTCCAGTGACTGGCTGGGTGTGTAAGGGTCACTGCATTGGGGCCTGCGATGGTGGTGGCTATCCTGTCCCTCCTTTCTGCGGTTTGTTTACATGAACCAAGCCAGTCAGACACCAATAATACATGAAGAGTTGTTCATAGCCAATCAGGATCAGTTGTCAAGGCAGGACCCATTAATGAAGACCTGTGTGTGTGTGGGTGTTTCTGTGTCTGTGTGTGTGTGTCACGGGTAGAGAAAGGAGGGCGACAGTGGCCCAGCACAGTGAGAGCCCAATGCACTGTGACAGATCCAGTCCTTCCCATGTCCTGGGCCGATATTAGCTAATATCAGCCTCCCAAACCACGTGGCCGAGGCAGGCCTGGAATGGGCTGGGGTAGTGCTGCCTGCCTAACACAGCCTCTTCTTCCTGAAAATGACTGCTGCCACTGGCACTCAGCCTCCATGGGGTCACAGCAGGGAGAGGAGGGGTGTGTGTGTGATGGTGGGGGGGATAAATAATGACCCCATCTCAGTCCCACCCAGCCCTGCTACTATCCACTACCACCCCCTCACACCCCCTGTACAAATGCCTCCTCATCAGATCCTGTTATGAAAAGCCAAATAAAGAATGAAAATAATATACAAAAAAATTATATACAAAATTGTCATTATTTTCTGTTATCGAATGTTTTTTTCTCAATGATTCTGGTGTTTTTCATACACAAAATCTAAAGAATTGCTGAAACTGCATCAAAACCTCGCCAAGGTATTCATGCGTTCCTTTTCAGACATTTCAAATCAATTCAAATCTTTGTCCGGAACAGAGCAGAATGGCTTCAAACACCTGTAAACCATGTGTTTGATGTATTTGATATCATTCCAGTGATTCCGCTCCAGTCATTACCACAAGCCCGTTCTCCCCAATTAAGGTGCCACCAACCTCCTGTGTTGCACATGCATATTTCCTTAACATGTTGGGTATTGACTGGGGTAAGCTGTGTACATTTGGCCGTGTCTACATAATTTGGCGCTCGCATCCCTTGAACTGAACAAACTCAAAGCTAGCAAGCAAAAACAACCTCAGAAATGGACACCATACTTCACTTCAAACAATTTTAGCTGCCGGGCAGACGAACAGTGAGTACTGGACTGTCCACTTGTCTGAAAGGTCATTACCAATTAATACTTTTTACCCTGACTTTTACACATTTTGGACATTTACTGTTACTTTGTGGACAGAATGGGAATTACTTTTTGTGTCAGTGTGAAAATGTGAAAAGGAGGCCTTGGGGATGCGTCTTCCACATGACCGTGGGCCTGCTGTGTGCATGTAGAATAAAATAATGGACATGGGGCTCTGCTGTGACTTCTACAAGACAGTCCATGGGGCTCTGCTGTGACTTCTACAGCACTGTCCATGGGGTTCTGCTGTGACTTCTACAGCACTGTCACCGAGAGGTTCACCAGACGAATGGACGTAATGTACAAGTAAAGGTAGGGCTAAATGCAATTTAGCAATTTCATGTTAGGCTACTGTTTAATCATGATAATAGACAACATCCCTTTGAATGCTTTTGATTTATCAATCTAGAATTTAGTTTAGATGAGACACTTTTCTGACATTATGAACTGCATTCAGTCATTTCAATCGTTGACATGGAAATTGAATTAGAACCTTATTTATTATATATGTGTGTAATAATATTTCAGATTATAATAATATTATGTTTGTGTGGGTTTGTGTGCGCCGTGCATTGGAAGAATTGTAAATCCATTGTGAAAGGCTAAGCTTGTGTTTCAAATTATTTGGATGAAACGTGGTCTTATAGCGCCACCTATCAGTTGTGACTGTGGATGCTACATCGGTCTATGGCTGAGCTGAGATGAGCAGTGTGTCATTTTGTCGGATGATATGAAATATGCCGCCATCGGAGGCTATCACT
Organism: Brachymystax lenok tsinlingensis; assembly: GCA_030435695.1. NCBI lineage: Eukaryota > Metazoa > Chordata > Actinopteri > Salmoniformes > Salmonidae > Brachymystax > Brachymystax lenok. The sequence continues at coordinate 13,416,960 of CM059808.1, read as the reverse complement.
TGCGTATCTTGGCTACATTGGTATTTATATTTGGTGCAAATTTCTGTTAATAGTGTATGTCACTCTGGTTGTTAAAGCTATCTGTTGTATGTTGAACTTAGACTTCATCAAGGTTTATTTGTGAGTAAATCTGGCTTTGATAATAGCCAGTGCTTACCCAGCCACCGACCTCACCGCACGTCACTGCCTCACACATACTCATCCATGCGCACACAAATATACACAGACGCCCAACCCCCGCCCTCTGATTCCACCACTGTCCTCATCACAGAGACCACGTCCAGAGCAGAGACCATGTGTCAGGGCAAATATCCCTCTCCTTAAATGGGCTTGTTTTAGGGAAGACGAGGGTAAGGAGGGGGGCGGAGACCCTGTTGTTATTCTCCATTTAAATCCACCAGACCCCCAAGTGCAGTGTGTGGTGGTTAGCCAGCCAGCTACTGGGATAGGACAGTTACCTCAGCCACTCTGGTGACTCACAGAGGGACAGAGACGTATGGATGCTCAGTCACTCTCACTAGAGACCTACGTGCCCCATAATGTTTGTGTGTGAGCATTCATGTTCATCTCAGTGTGTAACTATCTGTTTTGAACACAGTGTACTTGTCCTGTCACTCATCTATGAGAACCATGGCTAGTCATAGGTGAATCATTATTAGGCCTATGCCTGACCCTTTACAGGTGAGTCTGTGTGTAATACTAGGCTCTGGGGCATACCACCGACATGCCACTCAGGTAAGGCCTTATCGGGTATGAAAGGTGAGTGGTGTGTTTGTCAAGCTCAAGTGTGTAAAGTTGACCCCAATGTTTGGGCAAGATGAGTAAGGTCTGAGTGAGTCCGTATAGACGTACACAGATGATGTTCAGAGACGAGACAAGAAGTTAGACTCTTTTGGGACTTTAACCACAACTGAATCACTACCTTCCAAAACAGAGTAACGTGACTCAGATATTCAACTGAGGGAAAAAACTAAAACATATTTTGACGTACGTCAACTAATTCCAGCTCCAACACAAACCCATGTATAACATCCTCCAAGGAAACTGTGGCCACTGACTGAACGAAAAGAAAAGTACCCTCGTCTTCAATCTCTCAGCTGATCAAACCCTTCTAGCTGCAAACCTCATTTTTCATCAGCTCAATTACTCGACAACTGTTTCGCTCTCTCCCCCTCCTTTTCCCCCTTGCCTCCTCCACCTCCCTTCTCCTCCTCGGTTGGAAGTGATCATTTGTTCTTTTATTAGAGCTGATAACATCCCCTGCATTGTCTGCCAGCGCTTGTTGGAGAGCCGCCCCTACTGTTCTAGCCTCCAGCGCTTCTCCGTATTATTGGTGCATTATTTCACCCATGCCCTGCTATTTTATCAAGCGTTTCTGAAGTAATGTTAATAGACTCGAAAATGTTGACATTTATGAAGTATAGGCCGTGTTTATGAAGAAATCCATAAAGTACGACAGGGAGGCGCGGTAAAATGGGGTGTTTTAGTATATTATGGAGAAGGGGAGAGCCGTCAGGGGCCCTGAAAGAGGCCTCCGCAAAGAGCGCACATTTTTTATGGGATAATTTTTGTTGTATTAGAAATTAAGTTAAACGTTCAAATTAATCAGTACATACTGTGTATCTGTCCTCCCACACACACAAGCACACTTGCACACGCTCACAAGCGCACACACACACACACACACGTCTGACTTGGATAGATCTTTCTGGCCCCCTGAAGCTAGACGCCTCCTTTTTAGAGTAGCTAATTACCCTCCTGTGGTAATTTAGGTGCATGTTGCCTCCACTGGCTGGCGGACGGGGTTGGGGGTGGGGGTAGGGGTGAGGAGGGGTGATGGAAGAGAAGGGCGGGGGGGACAATGAGGTGTGGAAGTAAGCTCTTTACGGCTGTGAAATATTCAGAGGAAGAACAACTTGCCATAAAACAAAGCACTTAGCTTAATATCAGCTATTCATCAAAAGCTAAACTTCCCCCAGAAGCTTTCTTTTTTCTCCCTCTCTCAACCTGAAACTCAGTCAGTCAGTCAACTCACCATGAAGCTCTATTGGCACCCTAATCATCAATCAGAGAACCCTCACATATAGTGCTTCATCTTTATATGAGAGGAGGGAATCCCTCCCTATGTTCTCTTCAGATAGAACCAGAGAGAGGACAGACAGGCCTAAGTGTGAGGTTCTGCCTAACTTGACCTGTGAACTTCTCCAACAAGAGGGTCTGGCTCAGCTCAGCTCATTGTTTTAACGCATTTAGCCTCCCTTAAGAAGATTATTCAAATTCTACCGCCCACCACGCTTCTGCTCCTCCCTTTGACGCTAATTGCCAACGTCAGATCCACTTTCCCCTCCATGCTTCCGAGTCCACTTTTCAAAATCCAATGCAAATCCTATTGCAGGCTCGCGAGAGGCTTCCGCAATATTGAATGTCACTCACAATTAGGGGAGTGAAGGAAGGGTGAGCGGTGAGCAGAGCGTTGGCCTGGCAACCTGAGGCTAACCCCGCTAGCTCCCCAAACGCTCTTCTACAATTTGATCAGTGAATATCATTACCCCACCAAATATCCCAGGGGTGCTCCATTTACCTTAACACAGGAAAGAGGATATGTTTAACAACCATTCAACTGATGCTGATGCAGCTCAGGAGTGAATCTGGCACTACTGTGTTTGTGCCTGTAATGTTGCTCCAAAGGGATTGTGATTGTGGGGGAATAGAACGGGCAGCATTAAATCCAATAGGTGTGAATAAAATTTGGTTGAATGCATTCAGTTGTGCAACTGACTAGGTATCCCCTTTCCTTTCCAATTCCATTTGGGACTCCTGCTGTTAACTAGCATGCTGGTTAATGAAGGGTCAATTTTCTCCGTCTGGCAACCCGCAAGCTTAATCATCTGTTATGAGTACAAATGGGTTTTTCTTTACAAAGATGTGGATGCTACAGAATATAGGACTTTTTCCTATTATTATTATGATAATGGGACAATGTGGTTGTGGAAGCTGAGTGATACTGAGTGACTTGACTCAACAACGGAGTAATATCTGTTTTTATGACAGTTTTGATGAAAGTTTTCCTGGCATAACTTGTTGTTGTAAATAGCATGGGTGGTTTGAAAAGCTGAAACCGTAGACATTTTCTTTCATATTTTTTATTAAAGCTGGAACTGCTCTTTTTTACACCAGTGATTGATGTGATACAACAGGGGCATTTTTGATAATTAAATTATGCAAATAATGTAGACAAAGCATGAGTCTGGAGAGAATTCACATTAAATCACTGATAAACATCACAATACCAAAACAGGAACAAATTGGTTGGAAGAGGAACTCTGATCTCTGGTATTGTGTCTTAAGGCAGAGCAGTGACCACAATCAAATGTGTCACCCCTGTAGAAAACCCTCATTACCCATATCACTGCTAATATTATGTTAAACATGACCTCCAAGCAGAAACTAATCAAGGGTGTATCAAAAAACGCATAAACAAACCACACATTAAATTATTGTCCCTTCTTTGTGAGCCTCCCGGTTGATTTCACCTTAACGATGGTAACCAAAACACACCCAAAGGGCCTGCCGTGACGGCATCATAAAGGTTAACATATTCTGAACATCAGCAGGGCAGATAGGGATCTGTCAGATTGCCAGATGACATCAACAGTTTGTCTGAGATTAGGGAGAGAGAAGGTGGAGCAGACAGACAGACGGAGCGGAGCGGTCCAACATCTATCACACGCCACGTCAAGCTTTTCTTCCCATGATACTCTCTGGTCTACCACCAGTCCTGCTCCCAGTCCTAGTCAGATCTAGCATGCCCAGTGTGGCAGGCCTGTCAGGAGCCATGTGCTGTCCCTCACACTGGCCACTTTAGAATTCTGCCATATTCAGCCTACTGTCATTGTCAGTGCTGACCCTCCAACTGGCCAACTCAGCCTACTGCCTTATTCAGTGGGTCTCAACAGCCACGTGGAAGCGTTTTAACAACAGGCCAAAAACTTCAAACAATAGACTTCACCAATCAACGTATTGCCATAAAGCAAGACAATGCAATCATTTCTAAATAAAACTTGAATCATTTCTCTGTGTGTGACTGTTACACCAAACTGACAACTTCTTCAGGGGAAATAATTAAGACCACAGAATATTTAATATAATTTGAGCTGTTCTTCCCCTCCCCCTTTCTTTAATAGGATTCCACTCATTATCTCCTAAAGTGGGATAGAGGGAGGTTGAGGGAGGTTGTTTAGGTCTCAGACTGCCTCTCCTCTGTCAGTCTAAAGTGCATTCGAAAAGTATTCAGACCACTTCCCTTTTTCCCCATTTTGTTACGTTACACCCTTATTCTAAAATGGATTAAAAAAATATAGAATTCTCATCAATCTACACATAATACCCCTTAACTCTTCTTGAACTGCATTGTTGGTTAAGGGCTTGTAAGTAAGCATTTCACGGTAAGGTCTACACTTGCTGTATTCGTCGCATGTGACAAATAAAGTTTGATTTGATTTGAATGACAAGCAAAAACCTGTTTTTAGACATTTTTGCAAATAAATAAATAAAAAACAGAAATACCTTATTTACATACGTATTCATACCCTTTCTATGAGACTCGAAATTGATCTCAGGTGCATCCTGTTTCAGTTGATCATCCTTGAGATGTTTCTACAACTTGATTGGAGTCCACCTGTGGTAAATTCAATTGATTGGACATTTGGAAAGGCACATACCTGTCTATATAAGGTCCCACAGTTGACAGTGCATGTCCGAGCAAAAACCAAGCCATGAGGTTGAAGGAATTATCCGTAGAGCTCCGAGACAGGACTGTGTCGAGGCACAGATCTTGGGAAGGGTACCAAAACATTTCTGCAGCACTGAAGGTCCCCAAGAACACAGTGGCCTCCATCATTCTAAAATGGAAGAAGTTTAGAACCACCAAGACTTCCTATAGCTGGCTGCCCGGCCAAACCGAGCAATCGGGGGAGAAGGGCCTTGGTATGGGAGGTGACCAAGAATCCGATGGTCATGCTGACAGAGTTCCAGAGTTCCTATGTGGAGATGGGAGAACCATCCAGAAGGACAACCATCTCTGCAGCACTCCACCAATCTGGCCTTTATGGTAGTGGCCAGATGGAAGCCACTCCTCAGTATAAGGCACATGGCAGCCCGCTTGGAGTTTGCCCAAAAGGCACCTAAAGGACTCTCAGACCATGTAAAACAAGATTCTCTTGTCTGATGAAACCAAGATTGAACTAATTTGCCTGAATGCCAAGCGTCACGTCTGGAGGAAACCTCGCACCATCCCTACGGTGGGGCATGGTGGTGGCAGCATCATGCTGTGGGGATGTTATCAGCGGCAGGGACTGGGAGACTAGTCAGGATCGAGGAAAAGATGAACGGAGCAAAGTACAAAGAGATCCTTGATGAAAACCTGCTCCAGAGCGCTCAGGACCTCAGACTGGGGCAAAGGTTCACCTTCCAACAGGACAACAACCCTGAGCACACAGCCAAGACAACGCAGGAGTGGCTTCGGGACAAGTCTCAATTTCCTTGAGTGGCCCAGCCAGAGCCCAGACTTGAATCTGATCGAACATCTCTGAAGAGACCTGAAAATAGCTATGCAGCGACGGTCCCCATCCAACCTGACAGAGTTTGAAAGGATCTGCAGAGAAGAATGGGAGAAACTCCCCAATTACAGGTGTGCCAAGCATCATTCCCAAGAAGACTTGAGGCTGTAATCGCTGCCAAAGGTGCTTCAACAAATTACTGCGTAAAGGGTCTGAATACTTATGTAAATGTGATATTGAAGTAAAAAAATATATATTCAAAAATAAAAGAAACTGTTTTGCTTTATCATTATGGGGTATTGTGTGTAGATTGATGAGGGGAAAACAACTATTTAATCCATTTCAGAATGAGGCTGTAAAGTAACAACATTTGTGAAAGGTCAAGGGGCCTGAATACTTTCTGAATGCACTGTATATTGTTGTCGCGACCCCAATGCTAGGCTATATTGTCACGGCAACATTCGCCACCACGGCGGCAGCAGATTCTCATTAAGATGTGAGTTGTAGGGCAACACATCTGCATGCTCACAGCGAGGGCCTAATTGTACCAATATGTAAAATTCTCCCCCTAAAACACAGTGATGTTGCATCACATCCGGCCGTGATTGGGAGTCCCATAGAGCGGCGCACAACTGGCCCAGCGTCGTTGGCCCAGCGTCGTCCGGGTTTGGCCGGGGTAGGCCGTTATTGTAAATAAGAATTTGTTCTTAACTGACTTGTCTAGTTAAATAAAGGTTAAATAAAACAAATAAAAAATAAATGTTGTTCATATATTTGTGTTCTAATTGAACCATGGAGGTAGAATCAGCAGGCTGAGAGACAAGGTCATGTCTTTGGGATCGTTCTACAGAGTTCAGTGCATTGTTTTCTGGGGAAATTGCTTCGGATTTTGAATGATCATGAATAATCACATTAAGAGAGACAAATGCTTCTGTTGTTTCAAGGCGAAACGACATATAACTGTTAGTCTGTATGTCACTAAGGGTATACAGTATAAGCGTAGGCTCTGAGCATAGTACTAGAGTAGGATAACAGAATACACATCCTGCACTACATGCTTATCCAAGGCTCATTTAAAATCTGAGGCTTGAATTATACGTTTTAATAATAACAGCTATAACTTAATTGATCCCCTAAAATGTTTGAACCTTCTTAACCTTCTATGAGATCAACAACAGTGTGCACAGCATGATATCATTACTCTGTAAGTTATCCCCAACACTCAACGGTTCTACCTCAACCATCCATCCATACACACGTGTTCTTACTCATCGGAGGTTTTGGATGGGAGATCAAGGTCGTTGTGGATGAGATGGACACTTTCCTTGTTGACAGTAACTTGACAAGTGTAATCCCCAGTACAGAGTTGGTAAACAGACAGCACCAGCCGCCCACGCAACCACGGATACACTCACTTCCTGTGTTCTCTCCTGTTGAGTCTGTGTGTTTAAACAATAAGAAAAAACATTCCACCCTACAAACTTCACACACGAATGCGGATGTAGATAGACACACGTATACACACACCCACATACACAAGGCTACATTCTCCAAACTTTACGAAAGTGCAGACAAATACACCCTCTCAGACTACAAACTTCAGTGAAATCACAGCTTTGTATCCTAGTCGGATTTCAAAGGCTATGTATTTGTTTCTAGTTCCTCGTCAGACTCAAACAACAAAGTTGTAACTAGTTATAACGATCCCCGGAATGATCAACCATTCTTATCGATCTGTCTTTCACTGAGAGTTCTCTATGCACCACTATGCTCCTTGTAAGTCCCTAGAAACACAAGACTGTCTTTCACTGAGAGTTCTCTATGCACCACTATGCTCCTTGTAAGTCCCTAGAAACACAAGACTGTCTTTCCCAATCTAGCCACTTAGCCATCAGTCTCCCCCCTCACCTCTTGATGCTTGTTAGTCCCCAGTATACATCTAAAGAGACACACATATATCCCCAACCTAACCACCCAACCACCCAACCACCCCACCCCCTCTCCATGTTTCTACTAAGTTCCTTGGAATCTAAAAGACCCAACCCACCTACCCAGCCATCCATCCCACCACCCTCCCCTCCGTCTCCCCTCCCGTGGGGGTCTCTTACCCTGAGGGCCTGGCTGTAGGGCCCGATGTTGGCGGGAGCCCAGTGGGACAGGCTCTGGACATGAAGAGCCTCTCTGTGGTGAAAGGTAGCCTCCTGCTGGGCCTCCTGTGGCTCCGGGGGCCAGTCATGGAGCAGACAGTCCATCAGGAGGAGCTGACCGGCAGGTAGAGGTGCCTGAACACACACCCTTGAGAGGTGGAGGGAGGGATGAAGATGAGGGGAGGACATGAAGGAACAGAGCCTGATGATATGATCTGTATACTCAGCAACTGTTTACTGACAGTGAAGGATTTAGTGAGGATATGTGATGGTCTCTGCTTTTTGGGTGAGGGGTCAGTCTAAGGGTGCTAAATAGTCTGTATGCTCTTCTCCTTATCCCCTGTCCTTCATCTGCACTGATCTAAGAACGCAGGAAAGGTGTGTGTAAATAACATTAATACGAGGTAGGAGACAGGGAGGGGAAACCTCTCTAGACAATATAGAGGCAGTCTACTGGTCCATTATGGTACCTGGCAGGGGGGTTGATGCCAAAGTGGGTGGTGTAGACTTTGTTAAGTGAAATGAAGTCCTCCATGTTCCTCACATACAGGTGAACCAGGACAATATGCTTCAGCTGCCAGCCTCTCCTCTCCAGCTCACCTACACAGGACAAAGACACCGATTACAGATACACACACAAATATTTGTCATTGTAGAGAGAACACAACCTGTTTAGGTTGCTAAATGATTGTGGTGACACTTGGGACCTTACTGAATGCACATTGAGCTATGTTTACCTTGACATAGTTCTGAGAGTCATGGGTTTTTTCATCCCATGCATTGTACATAGCTCAGCTCCCTTAAAGAGCACAGGGAAGGGAAGACGGGGCTTGAAGCAAGGCCGTTCTCCCCCTTATAATATGATTTGGCATCAAGTTTGTTTTCCTTTGCCGACGCTGGCATCTCAGAGTACTTCACACACTTCACCCTCATACAAAGAGGTTCTCCATTAAATATTAACTCCTTTAATATTGTCTCTGCGCTGCGAAGGCTGTTCAGCCGCGTACCACGATTAAATATGCTTTTCATCTTTCTACCCTTTTTCTCCCCCCCAATTCAGATGCACTATTAAAGTGTGCACTTTTAGAAAAAGTTCTGTGGGGCGAAAAAGAGCTAACCCACACAGCGTGCCTGTGGAAGTGTGTGAGAGCGAGTGTCTGTTTGAAGAGGAGCGGGGTGTGCTCCGCTCTGGGTTAATTTAAAGTGTCTGTCCTCGTGTTGTGCGCTTGCAATTCCGTCCCTGTGATGGACAAAGCAGCTTACACGTGGGCCTCTTTAAGGCTTTGCCTCCCAAACTTAAAAAGAGCATTTGTGAATAAAGAGCTGATCTCTCCTCTACTTTTTGCTCGGGCCCAGCCTGCCGCACCTCTTCAAGTGCATTTTGCTAACACAACAAGGAGAAAGAAAGTTTTCCCCCTCTGTTTTCTCAATTGTCTGGTTTGAGGGTTAAACCTTGCAAAGGGGTTACAGAGTGCTGGCAACCACTCCAGTACTCCCAAGCACCAACCACGTAATATATTCTATACTCCTGATATCACCTCTAGTAAAAGCAGTCCCCAACCTTCTCTTCCCTCAATAGTTCTAAATGTTTATTTGAACGAAGCGAACATAGATTATTTAGGGTTAGGGTGTTAGTTTGAGTTTGTGACTTATCACTAGAGTTCCTGAGAACCTAAAGAATTTTGAAGTAGCCTTAGGAACGTTTTACAAGTCTGCTTTTTGAACTTGTGATGCACTAGTTTGCAGCATCAGAGTTACAAACTAGTTGGCAGTCAGTATACTTCCTCCCTCTTTTGCTGTACTGAACTGCACCTTGCAGCAGAGTGAACGCTGATTCGGTCTGACTCTGGATCCCTGGGTCTGGGCTGTGAAGCCCGGTGATGCCTGAGATCCACTGGTAGCCCCTGGAGCTTTTAGGTGAGCAGGACTGGAAGTCTGGAGGGAAAGATATGTTTTAGAGGATATGAAGAGTATTTTTTAACAGCAAAATCATATGTATACAGCTAAGTAATAATTCACTCAGAAATGGACAGTAACAAAAAATGGAATTCCTAAACAGTCATAAATGTATGTTCTTAGAATGACAGCTCTTGTCAAGTGATCACTCAAAAGAGCTACCATAATGACACTGGTCACATGACACAGAGCACGCGCACACACACACACACGCCTCACCGCGGCCCCGATGACAACTAAGGTCGCCATTTGATGTAAATTCTTCCTGGATGTCTTCAGCTTGATCAGCCTCCTCAGTCATCTTTTCAATGACACTCTGGCAAGGACAACTACGGAGGGGCAAAACACTCGCCACCGCGCCCTGCAATAAAACACCAGCAGGGGTGTACATCAAGCCAAACAGACACAGGCCCAAAACCACATAACTACACACAACCAGCACAAACAACCAAACAGAGCACAATTTGTTGTTTCAATAAGCTGCCACTGCACAGGCTAGGCTATGTATGTCACTATGTTTCTGATGAGGGCCTAGCCACAAATAACTTCAAGGTGAATGAATATGAAACAACATGCTAACATATTCATGAGTTACACCAAGCAGGGAGGGGTGGCAGGCGGTTGTATTTTCTGATACTGTAAATTCAATCATGCCGGCTGTCACTCTTCTTGACTCCTAGCTTTGCATTGACATGCTTTGGATTTCACCACACTGGTGTTTTATCCATTTGTTTATTTAGAACTTTGCCTCCATACCCTCTTCAAAAAAAAAAAAAAACATTAGCATCCACAACGGCATTCCCCCCCCCCCCTTCATGCTGTCAGCTGCATTTGGCCATATGATAATCAAATTAATTACACTGCAGCCCTTCTCGGGTGCTGCCTACACAGGGAGGGTAAAACTGAGGGGCAAATGATGGAGGGCCGTGATGTCCCCACCCCCTGTGCTGCCCACCGCCCGCCCCAGTGCCGTCTCCTCTAGTCCTCTAGTGCTGGTGTCAGGGCTGATCTGTCACCCTGATGGAAAGAGCTTTGGACTGCAGCATGAGGGCAGGTTCTCCTTTCCCCTGAATCCCAGGCCCAGGGAATCTCCCTGCTCTTCCCCCAACCAGTGACCCATGGGGGTTGTGGGGATGTGTGTGTGTGTGTGGGGGGGGGTAGAAAATACATAGCTGTAGGTATGGAGGATGGAAGCTGGAGGGTCACTGGGGTTGAAGGGTATGATTTCTGTCCATAATAACACACACAAACACACACAGAAACCATACCCTGGAGCACTGGCCTGCTAGGGGCTGCACCCACCCATGTGACCCCTGTGAACCCCCTGTGTACCCCCTCACACACACACACACACACATCACTGCAGCTAGCACAGCTCCTCTATCAAATACTAGATAAAACTCTCATCCTCTTCGTTCCAAGTTGGTAATTTCTCTCACCATTCTTTAATGGTTTTCTTTACTACAAATACAATCCATAGAGTAACTGACCCAGATGCTGTTGTTTACTAAGCTTGTTGCTTTTATTTAGTTTCCCGTCTCTCTCTTACTCACTGGTTGTAGCCTCCAATCCGCTAAGCTAATTAGTGGCGACCAGACCAGACCACTGTAATACTGTTAAACAGAGGGGCCTTATCTGACCCCTGACATCATAGTTAACTGTGTAGACTTAAGTTGACCAAATCTACGGATACATAGGCTTCTTAGTCCTCTTCTACCCTACCAGACCAGAGGCAGACAGAAGGAAACCAATGAGAACATGTTGCAACGGGAAAAGTGCATGAGTCAATCCAATGTGTTGCATGGGTACATGCAGTCAATGCGCAAACTGTGGGATCCAGATAATCTCTCTCACACTAGGAGCCAGGGCATCATCCCTATACCTCCAGAACCCCCCTTTACTCACCTCCACCACTCTTTACTCCGCTCCATCCCCCCATCCCTCTATCCCCCCACCGTGTCCGCTTAACCAGCTACCGGAATCCTAAATGCCTTAATTTGAGCAGACATGTTTATTAAGCCAGGCCTAGTTTCAGGCAGGAGTGAATATTGCAGATGTCAAAGTAGGCCATGTGGGGCTAGAGGAGAGATGGGAGGGAGACCCTCTAGAGGCTGATCTCTCCCCCGCCCCACAGTGCTTTCCCCTCCTTATCACCTATCAAAAAAGCAACTATTAGGGACTGTTCAATTCTATTTATTCTGTGTACTGAGTGACTTCTGTATCAATGGTGTGCAAGACAAATTTATTTTCTTAATATCCTTAATATTTTAAAGTAAAACATGGAATTGCATTTACATCTTCAACTGAAACCACTAAAAGCTGACACAAAAATAGCCTAACTCTGCAAGAAGTAGGACTTACATTATCTTTGTCCTCTGTGTGCATCATGCTGAAGTGCAGGTAGCCAACCGGAGCAAAGGCATCTGCAGAGTGGATCACTGTCTCCATAGCATCACTGTAGAAAGATGAAAAAACTATTATTAGTATATACTTTCTTGTCTGTACATTCATTTCAAGAAAGATACAACTTTCAATGCTGGACTTACATAACAAGTCTCTTCTTGAACAGAGGACAATCGAGAGTAAATGTCTCGTACTCGCCCCCTTCTCCACAGACATGGACTCCATACTTCTCAGAAAGCTGTCCAACAAAAACAATATGTTCATAATCATTTCATTTTAAGATCCAGCCTAAAAGCCATCACTTTACTCTAAATCTAAATGTTTGAAACACTAGCCAAAACATTTCTGTTGGTCATATATTGAGTCTTTAGATTAAACTCAATGATGCTAAGAAAGCAGTAACAGTTTGAAAGCAGGCCACTCTTTAGTGAGTTCATTCAGGGTGACATAAGTATATAACAAAGCCAGATCCAGCTTGGTGAGGTAATGCTCTGACCTGAGTTAGATAGGGCTCCATGTCAGCCAGAGGTTTCCCCAAGTGTTTCTCAGGATCCAGCCCTACACACACACACACGCACACACACACACACACACACGCACACACACACACACACACACACACACACACACACACACACACACACACACACACACACACACACACACACACACACACACACACACACACACACACACACACACACACACACACACACACACACACACACACACAGAGAGAGAGAGAAGAGAGAGAGGGAGGCCTGATCAGGGACAGAGAACAGTGATTGAAGATGACAGGCGCTGATGCTTTACGGGCAGTCACACAGACACACACGTAAACCTCCACACTGGATCTATTTATTTGACTTTGCAAGTAGTGTACACAGATCTCTCCGGGTAAGGGCAACAGTTTTCAGTCTCTCAGCGGGGCGAAAAGAGAGAAGCACCCCTCATCTGGTTCCCTTTGATAACCTAAACTCTGAGAGAGGGAAAGAAAGGGAGAGAGGGAGAGAGAGATCCTGTTTATTTGCCTTCCCACTCTCCTTCCCCTTACACAGTGCATGGAAGTGACTAACAGGCCCTCAGCTTTGTGTGGGGCAGCAGAGAGAAAAACAGGAGAGGAGGAAGAGTGCTATGTCTGTTTACCCAGCCAGTACCCACCAGTGCCACATTCCAAGAACACCATTACCTCTTACTTCAGTTTCTTCGTCCTCATTTTACTTCACATCAAAGCTTAAAGAACAAAAAGACCCTACCTTTGAATGTATAAGCCAGGCAGTCACTCAATTCTTAGAGGTTCCAACATTAGCCAGTAATAGCCACCATGGGTGTATTAATGGCTTAGCATGTCAATTAAGTTGCAGTACTTGTGCATTAAGGGCACTAACAGTTTGTGTTCCCTCTATCTATCTAAGTGTCTATGGTTTTACTCTCTGTATGACACAAAATCCTGCGTCCACCCGTCAAACCTTTTCAGACACCTGTTCCTGATGAAGCCTCCTTTCCGACCTTTAGCTCTTTGATGAGGAGGCCGATGAGGTCACGCGATATCTTCTGAGAGTAACCAACTTTGATCCTCAAGTAAACAAACAAGCTACTTATGGTATCACCCCAGGTGACCCTACTTGCTCTTAACCTCAAACAGCCAATGGGACAGCATGTAACTAGCAGACACAACAAAGACAAACAGCTAAACAACAGATGGAGTAAAGGTGAAACCAGGTGAACCCCACGACCAAAGAGGCTTCATATAAATTATCCTAATGTGGTTTCCTGTTCATGCTAGAGCCTCAGCCAATCCAATCTAGCTAGCCTATCTGATTCTATAGCCATGGAGACGACCACAGACAAGATTAGCAAGGCTATGTTCAGCTTCATGTGACTGAGAGGCTTTTTGGTGGCTCACTTAGTTACACCCATATCCAATGTCTTCTCAGTGTGGCTTTTCATACATAGTCTGACACATTAACAAACAAGTAATTACCTACAGTATAACAAACTGATATGCTATTTTGACATAAGTGCCAACGCAACCTTCACCTCAGTATTCAGTTCCGATATATTTGGTTATCAAAATCTCGGAACATTCATTATCCTATTCAAATGTATTTAATCCTGCTCATTTACAAGTTTCTATGCAATTAGAAGGCAAAAGTTAATCATAACGTGAGAAACTATATTCTCTTCCTGTCCTGACAACCTCAAAAGGTCAAGGTTAGATTCCACGGTAACCTCTGAGGAGGGACATGCAGCATCCCAAAGTGGGTTTCAAGTTAAGCCTCAACTAGGCCTCCCAAGCCTCCAATGGTCCGGCGATGTGAAGGAGCGAGAGAAGGGGGAGGGATGGAAGGAGAGAAGGAGCCAGGCCCTTGTTCTCCACCCAGGGGAGCTGTGGCCTTAATTAGTATGAGAATATCTAATCTCGTCACCCTCTCATCTTAACCCTGCACAAAGGTAATAAGAGAAAATGCATTAAAATTCAATCCCATTTAAATATCCTTTTTAATTAGTCATGCCTTTTAACAAATTTTAATGATTGGCTTCAAATTGCTGAGGGGATGTCGCTTTTTTAATGTGTTCATTAACTTCGCCTAGCCTTAAATAATATATGATACATGATTTGATATTTACAGGGAGGGAGGTGGCAAGCGCTTAGAGATGTGCGTGACAGGAATAAGTGATAACATACCATACAGTATATAACTATTCAGACTTGTGATGCCAATCTTCCAATGACATAAAAGTAGTTTCATCTTCATGAAATTCCCCCAATTGATGAATAATGGCAACAGAAATCTGTTTATTTTCTTCTTGCTGAACCATAAGATAGGCCTAACTGAATCCATACTGGACAAGTTTTGTGAGTGTCACTCAGTGACTACGTACTGTGAGCCCAGCACACCACATTGTTCCTGTTAGCTTCATGCAGCAATCTTAACACTGCACTCATTTACATGGTCTTCACATCCCCGTCTCCTCTCAACCTGTTTTACAACCTGACCTAAACCCAATTACCTAACCTCATTATGCCACATTAAACCCAAATAAGCCCACTAGAAGCTGCCATTTGTCTGCCGCCAGAGACAGGTTGGCCGCACTTTAAGAGAGAGAAGCTTTCCTGGGAGACAAAAGGAATAGCTGGCCCTTAAAGGGCTTTTTATCCCATATTATCCTATAAAACCGCAATTAAATTCAGTGAACTTTTCAAAGCAGAGTGGAGTAATGAGGAAACGCGTTTTAAGGGGTACAGTGTTCACAAAATTACTCTGCCAATGCTTGAAATTAGTGTGGAAAAATAGAGGTTTTGCCCTATTTGAACATTCACGTCAGTAATATGTTCAAGACTATCATAGTGACATGTAAAACTTTGCAAATACTGCATAAGAATGTGTGTTCTGTAAGTGTATTGATGGTTATGCTGTACACAAAAATAGTATGGAAAGGACACCATCATATCCATTACTACCTGCTTATTAGACTACTACAACAAAAACATTTGAAATGATGCATAATAAACTGATCTTTGAAACAAAATGTTTGAAAAAAGGCAGTGTTAACAGATGAAAAGGTGCTCTCACTCTTTACTGAACTCTGCTTGCGGGTCTCTCTCAGACCTATATAGTCACAGCCAATTATTTCAACAGCAAAACCTTGTGTATACTTTTTACCCACTGGCAAAAGCCTAAGCACCCTTCATCAAATGATTAATGTAAACCTACAGCATGAGTTACCTTCTTAATTTAAACTAGTTGTGTTCTCCTGCTCAGTGTCCTTGGCACTCTGCTACATTGCACCTAATGCTAAATGAAAACCTGGGAGAGAGATTCTAGATACTGCCAATGCCAGAGCCGAGTATCGCAGCCATCCACAAGTCGTCTTAAGATCTGGCACGTCTGCCGACTGACAGCTTGGCTTTAATCCCTGCCTTCAGAGAGAAAAGGGAGAGAAAATTGGATTCAGGTTGTGAAACATTTGAGCTTTTAAATGCATGAAATAAGCATCTCCTGCTAGAAGGTGAGCCGCGTCAAGCCTTTGAACAACGCTCTCAAAGACCTTAGTGAAAACAATAGCTGTTCAGTATCACCTCATCTTACAGGGGGAGAGAGAAAGAGAAAGAAAGGGAGGATGCTGCCACAAACAAAAGATGATGAGATTGAGGTTATATGTGTCCAAGCTCTTATCTGAAATTCAATGTCTCTGAGAGGAATAATAGGCAGGGTGAATAGAGCGGCACCCACCTCAAAGATGGAATCTGTTATATCCAACAAATTTAAATAAAAAATATATCGTGGGCAATTAAAACCTTATTCAATGTATATTGCAAGGTTTACACAGACGTTGTCCCTGACTTTTAGAAAAAGACACTAACTGACAATAAAGAGGAGGTATCAATGATACAGAATTGCATTCCATCTTTACTTTCATATATTTCGACTCTAATAGGTGCCATTGACTCTCGGTCTTGATGTATCCATTCTAGCAGCAAAATGGACTATTTACATTGACTCCCCCCATTTGCTTTGTACACTGCTGCTACTCGCTGTTTATTATCTATGCATAGTCACTTCACCCCTACCTACACCCCTACCTCGACTAACCTGTACCCCCGCACATCGACTCGGTACCGGTACCCCCTGTATATAGCCTCGTTATTGTGTTACTTTTTATTGTTTTTTACTTTAGTTTATTGGGTAAATATTTTCTTAACTCTTCTTGAACTGCACTGTTGGTTAAGGGCTTGTAAGTAAGCATTTCACGGTAAGGTCTACACTTGTTGTATTCGGCGCATGTGACAAATAAAGTTTGATTTGAATTTATATCAAATATTGCTGTTTCAGTTCATTGTGGCGAGCTGGGCCAAAACAGTTGATCATTGAACCTTACACTAAACTAATAACATTGTTGACAGAGATTTGTATGATTGAACTGGCCCCACAAGGTCAGGTCACATGAGTCAATAGACAGGTAAAAAAAAATGAGTTTTGTTACTTGGCATGTCAAGCCTAAATGACTAATCCTCCACTTTCTCTTGTCTTTCTGTGGTTGGCAACTTTCCATCCCAACATGATGGAGGAAAGGAGGGGTGGGTGGGGGTCTGTGACCTGAGTCAAGGTTAAGCTGTGCAACCTGAGGCTGACGGTTTAGCGTTTACTGTCATGTGTTAAAGTTGCTTTAATTGTTTTCATCACAATGCTTTACTGTCAGTGGTACATCAAATGGCAACAGCAAATTATAGCACTGCTTGCCTTCCAAGGCTAATTTGGCCCCGGCCATTGAAAGGACAATGGAAGCTGATTTGACTTTCAGAAGAAAACATATCTATTCCTCTGCCTTCAAATAAGTTTGGTGTTT
Organism: Brachymystax lenok tsinlingensis; assembly: GCA_030435695.1. Taxonomy (NCBI): domain Eukaryota; kingdom Metazoa; phylum Chordata; class Actinopteri; order Salmoniformes; family Salmonidae; genus Brachymystax; species Brachymystax lenok. The sequence goes on along the minus strand of CM059808.1, from coordinate 13,399,544 downwards.
CTGACGGTAGACAAGACAACGTCGCATTTCAAATAGACAATTGTTGTCAAACAAAACTAAACCAACCATTAGGTCTTCTGAAATAACTAAATTAGTCCATGGTTTTACACTGTAGCTACAGTATGGTCTTCAGTGAATGCAAATCAGTCCACGTTCTATTTTTTCATAACACAAAGGAAGGCCTAGCGCAAAGGCTAGAGCTCAGCTCACAATGTGATAAAAGGTTTCGGACGGAGAAACCTTGATTTCAAAAATGGCAATTATCGCTAAAGCTGCAGAGCAATTAGCTGCTGCAGAGAATGCTGAACCTGCATGTGCACCCACACACACCAACACTAATCAATCAGTTAACTAATTACATTAATATTTAATACTGGCATTTGGAATTGCCAATTATCACTTGCTAAGAAGAGAGCGGTTGTGCTGTATGTGAAAACAATGAGGACCCAACTCGGGTAAAACTTAACGATCATCTAATACACATTTACAGAGACATTTTAAGTTGGCTTTATAATATTCTGCTGTGCTCAGTATCTTAAGACATGCAATAGCCTTCACTACATAGGATATCAGGAGACGGAAATCTGACAATAATCTTTTTCTGTCTGTTCTTTCTCTCCAACTGTGGATTAGGGTAACGTCGGTATGAAAATAAGCGCTTCCTGAGAATTCATTTACAGGATCATCCAGTTTTTGGACAGCTGTCTTTTGACAATAGGGATTTGTCACCTTCAAAATCTCTTCCCTTCCCCCCAAAAAGCAAAAGCAGTAGGAAATGCGGTTTACCATACATTTTTCACCTGTCTCTCTAAGTAGGTAATGAAGGAATATTACACTGAAACTACCACCCAGTATCTATCCCTTCAAAAAACAGACAGTGCCAGATGAACCAAAAGCATATCTAACATCTCTGTCATTTCAGATGTGGCTTTGGCCTTTAACCCTGAGAGAGCTGTTTTTATCTCTTCCTGAGGTCTGCGAAGGCAAATCCCCTCGCCCCCTACCTCATCCCTCAGGTACACCCATCTGTCACCCAATACCCCCCCCCAAACAGCACACCTCGCTGCTCAGACCTGCTTCAAACCAAAGCTGCAATTATTTGAGTGGTGCCTTAAAAGGGCCCGAGGCGCTCGCGGCCCTATTAAATTCTCTCATTTCTAATTACCCCTGCCTCGGGACAGGTGAGGAGTCAGGGACCACGATAACATCTTCCCCTTCTACCTGTAGCCAAAACACTAAATACACACAAACAAACACACACTCACAAAATGAATGTGTGGAATTTTCTTTTTTCTTTTAGAGGAGTAGCCTATGTGTTAACAGAAGGGGTTGAAAGCTTGGCAGTACGTTGGCCTGGTCACTGGGGGACTTAAGCTTTTAAGGTGAGGTGTTTTCTCTGGCGGTAATTTGAAGGGACTAGCGATGCTGGGGCGATAGCAGAGAGCAGCAGCATACAGCAGAGCAGCATTCCTGGGCCAGACACAAAGAGGCTTTGTCTCGGCGACCAAATGAAGATGACGTTGTTTTAAAAAGCCCTGCATTAGCATAATTACTATCCTCTCTAACATTCTCTAGGTTCATTGCGTTCAAACAGGGTGGAAGAAAGGACAGTGTGATCACTGTCATCAAAGGGAGAAGAAGTAACCCAAGTGGAATACACAAGTCAAAAGCATGTGTTAGATAAAGCTAGATAAAGGGACTTCACTTGGAGAAAGAACAAAATGATAATACGTTTACTTTACGGAGATGCTAGAACACAATGATCTTGTCAGTAAAATTATAACAGGCTCAGAATTGGATTCTTGTGATTATTGCTCTCTTTAAAAAGTGAAAGATTCAAGTTTGAACGGGGGGAAAAAAAGACTAATAACACTTCAAACATTCAAACTTAAAAAATGAGAAACAGGCATAGATACAAAGACTAATAATGCAGGTAAATGATGAACTACATTCCAACAGTGACCATTTCAATGGTGTTGAGAGACATCTAGAAACCTGAACATGTCCCGACATTCAGTTCACTAGGTCATCAGTCTAGCTGGCACCCCTTTCAACTGATTGCTCCTGAAGGCGACAACAAGCACTTAAGAGCATGTAAACAGTGTCTCCATAATGATCTATCACCGCGAGTCGTTTCAAAGTAAAAATCAAAAAATATTTGCCACATAACTATAATTTATCACTTTCACTATCAAAGGGATCCAACTCAACTGTCAAGTAGATACAGGTAAGCACACTGAAGAGAAAAAAACCGTTTCTCTCCTCTTATTCCGCAATCCAATCCTATCCCCCAGGCTCCACAGTGGCCAAGAAGACAAACCTAGGTGACGATACTTTAACCTTTTCCCTTTGTGCCGGAGATTAAATTAGATATATATTAGATTCTAATCTACTCTTCACGGCCCATAAGTTATGAGGTATGTAAAAGCTGTGAGGTACACAACACTGGCCTCCCACCACAATAGGGATGCCTGCGCGGTGTTACTGACAGGTTTCATTAATGCCCTGTGCAATCACCTGTACAGAACTCTCAACTGCCAAGATCCCCCGTCACTCCTCCTCCCTCCCTGCTTCTTATCTTTCTATTCATATTCTTTTCCACTCTGCTGCCTTTGCCCCCTGGCACAAGTCTCAACATTGCTGCTAAAAACCACAGATTGATGATTCGGAACATTGCACATTACTCTCTCTTTCTCTCTTTGGTAACACAAACCCTCCACCTCCCGTTACCTCCCTGCTCCCAATCTCTCTCCTCACTCCCCTCTAACAAACTCTCCTACTTAACCTGTACCTTTTGGACTGAGAAAAGAGCGAGCACTAAGCCGGCAATGAGAGAAGGGCGGTGTTGGACTGCTCACCCGATGCCCTGATGAAAGAGAGAGAAAGAGAGAGAACGAGAAAAGGAGAGAGACACACCGAAGGCGGCCACTTTGATGAGGAGGGCGTGGAGGTCACACGATATCATCTCGGAGAGCAGGGTTGCCTGGTCACGGCGCCACAGGTAGGCCAGGGGCTGCAGACCCAGCCGCACACACCTGGGAGAACAGGTGAGGGAGGGAGGGAGGGAGGGAGGGAGGGAGGGAGGGAGGGAGGGAGGGAGGGAGGGAGGGAGGGAGGGAGGGAGGGAGGGAAGAGAGAGGGTGAGGGGTGGGTCAGAATGAAAAACTACCAGGATCACAACACCTTCAAAGTGTGTCGGGCACTTTCACTAGTTTTGCGGGCAGGCTGCCACACCAAGGCTCAGACGGAACACACTCTGAGCCGTCTCTGGTGCTAGTGGCTTTGTTCAACAGATTCAGCAGAAAAGGGGAAATTAAAGAGGGGTAATTATCTTAAAATGGCACCTCCTTTTACACTATAACTGTCTGTGTCACACTCACGCACACACACATACACAACACACTGACATAGGCTGTGTGCCGGTAACTGGAGCCGAAACTCCAGGGCGTACATGTCTTTGTCTCAGAGAACGCCTGCGGTGTGTGAGTGTGTATGTGAGGGAAAGAGTGTGTGTGAGTGTGTATGTGAGGGAAAGAGTGTGTGTGAGTGGCTGAAACAATACATGATTGACAGCAGGATTTGTTCATAAGCTGAGAGCTCTGTGGTTGTTTTGGGAACACAAGACGAGAGAGGCTTGTGCTGGAATGTACCTTACCACAGTGACAGAGAGAGGGAGAGCGAGAGAGAGGCCCATACTAGGCCTCTCCCAAAGGTGCTATCATATAAACCCTTTCACCTGTATCCAATGTCCTACGTATACATACAAAAGTGATGTGTCCTTTCTGATGTCGTGTATAACAATACATTGTTTCCCGTTACGTAAGTAAGCCATTGGCCATTCTGGTAATACAACTGTACCATAAAAATACAGCTAGACTGAACATCATGGGGTAAACAAATGTACATAATCTTGTTTGGAATACAGTATTTTTCAGGCATGTAGTTGTGTGTGTGTTTGTTTGTGTGTTTGTGTGTGTGTACACACTTGTTCTACTTACACATTTTCCACTCGTACTCTTTGGTAGTCTGAAAGAATGGCCCCTACAGACACCGCCTCGACATCCTCCTTTTCCTGTGAAGAGAAGAGAGGGAAGGAGGAGGAAGACCTTCCTTTAGGAAACTTGATGTACTTTAAACTCTCACATCACAACGGTTTCCTGTTCCGTCATATGAGTGTATATTTGAACAAGTTACAGAGTCATGGTGATGTCTGGTGATGATCTATTTGGACCAAAAGGTCGCATAACTATAAAAAAATAAAAAATTAACACTATGAGAATGATGTCTATGAACAAACGCAGGAGCCCGTACGGAGAGAGAGAGAGACGCACGCACGCAAACACACTCACACACACTGAGAAAACAGTGTTCTTTCCCTCCATCAGATAGGTGGGGATGTTTACATGATGGTCATGTCAAGGCTTCCTGGCCCTGCACACATCCCTTAGTGAGGGGGGTGAACTCCTCGTCCTGGCTGGACCTGGCTGGCTGGACCCGGAGCATCAGAACAACAACACTAGCACTGGAGCAGCAGAGCCAGTCATCCTCTTATCAGTAGCTTTGTGGAGGTGGAACTGTCCAACCACACTGCAAGGTCAGAGACCGTTACATAGGGCAGAACTGAGCACATACTCAAACACACACACACACACACACACACACACACACACACACACACACACACACACACACACACACACACACACACACACACACACACACACACACACACACACACACACACACACTTCAGTGAGACCCCATCACATGAGACAGAACTGACCCAGTTCAGTATTAAGCTGGTCAGCTTGCAAAAGGACTTACTGTGCTACTGAGTGAGTCAGGGAGACCAGTCTGGAAAACAACAGTTAGTAGTTAAGGAGTGTCCTCCAGACATATTGTCCTCATGACAACCCTCAATGACTTTCACTGCAAACAGAGCTGCCCCCTAATATCCCATCACAGACAACACATCTACCAACACCAAGCTCCAAAACACAGCATCACCTCGTTGACTTAATATCTGAAATACATACAGGGCTAATGTGTCTGTCACACTGCCAAATATTAATCAGATACTTTTCACATCACATTCATCTTGGGAGAGCCACACACACAGACTCTAGAGGGAGGCTGCACTGGCCTCCCCACCCATCCACCCACCCACACAGCCCAGCGACGTATTCAATCTCAAGCACTGGCCTCCCCATCCACCCACCCACACACCCACCCACACACACAGCCCAAAGACGTATTCAATCTCAAGCTCATGAAATCACTCCAGACTGGCACCGAGCACACACACACAGACTCACACACACCCCGCAGCTTCATTAGTGCATTACATGGCCTGTAATTAGAATGTGGGGCCGGCCTAGGCAGCGGCACGGTGGAGGGATGCACAAGTTGCCAGTAAATTACCTTGTAGCCATTATCAATTTCCCAGGCTACTGGTCCTTAAGATAACCCCCCCTCTTCTCCCTGTGGTCCTTCCTGCAATTTCTCTCTGCCTGATAAACATGCTGATTAAAGCGAGCGGCGTGTAAACCTTTGATACTTTTTTAAATGAAATCCATGCCCTGCCTTGGGCCTGACGCAGCCCTGCTCAGCTGCTGCGCTGCACAGAGCTCCACACAGACGTGTCAGCTAATCAGATAAAGAATATACTGTCTGTGTGTGTGTGTGTGTGTGTGTGTTGGGACAGAGAGACACACACACACAGCAGTCCCTGGGCAGAACGAGGGGACAAGGAGGGAGAGGTGCACACATAAACACACAGGCAAACAGGGATAGGCTAGGGTAGTACAGGGATAGGCTAGGGTAGTACAGGGATAGGATAGGGTAGTACAGGGATAGGATAGGGTAGTACAGGGATAGGCTAGGGTAGTACAGGGATAGGCTAGGGTAGTACAGGGATAGGATAGGGTAGTACAGGGATAGGTTAGGGTAGTACAGTGATAGGCTAGGGTAGTACAGGGATAGGTTAGGGTAGTACAGTGATAGGCTAGGGTAGTACAGGGATAGGATAGGGTAGTACAGGGATAGGATAGGGTAGTACAGGGATAGGCTAGGGTAGTACAGGGATAGGCTAGGGTAGTACAGGGATAGGATAGGGTAGTACAAGGATAGGATAGGGTAGTACAGGGATAGGATAGGGTAGTACAGGGATAGGTTAGGGTAGTACAGTGATAGGCTAGGGTAGTACAGTGATAGGCTAGGGTAGTACAGGGATAGGCTAGGGTAGTACAGGGATAGGATAGGGTAGTACAGGGATAGGCTAGGGTAGTACAGGGATAGGCGAGGGTAGTACAGGGATAGGATAGGGTAGTACAGGGATAGGCTAGGGTAGTACAGGGATAGGCTAGGGTAGTACAGGGATAGGTTAGGGTAGTACAGGGATAGGCTAGGGTAGTACAGGGATAGGATAGGGTAGTACAGGGATAGGCTAGGGTATGTGTGTGATGGATTCTTTACTGCCTACGGAGTGTCATTGCACTGTGAAATGGGCCCAAACACATACAGTACAGCAAGTCACTATAGTCAGTCTAAAATGTAATGTAGAATACAACTCAATCTCTGGAAATTCAGTCCTGTGACAATAATTACTCCAGACTGATAACATTGCAGCACTGCACAGAGCCAAGAAGGCTGGAGGCATTGTCGTATTACTCTACGTAGGCCGCAGGGCTGTTAACTATTTTCTAATGATATGATAACCTTTTCCTCAAAAACATGTCAGTTCCTGAAGAGCCAAACGAAGCTTGAGAGAGAGAAAGAGAGAGAGAGAGAGAGAGAGAGAGAGAGAGAGAGAGAGAGAGAGAGAGAGATGAAGAGGGGGAAAGAGAACAATGGAACGAGAGAAAGAGGGAGAAAGAGAAAAAGTGTGTAGAGGACAGGCCAGTCTCTGAGGGGTGTCTAACCAACTGTTGACAATGTGATTGGGTCATTGAGCTGTAAACTTGGCAGGGCCTGATTAAACAACACAGTATAATGCCTCTCCTTTCCCCTCTGTCCTTCAGGGAGCCAGAGGCAGACATAACATTAAAAGTGGGCCCTCTGAGGCCTGAATCATCAAGTGACAATGAAGTGGGCTTTCTTTTAACTACATGGCTCTTAGCTTCGCCACAGATATAATTATTACAAAAAGGCAATAATAGCCACTTTAGCAATCCCTTCTAGACATGGAGAAGAGCAAACTCTCACACCCCCTTTTTTAAATGTAGACTCTCCAGCGCTAACTCTAGACCGTTTGCAAAAAAATACTTTACTTAAAGCTCTGGAGAGAGTTATTTTTGGATGACGTTCTGTTTTTGCCGCCATTATAGCTATCGTTGAGACTGCCAGGAATAAGAGGGGGCTAGCGTTTGGGCTGGACAAACTGAACGACTTGGATTTCACAAATTCTAGACATTCTTTCTCATCCGCTGTGGGAAAGCAAAGCAGGCAGAGGGAATAATTGTGAGGCGGGTGTGAATACATACATCTACAGAGACGGATATTGCAGAAGTGTTCCATGTATTCATGACACTATAAAAACACAAACTCTGTTTTCATGCTGCTTGAAATATTTAACTAAATGTTTTATACTTGGATAATGAAAAAGAGTGAAATGGATCATGGACTATATGTTCGCTAAAAGACTTGAAGTGATATCTGGCTGAAGGACGTTTTGATTGTATTACCATTGGAACTGTGGGTAGAATATGCAATAACGGTACTATAAATTACAGCACATATTTTCCCAGAAAGATATCCTACTATTGGAATTATAATGCAATAAACCTACTGTGACTGTCAAAACGTATAGCCAATACAAGGAATGCACATTCAGTTAAGATTACTTATTGGACATTAGGCCTTGCTATGGGTATTCCCGAAAATCTAGCTACAATGACACCATGTCATTGCTACCTCAGACTGTTCCCACAATGCTCTCTGTTCCTCCTCCATGACTGTTGGTGTGCTGAAGGACCCCAAGGACCCCCACCAGGGGCTGACTAAACAAAGGCCTGTCTAGTCTAGCTGTAGTCGTCAGGAAACTAAAGGCATTTAATTAGGATATATGGCTTGGATCACAGGCACATTCAGGCCCACAGCAATGTCCATCAGGGTACTAGGCCCCATACAGTCATTAACGTCTGTTACTAATTGTCAAATTCATTAAAGGAAACCTCCCCCCAAAAGTCCCCCATGAAAATGGATGGACTGGGCTGAATTATAAAGGGATCAGAAGATTAAGGCTGCCAGACATGCTTCACCCCAAAAAATGATACGGTCATTAAACTCTATTTCAAGGTAGCTTGTGTGATATACATTGTAATTATATATACATTGGTTGGACCATCCGAGTGTAATTAAATTGTCTTAGTGCAGATACAGAGATATGATCTGATAGACAGAGCCTGTCATGTAGCACGATGTTGATCTACTTCTTCTACTAAATGACTGATGAGTCAACACTTTTCCTGAATTCTTATTCATCACGTTTTGCATCAATATTGACAGACCAACTTTTATCCCAAATTCTGTCTGTAGTGTCTTGAGTTTAATAGTGCTGCAAAACTCATTTCCTTTGGGATAATAAAGTTGGCTACTACCACTACTACTACTACTACTAAGAACCAATGATACAAATACAATTATATATAAACGCAAGGAAAACATGCACAAGCAAAGTCTGGAACTTGATTGAAACTGCGTAGCATTACCACTTACAAAGTGTAGGGCGGATTCTGTAAGGGCAGTATTTTACTGAACATCAAACAGACCATCTATTTCCATCTTAGATTTTAAATAGGGTACTTTATGTTATCCATCATATCACTCCATCTGGATTAATATTTAATAGACCAAAGTAATTAATAGAAAACAGGGCAATTAGGAAGCTATAAAATATTCAAAATTCACAGATTCATTGAGTACATCAGAACGCTAATTAAATGATTGTGTGGATGATCAAAACGAAGTCTTAGTGACATTCTCAAAACTCCAGAGAGATTTTTTCTAAATTAGGCCTAATCCAAAAGGGCCTGTGTCCTCCGATTCAGACTATTAGCCATTAACCATAGTAACTATTATATATATATTATTAGATATCTGGTATTCAATAAAGCAAGTACGCCTTCGCACTGAACGATTAGCTAAAAACAGTTATTATTGTAATACCACACAGAAGCAGGTATTTACACAGTCAGTCTTTTCTCCTGGCTCACAGTGTTCATGTGCCTTCTTGCACGTTAGTGTTACTCCCCCAGCCTCATAGCATGACTAGGCAGGAAGACGACCTGATAAATTAATTAAAGTGCCTTGAATGACAGTTTGCTCAAGGGCACATAGTACAGTAGCATCACGTGCCCGGCGTGTCCTTGTTGTCATACGGACCCCCATAGTTCCATCAGTGAGTGACTGGACACAACATGGTTTTAATGGCCCAGGTTCCATTATATCAGCTCTGCTCTGGGCCTGTTCTAATGAAATGGGATTGTTCTCCTGTGCTCCGCTACACGGGGGTAACACAGGGGGCCCCTGTTCTGTTATGACGATGTGTGCTGTGCTGGAGGTCTGGGTGTAAAGCGTGGGGTTCAAGCAATTTGTGCTTAATCAAATTTGGGACAACCCTCCAGGGGCCTTGTCAGGGATATGTTCAGACACCTCTGTGGTCATGGATGTGACAGTCACAGGAGCCTTCCAGTGGGATGGGGGAAATTGCTATGCTGTTTATTTCTGTTATCAGCATCATTACCATTCCCTCCCTACACAACACAACCCCAGCTAGGCTAGCTAGGTGACCTATCTACAGCGCTCTCTGGGATGTGAAGGTGGTGAGGAGCAACGGCAGTTTGGGTTAAAGTGTAAAGCAGTGGACAGTAACAGGATAGGTCAGATGATTCTATTCTCATTTTTTGCACCATCTCTATGCACAGTCACAGGGCGCTACACACTAAGCACACTGATGCTCCAACACACTTACAAACACTCACTCCATCCTTTGCTCATACACACATAATATGCACATACATTTATACTGACTCTACACACCCACTCACATACAATCCTCATATACACTGCTGCTACCCTGTTTATCATATATACTGATGCCTAGTCACCTTACCCTATACATATCTACCTCTATTGATCCAGCATCCCCCCTGCACATTGTAAATATGGTACTGGAACTGACCCTGTATATAGTATGCTTACTTACTTTATCATGTTCTTATTTCTTGTGTTTATATATTGTGTGTTTTTGTTCTACCTTGTTATTTTTAGTATTACATTATTGATTACTGCATTGTTGGGGTTAGAGCTGGCAAGAAAGGCATTTAACTGTACTAGTGCATGTGACATTAAAACTTGAAACAATATGTGCATGGAAGACTAAAATCTTGACCCTGATTTGGGTGTATATTATGGTATACCAACAAGAAAATTGGCACAAATACTAACAACCACAATATGCGTGGTTCATCATCCCAAATGTGGGCCAAGAAAACAATAATAACTAAAAAGCTGTCCATAGGGAATGCTGTCTTTGTGAATATCTTTGTAAAACATAGTCAAACTAAAACCTTTTTAGTGGTTCCAGACTCTGAGATGTTCCCTTCTGTAAATTGGAGAAGCTGGCTGTTAGAAGCAGCTGTTGACAGACAGGCCCTTCCTTTGTGTTCACGGTTGTGTTCCCTCCATGACTCACCATGCGTCATTCCTCAACAGTAAAGAAAAGAACGGATGAAAAAAAAACAATATGTTCATATAGTCGGCCTTGTACATGGCCCAGACGAGTCCCAGGGATGATGCGGGACAGAGAGAGTTTCATAAGAGGGGAACTATGGTCCTCAGAGAGGCCTCTAATGCCAGGTGTGGTCTGAACAGAGGGATATGACATCGTCCATTGTCTCGTCACTGTCACCACGATGAGTGACGCCTATCAGCCTCAGAACGATGACCAGACTGTTCTGGGCTGGATTCTGGAGGAAAAGAAGACGCAACACTTCACTTTCAACACATTCACACTGAGGTGTTTGCAGACAGGGGAGAGCTTTTTTGGGGGGCCATTTCAGCTTGTTACTGTTGAGTCTTCTAGCCTGCAGTGCGCGCACACACACACTCACAGTGCTGTGATTCATTAACAGTGACATAGCTGTGTTCACCGATAGGGCCGGTGCATAAATATGCCACACCGCACAGCTGGAAAACGTAGAACTTCATCAGGGTTAAAAATTAGAGAGATTAACGTTTCACGAGTTTCCTCTTAAATATATATGGTTACGTAAACAGAGGCCCAGACGTCAGACAGCCAGGCAGTCAGGCAGAGAGCCTGAGCCAAACCAAGCACAAAGCCTTGGATTCAGCAGCAAACAGGGCCAAGAAGGGTTTCCATATCAACATGCATGGAAAACTAACTAAACGCTGGGAAGCAAGCAGTGGGAAAAGGTATAGGGGTTTATCAACTCTTTTTTTATGAATCCTTGCAATTCACAAATAAGAGATCAAAATGGAGAATTTTCAGGTCAACACAGGATATGTTGCAACCAGTTCCAGACAGCCTGCATCTCCATCTGCATCCCTCCAGAAAGAATCAGGACAACATGCCCTGATAAACAAATGCCTGATGTGACTCTCCTTTTCCGCAGGACATAAAACAAACCTTAATCCTTCCTCTGTCACTGAAACATTCTCAGTTGGCTGAGGTGAGGTGGGACTGTCTGAGACACCAAGACAAGGAGACGGATGTCTGGGAAGCTTCCAGCCAGCGAGATTGCAGAAGGGTTCATAAGGAATCATAACGCACCATGGCAACCGGTGTAACTCCACAACAAGCCTTCACGTGCTCCTCTCCGTCGGGTTCCTCTCCAAGATGCAAATGCTTCCTGCTGAGGTTGTCAATTGGGGAAAAACTCAGTCAGGGACCTCGGGACCACTCGTCCTCCCTTCACGTTCTGGGCCTCAGACATCGTGGTAGTCTCCCAGCCCCCTCCCTCTACAGAGAGAGAGGGGGAAAATATGGCTGTGATGCAGGTTTTACACACTCCAGACTCCAGACAGTGTTTTTCTTCTGCTGGTTATGGCTTTAGCTGCAGGAGGCACGGGGGCTGCCACAAATATTTCTTTCAGGGAATGCTTTGCAAAACAAAACATAAAAGTCAAAGTCTGCTTAACTTTCAGGGAGATGGTTCCTGGGATTTGACTGACTAAGAGCTATCCCTCAGCCATCGGGTCAGTCAGACAAGAGGGAGGGAGGAGGGAAAGGCAGACTGAGACACTTTTGGGCCTGACCGACGACAGGCAGCTAGCTATAAAAAGGTGAATGACTTCTTCACAACAGGGTGCTCTCCGAGCACTCTGGGCCAAGGAGCCTCTGAATGTTTTTGTATCTGTGTGAAACGGCTGCTGTTTTTAGACGGATGGTCTCTGTTCCAATTACTTTTTATTATAGAGCCCGATCTCTCGTCAAATTGTTGAAATGGTTGAGAACTGATAATGAAGCAATGAGGGTCTGATTTATGCTCATGGCACATGACTTTTCACGAGGGTGATTAACTCTTCTTTTACCAGTGGATCTCAGTGGAAAACTGGAAAAAGGGTAGTAAAAAAAGCAACAGAAAATGATCAACTCTCAGACTCCCTGGTGGTTTAACCAATCAAACAACTCAGAACACCATGTGCGAGTGACTCACATAGTCTACACACACACTATCCATGAAAGTAAGTGTAACATCCACTCTTAAACAGAGTGCCCAAAAGAAAATATTAGCCTAGTCCTGAGCAATCTGATGCAAATAACTCTGAGCTATGTCTACAATCCATCTCTGTGGCCAGGGGGGAAAATCCTCCATTTGGAACAATGTTCACCCAACCAGCCTTAGCAGCTCCTGCCCTTGGCAAGCCAAGATAAGGCTATCTGTTTCCATCATCACTAAACAAGATTGAGCAAAGTACATTAAGCAGAAAAATACAAACAAATTACAAAGGCTTCAGGCTAGACTCTTTATCTAATGTTTGTGTGGGACTGACTGTTCCGTTAGCTATGTCGGTTGGGTCTGAGGGAAATGTGCTTGGTTCTAATAGATCCTGTCCCGCCACTTCCACACAGGGGCGAGAACAATACAGACGGCCATTATCTCAACGGTAATGCTATCCTTCCTCGTGTGCAAAACAACCCACAATCTCACCCCACTGACTGTCACTGTTCCAGTCAGCAGTCAGTCTCAGACCAAAGGAAAATATAACAATGGGCTATCACAGCTAGAAGGAGACCGAGGCAGTGAGTGCCTGGCTGTACTCTAGTTTAACAGGAATCTAGGCTATGCTACTAGCCTCATTAGAAGAACATGAGACAAGCTAGATTACACACGCAGCCAGCCTACACTTGTTCTGAAAACGCATGAAACTAATTAGAATATATCAATTAACTTTTGAAGAGCATTATCCATTGTTAATGCTTCTACCACACCACTAACTATACTTCTGAGAAAGGGAAACAAATGCATCTTTGCCCCACATCACAGGTACAAGACGCTCACATGAGTCTTCTTATTGATCCTATCTCATAAAGCCTCTCTGTGACCTCACCGGTCGTGATTTATGCATTAAGCAGCTTTTTAAAGAAATCAATTTTCTTTGAGCCCCCATGTGCCTAACACGCCACTGTGCTGGTAAGGGTGTAGGGGTGTGTTTGATTTTCTACGCTCACAACACACCGCTGTGCTTTGTAGCGACTGACTCCTAACACCTCGGCCCCCTGATCGATAACACAGGGCTCCAAGTTCAACACCAGACTCTTCTGCCTGTTCTATTCTTCTTTCCTCTCCTCCTTCGCTCCTCTCTTCTACACCTCACAGCAGGACCTCTCCACTACGGCACCTGCAGCAACGCAACACCAGGCTTCTGAAAAGGCTATGACGACAACACAATAGAATCCAGATATGAAGAGAAAAAGAAGAGAAAGAAAGAGAGAGAGAAAAATGATGTTTGGACTTGTGGACGGACGGACGGTCGTCTCCCCCTCTCCAATCTCAGAGGGCCCCAGCCCAGTCTGCTGCTGTCGATAATGGAGTGGAGGGTGGAGGGTGACGCTGGGATGGGGAGTGTGTCTGTGTGTTTAACACAGGGATTATCTCGCAAAAAATGTGGTGTTTTAACACGCACCAACAGAAGGGAATGTTTGAACATCTACAAAGGCCAAAGGGGACTGGAGCCTGGCGCTCTCCAGTATTTTTCCGTGACATCTTGAGCATTTGGCTTGATAAAAAGGGAAGAAAAAAAAGTAGCCTACACCGCCCTGGGATAGGCTATCACTCAGTAATAACCATGTTTGAAAGCGTTGTGTTCCTGAAAAGGCTGATTAATTACATGGCAGGAAATAAGATCTGAATGTAACATTTCCATCCTCCACAGAGCCAGGGCAGGAATGTGACAGAAATGTTTCTGCTAATTAGACAGTTCATTATGAAAAGCCTAGGCATTAATATCGTCTATTGTTCCCTATCAGCCTAATGAGCTGGAACCTTTTGTTTTCACTGATTAGTTCAGAGGTCGCAGGGTCATTGAACTGCAGCTGACATTTTTCTAGTTCTATCCAAGTTCAAAACTCTTCAAGTTTTTGTTTCCTTAACATACTAGTGGAGAGATGCCAACTATGCTTTAAATGTGCTGTCAAGAGAACTAACATAAAAACAGAGATAGAGTAACACCCTTTTCATTTATATACTAAAACATATATACATATATATATACATACATATATATATATATATATATACATACTTCTAGTTGCAAGGGGATTGAGGGAAAATACTCTTCTTTCCTGTGCAGACTGCAGTATGGGAAGTTTGAACAAGCCAGGATATTAGAGATAGAAGCTAATGCTTATAGCACCATGTGTGGAGGATGAAACATGCTATTATGTAACCTAGGGCCTCTGACCTATCCTTCAAGGGACACTCTCCCTGCCTCCCTCCCTCTCCTCCTCCTCTCCTGTCCTCTCGCACAGTGTCACCAGGCATAAAGAGCCAGTGTGTCAGAGCAGAAAAGAGGGGATGAAGAACTTGAGGGATGTGAGATGACTAATATGAACCTTTCCCAAGGCCTGCAGGGGGTGGGGTGGGTCGGAGGGGGGGCAGGCATTTCAGCCAGGGGGGGGGCTGACACTGTTGATCTTAATCACGGCAGCATGGCCAAGCCAACCACCCTCCGCAGCATGTACAGTATTGATGTACAGGACAGGAGGACAGGCGAAGGTGAGGCCAGGGCAACAGCTCTGGTTACAGAAATGAATAGAGAAGAATCATAACTTCGCCTGATTGTATGTTATTAATGCTGTATGCTCCATCCATTTACTGGACAAGAATATCACAGAAAAAGGTATGGAAACATCATCCATGCATTATACAAGTTATGGATTTTAAATGTTTAGTTCTAAACTGAACATACATTTTGAATCAAAACGATTTCCTCTCAAAATACTGAACCCCTCACGGTGAGATATAAGATAGAGAGTGACATGTTGACATTCAATCTGTGCTCTGATTTATGAGACATATGCTAGGCAGGGCAGGGGAAAAGGAGTCATCAGATCTGTGGGCATCAGACAGCTTTATAATCAGCACACACACACACACACGAAGAGGATGGAGTGAAAGATCCCCTCTGCCTCTGAGAAGACAGTTATTTTTCTTCCTCAAAGGCCAGGTTCAAAGATCAAAGCTATGGCAGGATGGGCCGGGTATGTTATGGCTCGCGTGTCTATCGGGTTACACACTTCACAGAGAGCGGACCATACACAGACGCGCATGGGGTGGCAAGAGGGCACATTGTCACTCTGCGATTATCACCACTGTTGGGATTGGGGGAGGATATCATAATTGGGCATTTTTCTCCCATTGACAACGTTTCCACTGAAAATTATCCCATGTGAGAGACCAAAGGGAGTTGTGAGTTTGGTTTGGTTAGGCAATACATGGGATTGGTCCATAGGTGGCACTGTTGGCTCATGTTATGAGCAGAGTTGTGGAACTTCCAAGGATTTACAGAGAGGAGGGAGGAAGAAAAACAGATTTTCTCAGATTCATCACATCTTATAAAAAATGCTTTCATCTATGTTCAAGTGTCATTTGCCAAATAGATTTTAATAACATCTAATTAATTCAAAACTGCTAGGATGAATCTTAAAAAATATCACACTTCTAAAACAGAACACATTTTTTGTGCTAAAACTGTTCTTTTCCTGTGAGGGTGATTTAACAGCTAATTATTGCTCTTCTTCGCTCCAACACAATCAAACTCAGCACTAAACCTAAGGTGAATAAAAAACACACCTTAGAATCAACTGGATATTCAAGAGGAAGCGATTGTATTTTCACAGAACCCATTACTGACATAAAAAAGTACAAGTGAGATACTTAAAATATATAAACACTAACTAAACAAATGTATCTGATCTCAATGTAATTCTCATAATAGGGTGCAATAACAAACCACCCCAATTAGAAAACATATTTCGGAGAAAAATGTGTCTTTACTCTTAAGGACAAAACTTAACTATACCGATATATACAGCCCCTTGCAAATTCTGTATATTTTTATTCTTCTTTTCACTCTGTCATGTAGGTCATTATTGTGGAGTCACTACAATGTTGTTGATCCATCCTCAGTTTTCTACCATCACAGACTCTGTAGCTGTTTTGAAAATCACCAATTGCCTTATGGTAACATCCCTGAGCAGTTTCATTCCTGTCCTGCAGCTCAGTTCAGAAGGACGACTGTATCTTTGATGTGTTTGGGTGATTTAATATATAATCCACAACATAATTATTAACTTGACCATACTTAAAGAGATACTCAAATGTCGGATTTGTTATTGTTACCCATCTACCAATCACTGCCCTTCTTTATGAGGCTTTCAAAAAGCTCCCTGGTCTTTGTAGTTTTATCTGTGCTTGAAATTCAATACTTGACTGAGGGACCTTACAGACGTTCAAAAATCATGTCAACACGTATTATTTCACACATAGTGAGTACATGTAATTTATTATGTGATTTGTTATCCCAGATTTTACTCCTGAACGAACTTATGTTTGCATAAACAAAGGGGCTGAATACTTATGCAACAACTGTATTCTGATTATGAATTTGTTATTTCTCAAAATCTTCCACTTTGACATTAGAGCTTTTTTGTGTATTTTTACAATTAAATCCATTTTAATCCCACTTTGTAACACAATAAAATGTGAAGAATGTGAATGTGAAGAAATTTGAAGAATAATTTTTCATGGCACTGTGTCTGACGATATACTGTTTTACAGCGTGGAAATGAAAAAGTGTTATTTTTCCACACTGAATTCTAATAAATTGCCATCCAGAAAAGCAATTGAACAATAACTACGCATCAAATTTTGATTTCATACTTTGTGACAATAATGACACAAAGAGAATGACCACAAGTGTTCAGATCTGCATGTAATTCCCTTTTTTCATCTTATTTATTGAATTATCGTCTGGTACCAATATCTGTAAAAGGCCAATATTAGCCAATAATATTGACGAACCAATATATTGGTTGGGCTCTAGGTTACAGGTCTGCACCCTCTACAGTTAACTGTGAGTGAGGTAAACACAGTGAGGACTGGCTGTCTGCAGGGCCCTGCTGGCCTGGCCTTTGGCCCTAACAAGGGACGGGGTCACGTCAGCCCTGCCCTGGAAATGGGAAATGAGCAAAACCTAGCAATCACAGAGCCAGCCATCACAGACCAGGGACAGAGTAGGGTGAGGGGTGTAGAGAGTATGACACATACAGTGGGGTCCATAATTATTGACACCCTTGCTTGATAAAGATGAGCAAAAAAGACTGTATAAAATAAATAATGAAAATACTGACCAATATTGTAGGCTCATTTTAAAAAAATGTATATATTTTATTTTAAAACATTTCTCAGAGAAAGAGATTTTGTTTAACAATGAATCAAATAAATGCAAACAGATAAGGGTCAAAATTACTAACAAACCTTTTTTCAATAGTCTAGCACCCTCCCCTTGTGAGAACAATGACACTAATAGAGCGAGAGAGAAAATAGAGCTCTTTGGTCAAGCACACCAGTGGTGGGTTTGACGTCAAAATTAATGCATAAGCAGAAAATAACCCCCATACCTACTGAAAACTATGGTGGATCTTTGATGTTATGGTGCTATTTTGATTCCAGTGGTCCTGGGTCCCTTGTTAAGGTCAATGGCATCATAAACTTTACCCAGGCCAGTACCAGGATACTTTAGCCAAAAACATGGTTGCCTCTGCCAGGAGGTTGAAAATTGGTCACAAGTGGAACTTACAACAAGACAATAACCCCAAGCACACATCAAAATCTACAAAGAAATGGTTAATTGGCCACAAAATCAACATCAACATTTTGCAAAGGCCATCTCAGTCTCCGGAATTGAAACCCAATGAAGAGCGCAGTCCATAAGCACAAACAAAGGATATTAAGGATCTAGAAGGATTCTGAATGAAGGAATAGTCTAAGATCCCTCCCAATGTCTTCTCCAACTTATATTTTTGTGGGGAAAAAGGCTCAGAGCAGTTATCCTCGCAAAGTGACATATTAAAAAACAGGGGTGTCAATAATTTTAGACCCATACCTTTCAAAAAATAATATATATACAGTCAGGGAAAAAAGTATTTGATCCCCTGCTGATTTTGTACGTTTGCCCACTGACAAAGAAATGATCAGTCTATAATTTTAATGGTAGGTTTATTTGAACATTGAGAGACAGAATAACAACAAAAAAATCCAGAAAAACGCATGTGAACATTTTTATAAATTGATTTGCATTTTAATGAGAGAAATAAGTATTTGACCCCTCTGCAAAACATTACTTAGTACTTGGTGGCAAAACCCTTGTTGGCAATCACAGAGGTCAGACGTTTCTTGTAGTTGGCCACCAGGTTTGCACATATCTCAGGATGGATTTTGTCCCACTCCTCTTTGATGATCTTCTCCAAGTCATTAAGGTTTCGAGGCTGATGTTTGGCAACTCGAACCTTCAGCTCCCTCCACAGATTTTCTATGGGATTAAGGTCTGGAGACTGGCTAGGCCACTCCAGGACCTTAATGTGCTTCTTCTTGAGCCACTCCTTTGTTGCCTTGGCCATGTACACTGCTCAAAAAAATAAAGAGAACACTAAAATAACACATCATAGATCTGAATGAATGAAATAATCTTATTAAATACTTTTTTCTTTACATAGTTGAATGTGTTGACAACAAAATCACACAAAAATTATCAATGGAAATCAAATTTATCAACCCATGGAGGTCTGGATTTGGAGTCACACTCAAAATTAAAGTGGAAAACCACACTACAGCCTGATCCAACTTTGATGTAATGTCCTTAAAACAAGTCAAAATGAGGCTCAGTAGTGTGTGTGGCCTCCACGTGCCTGAATGACCTCCCTACAACGCCTGGGCATGCTCCTGATGAGGTGGCGGATGGTCTCCTGAGGGATCTCCTCCCAGACCTGGACTAAAGCATCCGCCAACTCCTGGACAGTCTGTGGTGCAACGTGGCGTTGGTGGATGGAGCGAGACATGATGTCCCAGATGTGCTCAATTGGATTCAGGTCTGGGAACGGGCGGGCCAGTCCTTAGCATCAATGCCTTCCTCTTGCAGGAACTGCTGACACACTCCAGCCACATGAGGTCTAGCATTGTCTTGCATTAGGAGGAACCCAGGGCCAACCGCACCAGCATATGGTCTCACAAGGGGTCTGAGGATCTCATCTCGGTACCTAATGGCAGTCAGGCTACCTCTGGCGAGCACATGGAGGGCTGTGCGGCCCCCAAAGAAATGCCACCCCACACCATGACTGACCCACCGCCAAACCGGTCATGCTGGAGGATGTTGCAGGCAGCAGAACGTTCTCCACGGCGTCTCCAGACTCTGTCACGTCTGTCACGTGCTCAGTGTGAACCTGCTTTCATCTGTGAAGAGCACAGGGCGCCAGTGGCGAATTTGCCAATCTTGGTGTTCTCTGGCAAATTCCAAACGTCCTGCACGGTGTTGGGCTGTAAGCACAACCCCCACCTGTGGACGTTGGGCCATCATACCACCCTCATGGAGTCTGTTTCTGACCGTTTGAGCAGACACATGCACATTTGTGGCCTGCTGGAGGTCATTTTGCAGGGCTCTGGCAGTGCTCCTCCTTGCACAAAGGCGGAGGTAGTGGTCCTGCTGCTGGGTTGTTGCCCTCCCACGGCCTCCTCCACGTCTCCTGATGTACTGGCCTGTCTTCTGGTAGCGCCTCCATGCTCTGGACACTACGCTGACAGACACAGCAAACCTTCTTGCCACAGCTCGCATTGATGTGCCATCCTGGATGAGCTGCACTACCTGAGCCACTTGTGTGGGTTGTAGACTCCGTCTCATGCTACCACTAGAGTGAAAGCACCGCCAGCATTCAAAAGTGACCAAAACATCAGCCAGGAAGCATAGGAACTGAGAAGTGGTCTGTGGTCACCACCTTCAGAACCACTCCTTTATTGGGGGTGTCTTGCTAATTGCCTATAATTTCCACCTGTTGTCTATTCCATTTGCACAACAGCATGTGAAATTTATTGTCAATCAGTGTTGCTTCCTAAGTGGACAGTTTGATTTCACAGAAGTGTGATTGACTTGGAGTTACATTGTGTTGTTTAAGTGTTCCCTTTATTTTTTTGAGCAGTGTATTTTGGGTCATTGTCATGCTGGAATACCTATCCACGACACATTTTCAATGCCCTGGCTGAGGGAAGGAGGTTCTCACCCAAGATTTGACGGTACATGGCCCCGTCCATCGTCCCTTTGATGAGGTGAAGTTGTCCTGTCCCCTTAGCAGAAAAACACCCCCAAAGCATAATGTTTCCACCTCCATGTTTGACGGTGGGGATGGTGTTCTTGGGGTCATAGGCAGCATTCCTCCTCCTCCAAACACAGCGAGTTGAGTTGATGTCAAAGAGCTCCATTTTGGTCTCATCTGACCACAACACTTTCACCCAGTTGTCCTCTGAATCATTCAGATATTCATTGGCAAACTTCAGACGGGCATGTATATGTGCTTTCTTGAGCAGGGGGACCTTGCGGGCGCTGCAGGATTTCAGTCCTTCACGGCGTAGTGTGTTACCAATTGTTTTCTTAGTGACTATGGTCCCAGCTGCCTTGAGATCATTGACAAGATCCTCCCGTGTAGGTCTGGGCAGATTCCACACCGTTCTCATGATCATTGCAACTCCACGAGGTGAGATCTTGCATGGAGCCCCAGGCCGAGGCAGATTGACAGTTCTTTCGTGTTTCTTCCATTTGCGAAAAATCGCACCAACTGTTGTCACCTTCTCACCAAGCTGCTTGGTGATGGTCTTTTAGCCCATTCCAGCCTTGTGTAGGTCTACAATCTTGTCCCTGACATCCTTGGAGAGCTCTTTGGTCTTGGCCATGGTTGAAAGTTTGGAATATGATTTATTGATTGCTTCTGTGTGCAGGTGTCTTTTATACAGGTAACAAGATGAGATTAGGAGCACTCCCTTTAAGAGTGTGCTCCTAATCTCAGTTCGTTACCTGTGTAAAAGACGCCTGGGAGCCAGAAATCTTTCTGATTGAGAGGGGGTCAAATACGTATTTCCCTCATTAAAATGCAAATGAATTTATAACATTTTTCACATGCGTTTTTCTGGATTTATTTGTTGTTATTCTGTCGGTCACTGTTCAAATAAACCTACCATTAAAATTATAGACTAATAATTTCTTTGTCAGTGGGCAAATGTACAAAATCAGCAGGGGATCAAAAACTTTTTTCCCTCACTGTGTATATATATATATATATATATATATATATATATATATATATAGTAGAATAATAGTGAAATATATTTTACATTCCTCAAAGTAGCCACCCTTTGCCTTGATGACAGCTTTGAACACTCTTGGCATTCTCTTAACCAGCTTCACCTGGAATGCGTTTTCAACTGTCTTGAAGAAGTTCCCACATGTTACCTGCTTTTCCTGTGAGAATCAGGCCTTTTCCATGTCTTAAAGTAATGATGGACTGTCGTTTCTCTTTGCTTATTTGAGCTGTTCTTGCCATAATATGGACTTGGGTATTTTACCAAGTCGGGCTACCTTCTGTATACCAACCCTAACTTGTCACAACACAACTGATTGGCTCAAGCGCATTAAGAAGGAAAGAAATTCAAGAAATGTACTTTTAACAAGGCACACCTGTTAATTGAAATGCATTCCAAGTGGCTACCTCATGAAGCTGGTTGAAAGAATGCCAAGAGTGTGCAAAGCTGTCATCAAGGCAAAGGATGGCTACTTTGAAGAATCTCAAATATGAAATACATATTGATTTGTTTACATTTTTTTGGTTACTACATGATTCCATATGCGTTATTTCATAGTTTTGATGTCTTTGAACGAAAACTTTTGACTGGTAATGTATACAGTGAGGGAAAAAAGTATTTGATCCCCTGCTGATTTTGTACGTTTGCTTGATTGATTGCTTCTGTGGACGGCTGTCTTTTATACAGATAACAAACTGAGATTAGGAGCACAATCTTATACAGCTCGTTACCTGTATAAAAGACACCTGGGAGCCAGAAATCTTTCTGATTGAGAGGGGGTCAAATACTTATTTTCCTCATTAAAATGCAAATCAATTTATAACATTTTTCACGTGCGTTTTTCTGGATTTGTTTGTTGTTATTCTGTCTCTCACTGTTCAAATAGACCTACCATTAAAATTATAGACTGATCATTTCTTTGTCAGCGGGCAAACGTACAAAATCAGCAGGGGATCAAATACTTTTTTCCCTCACTGTATATATATACAGTTGAAGTCGGAAGTTTACATACACTTAGGTTGGAGTCATTAAAACTCGTTTTTCAACCAATCCACACATTTCTTGTTAACAAACTACAGTTTTGGCAAATCGGGTAGGACATCTACTTTGTGCATGACACAAGTATTTTTTCCAACAATTGTTTACAGACAGATTATTTCACTTATAACTCACTGTATCACAATTCCTTCAAACTCAGTGCCTCTTTGATTGACATCATAGGAAAATCAAAAGACCTCAGAAAAAAACTTGGAGACTTCCACAAATCTGGTTCATCCTTGGTTGCAATTTCCAAACACCTGAAGGTACCACGTTCATCTGTACAAACAATAGTATGCAAGTATAAACACCATGGGACCACGCAGCAGTCATACCGCTCAGGAAGGAGACGTGTATTTTGAATGTACTTTGGTGCGAAAAGTGCAAATCAATCCCAGAACAACAGCAAAGGACCTTGTGAAGATGCTGGAGGAAACAGGTACAAAAGTATCTATATCCACAATAAGACGAGTCCTATATCGACATAACCTGAAAGGCCGCTCAGCAAGGAAGAAGCCACTGCTCAAAAACCGCCATAAAAAAGCCAGACTACGATTTGAACTGTACATGGGGACAAATATCGTACTTTTTGGAGAAATGTCCTCTGGTCTGATGAAACAAAAATATAACTCTTTGGCCATAATGACCATCGTTATGTTTGGAGGAAAAAGGGGAAGGCTTGCAAGCCAAAGAACACCATCCTAACCGTGAAGCACAGGGGTGGCAGCATCATGTTGTGGGAGTGCTTTGCTACAGGAGGGACTGGTGCACTTCACAAAATAGATGGCATTATGAGGAAGAAAATTATGTGGATATATTGAAGCAACATCTCAAGACATCAGTCAGGAAGTTAAAGCTTGGTCGCAAATGGGTCTTCCAAATGGACAATGACCACAAGCATTCTTCCAAAGTTGTGGCAAAATGGCTTAAGGACAACAAAGTCAAGGTATTGGAGTGGCCATCACAAAGCCCTGACCTCAATCCTATAGAAAATGTGTGGGCAGAACTGAAAAAGCGTGTGCGAGCAAGAAGGCCTACAAACCTGGGCCAAAATTCACCCAACTTACTGTGGGAATCTTGTGGAAAGCTACCCAAAACGTTTGACCAAAGTTAAACAATTTAAAGGCAATGCTCCCAAATACTAATTGAGTGTGTGTAAACTTCTGACCCACTGGGAATGTGATGAAAGAAATAAAAGCTGAAATAAATCATTCTCTCTACTATTATTCTGACATTTCACATTCTTAAAATAAAGTGGTGATCCTAACTGACCTAAGACAGGGAATTTTAACTGGGATTAAATGTCAGGAATTGTGAAAAACTGAGTTTAAATGTATTTGGCTAAGGTGTATGTAGAATTCCGACTTCAACTGTATAGAGAGAGAGAGAGAGCGAGAGACAGACAGAGACACACAGAGAGAGAGACTGAGAAAGAGAGACAGAGAGAGAGACTGAGCGAGAGAGACAGAGAGAGAAAGACTGAGAGAGAGAGAGAGAGAAACAGAGACCAGCAAGCGAGCCCCTTTAAATTTGATGCTGCTCTTGTGCGTGTGAGAGTGACAAGAGAAAAAGGCGTTAGCTACACTGGATCAAGTACACATGTGGACAAGCTCTTTGTGCTGACAGGGGAAGATATTTTCTCCTGAAGAGTGACTATATGTCCAGGTAGCTTTCTCCTGTCAGGTAAGCTTTGTCTGCCAGGAGTGTGTTAAACACAGATGCAACCCCGGACTGCCGCCCGTCAGATAACCGCCCTATACCACACCACACCACGAGATAACCTCCCTATACCACACAACTATCGTCAGATAACCTCCCTATACCACACCACACAACTACCAAGAGATAACCTCCCTATACCACACAACTACCAAGAGATAACCTCCCTATACCACACAACTACCGTCAGATAACCTCCCTATACCACACCACACCACTACCGTTATATAACCTCCCTATACCACACCACTACCGTTAGATAACTTTCTTATATCACACCAATACCGTTAGATAACCTCCCTATACCACACCACTATCGTCAGATAACCTCCCTATACCACACCACTATCGTCAGATAACCTCCCTATACCACACCACTAACGTTAGATAACCTCCCTATACCACACCACTAACGTTAGATAACCTGCCTATACCACACCACCACCGTCAGATAATCTCCCTATACCACACCACTACCGTTAGATAATCTCCCTATACCACACCACTATCGTCAGATAACCTGCCTATACCACACCACTAACGTTAGATAACCTGCCTATACCACACCACCACCGTCAGATAATCTCCCTATATCACACCACTACCGTTAGATAACCTCCCTATACCACACCACTATCGTCAGATAACCTCCCTATACCACACCACTAACGTTAGATAACATGCCTATACCACACCACCACCGTCAGATAATCTCCCTATACCACACCACTACCGTTAGATAATCTCCCTATACCACACCACTACTGTTAGATAATCTCCCTATACCACACCACTACCGTTAGATAATCTCCCTATACCACACCACTACTGTTAGATAATCTCCCTATACCACACCACCACCGTCAGATAACCTCCCTATACCACACCACTACCGTTAGATAATCTCCCTATACCACACCACCACCGTCAGATAATCTCCCTATACCACACCACTACCGTTAGATAATCTCGCTATACCACACCACTACCGTTAGATATCCTCCGTATACCACACCACTACCGTTAGATAACCTCCCTATACCACACCACTATCGTCAGATAACCTCCCTATACCACACCACTAACGTTAGATAACCTGCCTATACCACACCACTACCGTTAGATAACCTCCCTATACCACACCACTATCGTCAGATAACCTCCCTATACCACACCACTAACGTTAGATAACCTGCCTATACCACACCACCACCGTCAGATAATCTCCCTATATCACACCACTACCGTTAGATAACCTCCCTATACCACACCACTATCGTCAGATAACCTCCCTATACCACACCACTAACGTTAGATAACCTGCCTATACCACACCACCACCGTCAGATAATCTCCTATACCACACCACTACCAAGTTAGATAATCTCCCTATACCACACCCCTACCGTTAGATAACCTGCCTATACCACACCACCACCGTCAGATAATCTCCCTATACCACACCACTACCGTTAGATAATCTCCCTATACCACACCACTACTGTTAGATAATCTCCCTATACCACACCACCACCGTCAAGATAACCTCCCTATACCACACCACTACCGTTAGATAATCTCCCTATACCACACCACCACCGTCAGATAATCTCCCTATAACACACCACTACCGTTAGATAATCTCGCTATACCACACCACTACCGTTAGATATCCTCCGTATACCACACCACTACCGTTAGATAACCTCCCTATACCACACCACTATCGTCAGATAACCTCCCTATACCACACCACTAACGTTAGATAACCTGCCTATACCACACCACCACCGTCAGATAATCTCACTATATCACACCACTACCGTTAGATAACCTCCCTATACCACACCACTATCGTCAGATAACCTCCCTATACCACACCACTAACGTTAGATAACCTGCCTATACCACACCACCACCGTCAGATAATCTCCCTATACCACACCACTACCGTTAGATAATCTCCCTATACCACACCCCTACCGTTAGATAACCTGCCTATACCACACCACCACCGTCAGATAATCTCCCTATACCACACCACTACCGTTAGATAATCTCCCTATACCACACCACTACTGTTAGATAATCTCCCTATACCACACCACCACCGTCAGATAACCTCCCTATACCACACCACTACCGTTAGATAATCTCCCTATACCACACCACCACCGTCAGATAATCTCCCTATACCACACCACTACCGTTAGATAATCTCGCTATACAACACCACTACCGTTAGACAACCTCCCTATACCACACCACACCACTACCAAGAGATAACCTCCATATACCACACAACTACCGTCAGAAAACCTCCCTATACCACACCACTACCAAGAGAGATCCTCCCTATACCACACAACTACCGTCAGATAACCTCCCTATACCACACCACCACCGTCAGATAACCTCCCTATACCACACCACTACCGTTAGATAATCTCCCTATACCACACCACCACCGTCAGATAATCTCCCTATAACACACCACTACCGTTAGATAATCTCGCTATACCACACCACTACCGTTAGATATCCTCCGTATACCACACCACTACCGTTAGATAACCTCCCTATACCACACCACTATCGTCAGATAACCTCCCTATACCACACCACTAACGTTAGATAACCTGCCTATACCACACCACCACCGTCAGATAATCTCACTATATCACACCACTACCGTTAGATAACCTCCCTATACCACACCACTATCGTCAGATAACCTCCCTATACCACACCACTAACGTTAGATAACCTGCCTATACCACACCACCACCGTCAGATAATCTCCCTATACCACACCACTACCGTTAGATAATCTCCCTATACCACACCCCTACCGTTAGATAACCTGCCTATACCACACCACCACCGTCAGATAATCTCCCTATACCACACCACTACCGTTAGATAATCTCCCTATACCACACCACTACTGTTAGATAATCTCCCTATACCACACCACCACCGTCAGATAACCTCCCTATACCACACCACTACCAAGTTAGATAATCTCCCTATACCACACCACCACCGTCAGATAATCTCCCTATACCACACCACTACCGTTAGATAATCTCGCTATACAACACCACTACCGTTAGACAACCTCCCTATACCACACCACACCACTACCAAGAGATAACCTCCATATACCACACAACTACCGTCAGAAAACCTCCCTATACCACACCACTACCAAGAGAGATCCTCCCTATACCACACAACTACCGTCAGATAACCTCCCTATACCACACCACACCACTACCATTAGATAACCTCCCTATACCACACCACTACCGTTAGATATCCTCCGTATACCACACCACTACCGTTATATAACCTCCCTATACCACACAACTACCATCAGATAACCTCCCTACACCACACCACTACCGTTAGATAACCTCCCTATACCACACCACTACCATTAGATAACCTCCCTATACCACACCACTACCGTTAGATATCCTCCGTATACCACACCACTACCGTCAGATAACCTCCCTATACCACACAACTACCATCAGATAACCTCCCTACACCACACCACTACCGTTAGATAACCTCCCTATACCACACCACTACTGTTAGATAACCTCCCTATACCACACCACTACCGTTAGATAACCTCCCTATACCACACCACTACTGTTAGATAACCTCCCTATACCACACCACTACCGTTATATAACCTCCCTATACCACACCACTACTGTTAGATAACCTCCCTATACCACACCACTACCGTTAGATAACCTCCCTACACCACACCACTACTGTTAGATAACTTCCTTATACCACACCACTACTGTTAGATAACCTCCCTATACCACACCACTACTGTTAGATAACCTCCCTATACCACACCACTACTGTTAGATAACCTCCCTATACCACACCACTACCGTCAGATAACCTCCCTATACCACACCACTACCGTTAGATAACCTCCCTATACCACACCACTACCGTCAGATAACCTCCCTATACCACACCACTACTGTTAGATAACCTCCCTATACCACACCACTACTGTTAGATAACCTCCCTATACCACACCACTACTGTTAGTTAACCTCCCTATACCACACCACTACTGTTAGATAACCTCCCTATAGCACACCACTACCGTTAGATAACCTCCCTATACCACACCACTACTATCAGATAACCTCCCTATACCACACCACACCACTACCGTTATATAACCTCCCTATACCACACCACTACCGTTAGATAACTTCCTTATATCACACCACTACTGTTAGATAACCTCCCTATACCACACCACTACTGTTAGATAACCTCCCTATACCACACCACTACCGTTAGATAACCTCCCTATATCACATCACTACTGTTAGATAACCTCCCTATACCACACCACTACCGTCAGATAACCTCCCTATACCACACCACTACCGTCAGATAACCTCCCTATACCAGAGAGTGATGATAGGCTGATAGTTGGCTCATAGACTGTGACACATGTCATGTAGCTCTTTCTGAACCTTGAAGTGTAGTCACGAGTATGTCTGATGAGACTGTATGGCATTGTATAAAGGGGGTCCTTGATATCAACAGACTAGGCTACTTCTAAGAACCGATTGCAGACTAAATAGGTTGGTCTCATAGGCTACCAGTGTCGTCTCTTTAGCCAACTAATTTGCTGTTGCCTCATCTTGTTAAAACACTAGCAATGCAACTCCTCTTATCTGTCCCCATGTCCCACTCGCTCCTCCATGTTGAGGTTTACCTGGACCATCTTCAGTAGGTGGTAGAGGTCTTCCACTTCGTCTCCCTCTGTCTGGCTGTAGTCCCTCCCAGTGTCGAGGCTGGAGCCCTGGATGGTGCGTCTGTACAGGGGCAGATCCATAGCCTCAGCATACAGGTCTATGGCCTGGTGCCCCACCGTCTGATACATGTAGCTGTCCAACTCATCTAACACAGGGGATGGATAACAGAAGTTCATTCATTTACAGTATTACTGTTCCACTTTGGAAAGGCACATCCCTTAGGGGAAACATTGACCAATATTTGAATTTTGTTTTAAGTACCCACACATACAGGAGGAAAAACAGGTAGACATCTCACCTGTGTCAGCAGGACGCAGGTTGGCCAGCGCTACTATCTGGTGCCCAGCAGCAACACATTGCATCATGTTATAACAGCTGTCTTTGCCTCCACTGCAACAATACAGGCAGAGGGATTAATGCATTCACTCACTACATGAAGGTGGAACTATGTATCACTGTCACTATGATCAGAAACATACGAATGTTACTCCTTTAGAGTTCTATACTGAAATGCAAGTTCCTCTTACTTGCAGGTATTCAGAATGTTATGAACCTTTATTTCTGTAACGAATAACGATGCATGCTATTTCCCCACACTTCATCTTAATCTAACTAACAAAGTACAGGATCTATCTATCTAGTTAGCAAGCAACACATCCTTCTCAGATAGCTAGCTAGAAAACGTGGATAGAACAGGAGAACTGTGACAGCAATGATTTAGGTTTACCTTATCAACGCGACTACTTTCATTTTCTTTATGCAATATATCTGTAGACATAAACAGTTATTAAATGCATAATCGGATAATGTTATCTATGTTTCGTTTACTCTGAATATGTGTACAGCATAGCAACCAGTCACAGTAGCAGTTCGACATGTACACAAAAACTCATGTGAGGCAAGCACTTCCTGGATGAAAGGACCTTTATGAATGAAGCTGTCCCGTGGGGTGCCTGATTTAAAATAAAACATTTAATACAATGAGCACTTTGCTCGGTAATGTAAAAAAAAAAATATATATATATATATATATATATATGTCCGTGGGTTTCTACAGTCCTGAAGGTCTACACATGAGCTGGTAACATGTTATACTACAATATATGATTTGCATTTCAGCGTTTTCTGTAAGACTGTTTGGTGATCAACCAAATGTGGAGATGCTGATTGTGCATGTGTTGTGATGAGAAAGTCAACCAAAGACGGTCATCCCAAACTCTTTGCCTGAATTAGATAATGACCCCTTCAGTTTTCCCCACTGGGCAATTCTACAGTAACGGAATTACGCTGATATTCAGATTGTTCACTTTAAAATATATGCCAATAAATTCACAGACAAACTGAAATGGTCACAGACAGTGTGGTGAAAACAGCGCAACAGCGAGGGGCAAACTACCTGCCCTCCATGACACCTACAGCCCCCAATGTCACAAGAAGGCCAAAAAGATCATCAAGGATATCAACCACCTGAGCCACTGCCTGTTCACACTGTTACCATCCAGAAGGCGAGGCCAGTACAGGTGCATCAAAGCTGAGACTGAGAGACTGAAAAACAGCTTCTATCTCAAGGCCATCAGACTGCTAAACAGCAATCACTAACTCAGAGAGGCTGCTGCCTACATTGAGACCCAATCACTGGCCACTTTAATAAATGGATCACTAGTCACTTTATACAATGCCACTCTAAATAATGCCACTAATAATGTTTACATATCTTACATGACTCATATCACATGTATATACTGTATTCTATACCATCTATTGCACCTTGCCTATGCCGCTCGGCCATCGCTCATCCATATAATTACATGTACATATTCTCATTCACCCCTTTAGATTTGTGTGAATTAGGTAGTTGTTGGGGAATTGTTAGATTACTTGTTAGATATTACTGCACTGTCGGAACTAGAAGCACAAGCATTTCGCTACACTCGCATTAACATCTGCTAACCATGTGTATGTGACAAATACAATTTGATTTGATGATTTGTTTTAATGAACAACCTCCATCAATGTTCACTTCAATGATTCATTTTGAGTTTGTTAATTGTTTAGTACAGGCCTGTCGTGTTATTCACAATAATCCCTGGGTTGTCATGCCTTATTGCTTAATTATATTATTATTTATTCGCCTATTTTAAAAATTCCACAAATAGTTTGAGAGGTATAGCCCAAGACAAGTCCAGAAAATAAAACCCCTCACCCGCTCACCCCATAAATGTGTAGCCATAGAGACAGACAGCCCAAACCAAACATCCATGCTATGGTATTCACACAGGTTGTGCTTTTTTCCCTGGGGGAAGGCTGTGGAAACCTTTTGATGCTCTTTTTGCTATCTGTTGTTGTGCCAGAGTAGAATAATTGCACTGCTGGGGTGTGTTTCCCTCACCTTCTGCCCCTAAGCAGGCCAAATGCAACTGAATGTACAAAATTGAAGAAGACATCTTCTCAACCCACTGCTTTTTGCTATGTTCCTTTCTCTTGTTCTGTTTTTGCTTTTTAAAAGCGGAGCAAAGCCTCAGACCTGAGGATGAGCTCCTTTCACCCTTAAAGAAATCCTTCCATACCCTGTGAGTGTGTAGGTATAGCCTGGTGGTGCAGACACTGAAATACATACATACAGTAGTAGGCTAGAGGCCACTGGTAGTATCGTCCTTGTGGTAAGGCGAATGATTGCATTACTAAAATCATTCCAATTGATTTTAGCATGCAAATACAGTCTGCAAATGCAGTGTGGAAATGATTTAATATTGCTTTTCAACTTTTTTCTGATTGTGAATAAGATAGGAGTAAATGGATAAATGAATGAGATTTTGATCAATATACACTATAAACAAAGAATTATTATGTGAAAATAAAACTTGCCGTCTGTATTTTCTTAGCCTTCTCAGTTGAAAAGCTGCCTTTTCTCCGAAAGGACACCGCCCAATAGCTCTGTTTGTCCTTCAGGTTTGTAAACTCATAAAAATATCAGCACCAATTTTCCAATTGTGTTGGTAATTCTTCACCACACAGCTTCATTGCTTCTGGTAATTTCTCAATAATGCCCATCGACTCTGACCAATGCAAATTACCTCACTTGTAGTAGTTGTAGTTTATTAAGTAGATAATTTTCCAGACAAATTAATAAAGAAGTGTGTTCTGTTTTTTAGGCATAAAATAGTGGTTTATGTCGTTTTGTTGGTGCGAGGGGGATAAAAAGTGTTGATGGATCGTGCAACCAAGACATAGGCAATGACGTGAATATGAGACGCATAAATATGGAAGCAAGGCGGAGGA
This sequence comes from Brachymystax lenok tsinlingensis, assembly GCA_030435695.1. NCBI lineage: Eukaryota > Metazoa > Chordata > Actinopteri > Salmoniformes > Salmonidae > Brachymystax > Brachymystax lenok. Next base: position 13,366,831 of record CM059808.1, on the reverse strand, counting down.
AATGGCACCCTTGGCCTTTCCTTAAAAGAGCATGTGAATTATGACAAGTGATTTACACATATTACACAAACATTTTTTTTTTTGCACAAGGACACAAAAATATTTCGGTGTAATGAGAAAGTAAGGCTGAAATCACTGGCCGATAAATGAAGTGCCAGGACAGGCCACTCAAGGTTTCACATGGAGGGGCAAGAACATAAACATCTTTCTCTTTGTATTCTTTTCAATAGACAGTCCCTATACTACACAGACGCTAGAAATAGTGAAATATGTTGACAATATGTGTACCTTAGTGCAAGGATTCAATTTATGCATTGATGCCAAATCAATTTGCATTTTGTTTTAATAATATATCATCACTAGACTAAGGACATTTATTTTTTGCATAACTAGAAAACAGAAATAACACACTTATTAGAAATATCAAAGGAAATACAAGGGAATGACAAACAATGTTGTAGGTCAGCTGTGCAATGAAACTGCACTCTTTAAAGCGTTTGAAATGATTGTATTTTCTCAGGGGGCAGACTTAATTTCCAAAAATTCCCAGTAAGAGAATAGAGTCAGGTTCTATTCTTCTCCTGGTGCACGTATTTTAATAACAATTTCCTCTTACATTAGTGTGCATCAGTAACCTTCTTAAAGTGTGCTCTGCTTAAACTCAAGCCATTCCAGAGTCCAGATTCTGACTTTGTGCAGAACTCAATTTGGGTTCCAATTCTTCATAAGGCCACAAACACAAAGCAGAAGCGGCTTGTGATTAGCTGCCAGATCAAGCCTGGTGTATCCCCCTGGCCAATGAGAAGCTGAGGGTCCAGAACCAGAACACCTGGCGGTCTGTTTGTGTTGAACTCCCTGCTCTCTCAGACTCAGGCCTCACTAAGGCATATCAGTGGTTGAAGCCATCCAAACAACATCACAGCATTTAGCTGAAATTAGTTAATATTCACCAAGGGGTCATTGGTTGAATATGTGGCAGTGTTCCAAAACATTGTTGATATTTATTTGACAGTTTAATGTGAGATAGACAGACATTTTGAAAGCAGCTCTGTGTATCTTTAACTCAGCCCCACTGTGGTGTTTCCTCGATCAAGAGGCTCATTTTCCAATGCACTATCAACATAATGATGCCTCTTTAGGGCCAAACCACATCCAAATCAGTTAGTAAACAACCAAAATGGGGATCTGTACACATTTTTACAGACAATTAACTGTTACCACGAGGGGCCCAAATGGATTAGTAGACTCATTAATGTCTTAGGCTAATGCGCCCTTGATTAGAAATGTGAGGAAACGTGATGTAAATTGCGTTTGATCTCAGCGCGATGCTAAAAAAGGCCCCTCAGCTGGATAACAATGATTGAGATTGCTGGAAATCCCCCCAGAAAATTTCCTGCTTTTCTACCTTTATTTTATTTGGCGGAAAAGCCGATGCTTTTGTAAATGCGAGCGGGTGAGGTTGATGAAAATTGTCTTCCTTCTTGAAGGCTCCCTTTTTTCTGCCTCCACTGAAAGCTCTCAAACCATTGGTTTGAGTGAAGTGTTTATCAGTGTTTGTCTCCTCCAGCTCTGTTTTTGGTGTGGAAAACCTCAGACTCATTTTGAAGGGGATGATGCTGTTGTGAATATGATTAGGTGGGGCTAGCATTCATAAATCTCAAATATCCTCCATGCCGCACAAACGTGTTTGTTAATTCATACCCAAAGGGAACCCTATCCCATACAGGGATTGTATAGGGATTCTGAGAGCCAATCACATACGTTGATTTGATTAATCATCATATATCTTATAGAGCATGAATCATGAGCTGTGGACATTCTCAACACAAAATAACAAAAAAACGTTTCAACCAAGCATCCCTAAGCACAAATGGGATTTTCTATGAATATTTTCCTGATTTTAAATTGTCTTTGATTTTCCTTCCAAAATCCCAGAATCAAATTAAGGGTGCAGTTCTGTTCCCCCTGTGAAGCGCCAGCCAAGTGGATGTGGTCCATTAAAGTACACCACTCTCCTAATTATAAGGCAGCCAGGGAAAACGACATGCACTACTACGTGCCTACCATCACCTGACTGCTGCCAAACACAATTTTGTACACAAGGGCCTTAATATTTTACAGGGACACCCTCAAAGGCCTTGTCCTGATGATTAGCCAGGGTAAGAACAGTAAGGATACTGCCTGATTTGTTTTCTTTTTTCTTATTCTTAGAATACAGAAACTCATCATTCCACTTCAGAAGGAAAAAAATGAAGATGAATTGCACAGTACAAACTGGCAGCTGATAACTAACCTAAAGTTGTGGCATCACAGTAATATTAGTAATTCTATCACTCTTTTTGGTTTTAGAGCTGTAACATTAGACAACTGTAACACTTGGGACTTTACTTTCTGCCAAAGAATCATCCCCAGATCTCTTAGCGGGATGGCGAAATTAAGACGTCTGCTCTCTGATATACAATACCTCGAACGGCTTCACTTGCGCCCGACAAACACAATCTTAATCCATGAAATAGCTTGCAATCAGAATATTGGAGCTGACATCAGAGGTAGCCACAAATGCGATCCCCACACACCCTCCCGAGCTTCAAATGTCTTCCCGGCCCTGTTATGGGTTTCCCGCATGATGAAGTGTGACACTCTGCAAACACAAAAGCCTCAGCCCTCTCGTGGGTCCACTTTGCTTTTCTTGGATTGCCCCAGCCCGCCCAATGCCAAGTCAACTTGACTCTTGTCAGAATGGGCCCCATATCTATGAAGAGTGTGTGTGAGGTGTGCAGTGTGCGAGTTTGTTCAATTCAACGTATATTCCACGTTGGTTCATTGTAATTTCATTGAAATGAAGTGGAAACAACGTTGATTCAACCAGCATATGCCCTGTGGGTTTTGAGTGTGGATATCTTGTCACAGGGCACTGCCTCGGATGTGGTTTGTGTGTGTGTGTGTGTGTGTGTGTGTATGGGCTGTTTTGGAGCCCACACTGAGATTATACAATCTGCTTCCTAGTCAAAGCCACCACCTGCTCTGCATCGGGGGCCAGCACCTGCTCTGCATCGGGGGCCAGTTCATGGATGCTGCCTGTCTAAAGCCCCACCAATTTTCATTTGACAGTCCCTACTCTCCCCTCCATGAGATTTGGAGGGACTTAGAATCTTTAGGAGGACCACTTTACTTCAATCAGCCATGTAGTTTGACTCACTGGTGAATAATGCTTTTTCCCTGACTCCGAAGACCGAACCCATTCTCTGTTGGTGAAATAGACACCTTTTTTGTTTCTCTCCCTGCAAACTGATGAAACACCTGAAGTAGCTGTCAACATCCAATATCTCTTTAGTGCCTCAGTCATTCTGACACATTCAATAAAAACCTGTTTTATCCTAATATACTGTGGCCTGGTCATACATCCTCTCCCTCTCTTAGGTCACTAGCTTTCCACCAGAACACAACCCGTCTGGGTCTGCCATTTGTCTTGTGGTTTTGAGCCGTGGCTATTTCTCTAACACAGAGTCCAATGTCAACACAGGCACTATAAATATCCAGCTGGGCAGAAGTAAGCCTCCTATGAAGGAGGAATAGGAAGAGAAGGAGGAGTAGAAGGAGATTGCGGAGAGGGAGGAAGACAAGGAGAAAGCGCTTGATCTGTGGACGCAGTTTAGTGATCTAATATTTAATCACATTCTGGACTGGGGTGACGGCATGAAGAAGGGGGAACCAGGACTAGTTGTACTGTAAGCGCAGGAAAACCGCAGGAGCCACATGGAAAAAATTATAATTCCGCAATCAGTGTTACTGTGTTCTGAGAGCTGCTTTAGTCTGGACCATGAACGTTGAGGGCCTTAGAGAGAGTTCAGCAAGACTGCTCATCTGATGATTTACAGTATGAATCATTGACTTTTGGTTGACTTTGCATGTACCAAAAGCATTAAATAGGGTCTAATAGTGTACGTATTTATTGAAGACTCAGAAGGAGCTACCATACAAATCTGACTTGAGTTTGAGATTCATAGAAAGACTTTCACACAGATACACTGCGAGGGTTAACCGACCAACCGACCGCTCTAAAGCTCCGGTGAGCCTCCGATCATTCAGAACCATTTCTAAACCTGTGACTAACCATAAATAACAAACAAAAGCCAAGGCCTCCTGCGACCACTGCTGCCGCATTACCGTCCTCGCCGCCAGATGAGAAACGGTCTGCCAGGCGGAACATGACCTCAGGTTTACGGCCTAAAACCTGTTGATCCCAGGCGATTGATTGTCAACCCGGTTAAAAGCGAGAGCCCCCGCCGATACCCCGCCAACCACTGTCTTGTCTGTCTCAGAGAGAAACAAAAGTAATTCTGTCAGCGATTCTGCCATGAGAAGCACACCAGTGGCCTCTGCCTGGCTTTTATGGGGTGAATTCCATACACTGGGCCCAATATTCCTGGCTGCTGGAGTCCTGTGATTAAAGTGTATACAAAAGGAGGCAGCTCCACTAAAACACAGTGATTTAGAGAGCTGTCACCCCAGTTCAGACGGGGCAAGAAGTTCAGGCCCCAGTAGGAGGCTTGTAATAAAAATTAAACAAGGAATCAGACAGGAGCGGACAGTGCTGGAGGGGTGCAGGAAAGGGTTGTCTGGAGGGGTGTGTGTTTGTGTGTGTGTGTGTACGTGTAAAGTCCTTCAATGCCCCACTCACACTGGATAGGATCAAGAAAGACAGCATCGCAAAAAGCCATGACCCACCATTGACCTCCCCGTGACCTTGTAAAAACCTTGACCTCATCTTTTCCACCTATTCCCCCTATGCAGGATTCATCTGCCGGCTAAAAGCGGGGTCTGATACCTTCAAGTACCAGCCGGCTATAAAAGATACATCCTGATGTAGCTTCCTCTGTTGTGTTTATTAGCCCTCCTTCCCCTTCTCTCTCTACCTCCTCCCTCTCCCTCCTCTCTGCTAACCTCCAGCACCACACCCATCCCAGCTCCTTGCCTGCTAGCCCTTGGCTAACCCCTGATATCCCGGGTTCAGGCTAGGGTCAGCAGACTCCCAGCCAGCCCAGTGGGCGTGTGCCTCAGAGGATTCGATCCATGCAGGACAAATGTAGGAGACCCTGGGAGTCCTCTGATGTTCTCTAGGGCTTCCCAAGAGGGAGGGGTCTTTTGCTTGTTTACAACATCTTCGATTCATATGGTGAGACGGGGTGTATATTATCAGTACAATACTGGAGAGTACAGTACAGTGCATACAGATGTCCCATGTAAAAGAACACTGTTATTCCCTAACATTACTGTCAAAGGGCAAGCTCTGAGAGGGGCCAGCTGGACTGGAGGAGTAGAGAGAGGGGGGTGGAGAGGTTAGTGACCTCAGTACATACGGGGTCCAAACTCCTCTCTATCCTCTCTATCTCTTACCATAATTGGGAAGCATAGGGATTGTGCAGTCTTTTATTTAACCTTTATTTAACTAGGAAAGTCAGTTAAGAACAAATTCTTATTTACAATGACGGCCTACAGTGTGTGTGTGTATGCTTGTGTGCATGCATTTGGATGTGTGTGCATTTATGTGTGTGAGAGAAGAGCGTTGCCATGCCAGATACCATGTCCCCTTTCTCGCTCTCCTCTCCTCTTGAGGAAGAGCCTGCTCTCCCGGAGATGGCTGATGCAAGAGGCTGGTATCCGCTGCTTCCTGCTCGCTGCTTCCTGATCGCTGCTTCCTGATCACTGCTTCCTGCTGCAGGACAAAGAGACCACACACAGGGGACCAGGCAGCACACACACTCCTCAGCACACACACTCCTCAGGTGATGTGTTCACAATACATGCGTGTGAATCCCTGCCCTGGCACTACCGACTCGTATCTACACACCTCTCTTCTCCCTCTCTCTCTCTCTCTCTCTCTCTCTCTCTCTCTCTCTCTCTCTCTCTCTCTCTCTCTCTCTCTCTCTCTCTTTCTTTCTCTCTCTCATTCACTCTATCTCTCTCTATTTCTCTCTCTGTTTCTCTCTCTCTAACATTGGAAAAATCTTTCAAGAGGATATGAAATACCGTAAATACTATTCCACTATTGTGTCAGCCTGTTGCTGAGCACATTATTTGCTAAGCAACAATAATGGCAACAATGATAACAAACACTAAAGTACCATAATGGAAATAAATCTATTACAAAGTGCACATGGACACATCCACAATTGAGAATGCTGAAATGTAAACAATAACATCCGAAAATGTACTTCAGAAACTGGGGTTCTTTAGAATAACAAATGCTGTCTCCTTAGGGCCGACCCTGATGGTTCCATTTGTCACCCAGGATAACCTGCTAATTTTTACTGCTCAATGTCCTCCACTCAACCTATGTCACTAAGTCATACGCACGCCGCCACTGCCTGATATATGAGCTGGGACTATGATGTCAGCGAAAAAAACACTTTCAATAATTGCTTTGATGAATATCCTCAACCTTCCAAAACCGTGCGTTCCCCAGCCAGCCTGCATCTCTCTCTGTAAAGTTCATCTATCAGCTCACTCTCAACCATTGAAGCCATCCAAGTGATGTATTGCCCTCTGCCATCCCTGTATTCCATTGCTCACTATTTACATTCCATCAAATTAAGAGGCTACCAGCCTCATGTGCATAAAATGACCATGAATTAAAGAGGGAAAGAGAGTGTGTGCAGCGTCAGAGTGTTGAGTGTTTCATTGGTGCATTTGGGCTGTGCTCTGATGATTGGTCTGATGACCACACAGTTTGTCCAGTCGGTCTGGCCTCTCCTCAGACAAATGTATGTATTTACAGAAGTAGGATCTTAATTTGATTACTCTTTTGCTGCTGAGAATTTTGTAGTGTATTTGAGTTTTAAACAGGCTTCTGAAGTTTGTAATTGGTTTCAGTGTCTCAGCCCATGGCCTCAGATCCCAACAGTTGGTTGTACTGTAAGTGTCTGCATAGAGAAGGCCCTCACAGGGGAACATGTCTATTCCTGCTGTGTGATTGTTCAGGATCAGTTGAAACGGATATATACACAGGGAGGGGTCTGGAGGGCTGAGAGGCTACAGGGGGCCTTGGACAGTAACTGACGTGTCATAGTCACCATTCTAAATTAATAGGGGGGTGTAGTATTCCTTTACGTGGCTTCAGAGAAAGTAAACGTTCACTTCCTGCATGCTGATGGAGAAATGCAGATAGCTGTAGGGAAATGTGTCACGCACTTGCCGCCGGCCAAATGGTGCTGTGCCCTGAGTGGAACAGCTCTAGGATACAGGGAGCTACATCCGAGATAAACAACCAGTGGATAGAATTCTGATCTCCAAGCAATCATGGTTCAGGATGTAAAAAAACGAAGTCACGTGATTTCATTTAATATTTCTGTAGATGTAATACATTTCTTCTAGCAGAGTCCTGGATTGGCTGGGAAGGAGACTGGCTCCTCTCCATGTTAGAACGAGGCCCGGCAGTGATGGCAGTGATGGTCCTAGTGTAACAAATTGATAGGAGTCAATTAAGTGTCTATTATTAACCTCCTATGGTTCACTGTCAATTAGTTGTCCCATTAACTCTGGAACACTGTACACTGTATGTATTTAACTCTGGGGGGATCCACCATGCCTTGGCAGACATCTCTTCCATAGTCATAAAGACGACACCGAAAGGATGACTTTAAAGCAAATGAAATTCAATTAGACGTAATTAAACGGTTAAGGTCATTTGTACCTCTGGTTCTGGCTCTTAGGTGATTCATAGTAATAATAAGGTACATTACGGTAGCGTTTGTAGATTAATCATAAATTCACCACACTTATATTACCATCTTAAACCAAGTGCACAAAGAAGGTTTTTATCCTGGTAATTGTCATATTAATGATGATATTACTCTCCGGTTTGGGTCTGGGTTAGGGTTGATAGGAAATTACTTCTACCCATAAGAGCCGTGGGAAATCTAGATACAGCAGGATAAGATTTGGATCAGGGATGAAGCGTAGTCTTTCCTCTGTTCTAGGTGATTAGAGAAAAAATATTTAAAATAAAACGAAATAGTATTTAAGGCACCATTTCAGATCCATCCTTCAAATACAGGGACAATAAATGATGAACTCAGTTGTCATATTTATTTTCATTTATTTTCAACTCAATTTGTCAGGTGGTTAATGGCTGATAATGACACAAGAAAGTGTCTGGTCCTCGTCAGCTCTATGACTTTGTTAGGCCATAATTCACCCTAAAGCCACAAACACTGAGCAAACACCTCCGATAACACCCAAACACCATTTGAACACAACCTTTTCCTTGAAATCTCCCCCAATAAAAGTATGTTTTCATGGAACAAATATGAAAGGGATAGTCTTTATTCTATTGGACATCTAGAATTTCTGAAAGTTTGATGTCAACCAATGAGCAACATTGCTAAGAGAACATCCACCATATTTCACTTCCTGGCCGTGTCTCTTGCTTCTGTCATCCCATAATTGGTGTGTTTGAAAACATGATCTAATTTTAGTCAACGAGAAGGAGGAGAAATCCAATAGCATTTGAACCAAGCCTTTCGTGTTTGTCTGCCAGTGTATGACATAGTGAATTCCTTTGCCAATGTCCCTTTTCATGTCCATCAGTTAACCGTTGCACTTGTAACAGGAAATCAGTTTACTGCTGTACTGACTGATTCCTATTTACACAAAAGCCCCTAAAACACTTAAGACAGGATATTCAATTGTGAGAAGTCTTTTGCACGCAGGTTTCCCGGAGCTAGCCGTCATACTCAGTTACAGCACTACGAGTTGAAACTCACAACACAGTACAACTCAGGGCTCTACTAACACAGTGAGGAAACCAAGGCCTGCTCGTCATTAGGGAGCCAGGCTAGCACACTACACACAGTCAGGGCTAGGTTCAGGAGGTCTGTTATAGAGTCGGACTTACTTACTGGATGTTACCATAGACAATATTTTCCTCTGTGTTGGGATAATTGATGCCTATGATAAAAGTATCTTCTTTCCTGAGAAACTTGAAGCTCAGCTTGGTCTCTGTTGACTTTGGTGGTTCAGTATCCTGTATGTGCTTAGTGTGTGACAATTCAATCCAACTCTGTGGTTAAAATAAAGGGAAATGGAAGCTATCCTTCCCAAATTCTGAATTTGAACTTTAAACTTTGTCCTGCCAAGCCAGACATTGTATCACTTGACCTGACAGTTGTATTGTATACAGCAGTGCCTGGAGTGAATTTGTGGACATCCTCCACTGTATAACAGTGCCTTGCCAGCCAGAATCCCAGCCAGCCATTTTAGCTAATGGCTCTTCCCTGAGAGATTTACGATGAGGAGACACCGAACAATTAGAGAAAGGAAAACACAAAAGCCAGGAGTGCTCGGAGGAGAGATTTATGACCACATTGAAGGTTTTATTTTTGAAAATGAAAGTCTGATTAGAAAGTGCTGATGGTTTAGAAGAGGGACACTCTCACACTCCAAAGGTGAATTCTTATGTCACCTCATTGCTGGCCTCATTTAGTCTAGTTTGGTTGGTCGCAGCGTCCTGTCCAAAGGGTGATGTGTCTGTCCTGTCCTGCTTTGTTTGTTTACTGCCATGCGACCTGTCGCTTTCCTGCTCTGACGCAGGCAGGCAGATGTAATAAATGAATCATGCTGAGATAAAGCCCCTGTCTAACCCTATAGTGATACAGCCAGCAGAGTGCTGCAGACTCTGTTGACAGAGAAGGGGTCTGTTTTACTCCCCATCCGGAGCACTTCTGGTGTCTCTCCACTCAGGAAGATAAGCTGGAAACACTTGTAGTCATGTTCCCAGAATCCAGGAAGGAACCTGTAACGCTGAGAAAGGATATACGACAGTTTGAGAGAGAAAGAGACGACAACTGTATACTGGAGCGCACAGTGGAGTTGCTATTAGATAGCATATAATAATCATCTTAGTTTGTCCAGATAGGTTTTCACAGACTGCTGGATAGAAAAACGAACAAAGCCGTTTAGATTGAGTTTACAAACAGAAACCCAGACGGAGCGGAAAGAAAAGAGATAGAGAGGGGAAATGGAAAGGTCAAAATGTATGTATAGCATCCCTGGCCAATTTGGTCCTTGCAAGAGGACAATTGCGATATAAACAGAAGGAAAGGGTGGGAGCCCTCTGACTGAAGCGTATCTGTGGTGTGTGCTGCTGTGGGACTCTCCCATCCTACTGACCCGAGCTATATTAAACATAAACCATACAAGATAAACTGCTCCCTCTCTGTCTCATGTAGCATGCGCAGACCAGCTGGCTGGTGTGTTTACGGACATATTTAATTAATCCTTATCCCAGTCTGCTGTTCCCACATGCTTCAAGAGGGCCACCATTGTTCCTGCTCCCAAGAAAGCTAAGGTAACTGAGATAAATGACTATCGCCCCGTAGCACTCACTTCCGTCATCCTGAAGTGCTTTGAGAGACTAGTCAAGGATCATATCACCTCCATCCTACCAGACACCCTAGACCCACTCCAATTTGCTTACCGTCCCAATAGGTCCACAGACGACGCAATCGCAATAACACTGCACACTGCCCTAACCCATCTGGACAAGAGGAATACCTATGCAAGAACGCTGTTCATCGACTACAGCTCAGCATTTAACACCATAGTACCCTCCAAACTCGTCATTAAGCTCGAGACCCTAGGTCTCGACCCCGCCCTGTGCAACTGGATCCTGGACTTCCTGACTGGCCGGCCCCAGGTGGTGAGGGTAGGAAACAACATCTCCACCCCGCTGATCCTCAACACTGGGGCCCCACAAGGGTGCATTCTCAGCCCTCTCCTGTACTCCCTGTTCACCCATGTCTGCGTGGACAAGCACGCCTCCAACTCAATCATCAAGTTTGCAGACGACACAACAGTGGTAGGCTTGATTACCAACAACGACGAGACGGCCTACAGGGAGGAGGTGAGGGCCCTCAGAGTGTGGTGTCAGGAAAATAACCTCTCACTCAACGTCAACAAAACAAAGGAGATGATCGTGGACTTCAGAAAACAGCAGAGGGAGCACCCCCCTATCCACATTGACGGGACAGTAGTGGAGAAGGTGGAAAGTTTTAAGTTCCTCGGTGTACACATCACGGACAAACTGAAATGGTCCACCCACACAGGCAGCGTGGTGAAGAAGGCGCAACAGCGCCTCTTCAACCTCAGGAGGCTGAAGAAATTCGGCTTGTCACCAAAAACACTCACAAACTTCTACAGATGCACAATCGAGAGCATCCTGTCGGGCTGTATCACCGACTGGTACGGCAACTGCTCCGCCCCCAACCATAAGGTTCTCCAGAGGGTAGTGAGGTCTGCACAACGCATCACCGGGGGTAAACTACCTGCCCTCCAGGACACCTACACAACCCGATGTCACAGGAAGGCCAAAAAGATCATCAAGAACAACCACCTGAGCCACTGCCTGTTCCCCCCGCTATCATCCAGAAGGCGAGGTCAGTACAGGTGCATCAAAGCTAGGACCGAGAGACTGAAAAACAGCTTCTATCTCAAGACAATCAGACTGTTAAACAGCCACCACTAACATTGAGTGGCTGCTGCCAACATACTGACTCAAGTCTCTAGCCACTTTAAATAATTGAAAATTGGATGTAACAAATGTATCACTAGCCACTTTAAACAATGCTTTATATAATGTTTACATATCCGACATTACTCATCTCATATGTATACACTGTACTCTATACCATTTACTGCATCTTGCCTATGCCGTTCGGCCATCGACTCAAATCTCTAGCCACTTTAATAATTAAAAATTGGATGTAATAAATGTATCACTAGCCACTTTAAACGATGCCACTTTATATAATGTTTACATATCCCACATTACTCATCTCATATGTATATACTGTACTCTATACCATCTACTATGTGACAAATAACATTTGATTTGATTTGATGTAGCCAATCCCTTACCAAGACCACAGAGAGGAAGAGGAACCACACCACTGACGACAGGGCAGGGGAAATACAGATTTGAGATAGGCCTACAGAAGAAGGGAAGGGTGTGTGAATGGGTGGGCTGAGCTAAAATTGATATGAACCCTCAATCCCAAGCAGGTCTATTGCTTTTGTAATTTTATCATAAACTGTCAGCATCAACATTCTATTACCACTCTAGTGTAAGCCAGAGTGAAGTTAGTTTCTCTTTCTTTCTTCTTCCTTTTTTCCTCGTGTCACTCCTTCTCTCTCTCCCTCGCCGTCTCTCTTTCCCTGCACAGTGCGATGCTCAGGGTGTGCACGTTGTGCTGTGTTGTGTTGTGATTGCCCGTGTTTAATGGCGGTCTCCATCTGTCCCGGGGCCCGTGTGTCTGCAGGCTAGCGGCCCGCGGCGGCCCACATTAGAGAGCTGTTGGCCACGGCCCCAGGCACATTACATCCCTCCTCTGGAAGTGTGATTATGGGGGCCTGATTATGATGTCTGAGACCACGATGAGAGGCCAGCCCAGCCGTGTGCCAAGCCAATCTCATTGCAAAAACAAAACGGCAGGAAAATTAATGACGCTTCAAATTCTGCCAGGTTTTTTAACGCCGATAATCTGTGTCCAGGGCAATTTGCAGCAATTGGTGGCATATGGACTTGTGTTATACACCCTTTGTCCAGTAACAGAAATGGAATCTGTCAGAGTAGGAATGATATCACAGACATAGAAATACATTTAGTTTAATCGAATGTGATTAAACAAACAAACAGAAAGCAAATTAACAGTAGTGCTGAGCGATTAAGTGAAATGTATTTTTTTGGTTATTAAACAACTAATTGACTACGTCGGTTCAATTACTTGAATTCTACTGAGTTCAGGATTTCTTTTTGTGAGCCCAACACAATTTCTCTAGACAGAAATCAAATCATTCACCAGAGAAATTATGTCAAGAACTACACTGAACAAAAATATAAACGTCACATGTTTCATGAGCTGAAATAAAAGATGTTCCATACGCACAAAAATCTTATTTCTGTAAAATGTTGTGCATAAATTTGTTTACATCGCTATTAGTGAGCATTTCTCCTTTGCCAAGACAATCCATCCATCCACCTGACAGGTGTGGCATATCAAGAAGCTGATTAAACAGCATGATAAATTCACAGGTGCACCTTGTGCTGGGGACAATGAAAGGCCACTAAAATGTGCAGTTTTGTCACACAACACAATGCCACACAATGCAAAGTTTTGAGGGAGTGTGCAATTCGCATGCTGACTGCAAGAATGCCCACCAGAGCTGTTGCCAGAGAATCTAATGTTCATTTCTCTACCATAAGCCACCTCCAACGTTGTTTTAGAGAATTTGGCAGTACTTCCAACCGGCCTCACAACCGCAGACCACGTGTCACCACACCAGCCCAGGACCTCCACATCCGGCTTCTTCACCTGCGGGATTGTCTGAGAACAGCCACCCGGACAGCTGATGAAACTGTGGGTTTGCACAACCGAAGAATTTCTGCACAGACTGTCAGAAACCGTCTCAGGGAAGCTCATCTGCGTGCTCATCATCGTCACCAGGGTCTTGGCCTGACTGCAGTTCGGTGTCGTAACCAACTTCAGTGGGCAAATGCTCACCCTCGATGGCCACTGGCACGCTGGAGAAGTATGCTTTTAACGGATGAATCCTGGTTTCAACTGTACCGGCCAAATGGCAGACAGCAAGTGTGGCGTCGTGTGGGCGAGCGGTTTGCTGATGTCAATGTTTTGAACAGATTGTCCCATTGTGGTGGGATTATGGTATGGACAGGTATAAGCAACAGACAACTAACATAATTGCATTATATCAATGGCAATTTTAATGCACAAATTACCGTGACGAGATCTGATTTGATTTAAGATCTGAGGCCCATTGTTGTGCCATTCATCTGCCACCATCACTTCATGTTTCAGCTTGATAATGCACAGCTTCTTGCCGCAAGGATCTGTACACAATTCCTGGAAGCTGAAAATGTCCCAGTACTTCCATGGCCTGCATACTCACCAGACATGTCACCCATTGAGCATGTTTGGGATGCTCTGGATCAATGTGTACAACAGCGTGTTCCAGTTCCCACCAATATCCATCAACTTTGCATAGCTATTAAAGAGGAGTAGGACAACATTCCACAATCCACAATCAACAGACTGATCAACTATATTCGAAGGAGATGTATTGCGCTGCATGAGGCAGAAGGTAGTCACACCAGATACTGACTGGTTTTCTGATCCCTGCGCCTACTTATAAAAAAAGCTATCTGTGACCAACAGATGCATATCTGTATTCCCAGTCATGTGAAATCCATAGATTAGGGCCTAATGAATTTATTTCAATTTACTGATTTCCTTACATGAACTGTAACTTCAAATATTTAAAATTGTTGCATGTTGCATTTATATTTTTGTTCAAAGACTGTAAAAACACCAGAAAATCAGCTACAAGTCATTTTAATTTTGTAAATCTGTTCCAAATCATTCTCACGCACAATAGAGATATGTGATCGTATGGAAACACGCTTTGAGATGAGGATGTACTGTATTAGTCAAATATTAGATCTGTTTGGGCTTCTTGCGGGTCAATTTGCAGTCCACAAATTATTTGTAATTATTTTCCGTTCCTCTGACTACTTGCTCAAGAACAAAATAGTCCTGTGGCTGAATCTAGTTGATGATCCCTGGCCTATATTATGGAGAAAACTCTGTAAGATATGGTAATATTGAACACCTGCTAGGATATGGAAGTTGATTCACACACACAACACATCTAAACCAGTATGTTTTGAGTGTCAGAGAAGGGAGAAGTAGAGAGGTTGTAGGACAGAGGCTCCCGGTTAATTCAAAACAAACTGTCAGTTCAGATAGACGCTGGGCTGAAGGGTGTTGGAGTTTTCATTAAGCAAATATTCAACCTAGTTCACAGCAGAAACAAAGATCGGAGGTTAGGTTAGATACACAAAGACCGCATACGTTGCTGCAGGAGAGAGGAGTTTACACAACAGAAATACCAGAGAAAGGGTTATAGACAGCACATATACCTTATACATATACCTTGGGCTCCCTAGTGGCGCAGTGGTCTAAGGCACTGCATCTCAGTGCTAGAGGCGTCACTACAGACCCTGGTTTGATTCCAGGCTGTATCATAACTAGCTGTGATTGGGAGTCCCATAGGGCGGACACAATTGGCCCAGCGTCATCAGGGTTAGGGTTTGGCTGGGGTAGGCCGTCATTGTAAATAAGAATTTGTTCTTAACTGACTTGCCTAGTTAAATAAAGGTTAAATAAATAAATGTATCTTCTTTGAAAAACTAGTACAATTATTGTCACAGCTCTTCAGCATACTAAGGCAGGCTAGCCTAGCTAAATATGAGGACTAAAGACAGTATGTGGAGAACAAATTTGATGTTAGATGGTTGTCAGGCTGGCTGGCTGCTACTGCCTGAGCAGAGATGAGATGATGGAATAAGAAATTATATATAACTGAAATATTGTATTATTGTATTGAATGTTCACTATTTTTGGATTTCCATTAAAAAGCTCTAATCATTTTAATGTCATTATTTCATCATGCATTTAATGTTAAAAAACAAAACCAAACTGAAACCGAACCAACTTCAAAAAGCACTAATCACTCAGCACTAGTTAACAGGTATGTTAATAAGCAATAAGTGAAGTGAGTAATGACAGAAAGAAAAGGGAAGAAAGATGCTTTAGATAGAAAAAGAAATGAAAAAGAAAGACAGATGAACAGACGGAAAGAAAAAGTGCAGCTTACACATTAAACAACAATCAATGTGTCAAACCAACAGTCAGAAAGCACCCCACTACCTTCCGTAACTTTTCCAGAGGATGTCTGTGGGGCAGCTAAAGCATGTCACTGTGTAGCGTGGAGAAGTATTGGAGAACTGTGAGCATGCTGATCCATGTTTGACACATACCTGAAACCCCTTGTGTTCTCCCTCAACAGTGCCTGTGGTGGTCTCCACATGCCTGCCTGGTTTTGAGGGCTACTCAACACCTCATCCCTGCCTCCAGGCATACCTCTATCCATCCCCTTCCAACTCATTCCCTCTCTTGCTTTGTCTCACTCATCAGCCCCTTCCTTTTATCCTCCTTCACTCTTTCTCTCCTTTGCTTTTGTCCTCCATCTATCCAGCCCCTCAGGGCAGCAGGTGAAGTCTTGAGGTTGAAGTCTATAGCGGCGATCAGAGCTGATAACCTCTGGAATGGACAGATGTGCCACATGGGGTCATATCTTGCCTGAGGACAGGTATGTCCAGTCATGCTGGGGGCTACAGAGACGTAGGGGCCAGGGGCATGGGGCCAGAGGCTGAAGGCAGGGGCAGGGGCCAGCATGGTACAGATGAGGCTTTTGTGGCCCCTGCCAGATTGGAGCTGACAGGTGAAAGGCCAACACAGCCTAAAGATGGCAGCCAGAGGGCAGGGCGGAGGATGGAGGGATAGACGGATGGAGGAAGGATGAAGGAGGGAGGGAGGGAGGGGAAGGGAGAACAGATGAGATGGGTAGTGGACACTGAGCTGACGAGAGAACGATCAAAGACAATCAAATGACTGCATGACTGAACATATGATGGCATGCAATACATCTGTTATTCAGACTATAGCCTGTCTACATATTTTTCTTAGGTGAGGTTTATGGGTAAAGATTCAAGAGACTTTGGTCAGTTTGATCAGACCACAATCCGTTTTTCTCTTAGGTTCAAAATCACCTTGGTATAAGAACCAAAACTTCCCACCATTATGTAATGGCTACATAACAAATAAAGGGGAAGGCTGTCTTTCTCATCCTCCCTCCCCACACCACTCTCTCCCAACACAAACATAGAAAACACACAGCCACAACCACTGTGCATCTGTGTATTCTGAGTTGTCTCTGTGTAACCACAGGCCATGTGTTCTAGTATCTAGCATCACTTATAGTAAAGCACAGCCTGTGCAATGCCAGTCAAAGTCTATAGTGTATGTACTGTATGTGTGTGTGTGTGTGTGTAGTGGGCTAGTATTGTGTGGAAATGATGCCCCTTCTGCCTGCCTGCCTGCCCGGCCCGATTCCATCTCCTTCCAAGGGAGCAAGGGGATGGAGGGGGTGGTGGGGGATTGATGGGAGGTTGTTGGGGGAGAGTGTACACAAAAAGTCACCCCGAATCTGCCATCTGATTAATCAAGGGTGATTCGGCGGCAAGCGCAGCCTACCCGCTCCTTCCTGGCTAGTCCCTGTGTATTTATTTAGAGTAACCCGCAGCCAGTCACGCCTGACCTCAAACTATCAGGAGCAGCCACAGTTGCGCCAAAGCATAAACAAAAAAATGCGTAATGAAGTTAAGGGGGGAGAAGGGGAGAGGGGTAGGGAAAGAGAGCAGGGAGTGAAGGCAAGCAAGAGGAGAGGAGAGGAGAGAAGGGGAGGATTTATTTTATTGAAGGCAGGGATCTTGAGCTCACAAAACAGTTCATAAGTCCAGACACGTCGCTGCGTCGCATCGCAGAAATAGCCTCCTGTGTCCTGCTGTTTGTTTCTCCTCTGACATGGGAAGGGAAATCATTGACCTCCGACGGACCTAAGGAGGCTCCATCCATCTTTTGAGCCAGACTCATTTTGCAGGGAGTATCAAGTAGCTGTTAGTGAAGAGGAAACCTCCCTGTGTGTATACATGGCTAATTGGGAACGTTTGCCTGTGTATTTATTTATGGAACAGCATAATGACTGAGAACTCTGAGTTTTATAATGATTAGAAGAGCATAAAATGGAATCTCTATGTTCATGAGAACCTTGATGTAATAAGTGGTCATCAAGCACAGTCAATGTCCCCTTTCCATTTGTCATGTGTTAATGGTCTGAATATGCGGACTCGCACATACACACGCATTTGCACGCACACATACACACTGTAATGGGGCGGCAAGTAGCCTAGCGGTTAAGAGCATTGGGCCAGTAACCGAAAGGTCGCTGGTTTGAATCCCCGAGCCAGCAAGGTGGAAATATCTTCCGTTCTGCCCTTGAACAAGGCAGTTAACCCCCAACAACAATTGTTCCCCGGGCACCGATGACGTGGATGTCGATTAATGAAGCTCCCCGCACCTCTGTGATTTAGAGGGGTTGGGTTAAATGCGGAAGACACATTTCATTTGAATGCATTCAGTTGTGCACCTGACTACTGTAGGTATCACGCTTCCCTACATAAACACCCTGCAGCATTGGAAGTTCTGCTTCGAATTCCCTTAAAACCTCTGCAGTGTATTAAAAGACATCAGTGGGTTAAAATACATCAAGCTTGATACATTTCATCATCTAAGCAAGTGAGTAGTTCTGCGAGCAGAAGAAGGCAAACTAACAATTGGCCCTCTGTAGAGACGTATTGATCCAACATGAAGGTTGGCTTTCAGGACAGTGCACGTGGCTCGCAGAGGCCTCTCTCGCATCTCTTCAAGTGGAGAAAACACAGAAAAGAACAAACAGAGCGGATAGGAGAGGAAGAGGGGAAGAAACAACAACAACATACGCCCAATCGAATCAAATCAAATCAAACTGTATTTGTCACATGCGCCAAATACAACAGGTGTAGACCTTACAGTGAAATGCTTACTTATGAGCCCTTAACCAACAATGCAGTTTTAATAAAAAAAATATATATATATATTTTTTTTATAATAATAATTAAAGAGCAGCAGTAAAATAACAATAGCGAGGCCATATACAGGGGGTACCGGTACAGAGTCAATGTGTGTGGCCACCGGTTAGTTGAGGTAATTGAGGTAATATGTACATGTAGGTAGAGTTAATAAAGTGACTATGCATAACTAATAACAGAGAGTAGTAGCAGCGTAAAAGTTGGGGGCAATGCAATTAGTCTTAGTAGCCATTTGATTAGATGTTCAGGAGTCTTGTGCCTTGGGGGTAGAAGCTGTTCAGAAGCCACTTGGACCTAGACTTGGCGCTCCGGTACCGCTTGCCATGCGGTAGCAGAGAGAACAGTCTATAACTAGGGTGGCTGGAGTCTTTGACAATTTTTAGGGCCTTCCTCTGACACCGCCTGGTATAGAGGTCCTGGATGGCAGGAAGCTTGGCCCCGGTGATGTACTGGGGCATACGCACTACCCTTTGTAGTGCCTTGCGGTCGGAGGCCGAGCAGTTGCTATACCAGGCAGTGATGCAACCCGCCAGGATGCTCTCGATGGTGCAGCTGTAGAACCTTTTGAGGATCTCAGGACCCATGCCAAATTGGGTTGCACCTCATGTTGCCCTCAGAACAGACGGCACTGTTCAACGGCACTTAAATATTTTGTCTTGCCCGTTCACCCTCTGAATGGAAGACTTACACAATCCATGTCTCAAATGTCTCAAAGCTTAGAAATCCTTATTTAACCTGTCTCCTCCCCTTCATCTACACCGATTGAAGTGGATTTAACAAGTGACATCAATAAGGGATCATATATGGGATTTAAGGGATCGTTCACCAGGATTCAGCTGGTCAGTCTATGTCATGAAAAGAGCAGGTGTTCCTAATGTTTTCTACACTCAGTGTAGAGTACAGTAAGAAAAAAGCTTCTAGGCAACATGTTCAAGAGGAGAGAACCCACTGCCAGGTGTCGGTTAGTAAACATCCCCAATGTCACAATCCTGCATCCCAACTCCTGAAAGGCATTTTAAAGACATGGGGGGAAGGATGGTGTGGTGGGAGTGGGGCGTGGGAGGGGGTGCTCGTTAGGATGCTGTTTATCTCCCTGTCTGTCCTTCCTCCCCTCCTTCTCTCCTCTTCTCTTCGTTCCCTTGTTTTTGTAACAAATCTGCATGCGACGTGGCAAGGGCCGAGGGGGCGGCAGGTGGGCAGGTTGGCAGTGCAGGCGGGTGGGCATCACCACCTGGTGCTGAGAGAGAGCCTCCTGCCAAGGGACCATGGTGGGACAACCTCCCAGCACAGCTTGTTGGGCTCTGACCCCCCACAACCCTCTCCGCTGCCTCACCCCCTCTTTCCCTCCCTCTTTCCTTCCCTCCCTACCCCTCCTCCGTTCCATCACCCCATCACCCTCCCTCCCTCCTCCCATCACCCCATCCAGATCGGCATGGCACTACAACTCTGACTGTTGAGGAACAGAAGGGGGTCTGGCTCACGTTGAGGGAAACATGAGAGAAGGATGAGGAGAAAAGGGAGGGAGAGGGAGAGGGAACACGTCGGTAAACAGCAGCACCTTTGGTCCGGCGTCTGTCTGGGCCTGGAGTCCTGTGGTGTGACAGGTAGACGCTCTTGTAGAGTTCCCAGCATTCCTAAACACCGAGGTGAGGTTGAGACGTCCCAGATGCCCCCTCCTCCTCCTTCTAGCAGAAGGGAAGGACGGACTCACCAGCGTGACTTTGAGGCATGGGAACAAACAGTCTTCTACACAGGAGAACATACATATCAATGTGGTCATTGGTAAAATAGGCAGATCCTCCGTAAGCTGTTTAAATACAATGGTTTGACGATATACTGTGATATCAGCATGTCAATTAAGTGAACCAATAGAGTATGACTGTGTGATAAATGTTTGGCACCCTATTTAAGAAAGATAATGTACATATTCCATTACACTGATGTTTAATAGTGTTTAATAACATTGATCGTGAAAGTAGCCCCCTTGTCCAAAAGCCTACTAAATAAGTAACAGCCCACACAGTTGGTGATACATTGTGGATAAAAAACTGTTTGTCACTGTTTTCACACACACCAAACACACAGTAGTACGTGACTGAAAGAGCGACTACTCCACATCAGAGGACATCAGAGAACTATGATTAACCCCCATCTTCAACTTCTGATGAAATTATGCACACGCCATACTGTAAGAAAATATCTTCTGTCAAAGTAATACCCTCGACAGCTCCTCAACTCTCCCTGACAAAATAAAAGAAATGCCTTTTTGTATTTAGAAGACCACATGACAGATGTATCACCGCATTCCACATCTCCTCTGCCCAGAAAATACGAAAATGCATTATTCATTTTCACAATATGCGGATGCATTGATGGCCAAAATCCATACAGCATGCCAGGAGAGAGCAGGCAGGGAGGGAGGGAGGTAGCAGGCAGGCGAGTCAGCAAGCGAGAGAGCAACCCTAACCTTGAGCTTTCACCATCATAAGTTGACATCTCTAAAAACGTGTTCTTTTTTTTTCTTCAAGTGTGGGTTGTCAGCAGGGCTGTCAGTGACGAGGAGAGGCGACGTTAAGTAAGGAAGGACACATGTGGCTAGGGGAAGAGGAGGAGGGGAGGGGGGGTCTTCATAAAGTCACTCAGTGCTTCCCTGTCACTGTTAAGTAGACAGGTGCTTACCGTTAACACCCCTCCCTAATATCTTTATGAATATTTATGACTCTTTCCCTTCTAATAAGTTGCTCGTTAATGTCACAGCTGCCAAATATTGACTATGACTTTCTTTTCAGAAGTAGCGCATAAATAAATCATATTTTAAAGAGAGATTCTGACCTGCTTAAATACATCACTTCCCCCATCCCCTTTGATCAAAAAGCACTTCATTATTATAAGCTGCTTCCTGATTTTTCCTACCGTCTTGTCTGAGCTTACATGTGGAATACATCTTTATTTACCTACGTATATCCCTTCATCTATTTCATACCCATACTGTATGTATCCCTACTTTGTTTCTCATATTGAGTGCGGTCAGAAGTGGCTAAGTGTCCTTCTTATTATGTGGGAAAACTTTGAGAGTTGAAGTAGAAGTTGCTGCTGGGTCTCATCAGTGGAAATGGGGGGAAATGACTCTCTGGTCTCCTAGGATTTGTTCCCTGATTACTCCCTAATTCTGAGTCTCACTCCGTCACTGTATACTCTTCTATTCCCATGAAAACTTGGCCCAAGGACAGGAGCTGCGATCCACACTGTAAAAAGAAGGGAGGGGAGGTTGAGATGATACATAAATGAAATCAGACAAGTTCTTTATTTTCTGTTGTAATGGTTGAGGAGGCTAAAGGCCACTTTTAGATCTGGGGTCTCCCATTGGAGGCAGATCTGGTATTGAGTCACTGTATGTACAGTATCATGCTGAATCAAAGACTATACATTAGCTACGTAATCAGTTGAGGGCAAGTTAGGGTCTCAATCAAACTGGGGATTTACTGTATGTCCAAATGTCCCGGCACAACAGACAATGGTGCATTAATGCTCCATTATAGAGATGCTTACTGAATGCCTTTGTCCCCGCATAGGCTAGTGAGAAGGCCACGAGCGACGAGGAGGCCCTAAAGGTGGACTCAGATAAACTGTGCTGTGGATATAGCAGTGACCAAATATGAATAGCTTCATCTCATATCTATGTAAAGTGGTCATCTTCTCTCCCCATGTCATTCCTTGATTTTGGACATTAAACTCTCTTGCATGCCTCATGCATTCTTTATCAGAACCCAATATTGTTTTTTTGTCTGCCGTCTCCCTTTATTCCTGTTTATTGATCTTTGAAAACATTGGGATGCTCTTTCCCCCTTCACCACTTTGCAGAAGTCGATAGCTTTGCATTGAGCCAGCTGTCAATCAAGGCATCATCAACTCTAAAGGGTTTTTTATGGAAGTGATATGAAATGAATAAATAAATCAGTAATCTTAGATATAGGCTGCTCTTTAAACATTTCATTCCATGTGAACTCTATCAAAGCATTTGAACTTATCCATCAGAATAGGTGCCAAAACGGACATGGTTGGGGTAGACAATTTGGATATTGGGGAGCAGATGGTGTATTTGAAGTCCTATGAAGAGGACTTCATATTCAACAAATATAGAATGTTACCGCATAATATCACTGCATGATAAACGCAAAAAAATCTAAGGAAATAGAGGTTTGCATGTGTGAAAGAGTTGGATGGAAAAGAAAGGAAAAGAGACTTACAGTGTTTAACAGACACAAGTAGAGGTCCTTTATTTTTAAACGCTGACTTAATTACATTCTGTTGGGATGTCTGTAAGACCCCCTACCTCTAAGAGTAAACAAATTAGCGGAGCGAAGCATTGTCAAAGGTCAAAGGTTAGGACATAGACAGGAAGTAGCTAGTGTGACAGACTCAGGCCTTTCTGGCTCATCGCTCAGGGAAGGAACAGATGTTGGTGGCGACGCACCACATGATTATCGCCACGGTGATAGAGGAACAGGGGAGGCGGGCGGCCTTGGATAGATGCTGGTAATTACCCATACTCCCCTGGGAGGGAGATGACACGTGCCCGCCACTTTTCAAGATCACAGGGGCATAATTAGAAGCCCAGTAACAGTTGTTAATAGGGAAGTGAATAAAGGTAGCAGGGAGAGATGGGACTCGGAGGGAAGGAGAGGGTGTGCTGATGGAGGATTGTCTATCTCTATTCTCTTTTTTTCTCAGTGCCATAACCTTCCCGAAAGGCATTGGGAACATGGGAGGTTTTGAATGGATTGGATGGTAGGATAGACAATCTGTTTGAATCACTAGGCAAGTAAAGTGAAGAAGGGCTATAGGAAAGAACTGTGTTGTTCCTACATTTAGATCTTAGCTCAGACATATCCTCAAATAGTTATGTGCCATTGTGAGACACTGAAGTTACATGAAGTTTTAACCCACCTTTTCAAGCAAGTTTTCATCTCTTCATCATTTTACCTTGAACTCAGGAATCTTTGAGCTCAACCTTGCTATAATAATAATACATTTTATTTAAGGCGCCTTTCTTGACACTCAAGGACACCGTACAGAGAAACATAAGACATTTAAAAGCAATGAACAGCATTAAAAACAACAAAAGAAGCAGAGCAGTTGACGTCAAGTGAGATAGACAGTTTTAAACAGGTGTGTTTTGAGTTGTGATTTGAAATGGGAAAATGAATCAATGTTTCTGAGTTGGGATGGTAATGAGTTCCAGAGACGGAACTATGGAACATAATTAAAGCTCAGAAATGCCCTTTCATCATCAGAAAGATAAGTTTTATGTTGAGATACAAAGGAGCTGAAGTGTACCACAACACTATCACCAACTCACCTCACACCTCACGTCCGGCATCAGTCTGAAAACACCCCAGAAACCTCTTAAGTGCAGCAACGCTCAGCAGTCGGTGACAGGTGTGTTTTTGTCCATCTCGCCCAGTGTGATGGGGAGAGTGCCCTCGACGTACGGCTCTTAAAAGCTCTGTGGAAGGTCTCCCATGTCAGAGCATATCACAGCAGCCTTTTAGCAGCGCAAAACCCCTCTGACAGCCCCAAAATGGCTCCTCACACTCCCCTTTGTGCAACAGTCGTTCCCCGTAAACGGGAACATTTTACCCTTTCTTTCACTTGACGGCCTTATGAATTCTTCAGGGTGAAAAGGCTTAATGGGGAAAAAAAATACCACTTGGACGGAGGACGGTTAGTAAGTACACTTAGCCATTGCCTGGGGGACAGTGGTTGTGTCAGAATTTTTCTTTTTAAGTTATCTACCATATAAAGTACTTTAAAAAGTATGGGAGGCAGGTAGTATAATGGTTAGAGCATTGGGCCAGTAACCGAAAACCGACAAAGTGAAAAATCTGTCGATGTGCCCTTGAGCAAGGCACTTAACCCTAATTGCTCCTGGGTCACCGTTGAATAGCAGACCCTGGCCGTGACCCCACTCTCTGAGGGTGTCTCAGGGAGAGTGGGATATGCAAAAGCACATTTCCAATTCACACGTGTATTAATACACACTTCTACTTGTGTGAAATAGGACAAATACAAGCATCCACCAAATTATTATTAGTGTTATCATTAAAACCCCTACTTGAGTGGCTTAAATGTCAATAAACATTTATTTGATGTACATGGCTGCTTGACCAATGACAAAAAAGTGTGATTTATGACTAGTAAATACATTGATGAGCAGATCATTGTGTGTGTGCATGTGCAGCGTGTCTGTGTGCCTAGGCTGCCGTTGTGCCACATGGCGCTGTGCTTGGCGACGGGCCCTGTAAGAGGAGGCTAGAATGGGTTCACTGCAGAGATAATGTGTGAGTTTGCCAGTCAGCCTTGTCTTCCTCAACAGAGGGGAGTTCCTGGGAGATTTAGGCACGCTGAGGCTGACACAAAAAACCCACCCAGATAAATGTGGATACTTTGGCAGGACATCTTTTTTGCATTAACTCGCTGACCCAAAAAAGTGATGTCCGCAAAATGAGACCCTCAGGGAGCTTCAAGGGGAAGTGGCTATTTCCTCGTCTGCTAGAGCGCATATCATAGAATGGAGCTCAATCTTTTCAATGGCCGTCGTCCAGTTTTTAAAGACAGGGCTCCACTAGGAGTAATTTGTTCAACACCCTTTGTCAGTTCATACATAACACTAGTCAGGAAAGGGGGATATCCATAGGCCATCTATTTTAGAATAACCATATCTTAAGCATTAAATCATGTATTTCGTACCTTTTCAAAGGCTGAATGTGTGGTATTATGAATGTTTTGTAAACGGTCATCAAACCCCTATGTCCTTTAACTTCAATAACCACTTCTATCTCTAGTGCTCTCATTTGAAACCCTTTCCTTTTATCAAGCCCACCACTCCAGTTGGTATGATATTTCTCCTTTCTCTCTCCACCCATTTGAAGCTCCGTGGTAGGCGAGAAACATTCAACAGTGCAAAAGACCGCTCTTTTCTCCACAGTCCACACGCTCTTTGTTGTGTGTTGTCTCAGTGTTCCATGACTTATTCACTCATTTGGTTTGGTCTCGCACAAGGCATCAATATTTTATGTGGGGGGGGGGACACTTTTCCCATGCCCTATCTAATGAAGTGTGTGTGTGTGCATGTGTGTGTTTGTGTGTGTGTGTGTGTGGTGATGTAACAACAGACATCTCTCTAGGGTGAAGGAACACAAACCACAGCAGCAGCACCACCACCACCATGGTACTCTGAAGACCCAGACTCCCTCAATCGTGTCTGTGGCGTCCATGGGTCAGTCAGTCAGCACCGGGTCAATGTCAAAGGAACACGACCTTCTGATTCCAGACTCCTTCAACGGTTACTGGGTCGTTCTACCAATTTGGTGCCTTTTGAGAAGTGTAACTTGGTTAAAAAAATTGTTTAAATGTAACATTCAGTTATACAGAGCATATGTTTAACTTAACAAAAAACACATTTTCCCATCTCAAGAGGTTGAATAAAAAATGACTATAGTAACTGCTTATTAAGTGCCAAATAAAGTAACAGGGTTGACCGTAACACGGTTGACCGTAACAGGGTTGACGAATTCGTCTTCAATCAGTCATCAGGGGGAATGGAGCTTGTTGTGTTCAACAAGGAGTGACAATTGAATGCAAGCTTCACAAAAAAATCACATGAAACAAATAATCTTCAGAAATTACTTTGTCAATTTAACAAAAGAACTAGGGCTTTACAAGGAAGGTGAGACTTGGAGCCATTTTCTGATTAAGTGGGTTGACAGAGGGACATGCCAAAATGCTATGGCCTGCTGGGCCCTCAACACAGCAACTGTACTCATAAGAAACCTAGCCATGCCCATTAACTGTATTTGATCTGATGCTAGGTTCACAAAGAGATCGATTCATAGTACTGTCTGCATTTAAAGGGCAGGCATTACTAAATTAGCATACCTTGTGACTTGATTACTGGCTGATTACCTCATTGTATTGGTATATCAAATCCGCAGTTAACGCTTATCAAATTGAATCCTCACTGGAACCATGCTGTGAAATGTGCTGTCATATTCCTCTGATGCGGTGTGTCTAAACTGATTTGGCACCCTTTCTTCCCGGCTAACATGGTCAAATCAATACCAATGCTTTCCCTTGGTCCGACATGGGAGGCCCTGATCAATATAGGTATGGATTGATAAGTGGTTTTGGATGCAGGGCCAAGAGTCAGGTCAGACAGAGCTGGTAGGTTAAGGCTAATCAGTTTAAATTGGCCACAGGCAGTTTAAGATGGGGATTAAGCTGTGTTAAAATGGCTGACCTACAGGGAGTGGGAGGGGGGCTCTGTTCTGGATGGGCTCTGGTTGGGTCGTGGAGGCCTGGAAAACCTGAGGGACCCAAGGGGGAGGACTGGAGGGCCTAGCCCAGGGGAAGTGTCTTGGAGACAGACAGGGGGCCTCCTCTCAGTCTCCTGACTCTGATCTGGTGCTCTGTGTACCACGCCTGGACAATGTCACTGTTGGATGACTTCAGCTAGAAGCCAAGGACCAATGAGTAAGATGGGTTTAGAACGTGTTTGAAACATCACCAAAATCTTTTAGAATTTTTTTGTTTTGGTAATACCATGCTCCACCCCAACAACAGATGCAAACACTCACGTTATAATAGGATAGGTACAAATTAAGAATTTAAAAAAATGTTACTGTACAAGATTCCTAAGGTAAACCTGGCCTCCAGTGGAGTATGACATTAACACTATGCTCTGTGGTGGGAGCTGACTGTGACATGCTACATGGGTGTTGACATAATGAGACATGACGATGGAGTGGACACACATAAACCCTTTAGGGAAGTCATTAACAGAGGGCAGACCTTCCTCGCCCCCAACACCTGCCCCCTTCACCCCTTTTATAGTTCTCCTTCTCCCCTCTCTCTCTCTCTCTCTCTCTATCTCTCTTTCTCTCTCTCTGAGGTATATGCCCTCAGCGACGTGAACCATAACGTAGATCAAGGATGGAGTTATGTGATGGATAAAAAGGCAGAGGGGCAGAGACGTCAACAGAGAAGGTTTCGCCACGCCATCAAAGGAGAAAGACCTTATAAAATGAACCTGCACTGAGAGAGAGAGAGAGAGAGAGAGAGAGAGAGAGAGAGAGAGAGAGAGAGAGAGAGAGAGAGAGAGGGAAAGGAAAAATTAGAAAATTGAAAGAGTGGAAAAAGAGAGAGACCGGAGCATGCTGGTGATGGCGCAAGAGATGACCTTTCCAGAGACGACCCAGTCACAGACCCAGACTCGGGCTTGGGCCAAGGTACACTCTTATTTATAGAAGGTATTTATAGAGGCCATTTTCCCGAGGTTGTCCTGAACGAGATGCCACTTCTCATTACCAGCGGAGGGGCTGCTGCCTGCACCTCATTTTACAGCTGGCTGAACCCAGGACCCAGGCAGGCAGCGGGAGCCACAGCACCAAGCCCAGGGTCACCTAGTAAATTCTCAGGTCCGGGAGGGAGAGCACCGTCACGCACCCAGCACCGTCACGCTCCCCATGTCTCAGTGGTGCAACACAGCGTGGGGCCAGGGGGCATTGGTGTGAGTGTGTAGGGTGTATGGGGAGGATTGCGAACATTGGGAGCATTACTTGGATATCTGTAGAGCGCAGGTTTTCCTGAATATTTTCACTATTTGCAGTGTATTACTTGAGATGGCACAACATTCTCTGTTTGTGGTATATAGGGTGTTGCTGTGACAAGCGTTACATCCTGAGCCAATTCTGGTTGTCCTTCACCTGCCTCCAGAACCTGAGTGAGCTATGGTTGTTACCAGAGAGCGTGAAGGTGTGCAATACACACACCCTCCTCCCTTCTCCTCATGTCCCGACCGCTCTGTTTGTGCCTCTGCCTGTGTGTGTATGCCATTGTGTCTGTCTGTGTTTAATTATGCCTGTGTGTGTGTACCTGTGCGCATATGTGTGTGTGTGTGTGCGAGCCGGTGTCCTCACAGCAGCCATAAGTCACACTGGTAAAGCACCTCAGGCCCTTCTGGCAGGGCCCCGGAGCCCCAGCATGGGGTCATCACGACCCAGGGACACAGAGACAGAGAGTGGAATGTCAACTCAAAGACACAGACACACGCTCCAGGAACAGAGCTAACAATCTCTCTCTCTCTCTCTCTCTCTCTCTCTCTCTCTCTCTCTCTCTCTCTCTCTAATAATAAAAAAGTCAGTTAAGTGGAACAGACTCAGCCCTCCTTTTCTGCCAGCGCTGAGTTGTACCAGAACTAGGATGGATGGTCTCTTATGACAGAAACAGTTGTTAATGGTAGTAAAAGGTTTCCAATGCCCAATTCATAGTTTTAGGTCTCATCACTTGTCGATCTAACTTGTAATGCTCAACATTTATTTAATTGCTGTCATTGCTCAATGAGAGAGAACAATACCAGTGGTTACAGTATGTACGTATAGGGGACAATTGAATACCTTTCCCTCCTGATGGTGTCTTTCGGGGACCTTGGACATTATTCACACAGCTACAGCAGCAGCAGCACAGCGGTAATCCAATCTGCCCTCATCCCAACGGAACCTCTCCTCTCCTCTTGCATGGTTTTCACCTATCGGAGGGTTTTGCAGAGATTGATGTTAACAGTAGCTTTGGACAGGACGAACAAATCACTCCTTCTCCAACAAGTCAGACGCCAATGCCCTCTTCACCATAATTGCAATTTTTTATGAGAGCGCTAGCTGTATAATCCTACTTGTTGTCAGACACAAGAAGCCGAGGCCTGTCCTAAAAGAGCTACATTTGCACCGCAAGCAGAGAGTGGGAGGGAGAAGGGATGGGGGAGCTTTCATTTTATTGAATATATTTCTCCCTTAAACCAGTGATTTGCCAATAAATTGGGTGCTTTGTCACTTCATTGAAAAACAGTAAGATGAGTTTGCTATCGATTGCATTTTTACTGGCTCCTCATTTTCCTCGCTACGCTCCCCTCCTTCCTCTGCTCCCCTCCTCCACCTCACTTCCTCCATCCTTCCTCATCCCTCGTTCCTCTGCTGGCTGCTTGGTGCAGGGCAGGGCGGCAGCTGGCTGGGAGGCTGTCAGGTGAGACACCATTAGACTGACTCCTGACAGGCTCCAATAATGACCACTGATGGAGGGAAGAGCTCTAACGTTTTGCACAGGGGCTACACTCGCTCTCTCACTATCTCCCCCTTCTTTCTCTCTTTCAATCTTTCTCTGACCTTTCTAGGCCGAGGAGAGAGATCCTCCCATGCAGTCTTCTCTAGCTCTCTGTGGTCCAGTCTGAGTGAGTGATAGGGCCCAGCAGTGCTTCCCTGCATGTCACTCTTTCACACCACAAACAGAAACACAAACCGCTCGTTACAACCAACCGCCTCACATGCCTGATGGATGGAAATGGCGTTAACACTGGCCTTCCCTTTTACCTTGTGTTTCTCAGGGCAGACCTATTCTGTGTGTGTGCGCGTGCGTGCGCGCAAGTGAGTGTGTGTCGGTGTGTCTGTCTGTGTGTGTGTGTGTGTATTTGGCTAGCAGCCCGTATACATTTCAAAGGTCCGTATAGATTACAGTAGAATATCTCTAATCTTTCGGTTACCATTTCCTCCCATTGATAGAGAAATTGGCCTGGATCACATTTTTGGGATTTTCTAGTGCAAGGATTGGAATAGCCTTTATCTTGCTTCTTGGCCTCATCATCTCACCAGCGTGACTAGATTGGTGGTTGTCAGAGCTTCGCTATGCCTCCCTACCCCCATGAACTATTCCTCCATGTCTCTGATTGGCTTACAGGCTTTACTGTATGGTTGTAATTCTTTCCATCCCACAAGGCTTTGTAACACTTACCATGAATGGAGACATTTTCAGGAAAAAACAGTTGATGCAAACTTGGCAAGTGCTGCCAGGGCTATTCCTCACAATTAAACTGGGCTATTCTTTGACATCCAATCCAAAAGGTAGCCAGGAAAAAAGCAGACAGTTGCGTCTGGCATTAGATAGAAGCTATGACCAGTTACTGAGTGTATGACCGCATTTAAAACAGCCAATTTCACAACCCACTTTCTCATACCTAAATTGTCCTACACATGCCATCAATTATTACCTTAAACTACCCAGTTAATCTGGGGATCCAGCGTGCCAATAAATGTAGCATATTTTCCCTATGATATAGCTTGATGAAAGGGACAACGCAAGAGAGCCATTCCCAGGCATACACAATTACAGACAGTCATGTCTGAGGGTTGTGGCTAGATGGAGTACAGCTACAGATAAAAAATTGCATGTTTGAGTCGCGTCTGGGAAAGCTGTAGCATTGTAGCTAACCCTAACCTTTACCCTTTTCCTAACCTTAACCTAATTCTCATAACCTGCTGCGACACTTACATCTGTAGAGTACACTATCTAGCCAAACCATGTCAGAGAGAACAGCCATACTGCCCGCATAATGTACCGTGCTACAGCGCCACACCAGACAGCTCTGGTACCATGATCCTTTACTTTGACTGTAGCCCATTGGCCAATGTCTCATCACTACTGTAGATCTATTTGACCAATGACCATCCAGCACCAGCTCCAAAGATGAGACATCCCTGTTACCTTTCCTCTCATTCAAGAGCCACTAAATTCCTGGTGCCCCAAGTCTGGGATTGAGCAGAGCGAGGGAGCTGAGCGCTCTGGGCCCCTGGGGCTGTTTGCCTGGCTGTCTGACATCATAGGGTACGGCAGACTCTGATCCGCCAGCTCAGAGACACTATCTGACAGGCTTAATTTACTATGTCAGCCCCTTCAAAACCATTTCCCCCTCGCGCTGACAGCCATCTAGCATTTATAAATTAGCAGAAACATTAACCTTTAGACTGATTATAATGTGTTCCGAGGGAAAGAAATTAACTTCCATTTGTTAATGTCAGGTTTTGGTTCAAATTATTTTTTTAAACGGCGGTAAGGCGATCAGGAGGATGATTTTGGAGATTGTGTCATATAAATGAAATGTTTTATCTTGGCTTTGATGAATCGTTATGATATTGTTCTAGAGATTATGTAGTGTTTCACAGCAGGTGAGAGGTTTAATTGTGCTTGTTGCTCTCATAATTTTCAACACAAAGCTTTTATTTTGTTCCGATTTCTTTCTTTAGTGGTAAGATAGAAACGATACAGATACACATGTAAAGATTTCAATGTTATCATGTTGAATAGCATACAATTAAATGTCGAGACAATTCTATGCAAATCTGTCAATCATGCACATTTTTAGCAATATGGCAAGATCTATTTTGAAATATGCTGACTATACAATAGATGGACATGCGTAATTGGCTCAGTTGTATTTCTCAGTCTGTTAACTTGTATCTAGTGAGTGGAGAGAGAGCAGAGCAGTCTTCACACATACATGTCTAACAGCTTGTCATGTGAAACTGTTGCCTTAATATTTGTGGCTATTACACTAATTAGGGGGAAGCACACAGATGGTGCTGTTTCACAAACTCACAGGCTGAGAATCAAAATGGAATCACTGCCAACATTAGTGATGGCCTGTGGAAGAAAATTCCCCCTCTCAAAAAAACAATCACTCTTTTCGTCCAGCCCTCATTTTCAGAACTTTTCTTTTTTCCCCAGTGAAATGTATGTTAAAAGGCCATTCGCCCTTGATGAAAAAGACGGGTCTTTAGTGGTGAAACAATGGTACTTGGGTACCATATGCTGCTTTAAATGCTGTAAGACAGCTGTAGAGCCAAAGTGTTCCTGGAGGTCGGCCAAGTCCCAGGCAGAAGCAGACAGAAGAAGCTTTTCCACTGGTTGGAAAATGGTTCCAGCTATCAGGAAGAAGCCACTTTTCATGGACCCGCTTCCAGATGCAGGCTAGTGGGTTCTGTAGAGGATGAGATGATATGGGAGAGTGTCTGGAGGTGTGTAACTGGGTTTCTCATAATTAGTGTGTGTGTGTGTGTGTGTGTGTGTGTGTGTGTGTGTGTGTGTGTGTGTGTGTGCGTGCGTGCGTGCGTGTGTGTGTGAATGTACAGAGCATGTGAGGTATACCGTACATCAGCATGACCTGTGTGAGTGATTGTTCTGCTCCCAGTTCTGCTCTGATGAGGGCAGAGAGGAGGTAAATCTTCTAAAGGTGGGCCCTGCTGATTGGACTGGTCTTAAAGGTGGGTCGTACTGATTGGACTGTTTCTGAAGGCGGGATCTGCTGATTGGACAGGTCTTAAAGGTGGGCCGTACAGATTGGACAGTTTCTGAAGGCGGGATCTGCTGATTGGACTGGTCTTAAAGGTGGGCCGTACTGATTGGACTGTTTCTGAAGGCGGGATTTGCTGATTGGACTGGTCTTAAAGGTGGGCTGTACTGATTGGACTGGTCCCCCTGGTGCCCTTGAATTCAACCCTTCTATCTCTCTCTGGGCACTTCTTCACGGGCTCTGATTCGTTTAAGCTGGAAAAGGACAGCTCTATTCAGTTCCACTGAGCTCAGTAGCCTATTAGAGCAGGCATTACTGTCCCTCTCCTCATCTGTAGCCTATTAGGGCAGACCTTACTGTCCCTGTCCTCATCTGCAGCCTATTAGAGTAGGCATTACTGTCCCTCTCCTCATCTGTAGCCTATTAGGGCAGACCTTACTGTCCCTGTCCTCATCTGCAGCCTATTAGAGTAGGCATTACTGTCCCTCTCCTCATCTGTAGCCTATTAGGGCAGACCTTACTGTCCATTTCTCTGCTTTCAAGTGTAAAGCAGACACTTCCACTTCCAGAAATTCAACACAGTAGGTAACTATCTGGCATCAAATGGGACACAATTAATAAAAATAAAAAAGAGATTTAACAAAATAAAATAAGTATAGCAGTTGAATAATTAATATACTTGACTGTATTTCCACCATAGAATGTCTATGTTAATCAAATGATGTTCTGTCACACACTTGCCCAAGGGTACAGAGCTAGTGCACCTTTTTTACAATGTTACGTTGTTCGCCACATATACCATATCCACCTCAGAGAAATGCAAGATTTAATACTTAGACCATACCATAAGATGATGCCCTTTGTTGAAGAAAAGTCAGTAGAATTGATATGCGGAGGTGAGCTTTTATGCAGTGCTGAAACATGGTTATGGTGAGGTGAGAAGTTTCCAATAACTGTATTTTGCCAGTGGCAGGGATTAAACTAAATACAGTATATGCCCCATGTCTGAATCTCAGATTACACATCTGGACCTGGTCATTGGGGATTTTGTCTCATCTCTGGAATTTCACTATAATCCCATTGAATAATGTCTGCTTGTTTATGTAAATCACGACTTTTACCTAAATCATTATGTCGATTAAATTAGTACTGGACCGGATGTTTGACGCATAGCAGTAATGACAATATATAATACCAGGAATATACCAAAACAAAATGTCAGAAGAATATAGGTTAACAACAGATTCTTAGGGCAGAACATGTCTGGGCATGTGACGTCACTGCTAGTTGGGTCTTCTTACTTTTTGCCCCACATATACTGTGAAATTCACCATACACCATGTTACCCTGTCCATAAAGTCTTGTATGATATTATAGCAAATCAGCCTTCTCTGTTTTCCCTCTCTCTCTCCCACTTGGAAACAAAAGCAACAGAGGATGTTGGAGAGGTGGTGGAAGTGCTGCTGCTGGCTATTTGGAGCTTCAGGTCTGTGTGGGGAGAAGAGAGAGAGAGAGAGAGAGAGAGAAGGAAAGAGAAAAAGAGATACTTTCAAAGGGAAGCAGGCCGGCATCAGATTCACTCCTCTGAGCTTTAATAAAAGGGCTCAGTTAGCCTCCACTCATTACTATCCTATGAGTATTGACTTTGGCCTACAGTCGTGAACAGATAAAATGGTGTAAGACCTTGTCCTAAGTGATTACTCAGAATTACAAATCACTCTGCATGTAACCCAATCCAGCCAGTCTGCTGGGCACCCCAACTCACAGAGAATACACACGCACACGCTTAAAAAGAAACTGTCTCAAATGCAAGGCTGGTACACTCTGTCTAGGGGTGGATATGCTGCAACATGCATGGACATGAGGGCCGAGCACACCTGGTGACATAGAAATTGACATATACACAAACAAGCACAGAGTGAGCCCTGGATAAAGGGAGCACATTCATTCCTTAACAATTGCATACACACAGACATGCATGCATAGCCACACACACAAACACACACACACACACACACACACACACACACACACACACACACACACACACACCGAAGTCGAGACAGTGTAATATCTGCTCTCTGACAGCTGAATTTTAATTGGGCAGGGTGGTGTTTGTAGCGCGTGCAGGCCGCTGTCACACGGCTGGCAGTTTGAGGGGTGACGGGACAGGCCCCACCATGGGGGCTGTCAAACGGGCTTGCGCTCTCCACGGGAACCTCCTCGGTGGGTGTCCCAGCTCATTTAGGAGCCCACAGACAAAGCGCCAATTAAGAGGGGCTTTAAACAATCAAACAGAGTTCCTCAGGGCCCACAGACACTCCACAGGGCACTCAGACACACACACACACACACACACACACACACACACACACAGGCAAACACACTAAAACACTTGAATACACACACACATCGTAGGTGAGAGGAGTAAAAATAGAATGATCACGATTAGGTCAAAAGGTATAATTAATGCATGCATATTTCTCTCTATAGAATCATTTCAGGCTATTTTTAACGCCAAAAATGTTAAACCACAAATCGTCTATGTTGCACTCAGTTGTACTACATCAGTCCTTGAATTAAAAATAAGTAAATTACTTAAATGCCTTGAAATCAGGCCTATCCCATTCTTTGCAATTATCGCAACCCCAAAAGCTTAGAGACAGAAGATCAAATTGAATAAATCTCCCCAAGTCACAACAGAAGGTCCATCCGGCTGTGTTTGTCTGGCTGGCGCCTCTCGGAAGCCTCACTAACTAATATTCCCCCACCAAACTGATGAACCTTGCATTTTTTAAGAGCAGAGCAGTGTCTTTAATGTATATCGCTGTCACTCCCCTCTTCTCGGCCCATCTTAGACTATGAGGTCCGTATGCCAGTTCCATATGGCCCACCACCCTCTACTGACAAGCCTATGGCTAGGGCTCATCCATCATTCCGGGAGCACACTCACTTGTTATCAGCTCAGCTCTGGGCTGTGTGGGGACTGGAGGCTGGGGAGTAGGGACTGGAGGCTGGGGAGTAGGGAGTGGGGGAGAGGCTGAGGCAGGCTCCAGCTCCAGCCCCGGTGGTGCAGGGAACAAGGAATAGGGAGCAGGGAGACCATGTGCAAGTTGTCCTGGAGGGGGAGTTACAGGCATGCAATCCAACCAGCTCACCCAGAAAAACAACACCACGCAATGGTGTCAAGGAGCATGCTTATACAGTCATATATTCATACAGTCATACAGTCATACATATAGGCACAGGTGTGGTCATACAATTAGCCAAGAAAATATATACTGTAGATGGGTCATTCCACAAATTGGGTGCCTTTGATATTTTAAGTAGAAATTATGCACCAATATTGAATTTGAAAAGCCTGTGCACTTTAGTGCACTTTATTATAGACCACATGGAGAATTCAATACATCCGATTTTTTTATGTGAGTAAAGGCTTGCTAAAGCGCAGAAAATGCAGCATTTTGACACGTCCCTCCGTCAACCCTGTGTGACTTCTAGGAAGAT
Organism: Brachymystax lenok tsinlingensis; assembly: GCA_030435695.1. Taxonomy (NCBI): domain Eukaryota; kingdom Metazoa; phylum Chordata; class Actinopteri; order Salmoniformes; family Salmonidae; genus Brachymystax; species Brachymystax lenok. Next base: position 13,330,547 of record CM059808.1, on the reverse strand, counting down.
TTTACCCAATTTTTAATCCACCAATTTCTCCAAGTTCTCACCATCATTGTAAAGGCCTAGTCATTTTGCTGCTTTGACAAAGTCATGTCTGAAGATGATTATTTATTTTATGTGATTAGTGATGCATTTAAGTCTGTCCCTCATTTTAAGGCCACCCCTGTTATGCAAACTATTTACCCCTTTAAAATAATGGACCATTCCACCAAGTTAAATGATTCACAGCAGGTAACATGGTTCGTGTCTTCTGAACAGCATGGTAGAAAAGGAAGGAAGTATTTTCTCTCATTTTGGTCAATTTATAGTTGTTTTATCATCTTCGACTGAAGTGGTTGACCTCAACACGTCAACCCTGTTCTCTCAATTAATGTTTGGAAAACTTGGATTTCATTTAACTTTCATTATGTGTGGAACATATGTATAATTCCTCCTTTCATCAACACCATGTGGTCCCATGCTCTTCACCACGAGTAATGGCCGATCTTCACCTAAAACCTCAACCATGTTATCGTCAATCTTGTTAGATGCCCAAAGATAACTTTATCAGTTTGATATTATATGTGAGTCTATTTGTACAGGGGATACTTCATCAATGAGAAAATGTTGGATTTATCTCAAACATGCTTTTTAAATAGTGAGGCAGTTACAGGCAGTTAAGTGTCCGTAGCAGGGTTGACAGACAGTGTTTTACTCTTTGTTCATAGGATTTTAATGTCGTTAGGCATAACATATCCTCCGTGCAATTGAATGTTGAAAGAAGATTTTTTTATTTTAAAGTTAATTTCTTAAAAGTTTGCATATCCAAAAGGCACCCATTTCGTGGAACGACCCAGATCCCAAAAAGCTGCAGGAGGGTAAGAATCACTTTGTGAATAAAGAGTACTTAAATAAATAATAACTTGCAGCACATCATTTTGAAATACTTATGCTCCACTTGAAATCTAGTGTGTATGAAAGACAATAATATTTGTATTGTTTCCATGTGTTCTAAAGGGTGGCGTATTGAAAAAGAGCAGCTTTGGATGACCATCAAATCTGCAACACTACAGTTAATTTCTCCAAGTATTTACAGCTTCGCTAAGGTTTTGGGTGCAATGCAATCTCCCTATTAGAACAATAAACAGTTCCATTCTCAAGACCAGATGCTGTGAATTTATGATGTTTATTATTACTCATATAAACTTGAACTATGAACAGTTTACATTTGCATGGCCTAACATGGTCTGGGTGCTCTCTGTGTTACCAGCCAAATAGTTGTACTATTTCAAAACTGATACAAGAGGATGAGAAGAGAAATATGTTTCATATTGACACCAAATGATAACAAAAAGTATGATGTAACAAAAACAATATTTTGGCTTGACTTGATGTAAATATACATGTAAATGTGCGGTTTCCCTATACCACTCCATGTCAAGGCGGTGTATTCACAGAAAAGATGAAACAGGCTATCAGTGTTTAAACAGAGTGAAATCTATTCCAGGCTGAAGATAAACACAATCTAGTGCTAGAGAGAAAGCCTTCGGTTGCTATGTAATGACATGCAAACACTGATAGAAATCTGTAAACACTTCCTGGCAAATAAGAATATCTGTACAGCAAACTGGATACTAGTGAACGTCTGAGGGATACAGAGAGTGAAAAAAACATGATAGTTCTGAACTGCAGCAAACTCTTCACTGGAAAGAATTTAACATGTACTGCAAATGAAGACGACGGAGGTGATGATGTCATGATGTTGAAGACAGAGATGATAGTGATGAGGATGGTGATTATGATTAAGATTATGAAAAGGAAAGATTGTGATATTGCAGATTTGTCGTTGTCCCAGAGACTACTGTTGGTGTCATATTTTCGGGGACCTTGGGGGAACAGAAGCCCCTATGCACTCGTATGTCAGGGCAAGGAGGAGGCTAGGGAACGCAGCACTGACCGGGTAATCTTAAACCCCATTAACAATCATCATATTTATTTATGAGGCTGGGCTGCCAGCCTATGTATTGGTGCACACACTTCCTTTCTTAGATTGGGTACAGGGGACAGACGATCCCTGTCTGTGGCTGGGCTGGGCTGGGGTGGGCTGGGAGTAGTCCCCACTTCCTTGTAGACTCTCTGATAACATGAATTATTGAGAGGGTGTAAGGAGAAGAGGCAACTTAAATGTAATATGTGTCCTTGTTATTGGCTCCCGCTTTTTGTAACCTTTCAGCTTTAATTAATGTGCTGGGATGAGGCCTATGGCTGGTGCCTGGCTGTGTGTGTGTGTCTGTGGTGGTGTGTATGTGTGTCTGCGTGTGTGTGTGGTCCGTGCAGGGGGAGAATGACTGTCCCTTCTTATTGAAGCTTCAGAAATTCAAAGCCTACCACTAGTGCTGAGCGATTAGTGCTTTTTGAGGTCGGTTCGAGTTCTGTTTTATTATAAAAAATGTATCACGGTTTTTGGTTTTGATCATTTTAAATGCACTATGCATTATGTGGGTTGAATGCTGTAACGACACAGAATAAAACAATGACAAACAACAACAAGTCCCATGATGGTAGTAGTGACTGCCCCCCGGTCAAGTAGACGCGCTATTGGATTATGGTCGATTTCAGTTATTTACCACGTTTTCTGCGCTAAACTATGTACAATATTGGCCTGTTGGTAAACTACTACAACTACATCGCACAGTTCGGGATTTGATCTGATTTATCTCTAGAGAAACTGCACAATGTGCACATTGAGTTCACAAAAAACTAATTGGAAATAAAATAATTGAATTGACATGGGCCAATTAGTTGTTTAAATAACGATAAATAACCAACATTTCGGTGAATTGTACTACCAACCACAGTACTACAGTCATTGTTAAATACATACAATTTAGAAGACAATCATGGTACCAATAATTACTTCTAATACACCAGATTTATGTCCTAGAACCGATTATATTAAAATCGCACACAGAAGAGTATACTGTAATTTAGTTGCTAATGGCAGCCTGCAGTACCCTGGTCGACCTTCAACTTGACTTTTTAATCAGAGGGGGCAGCACTGAATTCCCATTCAATGTTATCAGAGCAAAAATATCCTGGAATTACCTGCACCCCTACGGCAAGCTTGAAAGGATCCAACCCCAATTACTTTGATGCCAATTTCAAGTCAAGTGCTGTTCCATACCATCGTAAATCATCAATATACCAATATTCTATACTGTACCACAACGAAGGCCACACTGCTCTGCTCTGAGCCGTGACACAAGGGGAAAGTTTCCCTGATCAAACGTTGTGTCTGAGGCCTGTCCCCAAAAAGTGCTGCCAAGATGGCCGCCTCCCTGCATCTCACTGGGAGAGATAATGCATCACCACCACGCTGCCACGACTTCAAAGCCCCAACCACGCCACGCTGAATGACAGACAGGCTGGGCAGCTTCTCCGATGTAAATAAACACTCAGGAATTCAATCCATCAAAGGGAGGCGGTCATTGTTGTGGTCTGTGTTGTCTCACATGTGTCATGTCAGATGATGTGTTGGGGGGTGTAAGGGGGTGTTGGGGTTGTTTGATGCACTGTGCTACTTCTCATTGTGACCTCTTAAACAGTGCTGGGAACAGGCGTCTGTTCTGTTCGACCACAATGCACCAGGCCCTATTGATCAAAGAGGAGTGTCAAAGCAGTCCTATAGGGTGACCTAGGATCATAAGAGTGCCGTTTAAACCAATCAGGCAGAGCTGGAGAGGATTCAGAGAGGTTATATATGTAGGCTATATATACATTACACACACACACTATCAGCACTCCAGTAAAATTAAATCAATAACTTAACCTCACTTACTTATTCTAATTTTGTGTTATTTACCCCATATATTACACTGAACAAAAATATAAACGCAACATGTAAAGTGTTGGTCCCATGTTTCATGAGCTGAAATAAAAGACCCCAGAAGTGTTCCATATACACAAAAACCTTATTTACACTGGTGCACCATGTGCTGGGGACATTTAAAGTCCACTTTAAAATGTGCAGTGTTGTCACACAACAAAATGCCACAGATGTCTCAAGTTTTAAAGGAATGTGGAATTGCCATGCTGACTGCAGGAATGTCCACCAGAGCTGTTGCCAAATAATTGAATGCTAATTTCTCTACCACAAGCCGTCTTCAACGTTGTTTGTCCAACCGGCCTCACAACCACAGACCACGTGTATGGCGTTGTGTGGGTGAGCGGTTTGCTGAACACAATTGCATTTTATCGATGGCAATTTGAATGCACAGAGATACCGTTTCGAGATCCTGAGGCCCATTGTGAGGCCCATTTCTTTTTAAGGTGGCTGTGACCAACAGATGCATATCTGTTTTCCCAGTCATGCCAAATCCATAGATTAGGGCCTAATACATTTATGTAAATTGACTGATTTCCTTGTATGAACTGTAACTCAGTAAAATCTTTGAAATAGTTGCATGTTGCCTTTTTTTTTTTCAGTATATATTACAGTACGTAGCAATTAAAAAAGAAACAGACCTTTGAATCAACCTTACCCACACGGACTAACACTGTTATGACTTTCATGTCAACCCTAGCAGAGATGTAAAAAAAAAAAAAAACACTCAAGAGTTCAGACTTTAAAAAACAGAGTTATGTTTCATGCTTAGGGCTGCAGGCTGTTTTTCAAGGGGTTTGTATTGTAAGCAAAACATTTTTGTGGCAATCCCCCTCAATCTACAGTATCTACCACTGGCAACCACCATATTAAACAACCTTTGTTTTAGTTTTCTCACACCCGCCCAAACCTCCAGCCCATCTCCACGGCACTTCAAAAGAGTTGTCATTTTTTAACATGATCGGATCGTCTGGACCCGCAGCAGAGTCAATTCCCGTCCAGCTGTTTTGTCCAGGGGCCAGGGGTGAGGGGTAGGGGAAGACTATGGGGGGTGGAACTCTCCTAACAGGGGAATCTGTCTTTTGGAGAGAAAAAGAGCAGAAGTCTCCCTCTCATCCTCAGTCAGGCCATGTTAAACATAAAGATGTGGGAGAGAAAGAGAGCTAGGGAGAGAGCGAGGGAGAAAGAGAAGGAAGATGAGATACAGAGAGATGGAAATTCAGTCAGGGAGTGCAGCCTGACCATTTCCACCCTGCCTGCCTGTGTTCAATGTGTTGCGTTCACAGTGAAGGCATTCCCATAGCAGGTGGTCTGTCTCAGCAGCCATCTGGAGGCCCAGCTCGATGGCCAGATAACCTCGGCTATTTACAAACCCCAAACTTTGTTTAGATAAACCCTCTAAAAGCCATCCGCCCGCCAAAAAAAACGTCTGATTTTTTTTTGTATTTAACCATCGAGACCTGGGAAAAATGGAAAGTCGTGCCGAATCTTCCCTCAAACCACCATGAGAACACTTCTGTTCGGAATATGTAAATAAATATGGAATGAGGGTAAGATTTTGCACTTGCGTCTCAGACTTTTGGCATACCTAAAATCAAAGAGCATGGAACGGAACTGCATGGAGCCGCATATGAAGTAGTTTCTGCCTATATCCTTTCCAAAAAGTCCAAATAATTACTTTAATTCAAATGTTGAGGAATGTATAAGCAAAGCAGTTTTGTAGTCTGAGAAAAAGGTCTGGCCAAAATGTAATGTCTTAGGGATATGCTGCTACGATATAAACAAAATCAAAATCATTATTTTGATTCATTATCAAAATCAATTCCTTAATTTAGATAATTACCCTCTATTTGTTAAGCATTTCCTTAAATTCTCAGAAAATATTTTGTATCATTAAAACAAATTATCTCGACACAACATTTCCTAGATTTCCATAGATGTTGACAATAATGAGATGAAGTCTGCCTCTTCCTTACAGTAATTCCCTTCCAGTTAATGAAGCAGGTAAAGAGATAACGGCATATCTCAAAACTAGGTCAGTATCATTGGAAGGAAGCACACCTAAAGTTCAACCAACACGCTTTGAATGTTGTTTGAACATCCTTTTCCCCTCGCTGCATCTTAAAACGGGGTGATTGCGAGCCTAATCCACCTCGACTGCATTAAAGCCGTTTCCGCTAAGTGAAATATGTGTCCCGTCAGGGCTGCTCATTCATTATTTATCCGTTTGCACATATCTGATACAAACATGAAAAAACAACGTTGTTTATGGCATGGGTTGGAGGGCTGATGTCATGCAGGGGATGTGCTGCAGAGCTGATTTATTCACAATGTTATTAACCTTTTCCTCCCCAAAAGGTTCCACTGCACTTATCCCACAGCAACAGTGAAAACGAAAATGAAGGTGGGACAGGAGAGGAAAAAGGGAGAATAGTGAATGGGGGTTTGCTTTCATTTGTCTGCACGGTTTTCACTCCCTGTCCTAAAACCAGTTTCTCCCAGTTCAAAGCAGAACGCATGTGGTTTTTCACTGTCCTGTGAGTAATTATGAATGGTAAAATAGTCGCTATGATATTGCCATAACTGTGTAAGCTCTGCTGGGATGATTTCCAGATGTCCCTTACACACTAATGCATTTGCTACAGCAATAAAAATACTTTTGATTATATTTTCATTTCCAAAATGGCCCAAGCTATCATTGAAACTGGAACAAAAGCACATGGAAAGCCGTGCAAGATCAGTGGGAGATGAAGAGAGAGGAAAGAGGCCCGAGATTCGAGACAAATGGCATTATTGATAGAAATGTACCACGAGGTGAGAGAGAGGGGGTATCAGGATCCAAGTAGGCCGGAATTTATTGTCTCATTGTAGCACCGAGCAGGGAAATTAAGTGATAAGAAAATCAATTGCTTACTCCTGCATCCATATAAATGTAGCTAATGTTTAACATTCCCAGCAAATGTGGAGGGAGTAACGGGTGTGGGAAGTAGGGGGTGATGGAGCTGAGAAGGGGGAGGAGGGGCGGGGAAGAGGGGGTCATCAATCATGGCTGGGTGACACACAATGAAACCTGACCGGGGCCCAAGATGTTTTAATACGGCATCCATTAAAGCCCTCAAATAAATTGCAATTTGGAAAACAGAACATAATGCCGGCCAAGTTTTCCTCATCCATCTTGCTGCGTGTCATGTAATGTAATTGCGTTGTTAATTTATCCAAGAATTTCCTTGGTACACCATTTCATCCACATTGGTTAATTTCCCTGTAGAGTATATTTTTTCCCTTGCTCAGTCCAGCCCTCCTCTCTCTCTAGCCGTAGCTAGCGGGGGCATTGTAATGTTTCTGCTTAGCATGGCATTAGTCGAAGGGCTAATCAAAGCGCTGAAGTCTGTGACACTTTATCAATGCCTGACGTGGTTGGCTGGCTGCCGGCCGGCCCTGTGTAGAGCAGGTTCAATCACCCCTCCGCTGCCTGTCATTAGGCTCCTCTGACAGCAGGATCACTCAAACATTCCTGTGGATTACATCGATATTATCGACAGAGGGGTTTGGGGGCATTTAAGGCTGGGCAGCAGCACCCAACACCCAGCGCAGCACACACAGACTGACACTTTCTGTGTTGGAGTTAGGGCAAGAGAGCAGGCCTGAGTTGTTATTGTTTGCGGGGGGAGCGATGACAGGACAGGGCAAAGACAAAGATCAACGAGGCCCAGAAAAAGATAGAGGGAGCTTAAAATGTGCGTGGTTGTGTTTGTTTGATAAGAAGGAGCAATGTGACGATATCCAAAAAACACAGGTTTTCAAACATCATGACATAGAGTCCCAAATCAAATTACTCGTCAATATATAATCCCAGTGCAGAAGTAAGCCGGTATAGGTGAAGAGATACGATCCGTTCCAACCCTCTGATTAAGCCAAGAGGATTCATACAGTCACAGGTGTCTCATCTTCTCTCTCCGCAGGATCCACTCGTCACCTTCCCTTCATACCACTGTCCAGGACATTCCCTGTCACTAGTAATGGGCTAAGAAGCCGCAACATTAAAAAGGCCTTGATACATCGTTCTCCTAATGTAAGTCCTTTACCCGCTCATCTTCAACCTGCATTTGGACTCTATGCTTTCCTGAACTGAGCTGAGCCCAGGTGAGGGATTTGCACATTTTGACATTCTTTTGCAGTAGTGTGGTGTTTCATCACAGGCGCTGACCCTTGTCCCAGTTAGAAGATAGCATCGCTAGCCCGTGGAGGGGGACATGGGGGTCCACTGTGGTGAGGATCCAGGGAATCCAGGGGTTTTTGCTCACCTGCTGTCACCTACCTGGCTGGGGTGTGTCGGGAAGGGTGTGGGGGTGGAGGGATGGAAGATCCAAGGGCAATGGATGGGATACCTATCGTCTCGCTGAACGCAGTCCTATATACGTACATAGCTCCCGTCAACCCCATGAAGGTAGAGAGAGTTCAGGGGCTTGACGTGATCAAAGGATGACAGAAGAGAAGCTAGAGGAGGAGGGAGTCAACCAAAACAAAGGCTGATTGTGAAGTTCCCCAGTGCAGGATTCCATGCGGACTGACAGAGAGAGACGTGGACTCCACCCACCCATCCAGAACCCATAGCTGCCAATGGACTGATCACAGACAGCAAAATGACTCTCAGGATCTCATTCATCTCTGGGTTTACATCAAGGAGATGCTTGGCTCTAGATTCAACCCAAAGTGAGAGGAATGTTAGATAATCTCTGGATGGTTTTGGTTAGGTACAGTACAGACATTTCTGCAAATTGTAATATAGGTGTAATATTTGCAAAAAACTTTGGAGATATTATTCACTTTGGCGTGAATAGCACTCAATTTTAACTTCCAACTTGGTTCTATTTCTTGATTATTGACGCGAGTGAAAAAGGCTAAATAAGATTATGCTCTCACTGTATAGTAATGCCTGAAAATCTCAAAATAAATCAATGGAATGGGTAAAAACCTTAAAAGACAACACATTAACCACAAGATATAGTCTTTGATTATAACAAAGTTCTTTCTGACGTAGCCAGTCTGACGCATTCAATGGGCTTTGCTTTGGAATCTACAGTTCGCCCTGATTTCGCTGTTTTAATTGAACAACAACAGGGTGACAGTGCTTGCAGCCGTGCCATGTTCAGCGACTTCTATTCAGTATGCTCTCCAAGATCTATCATTAAACCTTTTGTGGTTTTCAAAGAGGAAGTTTCAATACTTCAGAAAAATCTGCAAAATGAAGACCAAACCTTTCATGCGGGTCCACAAACCTTAAAGCCAAGGCTGCAGAGAGACATATTTATTTTCATGGTTTGCAAGCTATAATTGAATGTCATTATGTGGATTTGGCCCAGCTAATTTCTGTATCCACGTTGAATAGTTATGCTTTTAAAATCAGCACTGAAAGGTATACATGAATAAAAAGGCAACCCCAACATATGGAACATTAAATCAAACTGATAATAACAGATGGTTCTACTTTGATTATTACAAGTATCTATTCTATAAAATGTTACATTATATAATACATATAACATATGTTCTTGTAATTCGGAGTGCTTTGTGCATGCTCTACTCTGTGAAGGCCTTGGCAAATGGAAATTATCTCCACCGCAACAAATCTAACACAACTAACACAACTCTCCATCAACTGACACAGTATCCATGTGATGAATATGATTGATCTATTGTATACAGTATGGGCCTGGACTGGTTGGAAGCATGAGCAGAAGAACTTCACCTGCAAACCCTCACAACTCAGCCAATCCTGGACAGGTGTCTCCACTGTCTTCCCTGTCCATCCCTTTCATATCTCTCTCGCTACTAGTTGTGTTTTAGAGGAGTAAATGATGTCTCAAGAGGAGAAGGATGAGGCGGTTGCTTTCTCAATCACTCCGTCTGAGATTGAGTGTAGTGTGGGGTGGGTGTGGGGGCAAGGGGGCCCTGAGAAGAAGGCCTGGGCTGTCTCCTCCTCGCAGGCTGTCACGGCAACACACGCGGGTGAAGACCACAGGAAGGGCAAGCAAACGTTTGTACGTCAGTCACCGCGCTGACAGGTGAAAATAAAGGTTGACAGAGTTGACATCCAGCGTGGTCTCCGAGACCTCCTCCTCCATTCTCCTCTCCTATAGTCTCCACTAAGAGTGAGAGAAATACATTATTAATAGTGCTTTACCTGCCAACACAGGCACTCCTCCACTCCCTGGCTGTCTTTGGACTAGTGTGTTCTTGGACCTTGTCTCCTCCACCCTCCATCCTATTCTCCTTCAGTTTAAAGTCATTCAGGCACTTTCATTAGACGGAGGAACAACTGCAGACAAACGGTTTGTGTCTTTTACAGAACTGTAATGTACAGATGTGAGGAGGCGATAGTAGATTCCAAAAGAGAGGGAGTGCATTATCATACCAATATGAAAATGACTAAAATATGTTGAGGATGATGAATAACTCATATAGTCTTATGTCTACCTGAAGGCAATATTATAGCAATAAATCTGGTTCAGGAAACGTTTGAGTCTGCAAACAGACGCTACCTTCAATGATTGCAATTCAGGGTCTATAATCCTCACATCTAAGTAACTATTACAGTAATATCCTGAAATGAATACATTTAGCATAAATGGCTATTCCAAGCGCTTTGTATGATGTCATTTACTCCCCCTGTTGCAATTCATACCAAAGCCTTTTCATTTAGAGATCTTATCCAAAGGAAAATCTATGTTCAGGTGTATCAGATATCCGTCTACCTCTCAAATGAGCATACTTGTAATTGAATTTGTAATCAACTAAGGTTTCAGCTCTGTCTATTTCCATTTAATTTATCCATGTTGCCTAAAAAGTTTAAAGTGGACATTTTAACAATAAAACAGAACTTTTCAGACATATTCTGCTCATGTCATACAAAAAAACACCTCTGTTTTTCTCAGAAGTGTCTATACAATTACTGGCACAAGTAATATTCTCATTAAACCTGTGGATTGTAATAGATGCAATAATCCAGCATAAGTAATTTCACAATTTTTTTTATAATTCAAGAGAGATAGAGGAAAGAAAAGCTGCCACCATATAACTGAATGTTCAAAACTGCCCTGTGGAGGATGCTTTGCTCCTACTCTTACTTTCACAACCCCCTAAAGCTTTCCATGGGACTCTACAGGCTGATAAAACCGTTATGACCTCTTTATCTGTTTTATGGACTGCCTGTCCATTTCACATGGTCAGAATCAATGGCATATTTGACCAAAATCAATGGAATTTACTGGCCCTAATTGTGCTGTATGCTGGAGGGGTAGTAGGAGAACCAGGGAATTGTGGGACGGAAAACCACAATCTGGGAAGATCAATACTTGAACTTGTGATTGACATTTCAAATATGTATTTAAAATACTTAAGTGAACTAACTCTTGTAAATGGAAGCAAAATAGCTGTAACCAAAGCGTACTAGTCATTAAGGCTTATATTTCAGTTTGATCTGTACTTCCGGACAGTTTACTGTTCCATAGCCTCAATTAACATACACATCCACCTTCTTTTTCATCAGTTCCTCTGAAAGCAGACTTATTTTAACGCATGGCTTCAAAGAGGAAAAAAGAATTCATCACTTTTTCATGAAGAGACAAAGACATCATTGATCATTTTGTAGTGAAAGCCGCATCTTCGTAATCCCTCTTCCTCTTGTAGTTTCTGCACTGTCTAATGATGCACAGATTGACACTGAGCCCCCTCCCCTCCCTTCCTCCCTCCCTCCCTCCCTCCTTCCTTCCTTCCTCCCTCCCTCCCTCCCTCCCTCCATCCATCCTCTCTTCCTCCTCTCCTCTCTGCCCATCTGTGTGAAAGATCCGAGCGTACAAGGCTGCTGCAGCATGTTCCCTTAGATGTGCCTCCCAGCCCGGGAGATGAAAGGATTAATGAGATAGATTTATCTTTTCTGGTAATACACCCGCCATTGTTTTCCCCATGTCCTAAATGCATCCCAGAGAGCCTTGGGAGAAGGCTTCATTATTGAGTCTCATAGATCAGTGGTACGGTAACAACACCATGCATTATTCTACATCTAGATTCACCTCTATAAAAAACGATACCACCTTAAACCTGCCATTGTCTTTTCAAGAAGATGAGAAAGGCTTCCAAACCTCTACTATCTAGTGGTAGAATTACTAAAACAAATACTGTTTTTGTTGTTGTGCCTAATCTAGTGTCGCTAAATGTGGACAGAAAGTAGAAAATCCTTTGTTTTAATCGGGGGGGGAAAAAAATCTAAAAGAACTATGATAATCTCTGTGATTGCAGAGAGAGACCATCTAATCAAAAAGTAATCCTCAACAACCTCAAGGTAGTCATGTACATGGATAAGATAATTACCACACAGTGATGAGAGCTGTTAAAAGAGTCAATAATTACCTACATGTTCTTATTTGGTTTCTCTAATAGTTTCTCCCTCATGGGATTTTGTTTTGCTGCAATGCCTCCAGCTTGATGTGAATTAGCAGCAAAAAATGTACCATAACATTACTGCCAGATAAACATCAGAAGCTCTATCGTGGCTCACACAATTATATTGTCTCTACTGTAGGCTATCCTTCTGTATCTTAATACACCAATCAATAATGGCAGTTTTCTATTTTTAACTATTGTTTGTAACATTAAAAAGATTCAATATTGTTAAGAAATCACTTACGTATTCATATCAAAACTGTTTCCCTGTAGACTATTGTCTATTGGTGGACAAACTAGTAATGGCTATCATTGTCAAGGCACATCCTCCTAGTCTAACCGTGCAGTCAGTCAGTCTGCATTGTCAGCTGACATCCCCACAGTGTGTAATTATCAGGACATGAATCACTCCAACACTCCTCACTGTGGGTCCCATGCATTTCTGCCTGGGTGGCAAACCAGAGAAAAATAGCCCACAGACTGAGCCAGAAGACTCATGGGTGGGTTTTCTGCTAACAGGTGAGGACCTGGCTTTCAGCACGCCACAGATCAGGTTACCAGGGAAACCTGGGGAGCCTGCGAGAGGAGAGCATTGATGACTGCTAATGGGGCTGCTTCGGGAAGTGTGTGTGTGTGTGTGTAAGTTCCGTTCACTTCATTCTCTCTGGCCTAAAGCAAATCTGCTGCACGTATCCCTACAGTCCCTGACCTCCCAGTGTGAACGCCAAACGTCAGGGAAATTTACAGCAGGAATGATTAGCTCATATTTAAATGCAGCTTAACAGCTAACTTCTTGAACGTTTCACAGGGTGAAGTAGTCAGTAGTGTTTAGGTACTCCCCGAGGTGGCACGTCTTCCTGAGGGTAGCGGTTAGCCGGTTACATTACAGGCTTCCAGAATTATTCATGAAGATACTGTATTCATGGGGATTTAATTTAAAAAAACAATTTTTTACAAGATGTAGTTTTGCGAGCCAATGCTAACTAGCGTTAGCGCAAGGACTGGAAGTCTATGGTATCTACTAGAATGCTAGCAGTTACCATAGACTTCCAGTCATTGTGCTAATGATAGTTAGCAATTGCGCTAATGCTAGTTAGCAACTTCCTTCAAACTGCATGCAGAGACATACAAACGGTATCCACAAGTTCATCTGACTCTGGGGAAGTTGATAAAGGGCATCATTGCCAAAATCCTGAAGTATCCCTTTAAGCTATAAGGTTATGAAAATGAAATCACACCCAAATACTGTATATTCCTGTCTGCTCCAAGTGAAGCCATGCATTTATTTACATTGACTAGCCCCTGTCCCACATTGCATTCCACAATAAGACAAATGAAGATGCAGTGCAATGGAACATTGAGACATCTGTCCAGTGGGTCTTCATCCATATTTTCTTACACCCTTATTGTTGGCCAACTGTACCCACATATGAAAGAGGCTTGATGTTGAGACACTGTAGTCATATTTCTACGGAAACATATTCCTGGACTGTGAAGGTGAGGACAGAAGGATATACTCTCCTTGGTACCTTCAGTCCCAACAATTGCTAAAAACAAGTGAAGCCCCATGCTAGTATGCTAAGCCCTGATGCCATAACTATCCACACTGTCTCGACTTGAAATGGTGACGTGATGTAAGGAAGTTTTCGCCTCCCTCTCCCTCGATCCCTGTCTTCCCACATGCACACCCATCAGAAGGTTAATTACCTGTGAAAGCTTCTCACTTGAAACCTTAAATCACTCATTCAGCGTTCTGTCAGGAGCCGCCAGCTCAGCCATGCTGACGAGGGTTCCGCCTTGTTTACCCAACACTGCAGACAGGAGGGTGATGGTGGTGGAGGATGGGGATGGAGATGGTGAAGGGAAGGAAATGTCTAAAATGGCAGCAAACAAACCTATGTCAGATGTGATGTGTCAATGAGCTCTAATGTCGTATTATTTTTAGCTTACTCTCTAGTCCAAAGAATAATAACAGGTGGATTGAGGGTCCTCTTTTGGAAGGGGATCAAGACCATCACCACCCCATCCCCTACCCTTCAGATAAACTCTGAGCTGCAATTATTTCTTCTCGTCTTTAAGGTCAACAACCCCCCACACACACCCCCACCCCTCTCTCTCTATCTCAAACATTGCACATGAGACAGGGAAATTCTCTGCATTCCTCAGTTGATGTGGCACAGAGAGCCTAGGTCAAATTTGGCAGGACGCCAAGAGGGCAGCAGCCCCTAGCTCACAGCCCCAAGCACCAAGCCTCAAGCCCCTAACCGGGTGTCATCTCAACCTGCAGGGCTGCATATTATTGCTGTCTCCGTAGGTCATCCATAAAAGCCCAAATGCATTTGCATTGGGAGTGCTGTGACGTTTGGCAGTTTTCTCCCATTTGTCAAAGGCTGTGGTGGGATAAGACCTATACCCTGCTGAAAAAAACAGCATAGACCAGCATACATTTCAAGCAGGTCCATGCTGGTACATGCTGGTCTATGCTGGTCAGTGCTGGTCGGATGCTGGTCAAGCTGGTCTGACCAGCATGGTCTAGCTTGTCAAACTGGTGTGACCAGCATGGTCTAAATGGTTTTGCTGGCCAACCAGTATGGTCTAGCTGGTTATGCTGGCAGACCAGCCTTTGTTGTGTTTCCGTTGTTAACCCGCCTTCATTGTGTTTGTACTGGTGACCAGCCTTCATTGTGTTTTTACTGGTGACCAGCCTTCATTGTGTTTTTACTGGTGACCAGCCTTCATTGTGTTTTTACTGGTGACCAGCCTTCATTGTGTTTTTACTGGTAACCAGCCTTCATTGTGTTTTTACTGGTGACCAGCCTTCATTGTGTTTTTACTGGTGATCAGCATAAACTAAAGCTAAAAACCGGCATCAAGTCACATTTTGCTGTCTTACAAAGTGATGTTTAATTCCAATTGGAATCCAGAGAGAGTGGATTCCCACAATTTGCATTCAGAATGAGTGCCAGAGTTAGACTGCCTAAACCATCTAAATTGGAACAACCATTTCAGTAACAGGTGCAACTAATAGATTGGATTAGTTCAGAAAAATATATGTTATTTTTCTTTGTATAGCATTCATGTACATACAAAAACACAGATATTGAAACAAACTATAAAAAAAATCTAACTCCAATAGAGCATGCTACATTTATCAATCTGACTCCATTACTATGTGAATGCTCCAGTGGGTATAGACTTGCATCACCACTCAGAATACTACAGTAAAAGTCAGAAGTTTACATACACATTAGCCAAATACATTTAAACTCAGTTTTTCACAATTCCTGACATTTAATTCTAGTAAAAAATCCCAGTCTTAGTTAGGAACACCACTCTATCTTAAGAATGTAAAATGTCAGAATAATAGTACAGAGAATTATTTATTTCAGCTTTTATTTCTTTCATCACATTCCCAGTGGGTCAGAAGTTTACATACACTCAATTTGTATTTGGTAGCATTGCCTTTAAATTGTTTAACTTGGGTCAAACGTTTCAGGTAGCCTCCCACAAGCTTCCCACAATAAGTTGGGTGAATTGTGGCCCATTCCTCCTGACAGAGCTGGTGTAACTGAGTCAGGTTTGTAGGCCTCCTTGCTCGCACACGCTTTTTCAGTTCTGCCCACACATTTTCCATAGGATTGAGTTCAGGGCTTTGTGATGGCCACTCCAACACCTTGACTTTGTTGTCCTTAAGCCATTTTGCCACAACTTTGGAAGTATGCTTGTCCATTTGGAAGACCCATTTGCAACCAGGCTTTAACTTCCTGACTGATTTCTTGAGATGTTGCTTGAATATATCCACATAATTTTCCTTCCACATGATGCCATCTCTTTTGTGAAGTGCACCAGTCCCTCCTGTAGCAAAGCACCCCCACAACATGATGCTGCCACCCCAGTGCTTCACGGTTGGGATGGTGTTCTTTGGCTTGCAATCCTCCCCCTTTTTCCTCCAAACATAACAATGGTCATTATGGCCAAACAGTTATATTTTTGATTCATCAGACCAGAGGACATTTCTCCAAAGTACGATCTTTGTCCCCATGTACAGTTGCAAACCGCAGTCTGGCTTTTTTATGGCGGTTTGGAGCAGTGGCTTCTTCCTTGCCGAGCGGCCTTTCAGGTTATGTCGATATAGGACTCGTTTTACTGTGGATATACAGTGAGGGAAAAAAGTATTTGATCCCCTGCTGATTTTGTACAATTGCCCACTGACAAAGAATTGATCAGTCTATCATTTTAATGGTAGGTTTATTTGAACAGTGAGAGACAGAATAACAACAAAAAAATCCAGAAAACGCATGTGAAAAATGTTATAAATTGATTTGCATTTTAATTAGGGAAATAAGTATTTGACCCCTCTGCAAAACATGACTTAGTACTTGGTGGGAAAACCCTTGTTGGCAATCACAGAGGTCAGACGTTTCTTGTAGTTGGCCACCAGGTTTGCACACATCTCAGGAGGTATTTTGTCCCACTCCTCTTTGCAGATCTTCTCCAAGTTATTAAGGTTTCGAGGCTGACGTTTGGCAACTCGAACCTTCAGCTCCCTCCACAGATATTCTATGGGATTAAGGTCTGGAGACTGGCTAGGCCACTCCAGGACCTTAATGTGCTTCTTCTTGAGCCACTCCTTTGTTGCCTTGACTGTGTGTTTTGGGTCATTGTCATGCTGGAATACCCATCCACGACCCATTTTCAATGCCCTGGCTGAGGGAAGGAGGTTCTCAGCCAAGATATGGCCCCGTCCATCGTCCCTTTGATGCGGTGAAGCTTTCCTGTCCCCTTAGCAGAAAAACACCCCCAAAGCATAATGTTTCCACCTCCATGTTTGACGGTGGGGATGGTGTTCTTGGGGTCATAGGCAGCATTCTTCCTCCTCCAAACACAGCGAGTTGAGTTGATGCCAAAGAGCTCCATTTTGGTCTCATCTGACCACAACACTTTCACCTAGTTGTCCTCTGAATCATTCAGATCTTCATTGGCAAACTTCAGACGGGCATGTATATGTGCTTTCTTGAGCAGGAGGACCTTGCGGGCGCTGCAGGATTTCAGTCCTTCACGGCGTAGTGTGTTACCAATTGTTTTCTTGGTGACTATGGTCCCAGCTGCCTTGAGATCATTGACAAGATCCTCCCGTGTAGTTCTGGGCTATGTCAATTAGCGATTTATTACAGTTACGCAATAAAAATACAATTAGCAAATGGTACATACCAGAAATGTTCACATATAAAGAATACAAAATATCCCAAGTCTTAACAGCAAAGAAAATTCACCAATATGACATACATCAGGAGATTGGGTTACCAATGACTCCTTTATCAAAGTTTAAACCCAGATTTTATTCTTCCGAGAGCTCCAACTCCCAGTATCTCCTATAGTCTAATTGCAATCACTTCACATGGCCCAAAACATTAAAACAAAAGGCATAAGACTTCACACGCATTCTCTAGTCTAATCATCACACCTCAACAATGTATAAAAAGAGCACACCCCTGTGTCACTCCTCTTTGAACTATCCGCTGTCTTACGAACAGAATAACACAGTTTCTCTGTAACAATACATCCGTATAACTTACAGTACAATGAAACGTCATAGCTCTTTATGAAGTCTTGAAACAATCCAAACATGATAATTTAATTCACACAGTAACATTTTCCGTGATTAACTACTCATGATGTGATTTTGGTAACGTACAAGAACTCAAGTCCTTATGTTAAACCCAACCTAGAATACCTCACAATCAAATTCTGACCACATTACCTCCAGAGAGAATTATCTTCGGTCATCGTCACAGCCGTGAATATTCCCCCTCAAGCCTATACCATGACGGCTCTCAAGGAACTACACTGGACTTTGTTCCAATTGGAAACCGCATATCCTGAGGCTGCATTTATTGTAGCTCTTTAATGATGCAAATCTGAGGAAAATGCTCCCCAAGTTTTATCAACACATTGCCTGCGCTACTCACGCATCAAAAGCTCGCGATCATTGCTACTCTCCCTTCTGGGATGGCTACAATGCCATTTGCCTCCCTTCGGCAAATCAGATCATGCCACCATTCTGCTCCTCCCAATAGGCAGAAACTCAAACAGGAAGTACCTGTGGTAAGGACTGTTCAACACTGGTCTGACCAATTGGAATCTATGCTTCAAGATTGTTTTGATCACATGGACTGGAATATGTTCCGGGTTGCCTCTGAAAATAACATTGACGTATACACTGACACGGTGAGTAAGTGGAAAGGGGATCTTATTCCCACTGTAATGATTAAAACCTATCCAAAACAAAATCCATGGATAGATGGCAGCATTTGCGCAAAACTGTAAGAGTGAACTACTGCATTTAACCACGGCAAGGTGAATGGGAAAATGTTTGAATACAAACAAAACAGTTATGCCCTCCAAAAGGCAATCAAACAGACATGAGACGTACAGTATGTGGCAGGGACTCCAGACAATCACGGAATATAAAGGGAAAACCAACCATGTCAAGGACACAGACGTCTTTCTCCTGGACATCTTCTTCACCCACTTCGAGGAAAACACAATGCTGCCGACGTGGGCCACTGCCGCTCAAGAGGATGGCGAGCTCTCGTTATCCATGGCCAACCTGAGTAAGACATATTAAGCGTGTTAACCCTTCAAGGCTGCCGGCCCAGATTGCATCCCTAGCCATATCCTCAGAGAATGCGCATACCAGCTGGCTGGAGTGTTTACGGACATATCTCTCCCTATCCCAGTCTGTTGTCCCCACTTGCTTCAAGATGTCCACCATTGTTCCTGTACCCAAGAAAGCAAAGGTAACTAAATGACTATCGCCCCATAGCACTCACTTCTGTCATAATGAAGTGCTTTGAGAGGCTAGTTAAGGATCATATCACCTCCACTTTACACAACACCCTAGACCCACTGCAATTTGTATACCGCCCCAATAGATCCACCCTGTGCAACTGGGTCCTGGACTTCACCCCCAGGTGGTGAAGGTAGGCAACAACACCTCCACTCCGCTGATCCTGAACACTGAGTGCATGCTCAACCCCCTCCTGTACTCCCTGTTCACCCATGACTGTGTGGCCACGCACTTCTCCAGCTCAATCATCAAGTTTGCTGACGACACAACATTGGTTGGCCTGATTACCAACAACGACAAGACAGCCTAAACGGAGGAGGCGAGGGCCCTGGCAGAGTGGTGCAAGGAAAATAACCTCTCCCTCAACGTCAACAAAATGAAAGAGTTGATCGTGGACTTCAGTAGATAGCAGAGGGAGCACGCCCTCATCCACATTTGACGGGGCCGCAGTGGAGAAGGTGAAAAGCTTAAAGTTCCTCGACGTACACATCACTGACAATCTGAAATGGTTCACCTGCAACAGCACCTCTTCAATCTCAGAAGGCTGAAGAAATTCCCCCATGGCCATGGCCTGTTCACCCACTACCATCCACAAGGTGATGTCAGTACAGGTGCATCAAAGCTGGGAGAACAGATTCTATCTCAAGGCCACCCGACTGTTAAATTGTCACCACTAGCCGGCCTCCGCCCAGTACCCTGCCCTGAACTTTAGTCACTGTCACTAGCCGGCTACCACCCGGGACTCAACCCTGCACTTAAGAGGCTTCCGCCCTTTGTACATACTCATGGAACACTGGTCACTTTAATCATGTTTCTATACTGTTTTACCCACTTCATATGTATTTGTGCATAATATGTATAATATGTATATTCATATGTATAAGGCCATCCTATTTAACTATTGCTGTACATACAGTGGGGCAAAAAAGTATTTAGTCAGCCACCAATTGTGCAAGTTCTCTCACTTAAAAAGATGAGAGAGGCCTGTAATTTTCATCATAGGTACACTTCAACTATGACAGACAAAATGAGGAAAAGAAATCCAGAAAATCACATTGTAGGATTTTTAATGAATTTATTTGCAAATTATGGTGGAAAATAAGTATTTGGTCACATACAAACAAGAAAGATTTCTGGCTCTCACAGACCTGTAACTTCTTCTTTAAGAGGCTCCTCTGTCCTCCACTCGTTACCTGTATTAATGGCACCTGTTTGAACTTGTTATCAGTATAAAGACACCTGTCCACAACCTCAAACAGTCACACTCCAAACTCCACTATGGCCAAGACCAAAGAGCTGTCAAAGGACACCAGAAACAAAATTGTAGACCTGCACCAGGTTGGGAAGACTGAATCTGCAATAGGTAAGCAGCTTGGTTTGAAGAAATCAACTGTGGGAGCAATTATTAGGAAATGGAAGACATACAAGACCACTGATAATCTTCCTCGATCTGGGGCTCCACGCAAGATCTCACCCGTGGGGTCAAAATGATCACAAGAACGGTGAGCAAAAATCCCAGAACCACACGGGGACCTAGTGAATGACCTGCAGAGAGCTGGGACCAAAGTAACAAAGCCTACCATCAGTAACACACTACGCCGCCAGGGACTCAAATCCTGCAGTGCCAGACGTGTCCCCTGCTTAAGCCAGTACATGTTCAGGCCCGTCTGAAGTTTGCTAGAGAGCTTTTGGATGATCCAGATGAGGATTGGGAGAATGTCATATGGTCAGATGAAACCAAAATATAACTTTTTGGTAAAAACTCAACTCGTCGTGTTTGGAGGACAAAGAATGCTGAGTTGCATCCAAAGAACACCATACCTACTGTGAAGCATGGGGGTGGAAACATCATGCTTTGGGGCTGTTTTTCTGCAAAGGGACCAGGACGACTGATCCGTGTAAAGGAAAGAATGAATGGGGCCATGTATCGTGAGATTTTGAGTGAAAACCTCCTTCCATCAGCAAGGGCATTGAAGATGAAACGTGGCTGGGTCTTTCAGCATGACAATGATCCCAAACACACCGCCCAGGCAACGAAGGAGTGGCTTCGTAAGAAGCATTTCAAGGTCCTGGAGTGGCCTAGCCAGTCTCCAGATCTCAACCCCATAGAAAATCTTTGGAGGAGTTGAAAGTCCGTGTTGCCCAGCGACAGCCCCAAAACATCACTGCTCTAGAGGAGATCTGCATGGAGGAATGGGCCAAAATACCAGCAACAGTGTGTGAAAACCTTGTGAAGACTTACAGAAAACGTTTGACCTCTGTCATTGCCAACAAAGGGTATATAACAAAGTGTTGAGATAAACTTTTGTTATTGACCAAATACTTATTTTCCACCATAATTTGCAAATAAATAAATTAAAAATCCTACAATGTGATTTTCTGGATTTCTTTTTCTCATTTCGTCTGTCATAGTTGAAGTGTACCTATGATGAAAATTACAGGCCTCTCTCATCTTTTTAAGTTGGAGAACTTGCACAATTGGTGGCTGACTAAATACTTTTTTGCCCCACTGTATGCTATTCTATCCTATGTATTCTACAGATATACTACATATTCTATCCATATGCTGTCCATAATGTCTAGACATTCCATCATAATATATATACACTGGTACTATATATATATATATATATATACAGTACCAGTCAAAAGTTTGGACACACCTACTAATTCAAGGGATTTTCTTTATTTTTAAAAATTTTTGCAATGTAGAATAATAGTGAAGACATCAAAACTATGAAAAAACACATAATAACAAAAAGTGTCAAACAAAGCAAAATATATTTTGGATTTTTGGATTCTTTAAAGTAGTCACCCTTTGCCTTGATGTCAGCTTTGCTTCTTGGCCCAAGCAAGTTTCTTATTCTTGTTGATGTCCTTTAGTAGTGGTTTCTTTGCAGCAATTCGACCATGAAGACTTGATTCACACAGTCTCCTCTGAACAGTTGATGTTGTGATGTGTCTGTTACTTGAACTCTGTGAAGCATTTATTTGGGCTGCAATCTGCAGTTCACTCTGATGAACTTATCCTCTGCAACAGAGGTAACTCTCGATCTTCCTTTCATGTGAGAGCCAGTTTCATCATAGCGCTTGATGGTTTTTGCGACTGCACTTGAAGAAACATTCAAAGTTCTTTACATTTTCTGGATTGACTGACCTTCATGTCTTAAAGTAATTATGGACTGTTGTTTCTCTTTGCTTATTTGAGCTGTTCTTGCCATAATATGGACTTTTACCAAATAGAGCTATCTTCTGTATACCATACTTACCTTGTCACAACACAACTGATTGGAACAAACGCAATAAGAAGGAAAGAAATTCAAGAAATTTACTTTTAACAAGGCACACCTGTTAATTGAAATGCATTCCAGGTGACTACCTCATGAAACTGGTTGAGAGAATGCCACGAGTGTGCAAAGCTGTCATCAAGGCAAACGGTGGCTACATTGAAGAATCTCAAATATGAAATACATATTGATTTGTTTAAAAATTTTTGGTTACTACATGATTCCATATGTGTTATTTCATTGTTTTGATATCTTCACTATTATTCTACAATGTAGAAAATAGTAAAAATAAAGAAAAACCCTTGAATGAGTAGGTGTGTCCAAACTTTTCAATGGTACTGTATATATTAGATAATGTCCCCAAATATGCTACTTAACCCCACCGGTACATTGCCCCCACCTACATTTCAAAGCGCAGTGAGGATTGTACCTTTATATAAAAAAAATATTTGGTCGATTTTCTGCACATGTACCTTAAATGGAACTGACCGGTACCATGTGAGTTCCTATGTGTACCTCTGAAGGTACTTTATGTGTTCCTTAGACCTTTTTTCCCCAGGGACGACACTGTACCCTAATTTGAAAATGTGCTGATATACAGTGAGTATACCGAACATTAGGAACACCTTCTTAACATTGAGTTGCACCCACCCTTCCCCTTTTGCCCTCAGAACAGCCTCAATACGTCAGGGCATGGACTCTACAAGGTGTCGAAAGCGTTCCACAGGGATGCAGGCCCAAGTTGACTCCAATGCCTCCCACAGTTGTGTCAAGTTGGCTGGATGTCCTTTGGGTGGTGGACCATTCTTGATACACACTGGAAACCTTTGAGCGTGAAAAACCCAGCACCGTTGCAGTTCTTGACACAAAGGCACTTAAATCTTTTGTCTTGCCCATTCACCCTCTGAATGGAACACATACACAATCCATGTCTCAATTGTCTCAAGGCTTAAACATCCTTATTTAACCTGTCTCCCCCCCTTCGTCTACACTGATTTGAAGTGGATTTAACAAGTGACATCATTAAGGGATCATAGCTTTCACCTTGATTCACCTGGTCAGTCTATGTCATGGAAAGGGCAGATGTTTACATCAGAGTGTTTACATCAAGGGTCCCTGAGCACTGCTATTTTTACATTGGTGTTGTCAGATAATCAGAAAATGATTGACATGATTCTGGGCAACTTTTAGCAAAGTGCAAAACATTTATTCTTGCCATTAAATCTTTTCCCAATCTCTGCCATGCTCACAGACCTGGTGGTGTAGCAGGAAATTCAGGTCATTACCAACCAAGAGTTTGTGAGTGCAAATCCCAAGTGAGGTATAGTCTCAAGTAAAGAGCATTCAATAGCATACTGTCCTTTTACAGCAATACCACCTTAATTCAGCTGTATAAATTCAGTAACTTGTTGTTGTTTATCTTACTGTCACTGCAACCAGTAGCCTGTCATGTACTATCAAATTACAGTAACTTTTTAACAGTGTATTTCATGGCATTAAAGAAAAACATGGTGGAGAGGGAAAGAACAGGATGGTTCTTCACAACCATCACAGCAGTAAAGAACCCTTCCTGATATGCAAAGAAATGTATGTTACACATCATTCTCACCCCTGACTAAGAACCCCTCAATAACGTTTTTGTGTGTAGAACCTGGTCCAGCATGGTCACCAGCGATAACACATCGAAAGCTGGTCACTAACGAAAACACATCGAAGGCTGGTCACCAACAAAAACACATCGAAGGCTGGTCACCAACAAAAACACATAGAAGGCTGGTCATCAGCGAAAACACATAGAAGGCTGGTCACCAGCGAAAACACATCGAAGGCTGGTCACCAGCGAAAACACATAGAAGGCTGGTCATCAGCGAAAACACATTGAAGGCTGGTCACCAGCGAAAATACAACGAAGGCGGGTCACCAGCAAAAACACATCGAAGGCTGGTCACCAGCGAAAGCACAACAAAGGCTGGTCACCAGCGAAAGCACAACAAAGGCTGGTCACCAGTGAAAACACAACAAAGGCTGGTCACCAGTGAAAACACAACAAAGGCTGGTCACCAGTGAAAACACAACAAAGGCTGGTCACCAGTGAAAACACAACAAAGGCTGGTCACCAGGGAAAATACAACAAAGGCTGGTCACCAGGGAAAATACAACAAAGGCTGGTCACCAGCCTGTGCTGGACTATGCAATTTTTTTCAGCAGGGTCTTTCAGTACAGGGCCCAATGGAGTGGTCTGTTCATTTCTGTTCATTTCTCCTTTTAACAGGTTGGACATCTCAGAGGCAGCAGTTCATTTTGCTCTCTCTCACTGCGGGTGGATTGACCAGTAATGGCACCCTAGGGGACTGGACTGATATGTCGAGGCTTTCAACAACACTGCTTCAGTGCTTGTCTGGGAGAGGATTGTAATTTATTTATCTAGAAGTTATGGTAGTAATCAATTCACTTACACAGGAAAGCTGAAAACTATGGTTGATTTTAATATTTGGTGGAGAAATGTATGTCCTCATCATTGACTGTTAAAGTGCCGACGGACAGTATTGACCATAAACACAAGGAATGGCCAGAGACCGAGCCAAACGATGCTCCTCGCTCCTGCTCTCTCCTCTGTGTTGTCTTTCGCCCTTCCTTCTCAAACATTACTGGCAATATCACATCGATGAATCAAAGGAACGCTTTCCAAATAATCACATAAACTTTTAACAGTATAATTCATGCTCCTCATCAGCATTCTTTGTTTAACATGTATGTTTATTGATAAATGAAGATGTGTTTAAATAATTCAAAGCAAACTTTAGCTGTGAGCTGCATGGGAGATTAATAATTGATGGGGTGTTGCGAGGGGCCAAGCCACTCTGGGAATATATAATATTAGCTTAATGCAGGACTGGGGCTGCGGAGAGCAGAGCAGGGGAAGTGTAATGGAGCTGCCGCCACTAACTGATGACGGTTATTGTGGCCTGAAAGTTGCTACAAAATAAGAAAAAAGGTCACGAATTGAAGGAGGGGGGTGGTGGGGAGGCCATAGATTTGGCTTATAGGAGCTGACAGTGCAAATTGTGGTTTTAATAGCAGGAGGTTTACACATTCTACAGAGAGGCCCTAATGGCCGGGCCAGTGCTTAGCGCAAAGGGAGGAAAATCACCCTAAGCTATTAAAATGAAACCCGATAAGTTTTTCTTCTCTTGACCTCCCCCTCCTCATCACTCATTTTGATCCCCTCCTGTCCATTTCCTGCCTGGAGTCTCCCTGAAGTTCTCCTACGCACCCCGAAAACCTGGACCACAAAGCCACCCTTTACCCTGACCCTGTGAAGTCACACACTCTCATCTACTCAGGGGCCCTGAGGGGCCCGACCAGCCCACCTAGAAGAATGAGGAGAAAAGGAACGGCTGGCAGGACTGTAGACTATTCACACCTACTGGTTTTCATAAGGAACACAAAGGAGTGGCACCAATGAGAAGTTTGTTTGGTAAATCTATATGGCCACATGTAGGGTAAAATGTTGCATAAATTATATAGCAAGACTTTAATAGTTTACTCCTCAGTAGACAAGAAATGGTGCATTCATATGAAGTGGCACCATATTTCTTTATTTTCTGCATACAGGCATATCTAAAGGGCATGCTACCGTCCCTTTAAGAGGCCTTCTATTGCGTCTGTGCAGTTAGGGCAGATTATAGCAGCATCATCATTTCTTGTGCACAGAAACATGCCCCAGTGATGGTACATATCAGCCATATTCTTATGTTAATGGCCCTCAGCTCATTGCCTGCAGGTCAGCATGCAACAAAAGGGCCTCGTTGCCTCTCTGAGGGATTCTGCCTTGTTTTGCCAGCCAAGGAAAAAGATGCAGGGAGGGATAATCTGTATCAAAGGCTCTGGAGGACCCTTACATTGGGTGTTGCTATCACAGCAGCATATTAGCATCTAAACAAAGGAGGCAGTATACCCTGCAGCCCTGGAGGAGCGTTTCAAGTGGTCAATCACCAGCCTTGTTTATTTCTTCTTCATCCGTCACTTTTTATGTTGAGTAGCAGAATTCTTCAATACAACCCCGGTGTCTTCAGCTCAAAAGTATTCAAGTTGCTGCTTTGCTGCTTTTTTCTCCTTCCGTCCTTTTTTTGTTTAACTTCTTTATGGCAACGAGAGGCATGACAGCTGTCATCAGTCCTTAGCACCTTTCAGATCTGCATTTCAAGGTCTGCAGGTTCACCGGTTGGATCAGCAGGTTCTGCTTGGACAACAGAGGGAGTAGAGAAGAACCATCCCCACCTCTGTTGATCCCATCTAGATAGACAATGGGCCATATACAAATACTAAATCCCAGCATTATCACTGTTGTTGTTCTTTAAAGAGATTTGGTAGTATTTTTTTGACTACTTATATTTTGTATAACAGCATGCTTATTAGGATAATAATTGCTTGTAAATCTTAACTAGATTTATCAAAATACAAATCACTTTTTTTAGTAAAAGAATAATGTGGTACTGGATCCTCTTTGATGAAACTTCTGGCTGGAAAGTGATGGACAATATATAGAGAAAGGTTGTATGTGTAGGTTGGGGGGAGGGGAGGGGGGGGGTCATTAGAACAGAGTATCTTATTGGAGGCCTCTGATGTGAGGGTTTGAACTGAAATGGAGGGAAAGGGGGAAGGAATGGAGGAGAGGGTGGAGGAATGGAATTGTCTTTTATCCCAGCCTGTCTGATCCCCAGAGGATTTGATGGGCATTTGTTTGTCACCGGTCCTATCAGCATGATGGCACAATTGGCCCTGTTAGGCCTGCTGGTCTCGGTAAGCCATGACGCAAAGCATATTGCAGCTACAAGAGGCCGTACATACGGGTATCTGTCATCTTGGATAATTGCCATCCACTCTGGTTGAAATACCCCAACAATAACAAGGTAGTGTGTCTCAAGCAGTGTGTGTAAAACATTTCATCCGTCAAGGAAGGATGCTTACATTAAAAAATGTACATCCATTAGACACAAAATACATTTTTTTACAGAAAATAGTCCAAACCCTTGTGTTTCAGGGGTATAATATCAGGGCTAAGGTTATTGAATGGCCAATCAGTTGTAGACAGGAGCACGCAGGCTCACTCCACAGCTGGCTCGTAGTCCTGTTTTTGACTCTGACTGTGCCTTCCCCTTTTCAAATGCTGTCAGAGTTGAAACCCTGCATGGGAGCAACGTGTGAGTGTTCAGCTAGTAAACTGCCTCCCACTATCCCCAGAATAGTGGTTGCTCCGCATGCCATGGCCTACCCAGAATGCCGCGGGGCAGACTACAACAGCACGTTAAAAGGGATCAATAATCACCTGTCGAGGGACACCAACAGCTCTCCCTCTCACAGTGTAAAAAGTGAGGCCAGAACTGGTGAGTGAATGTGAGACTTGTGAATTGGGAAATTATTTACCGGATGCTATTTCCACCCCATTGTGATTGTGTTGAGGGTTTTCTCACAAAAGTGCAGAGGGTTGAAAAATAAAGAAATCCTAGTCTTATGGATGTGAGGAGTCTGTTGTCCAGACGTAAACATTGTTGTCCAGACATAAACATGTTCACCCATAGAGAATGTCTGATTGATGTCACCATTGCTTTTGCTTTTGGTACAGACCCTGCTCCAGGCTGAAGGAGTTGGAGAGTCTGTGCATTTGTAACTGGGGTGATTTACACAACCCTCCAAGCAAGCTTTGCTCAATAATTTACATGCTTCGTTTGAACCCTCTCCCCCATCAGAGTGCCTCGGTCTGGGGCTGCACACAACTACAACACCCAGGCTCATCTGGATAGCTTGAGGCCTAGTCGGGGATAGATAATAGGCAAAAGGTACAAAGGCTCATGGATCTCAATACATGCATGAGAGCAAAGTGCAGGGTCATTAAGGGTAGCCCGGGTATGCCTGTCCCAAAATCTCCTCTGATGTGGGGGTAAAGGAGCAAAATGTCATTGTCCTCGTGTTTGACCTAAAACAAGGAAGGAGCTCCCTGTCATCATCTCTGAATACATAAACAGCACTCATTCATCTGTCTGGGCCACACAACCAAGGATGAAGCCATTACTGTCAATATCCTCACAACAATTATCAAGCCCTTTTTACAATCCTTTTTCTTAAGACTTTCTGTATCAACCATGTACTATAGAAGCAACCCAGTTTATTATTATATACAGTTGAAGTCGGAGGTTTTACATACAGCTTAGCCAACTACATTTAAACTCAGTTTTTCACAATTCCTGACATTTATTCCTAGTAAAAATTCCCTGTCTTAGGTCAGTTAGGATCACCACTTTATTTTAAGAATGTGAAATGTCAGAATAATAGTAGAGAGAATAATTTATTTCAGCTTTTATTTCTTTCACCACATTCCCAGTGGGTCAGAAGTTCACATACACTCAATTAGTATTTGGTAGCTGTCACGACTTCCGCCAAAGTCGGTGCCTCTCCTTGTTCAGGTGGTGTTCGGCGGTCGACGTCAATGGTCTTCTAGCCATCACCGATCCTCTTTTCATTTTCCATTTGTTTTGTCTGTGTTTTCCACACCTGGTTTCAATTCCCTCATTACATGTTTTGTATTTAACCCTCTGTTCCCCGTCATGTCTTTGTGTGGGATTGTTCATTGTAGTGCTTGTGCACTTTATGTATTGGTGCGTTACGGGCTATTTTGTGCCCATTTTCTCTCGTGTTGTTTGAACCGCTGGGTTGTTTAATAAACTACTTAGTTTATTACCCAGTTTTGCTCTCCTGCGCCTGACAATCTCTGCAACCAGTTACGCAACCCCTACAGTAGCAGTGCCTTTAAATGTTTTTACTTGGGTCAAACGTTTCGGGTAGCCTTCCACAATAAGTTGGGTGAATTTTGTCCCATTCCTCCTGACAGAGCTGGTGTAACTGAGTCAGGTTTGAAGGCCTCCTTGCTCGCATATGCTTTTTCAGTTCTACCCACACATTCCTTATAGGATTGAGGTCAGGGCTTTGTGATGGCCACTCCAATACCTTGACTTTGTTGTCCTTAAGCCATTTTGCCACAACTTTGGAAGTGTGCTTGGGGTCATTGTTCATTTGGAAGACCCATTTGCGACCAAGCTTTAACTTCCTGACTGATTTCTTGAGATGTTGCTTCAATATTTCCACATAATTCTCCTACCTCATGATGCTATCTATTTTGTGAAGTGTACTAATCCCTCTTGCAGCATAGCACCCCCACAACATGATGCTTCCACCCCGTGCTTCACGGTTTGGATGGTGTTCTTCGGCTTGCAAGCCTCCCCCTTTTTCCTCCAAACATAACGATGGTCATTATGGCCAAACAGTTCTATTTTTGTTTCATCAGACCAGAGGACATTTCTCTTTGTCCCCATGTGCAGTTGCAAACCGCAATCTGGCTTTTTTATGGTGGTTTTGGAGCAGTGGCTTCTTCCTTGCGAAGTGGCCTTTCAGGTTATATAGGACTTGTTTCTCCGTGGATATAGATACTTTGTACCTGTTTCCTCCAGCACCTTCACAAGGTACTTTGCTGTTGTTCTGGGATTGATTTGCACTTTTCACACCAAAGTACGTTCATCTCTAGGAGACAGAACGCATCTCCTTCCTGAGCAGCCTTGAAATACACTCACAGGTACACCTCCAATTGACTCAATTATGTCAATTAGCCTATCAAAAGCTTCTAAAGCCATGACATCATTTTCTGGAATTTTCCAAGCTGTTTAAATGCACAGTCATCTTAGCATATGTAAACTTCTGACCCACTGGAAATGTGATGCAGTGAATTATAAGTGAAATAATCTGTCTGTAAACAATTGTTGGAAAAATGACTTGTGTCAAGCACAAAGTAGATGTCCTAACTGACTTGCCAAACTATAGTTTGTTAACAAGAAATGTGTGGAGTGGTTGAACAACAAGTTAATAACTCCAACCTAAGTGTATGTAAACTTCCGACTTCAACGGTATATTTTTTGTTACTTGATGAAGATTTGACAAATCACTGTCACCATGATTTCAATTATTGTAATGAAAGCAATGGGTCTTTAAAATTCCTATGATTATTTGCATGCAAGTGAACCCTCTTTACGCTCAAAGTTTAAAAGTTTTGACGTCCTCCCTCCCTATTGAAATAAATGCCTTTCTCTGGGTTTTTGTCTCCAGCCAGAATCATGGAATTCCTAGCCAATCAGAAAACAGGACATAGGCTGGCCACCACCTAATGGAATTCTGCAGCAACACAACCAACATGAAAAGTGTTTATTTTACCCATTCAACTACAAATGGGAGCTTATGTTGAAGCTCTAGACATGATCTAGTCAAAACCAAGCTTCAGATTTCAGATCATCTACAGCAGAGTTCTTCGGCGAGTCTTCAAAACGAACTTGGCTCCTTCGAAATCTCAGAAACGTTAGCAGTTCCTCTGTTCCTCACAGAGTGTGATGACTCTGACGAGACGGAGCAGTTGGTTCCTCAGTAGTTCTGAGCACTAATGGTGTCTCAGAGAAGGCAGAGCCAAGGCGTACCCGCTGGCAGGGACTCGCTCAGAGCAGCACACTTGTCACAGCCCATCACATGAGCACTCCTCTGAACTGGAGCCGTGAATAATTTCTTCAATATCCAAAAAGCCTTTCTTTTGCTTTTTGTTGCTTTGCAAGAACCAACCGACCCAAAGTCCTTGCAACTATTTCAACACACGCAGTGAAAAAAGTAAAGAGAGAGACAAAAATGTATCTTCTTTGTTTAACTGAATTGTGTCAACTGAGAAAGTTTTGCAAAACTGCGTCTTGGAACTTGATATGAAACGGAGCAGACCTACGCAGATACAGAGAGGCGGGGACAGGGATCATGGGTAGAAGTGAACTCAGTTCATTGTAGACAAGAACACGAGTGCCCATGCCAAAACACTGTTGCGCCTGACTCTGTCTGCTAGCCACTATTCCACTTTACGCATGAGGTTGTGTTTACGTTCTAACGGGTTTTGTTATCCCAGTTTGAAATGGTTATTGTGACAATTACTCACGGATGGATGCTGCTGGTAAAATGGCAACAAAATAATGGATTTATTGCTAAGTCTCTAGTGCTTTTTCTCTATCCCTGTTCTCTGCATTATCACTGATGGGTAAAAAGCATGGCTAGGTTGCCACCTGATTGCCATGACCTTTCAACTGCTTTAAAACCAGTGGTCATGAAGGTAAGGAGGCAATGACAGTAGATTATGGAAGAGAGTTAAAGGACCTGCTGTTGGCCTCTGTCTGTGGAGAGGAGAGCAGGAGAGCAGGCAGATGGGCTACGACAGAGAGATCCCGTCCAGGGCTCATATTGCACTTGATTTCAGGGGCAGAAGACAGGGCAAGCCCCCCTCACACAGATGTTCACAAGCTGCTTCTGCTCTAGAAGAATGTCATGGGTTCATGGTATCCTCTTCAGAAAGGACAAACACAGGCAGTCTCACTTCGAGGGGCTGACCAGAGGTTTAGATTAGGATGAACCAGAACCTACAGTAAGACACAGGGCACTGCCTTTCAGTATGCAGCCATCCAAACACATAATGGAACTCTGGCCTTTTGTCTTAATAAATATGTGATAACAGCAAGGTAAGCGATGCTATGTAAAATACTAACATCTATATATACTTACTGTAAATACAATAATATTTACACTGCATACATGCCATTTATGGACTGAGGTCAATGTTGAACTGAGGGGAGAAATGGCCATACCAGTATTCAGCAAAAGAAGAGCCTTGAAGAAATTGTAAAAATGCATCCTTGTGTCCTAGCTTCACAACATGCTGGAACAAATGCTGTGTGGTCGTATGCTAATCCCATGGCTGTTGGCAATACATAATCTGCTCAACAGAGCATAAGATTAAAAAGTGTTTTTGAAGAAAAATATATGTATGACAATGTTGTGCACAACTCTCTCGGTGCCATAAGAGATTTGGATCAAGTAATGAGTTGGACTAATCCTTCATTGGTGTCTGTGGCTTGGAGCATTAAAACTCTATTCTCTTCTCCCCTTCCCTGTAAATGCCTGTGGACTCCTTAATGTGTTAACCAAATGCCCTGTTGGGCTGGGCTGGATTGACCGTAATGGATTGGGTCCAACAACAGATACCCAACACTCGTAAATTGATTTCATCTCTGAAAAGACAGAAAGAGACGATATTTACAATTGAGACATCAATGGGACACGGACCACAACAGTGAGACATTGAGAAAGTCAATCCCCCTAGAAACAACAGACAAATTGACATATGAAAGGAAATCTCAATAATAGTTTGTCTCATTTGTGGAAGTGATTATTTATTAGTGTCCCCTGTAGGATGTATTAATGTCTTCGCTAATAGAGATACTCTTCCTTATTCCTTCCATATTTCATTTGACAAGATTACAATTAATTAACACCTGTATATTTAGTCTTTAACGACTAACCCTTATACTTCATCAAAAGGAAATACTTCATTAATGAATTATATTTGATTATTTCATACATTTTGTATTATTAATAGCATTGATATGATATTATGGTTATTCTTATTATGATTATTAGTAATATTAATATAGGTTTATAGGTCTCAAAACATAATCTAAACAACCTTAGGTCACAGGCTCTATTTTTAAAACCAGTCATGCAGCCAGATAGAGTCGGATTGCTCATAAATTCGGCATCGAACCAAGTGATCAGATTACATTAAATGCATTTTTTGTATCCGCAGCCTTCTACCATAAATTAAAACCATCTGAAAGCGTCTGGAGTGCATTTCATTTTGCCTTGATTCATGTGCTGTAATATAACCCCTCTCCGATTCCCTCGCCGTGGCACAGGCCGACGAGGCGAGCAGGCTGCTGAGTGCGTCAGGAGATTAAAACCCAGTTGCGAGATTGAAAATGGGATGGAGGCATCAGATAATGTAGTAGAGGTATAATGAAAGTGTAAACAAAAACCTGGCGCAAGAGAAACGGCTGCTCATAAAGTCTCTCCACTGTCTTCCTCACAAAAGAGATTTCACAAGCCTGGCGCCCTGCAAGTTATTAACAGTTGACTGAATTACACAGTCCAAAACTTCAATTGATCAGCTTCTTTTTCTTCCCAAATGCCTTAGAGTGTGAGTAAATGTGGCATGTCAGAATAGAGTGGACTAGGGATTTTGTCTACTTTTCATGTACAAATCCTTTCATTGCAAGTTCTCTCATAAATACAAGCTTGAAGGACAGTGTCCTCATCTGAATGCCACAACTTTAGATTAAATCTTTAGATCACAGTTTAACAATGAAATGGGTTTATAAGACTTCATCAAAGTGTACATTCCTGACTCAGTCGAGGCATTGACAAAGAAATGCCAGAGCAATTAAAATAAAGGGTAATTTTACACATCTCATCCTCTCACTGACAGTGATGTGTAAAGCCCTCACACTTCTCCAGCACACCGCTGAGCCATAGCCCGTGTTTCCAGGGTTCATTTACACCTTTGTGTCCTGGTGTGCCCGGCTGCCATGGTGATAGATTGGCCCGCGCTGTGACGTGGGTGAGCTGGGAGCGTCATTCGCTGAGTGACTGGCCAGCCGGACAGCTGTGTTGGCAGGGCCTGCCATCCTGTCTGCCAAGTCTCAGAGCAGATAGCACAGCGTCTTTCCTTTCCTGCTCCCTGAATACTGCTCAGTACTTACCACCAGCACTCCAATGCTGCCACACTACAGCGATGAAACACGTAGAAACACGTCACATCTTATTTTACACTTACTGAGCTGTCACTCGTGTGTATACTGCTGGGTCATCCAATGGAGAGGGTCAAGTCTGGTTTCTTGCAGTCCACCTATCACAGCCCAGGCAGTATCTGTTGGTAACAAACACCATAAAACCAGTTATTTAGTTACATTCACAAAATGATGGTACATTTTAAAAGACTGTTCAGAGATAAATGTGAAGTACTGCATCCTCAATTAACAAACTCTGGAATTGAGATATGCTCTCACCTCGTTAGAGTAAATGAAGAAGTTCACATGAAAAATATAGTGGGATGGATGTAATGTGTCATTAGCATTTTGCTCTGGCACCAGACTGCATTAATAAGAGATGAGAAATCAATAGCAGTCATTATATGCAAGATGAAATATTAACTAGTCTGGAAACTGACCTGAAAAGGATTCTTCTCTCCTACACTGTCTTTAGCCTAATATGGTTATTGGTAATGAACACCTTCAGTGCTGCAACAAACAGGGGAAAAATAATATTTACAAAAGGGTAGATTAGCAGTTAACCTTGAAATATAATATGGCTGACCTGTAATGTCCCAAAACAATTCTTGCAGGTGGAGCTTTTTCAAAGTACACTCGTTTATATAATGGAAATCTATGGGAAGTACAAAGTATGTATTTGCATGGGAATTTATGTTTATATTGAATCCAGGCCTGTAGACCTCAAAAACATCTCTGCTGTATCCCAGCCTTGTGCAAACATCTGTCAGTGTCATATCGTACAGTATCATATGGATGTAGTTGCTTTGATCACGCCGAGATAATATCAAGTGTAAATGCACAATAGGATCCTATTGGTCTTCATGATTCATCCTTTGATGTATAAAAAGGATAACGTCTCTATAACAGGATGCAGATGACGTAGCTAACCTAATTCTCCATACGTTGCTCCTCCCCCCCACCCCCCAACCAAACTCTTACACTGTACTCATCCGCCTGCAACTCCCCCCATTCTGCACACCCTCCATGCCCTCTCAGTTTTGGGAATGGATTCCCAGTGGCAGGATCGACAAGGATTTCACAAACAATTTATTGTAAATTGCAGTCAAATTGGCTGCAGATCTTAGAGAAGAGAGAAGGGGGGAAACGGAATGAGGCTACAATGATACTGGGTTATTTATTCATTGTCCATTCCGCAGCGTTCAGCACTCCTCTTTCAAAATACCCCACTCCCCTCCTTCCCCCCCTCCCACCCTCCTTTCATTTTCCGTTTCAAATGTATTAATGGGCCGGAACCTTCCTGGATGATCTTGGCCCTCCGACTAATGAAAACGCTCTGCGGCTGGGTCCCAGCGCGGTAATCAGGCCCTGGCCTCTGGAACTCATAGGGCTGCCGCTGCAGACCAGGAAGATCCCCAGCATGACCCCACACTACATCCCTCTGTCACCCCAGAGCTGCCCCCTGTCCTCCTCATCTCCTCCCCAGACCGCTCCCCTTTCCTCCACTAGAGACCCAGAACCCGCAGGGCCTCGGCCCAGGCCTGTGAAGCAGCATCGCCCCAGGATGAGGTGAATCCACTGGGCTTGATGGACTGGAAACATCACCTTTCACCACGTTCATTGTTTATGTAAACTCAATGATTTGTGAAACCCAGTAGTACAGTAGGACTTTCTTTTTGAACAGGCAGTGAGTGCTCTGGCTGGAAATGAGCTGATAGAGTTCAAAGATTATTTTAAATGTGTTTAAGATGTTTCCACGCTGTCAAGTACAGTAAAGCCTAAAATAAAGTAGGACTTGGGTACCCTTGCACACATACAGAAAGATGAGAAAGTTTGAGTCACTAACATAATCATTATTCTATGAAGTCAGTTCCTCTGAAATATTTCAAAATAGTACATTTATTTCCCATGGTGTCTTGGATGCATTGCAACTGCACCGTATACAGAAGCCAGTCACATTGACATCTATACTTTGTGAGCTGTCATTTTGAAAGGCCCTGCTCTTGGCCATGATGATGGATTAAGTATCACCAGAAAGGTTTTCTCTCTGCATGTGTGTTTACCTGCCGGTGGCTAGGTAAGGCCTTTGTCTGGTCAGGTCTGACAGGTCTTCTTTTGTCTCACCTGTCCCTCAGGCTCTGCCGTCAGCCTCCAGGTGAGAATGGCCAGATGTGGCGACCCAGGATCCTCAGCTTGCAGCTGCACGCAATGCGAGGCCGGGTGGTGAGAGCTACCGATGGGGCAACCGCCATGCTGCGGCTGGTGTCATCTGTTTTAACTTGTCCATCTTCCCTGACAGACCTGCAGAGTGCTGTTTTCATTCCCCTCGGATAATATCTTTTACAGTTTCACAAAACTGTCAGCGGACCTTGGAGGAGCTAGAGGAGGCGGAGCCCCACCTGCCTTCTCTGCAGCCAATCGCCCCTAATCACAACCAGACACCACCCAAAACAGGGCACATAGGTGCTAACTACCCCACAGAGTTGTGGCTGGCTCAGATTTTCTGATTGGAGCATGATTCATCAGGGTGACTTTTCTCTGATCATTTAGCTAGTTGGCGCACAGTATCCTGTTATTCTTGCATAAAAAAATATATTTTCTATATGCATGCATTGTAAAGTTTAGCCCTTAATGTAGATTTTCTTCAACCCAAAGTGCAAATGAACCACTCAAATACGTTTATATCGTTTTTGCGGTTGCGTTCCAAATTCCATACATTACTGTGATTCTGAGAAGACGTACAATAACAGAAAGAAGTGGGAACGTCACTCAAACCCAATATCATTAAAATAAAGAAAACTCTGGAGTCCGTTTTCCCAAATGTTGAAAAATTGACCTCTTACTTCAGTGTATATGGTCCACATCTATATCTGAGTATTCTTTAGAGCAATTTATTTCTGTATGAAATAGGAGCCAGCTTTCAGATGTGTTTTTAGAGAGCTCAGTTAAAAGCCTAGTGGAGTGTGTGACAACTACACTATGGTCTGCAATTGTTTTTCTTGGGCACCTCCATTTTCTCTCTGACCTTGGGGAACAAGGACCACTGGGCAATTGGCTGGTGTCTCAACTAGTTAAGTCAGACATTTTACTGTTCCAAAAGAACCACCACAACCCCTTTAACTACTGAAGAAATTACAGGATAAAAGAATGAACAAAAAATCTGTCAAATCTGAAGCAGTCTAGCCTCTTCAGTGTCAGTGCTCAGCAGAGCATAAAATGCACCATTTAGACTCTTCTTCCAGAAACAAAGGCTTCCATCCCATCTTCCCAAGTAATGACTGTCTTAGGGAACATTGGGAAAGCTTTCCATTTCCATCTCGCACAACCCCCTCCCTCCCTTACCTCCCTTCCCTCTTGCCTCATCCTATCCATTTCCAAACGCCACCTACCCAGCCCCTTCCCATCCTCAGACGGGACTAGCTATAGTGTTTAGCCTAGGTCCTGCCTGGAGTTAAGAATCAACTTTGGCGAAAAGCAGCACGGGATGAATCTCTTTAAGTCCCTCTGAACCACATAAAACAAAGTGGGCTTCCATTATTCACCGGGCTGGCTGCATTGCGAGGGGATAGCTGCTTGTTTACAGTGGAGCAGAGCGGACCCAAGCTGCACCTGCACTCCACACACCCTGACAGCTTGATGGGGCCTTTAATGGTGATTCACTGGCCAGATCTATGGGGATAAAAACATGGAATTCTGGGAGAGCGATTTAATAAGAAAAATAAAGTGTTGAATGGTTGCCATGGTCGTTGGACGGGCTTGTAGAGGGTCATGTTTGGACCACATTGTCTGGAATCAAATCCAAACTTTGATCTTGAGCTTTTATTACATGCTATCACGTGGAGCTGGGGGAGCTGGAATAGAGTGTTATAGGGTCAAGTGAGGGGTGATTCTGCTGTTACCTTTAAATCTTAAAACTCTTCTGTAATCACTGATTTCGAGCCATGTGGAACATCTGCAGTGTCATTGGCACAACCACCAATGTCAATGTTGCACTCTTTGATTGTATAGACATCCTATGTGTTAGCAATGGCAATAAATGCCTTAACAGTAACCAACCAACTCTACCAAGTTATCCCAAGCCACTCTCCATTGAGGTGTAAAGTAACCAGAGGCAGACAGAGCTCTGCAATGTTCAGCAGCATGTAGCCATTAAAGGCACACAGGACCCTAACACACAAGTCCTCATTGATCTCCCCTTTCATATATAATTAATAGGGGGGTTATTTCCTTGTTTAGGAAGCACAAGACTGGGCTTAAGTGGGTTTTGCCAGAGTAACTCATAACGCCAAAGACCCATGACAAAACCTCCCCAAGGTTAGGGCACTCCTTCTGGCCCAGCCAGGACGGTAATGGAATGATGTCATGGAGGCTCATGTGATATCACTCTGGGACAGACTGCCCAGACTGATCTCAAATCAGTTCATATCATATCAGTTTGAAATTCATTAATCAATTTAGGCTGGGCAGCGCTAAAATAACAATTGTGCCAAAGGCTAACCTGTTCTGTAATGATGACAGTGTACAAAGATGCTACAAAACTCATGGCAGCTCAGAAAGAACTTGAGAGTACCCCACCTTCAACACGGCATCACGTTATACAGAGCAAATGGATTGAGTGAAGTAAAGATCCTGTTAGGATCCAACCCATAATACACACCAGTGATATTGATCAGTCTAAAAATCATCTCCCTTATGTGTCTCACCCATGGGTTATCATAGCATCATTATCATTCTGAGTTTGGGATAAAGCCATGATACTCTACGGCAAATGGACCTGTTATTGATTTTACATGGTGGGGGGAATGGAGGCAATGGCAGATGGAAGAGGAGGACAGACATGTGGATGGGACAAAGAGGAAGGGTAGAACGCATGCACACATGCACGCACACACACACACATACACACGCACACACATACACACACACACAGAATGTGTGTGATGGGCCTTCAATGTCAGATGATACAGGAGCAGTGTCCTTGGGGCATAGGCCGCATAATGTACGGATCACATGCCTCTCACAGGCTTCCACCATAGGAAATCACCTGACATGGTAAAAACGGGGTTCTGTCTTAATGCGAAACCACAGGATTCTTAAGGGGAAATACTGGAACCTGGGATGCCCAAAAACCTGGAAATATTTCTGTCTTTGTGGTAGAATATTTTTAGTTTCTGTACATTATCGTTCTGCATGAACTATTGGCGAGACATGGTGTGAATATGATTCCACAATGGGATGTAAACAAACATTTTTTCTTCTGTTTATTCGACAGAAGAAAATTGCTCTGAACCATCCCACTAAATGAGTAAAGGCTTGCTGCTTAAGGTGTTAATGTGATGAGCAGAGTGAGAGTTTGAAAACATTATGGACAATACTTCCTATCAGGAAAGGGATATCCTGAGGCAGAATGATATAGACTTTAAGTGCTGACAAAGAAGATATTGTATTTTTCCAGTAATCCTTTTAAACACTGCAGGGCAAGGCTTGGAGTTTGTTCTGGTCATAACCGTAATGCAACTGTTATGTTACATTAAAAACATACATGTTTTGATGATATCACCCTTATACTGTACGTGCAGAGAGGGTGATGAAATGTTTTGAATAAAATGGTACAATGACACAATGGCCAACTAGGGTGTTCCAGCACTAAACTCTGTGAATGTAAAATAAGGACAACCTTTTTGTCAGGTCGACCACACGCCAAAAATGCAACCAATTTTATTCCTTCATTTGTTTTGTTTCCGCTTGATTAGCCGAGAATGCTGGAAAATGGATGTATTGTTTCCGCTCAATGGACAGTGTCATAAATATTTGCTGTGCATTAAATATTTTAGCCAGACAATCTAAATCCTTTCAGCACTCCCTGTTCCCGTGAATAGGCTTCAAGGAAAAGAAATGTATCGGGCATGCCAGTTTCGGAAAACATGTCAACAATCCATCCCCTCCAGAGTTCCTAACTGTCAGGTAGGGCTTACTAGCGGCTACGATTAGGTCGGATTTGTGTGATGCTCCACAACCTTGACACTGAACTGTGAAACGATTTCATGGAACATTCCAAAGGAGCTGTCAATCAGGTCACATCGTTCTAGATAACTATCAGTGTTACCAAGGTGTGGTGTTGGAAAGAACCAATACTGTGTTTTTTTGGGCTCGTTTTTTTACTTATACCAAGTTATGCTTTGGGGAGCGTGTCATATGTTCCATTTTAGGTTCAGCATTGTTACTGACATGGTGTACATACTACAACCCAACATGGCTGTCAAGTTTGTCAGAATGATGCTAACGTAACAGTCTTTAGGGACTGGTTTAGGGTAAGGTACTGTAGTGAGTAATAACAGGTACAGTGTTGTGGAAAAATATGAAGTGCTCTGTGTGTCTCCCAGTTCTGCTCCCTCACCTCCTCATAGAAGACCTTGAGTGAGAGCCGTGTCCAAACTCCATCTCCAGCTGCAGAGGATGTTGCTTGGCAGGCCCTGTCCTCACCACGAGACCGTCTGTTTTTACTCTCTTCTCATTAAGACCAGCGCAGTGCAGGTGGATCCTCAGGCTCTTCAGGGGCTGTTTTCATGGTCTGTCTATCTGCCTGTCTCTGTCTGTGCAAAGAGCAAAAACTGGGCAAAAACGGATCTGTTTTTTTCTTCTCTTTCTCCTGCTAAAAGCGCCATTAACAAGTGGACCAGAGAGGTTATGTGAAATATGAGGAAGCCAGGAAACACATTTTTCAATACATACAATTTCGGGAAGCATCTTTCACAAATGTCTCCGTTATTAGTTAACCTCAGGGAAGGGGTCAATTGAATTTCACCAAACGTTCAAGGTAGGGTTAGGGTACTTAGGAAGGGCGTGGGTCAGGGTGCACTGCCTTTTCATAAAACTTTGACTTTAATTATTCTCTCGTGCCATGCCACTCACGCTGCGGCTACAGTGTGTGTTTGTGAGAGAACTACTGCACTGCAGTAAAAGGGCTTTACATATTTGATTTAGCAGTCTAATGTGGCAAGGCTTAAACAGATAGATGGAGAGATCGATAGATAGATTAAAGGAAAAAAGGGGAAGAGACAAATATCAGGTGCCATGTGCACCGAAACAGTAGTTGCACAAAATTGACAAATTTGATATGTGACTGTGAACAACATAAGCTTGAGTATTCAAGGACAAGAAGCATGGAATCTAATGCTTCTCTTTAGTGTGTCCGATTTTTCTGCTGACCATTGGGAAATCAGGCGAGACCATTCAGCTAGTATGTGCAGTGTAATTTTCCCAGGCTTTCTAGAGGACATAAGGTGTCAGTAGGTGTGAGTTCTCATGGCCTGGAGGGCAGGAAGCCTGAATGCCATGCCAGGGGAAACCAGGGGCCTTATGAGGGCTGAACCGCAATATTGGAAACAAACTGTGTCTTCCGGGCAGGCCTGCCCTCGGAACACTAAGAGGGCACCCTACTAAGAGGAATAGGTGGGTTAAGGTGTGGCGTAGCGGTTACTACATCCCACCAGGGAGCAAAGAGGATATCACATAGGTTGTGAGGGTCAACAGAATATGAGTTTGATTCGTACTCAGACGCACTTCAGCCCAGAGTAAAAAGGGAAAAGGTGCTCAACTGAGGGACTTAGGTTGTGTGGGTCATTTAGCATTAACCAAGCATTGAACACGAGTTTACCTCAGCCAAACTCCACATTTAGGAGTGTAAGAGCAGAATAACGACTCTACAACAACAAAGGGTCTGTTATCGTTGGGATAACATGATTATTCAAGCCTCTCTCCACACCATTCCTGTTGGATTAGGGTTTGGCAGGGCTTCCAGACTGTCAGTCAAAGGCATGCCCAGACACATCATCCAGTAATCATCAGAGTTTATAGAAGTCAAGCCCCTGACAGTTTAGAATGACTGATACCTCACAGCTCACCATCACAGTGTGTCTGTCTGAACATGCAGTCAGATTTCCATCAAGAGATTATCTTATACAAACAGGACAAAGTTACTACCCTGGTATACTGACGAGATGAGGGGAATAATTCCCCCTCTTGGAGGTAAATGAAGTTCTGCTGGTCCAGAAAAAACGACTTATCCCAGGACACTTCACAAGATGACTATCCCAGAAAATAAAGACGAGCATTCAGATGTCTGCATTGATCTTCAGGTTTATTCAGGGAAAACAAATAGGCTTACGTTTCAGCCTATCAGACATATCCTCAGACGTTCTGCTGGCTCCAGTCATAAAGTGCAATACTATGCCAGAAATGACAAGGCCTGGCATTCTGTGTGACACTCCTTCATTCTCTTCAGTGCCATGGGGGTCTCGGAGGGCATGAGATGAGTGGCGTTATTAGGAATACAGACGCCCAGCGGCCTGACGTACGGCCAATGCTTCTGTGATATCATAAATATGCATGCTGCTCTATACTATTCAGGGCATTTATTTACATCAGAGAAGTGACAGGGTTTTTCACTTTTTAGGGCTACTTACCTGTCATCCAGTGTGACAGTAGCGGACAGTAGGGGACACGGCCAGACGGTGAAAGGACAAGCAGACAGCATGTCTAGTGGATGGGTGCCTTTAGGGCCTCGTAATAGCTTCAGGGCTGATATGTTTATGCAGTTTAATTTCATTGACATCAAGCAAAGTATTTAACATAATGAATTACACAGGGTCCACATGTAGGCTATCCACTTATGGCTGAGGACATGTATTAACCTGTTGAATGTTTAATTATACCCTATCTTACATTTTTACATGGAACAATAACAAACTCTGAAGTGGTGCAAAAATGGCCTTACCTTTCCTTTCCATTCACACACGCACACGCACACGCACACGCACACGCACAAAATACTCTGAATGTGAAATGCATGTGTCATTAAAGCATGGGGCCATTAACAAGCTTTACCTTCTACCTCAAATAGAGCCTGCTCTCCCCCTGGGGACTCTCCTGGTACAGTGTGCTTCAGGAGCATGTTCGAGGTTTCAGATGTGGTGACCACAGAGAGGTCACAAGGCAGACAGGAAACCAGAAAGAAGAATAGAGGGATAGAGGGATAGAGGGAAGAAATGACTCCTTCAAGCATATATAATTCTGGGCCCAGGAGTATCAGAGTACACATCGTAAAAAGCGACCAATCAGAAGTAAATCATCAGAGAGTGGCAAGAATTCAGAATATGTGGAGGACTGTCTTCCCCCTGCTACTCTGTCCTCTCCTCCCTCACTCTCTCTCGTTCTCCCCTTAACCCCCTCTCTCCGTCTACCTACCACTCTTACTCTTCTCTTTTTCTCATCTTTACTTTCACTCTCTTTCTCTCTTTTCCTCCTCATCTCTCTCTCTCTTTCTCCCTGTCTCTCTCTCCCTCTCTATCTCCCCCGTTCTCTCCAAGATACCGTCCCTACACACACAAAAAATACTACAGTTTACTATAGAATACTATAGAATACTACATTCTGTAATAAACTGTAGAATACTATAATATACACTGTAGCATCCCTCGATCTTGTGTAGTACTTAGTATAGAATTTTGTAGTATACTGTAGAATACTATAATAAATACTACAGTATTATCCATAAAAATAAAACACTGTAGTAAATACTATAAAAATGTCAAGAAAACCCACCAGAGTACGCAAAAACACAACATGTTTGTAACTATAGCAAATACTACAATATTTAATTTGCATGTACCATGCACATTCCCCTCTTCCAAATCCCAATTTGTGAGAAACCTACATGCCAAGTATAGACCACATATTGTGTGGAAAATTTGCTCTTTTAGTATTTCTCCAGTATATTTCCTCAAGGAGAAATCCCTCCACTTCTATGTCAAAGACTATAAAACAAAAACACTTTAGAAAATACTACAGGAGTGTCCCCAAAACACTACAGTAAATATTACAGTATACTTCAGTCTTCAAGAACACTACAGTAATTACTATAGTATATACTACTCTTTTTTTACCACAGCAAAAAATACTACAGAGAATCCTATACACTATAATATTTTTTCATATGGGTAACCTGAGAATTCAGGGAGTGCTCTCCCCTGCTACTTGGTCTTCTCACCCCTCGTTCTCTCCCTTTCTCGCTCTTTCACCCCCTATCTGTCTCCCTACCACTCTTAATCTTCTCTTGTTCTCTTTCTCTGTATTTCACCTTTACTTTCACTCAGTGGTGGAAAAAGTACCCACTTGTCATACTTGAGTAAAAGTAAAGATACCTTCATAGAAAATGACTCCGGTAAAAGTGAAAGTCACCTTATAAATTCTGCTTGAGTAAAAGTCTAAAAGTATTTGGTTTTAAATATACTTAAGTATCAGAAGTAAATGTAATTGCTAAAATATACTTAAGTATAAAAAGGAAAAGTATAAATAATTTCAAATTCCTTATATTAAGCAAACCAGAAGGCACCATTTATTTGTTTTATTTTGATTTATGGATAGCCTTGGGCACACTCCAGTGCGTGCGTGAATTTGACAATTTTCCTGTCGTGCTAAGCATTCTATATGTAACAAGTACTTTTGGGTGTCAGGGAAAATGTATGGAGTAAAAAGTAAAAATGTTTCTTAAGGAATGGAGTAAAGTAAAAGTAAAAG
Source organism: Brachymystax lenok tsinlingensis (assembly GCA_030435695.1). Classification (NCBI taxonomy): domain Eukaryota; kingdom Metazoa; phylum Chordata; class Actinopteri; order Salmoniformes; family Salmonidae; genus Brachymystax; species Brachymystax lenok. The sequence goes on along the minus strand of CM059808.1, from coordinate 13,285,844 downwards.
TTGTAATAAAAATAGAAATAATAACGTAAAGTACAGATACCCCAAAAAACTACTTAATAGTACTTTTAAGTATTTTTTTCTTTAGTACTTTACACCACTTCTTTCACTCTCTTCATCTCTCTCTCTCCCTCCCTCCTCCCCATGTCTCTCTCTCTCTCCCCCCTTTCTCTCCAAGATGCCGTCCCTAAGCTGATTGGGGTTAATTCACCGGACAATGAGCGAAACGCTGCCCTTCTGTTCCACATTATGTTCCTCTTTGGGGTGGTATGGTCCTGCTTCGGAGGGTACATGAGCTCTCGCCTCAAAATAATATTTCCCAGACCCCAGCAAGTGGTATCGTTCTCAGATGGGCCGAGCAGCTTGGCTGATATCATCAACCCTCAGCGATCAGGCCATACTAGCTTCTTGTATGACAGTCTTAAATAATTACAGAGCATTCTGGGCCATGCTCTGTGACATGTTCATCTTGTCTTATGTGAATGTTCTGATCCGTGACCCTTTAGAAAATCTCCCAACCTGTGATGCCCCTTGGGAGCAGAGGGTTCTGGGCAGACAGAGATGGATGGTTCTCTTCCTGGGTCACCATGGGGTCAAAGGGGAGGTGTTGATTGGACTGTGCCGCGCCCCTGGGCCCGATTCAGATCATGTGATGTGATGAGCAGAGCTATGTCAAAAATAACCCAGGTGCTTTGATTAGTACTGCATGTTCCGGCACCAATCCAGGCATCCAGGGAATCACCCTCTACACTCCACTCCCAACCCTGACGATGGCAAGACCATCTGCCCCGGGAGACAATGAGCCTGTGGATCTTATGTCAACAGAAACAGGCTGTTTCTGAGTGCCAGCATAATCCAAGGTATTGAGTCAGTGGAAAGGGGTGGAGAAGGGGGTGGAGAAGGGGGTGGAGAAGGGTTGTTTAAATTGGAGGAGGGGTTGTGTTTTCTTTGATTTCTCCCAAAAAGAATTTCACCCATTTTCGTTGTCAACAAACGGCTGCCAAACGCTACATTTCAGAAATGTCTGAGGTATGCTCTGAGATATGGGAAATTGTTTCCATTAACAAACATACCCCTGGGTATTCGCTTGATTTTTCCTCCAAAGATGGATGTATTTGAGTTGTTTTAGTCGACACAGAGATATACTCAGCTCATAAAACCTCTAATACAAACGAGAGGATGCACTCATAACACAACTGAACCATATACATCTTTTAGCTGAGGATATGATAAAGAACAACCCTATCGTTACCTGCTGTGCCGAGACTCACAATAGCCCACTGTTTCACTTATTAAATACATGTTTTAATGCGCTTCTCTCACTGTGTCAAGGCATTATGGCACAAGCCCAAACACGGCCCAGTGTAAAGGCAGAGAGAGGGGTGTCTAAGCCCTGGGCCCCTGCTGCAGAGGGAGTGAGAGTGTTTGGTTAGGCCCTCCTCTGCATATCGGAATGGGAGGAAATGTTGAATTGATGACCTCATGCACGGCGTGATAGATTTATCTCACTAAGCTGCGTGGCCCTGAGCCCCCCGCCCGCCGCATTGCAGCACTGTGAGAAGCTAACTTTGAAGTTAATTTGGAAAAGCAAACGACTGCGCAGCCACTTGAACCTGACTCCATCACAGTTGGAAACATTTAAACAATGTTGTTTTTGTGTTTCTTCTTGGTTTCTAAGCTTGGTGTGTGTGAGGGATGGCCTCTAGCTCTGGGTTGGGTTTAGTCCACCATCATCATGTTTCTCCCTAACAGGGTTAGATAAATGCGTAGAGATGAGTTGTTTTATTTTGGTGACAGTTTCAAGAACAGTTTCACAATACAACAACCAATGGATAGAATCCAGGCTAAAGTTGAAGACAGACATTGTGATGTATGGAAGGAGTCCAGGCCTGACCTAATTAACGGTTTCACCCCCCAAAGTGTGTGTGTGTGTGTGTGTGTGTGTGTGTGTGTGTGTGTGCATGTCTCTGTGTGTGAGTGCATGTCTCTGTGTGTATCTAAACACATGCATGTGTGCATACAGTAGCAGTCAAAAGTTTGGACACACCTACCACACCACCTCATTCAAGGGCTTTTCTTTATTTGTACTATTCTCTACATTGTAGTGAAGTGAAGATATCAAAACTATGAAATAACACATGGAATCATGTAGATTCTATAAAATAGCCAACCTTTGCCTTGATGACAGCTTTGCACACTCTTGGCATTTTCTCAACCAGCTTCATGAGGTAGTCACTTGGAATGCATTTCAATTAACAGGTGTGCCTTGTTAAAAGTACATTTCTTGAATTTCTTTCCTTCTTAATGCATTTGAGACAATCAGTTGTGTTGTGACAAGTTAGGGGTGGTATACAGAAGATAGCCCTATTTGGTAAAAGACAAAGTTCATATTATGGCAAGAATAGCTCAAATAAGCAAAGATAAATGACAGTCCATCACTACTTTAAGACATGAAGGTCAGTCAATCCTGAAAATTTCAATAACTTTCAAAGTTTCTTCAAGCGCAGTTGCAAAAACCATCAAGCGCTATGATGAAACTGGCTCTCACAAGGACCGCCACAGGAAAGGAAGACCCAGATTTAACTCCATAGTCCCTGTGTCCAAGAACACTAAGGTAGCCCGCCTAAATGACTACCGACCCGTAGCACTCACATCTGTAGCCATGAAGTGCTTTGAAAGGCTGGTCATGGCTCACATCAACACCATTATCCCAGAAACCCAAGACCCACTCCAATTTGCATACCGCCCCAACAGATCCACAGATGATGCAATCTCTATTGCACTCAACACTGCCCTTTCCCACCTGGACAAAAGGAACACCTGTGTGAGAATGCTATTCATTGACTACAGCTCAGCGTTCAACACCATAGTGCCCTCAAAGTTCATCCCTAAACTAAGGACCCTGGGACTAAACACCTATAGGGAGGAGGTCAGAGACCTGGCCGTGTGATGCCAGGACAGCAACCTCTCCCTCAACGTGATCAAGACAAAGGAGATTATTGTGGACTACAGGAAAAAGAGGACCAAGCACGCCCTTATTCTCATCGACGGGGCTGCAGTGGAGCAGGTTGAGAGCTTCAAGTTCCTTGGTGACCACATCACCAACAAACTATCATGGTCCAAACACACTAAGGCAGTTGTGAAGAGCGCACGACAAAGCCTATTCCCCCTCAGGAGACTGAAAAGATTTGGCATGGGACCTCAGATCCCCAAAAGGCTGCACCATCGAGAGCATCCTGACTGGTTGCATCCTGAAAAAATGCCAGACTCCAGCCATCCTAGTTATAGACTGTTCTCTCTGCTACCGCACGGCAAGGTCCAAAATGCTTCTTTTCAGCTTCTACCCCCAAGCCATAAGACTTCTGAACAACTAATCAAAGGGCTACTCAGACCCCTCTTTTACGCTGCTGCTACTCTCTGTTTATTATCTATGCATAGTCACTTTAACTCTAGCTACATGTACATATTCCCTCAATTACCTCGACTAACCGGTGCCCCCGCACATTGACTCTGTACCGGTACCCTTTGTATATAGCCTCCCTATTGTTATTTTACTTCTGCTGTTGAATTATTTGTTACTTTTATCTATTTTTTACATTAAAAAACTATTTCTCTTAAAACTTCTTAAAGCATTAAGGGTTTGTAAGTAAGCATTTCACTGTAAGGTCTACACCTGTTGTATTTGGCGCATGTGACGAATACAATTTGATTTGATAAGTTCTTTAGAGTTACCAGCCTCAGAAATTGCAGCCCAAATAAATGCTTCACAGAGTTCAAGTAACAGACATCTCAGCATCAACTGTTCAGAGGAGACTGCGTGAATCAGGACTTCATGGTCGAATTGCTGAAAAGAAACCACTACTAATGGACACCAATAAGAAGAAGAGTCTTGCTTGGGCCAAGAAAGACGAGCAATGAACATTATACCGGTGGAAATCTGTCCTTTGGCCTGATGAGTCCAAATTTGCGATTTTTGGTTCCAACTCTCGTGCCTTTACGCTTCCCACCGTGAAGCATAGAGGAGGAGGTGTGATGGTGTGAGGGTGTTTTGATTTATTTAGAATTCAAGGCACATTTAACCAGCATGTCTACCACAGTATTCTGCAGTGATACGCCATTCCATCTGGTTTGGGACTATCATTTGTTTTTCAACAGTTCAATGACCCAACACACCTCCAGGCTGTGTAAGGGCTATTTGACCAAGAAGGAGAGTGATGGAGTGCTGCATCATATGACCTGGCCTCCACAATCACCCGACAACACAATTGAGATGGTTTGGGATGGATTGGACCGCAGAGTGAAAGAAAAGCAGCCAACAAGTGCTCAGCATATGTGGGAACTCCTTCAAGACTGTTGGAAATGCATTCCAAGTGAAGCTGGTTGAGAGAATGCTGTCATCAAGGCAAAGGGTGGCTATTTGAAGAATCTCAAATATATTTTGATTTGTTTAACCCTTTTTTGGTTACTACATGATTCATATGTGTTATTTCATAGTTTTAAAGTCTTCAATATTATTTTACAAGGTAGAACATAGTAAAAATAAAGAAAAACCCAAGAATGACTAGGTGTGTCCAAACTTTAGACTGGTACTGTATGTGTAGGTTTTGTAGGTTTACCACCCTCCAGTAACTGCCTGGGACTGACGTGTCACCGGCATGTGCCTGGCCCCATGGACTTATGATGTGTAATGTATATATGGTACACTCTGTGGAGTAACACGCCCAAAGCTTATCGGCCTAGATAATAAATACACATCTATCATCGTTCAGCTGAAAGAGTCATTAGGGCTACAGGGCCAAAGGAAAGATGGAAGGGGGGTGCGGTGAGAGGGGCTGGTGAACGGAGGGAGGTGGGGGATCAAGGGGCAAAGGAAATGGTGCAAGGCTGGAAAAAGACAAATTGAAGGCGATGCTTATTTTCGCTGCCCTCTCCACTATAAATGGACTAGGGCCTGTGGCCCCTGAAATACTGCCTGTGCTTTAGAAGTGGCCCTGCACTAAAAATACTCACCGCTGTCCGCACAAAACGTCATTGTTTGAGTTCTGTCTGATATATAAATGGTTCCTACGGGGTCAGGATCCCACGAGAGGGACATTTCCCTAATGCCTAAATTTGGTGAGCGGGAAAAAAAGCCCCACGACACATCAAGATTTAGAGCTGATTTTTGGACCGCTTTCCTTTCCAAACCCTGCTAGTCCCAGAGCAGCGTGCAGAAGGAAAGCCAACCACAGTCCTCATGCGTGCATCTTCAAACAACACACACCGTGAGAGAGAGAGTGTCCAGGCTAAAGAGAGAGAGAAAATAAAAACTGTTGTCTGCAGACATCAAGAGGGCGCGTAAGTCCATCCGCTGTGTTTCCATAAACTGCTGGATGCAGACAGGCCCAGCGTGAGGCCTGAGCACCAAGTCTATAGACCATACCATTATAGAGAGCCAGGAGACGCCAGGCCCAGGTCTGTAGACCATACCATTATAGAGAGCCCAGGGGAGGCCAGACCCAGGTAAAGTACCTTCCCAGCCAGAGCTGTGGAACGGCCACTCCTGGACTCACTGGAGCACTTCCACCATTGTCTCTGTCATTAGCAACCTTCGCTCAGTATGATTTGACTTTATGATAAATGTGTGTGCGTCTTAACACAATAAAGATCCTAGAATAGTTGGGTTTTCACTAAAAAACTTAATTATTCCATCGTTTTCATTTCAGGAGAAATAATGACAGTGATTTAATGTGCATTTGCATGAGCCATTTCCAGCATGGTGCTTGTAGGCAAGGTGCATTACCAAACGTACCCGTAGGCATAGATAAACCACATGATGATCATTACAATCAGAGAATCTTATCCGACTTGTGGATTTCAGAGAGTGCATTGAAAACGAAGATATCATTTTTTACTCAACTCTTTTCCCACACACACAGAACCCCAGTTTCTCCTACCCTTGGCTGGAAAGCGGCAGGTAATCTGGAGGTGAGCCAGGTCTTTACTCTTCTTAAACAGCACTGTGCCTAGAGGGCCTGCTAAACACCATCCCCCTGTATCAAGCCCAGGAGACCAGAATGAAGGAGAAACTACCTGTAGAAACTCCAGGCCCGCAGCGCAGGTTAATACGAGACCTAACCCTGGCCTGCCCACCGAGATCCACAGCTCCCTGTGTGCGTGCATGTGTGTGTGTGTGTTTGTGTGTGTGTGTTCGTATGTGTGTGTGTTCGTGTGTGTGTGTTCATGTGTGTGTGTTCGTGTGTGTGTTCGTGTGTGTGTTCGTGTGTGTGTGTGTGTTCGTGTGTGTGTTCGTGTGTGTGTGTGTTTGTGTGTGTGTCTGTGTGTGTGTTCATGTGTTTGTGCATGCGTGTGCTTAATATGGCCTATTCAGGAGTGCCTTTTTTTCTTCACACGTTGTTCATTCCATCAGATTTATCTACCCAGAAAATGACAAGTCCCCCCTTTTTCCTGTGGCATCCTGATCTCTCTTTCACCCTGTCCCATCTCTCTCCCGCTATCTGACGCTGGTGGGGGAATCATGCTTTTTCCCTCTCTCTCTATCTTATACTTCCTTCCACTCCTGGTGTCTGTCTCTTCCCTCCAGTCTCAAACTGTGCCGGGGGAACACAACCTGGAGCCTCAGAATGCCATTAATCCCAGCATCACCAGATCACTGGTTGGCTGGCTTGTTGGCCTGCAGAGTATAAGGATACTTATTCTGATGAGATTCCCCCCTCCCTCTCTCCACCTCCTCATCCCCTTCTACTCTCTATATTTTCCCTCGTTCTTCCACCTCCCTCTGTATGAGTGATAGAGGGGTTGGGGAGAGCGATGGAGGGAAAGTGGCTTTGCCAAACTCAACTTGTCTTTTTTCCATACTCCTGTGAAAGGTGAGAGTAAAGTAAAGAGCGTTGAGTTTTCACTAACGTTATGTTTTTTTGGCATGACTCTCAGCCTCATTGCATCATGCAGCAACATGATAGCGGCTGTACAGTGATTTGTTCTTAAACAAAAGGTCTCTCCCTGAGAATTCTGGACAGAAATGCTGTAAATCTGAGTTGCATTCGTAGTACAAACTCTCACTGGGGATATTAGTTGCAGTATTTGGCGCATCACAACTACAGTGCACATAATGTTTAGTCTGAATACCTCCCCGAAGCAAAGCTCAAATCTACTGCTTGGGGAATTGCGTCAACATAGGGAAACAGCAGTCTAGGCCTCAGATCAGCTTACTGTGAGTGGGCTGCTAGTGTCAGAGTCAAAGACAATATCACAGTTTCCTCATCATCTGAGGCTTGAATACAAAAAGGCTGGGGAGTAGGGACTAGAGAGACTAGAGAGAGAAAGAGGGAATGGGAGGGGTGTACTGTCTGCCTGGGCCAAATAGTGGAACGACTGACAGCGAGATTACTTGGATTCACACTGCCAGAGAGAGGGCATAACGTAGCACATGTGAATGTCAGGTCAGGCTCACTGGTTATTAATGAGATTGGGCGGTTGTTGCAGTTCAATAGCTGGAGATTTACTCTTAAACTCGTTCTTGCTGTTAAAATGGAATTCCAAATTTGCTCCGCTGTCGTCATTCCTGGTCTGGAGGACAGATGAGAATGATTTTCTGGGGAAGGTTGATTGTACACAGATTCTTTGGAGGGAGATATGGGCAGTCTAGGCTGTGGAGATGTGCTGGGGACTGTAAATGTCCTCAGCCTGATGTCTTCATCAGTGTAGCTCTGCACTGCTCTCTCATACTGACGAGCTCTCTACACCCAAAGTGATTATCAAAGTATCAATCCAATCATTTCAGTTAGCTATTTGGTTGACCTTGGTACACCAACACACACTTAGATACAGTATAGTTTAATTGCTAAGTGAAATTCTACACAATTCAACCATTGAGACAACAGGGGACATCTAAGGATGACTCTTTTGGATCACTCTCCTATGAGTTACTGTATGACACGGGTAACAAGAGGTCTATCACTTGGTTAAACAATGGACTGGTTGACATCTGTCAGCACCATAACTGGCTGTGTACAGTATGGTGAATATACTGGTAAATATTATATTCATGTACCTTGAGTCAGACAAAACTGACCAATAAGAGGCCTTTACTGTACCATAGTGGGACTCAATTAGACCCCTAAGCGGAGCAGCTGTGAATAAATCACTTTGCAGATCAATGTCTTCAATAATTAAATGCTGCCCGATAGCTTTCCTGTTTGGCTGCTGTCAATACGAATGAAATGTATTTCCCCCACCGCTACAGGAAGTCGATTTTTACAGCCCTTCGATTTTCGACTGGGAAAGCAAATAATTTGAATGTGGTCGTGGGGGCGAATTAGAAAGTCGTCAGTGTGACTGCACACACTGGTGTCTTTACATTTTTTCTCTTTTTGCTGCAGGAGTTAACCAATAAGGACATGCCCTGCAGTTCTACAGTTCTTAACACTATACTGTACTCTGGAAGAGAGGTGGATACACAATGCCTGAAACACTGTACTTAGAAAAGGCAGAAATAGCTTATAAACATACAGTGCTTTCTGTTAAAATCCACTATCTGTTATAGTCAACTTATGTGATGAAATACATCCAGTCTAAGTGTTTATGACGGTTCTTTATGCAGTTGCTTCTTGTGTCTTCAACATGAGTCTCTCTCTGGACATCCCTGAATATCATTATTCTTCTCTAACCTCGGGCTATTTGCAACACTTAAGACTGACGAAATAACTTACTTCCAATTGGAAACCCCTGCCTGTCCCCTTTGTGAGGTTATTTCCCATGCTGAGAACTCAGCTACAAACAGCTGAACCAAAGGGACTAATTATTCTCTGAGTCAAAGACAAGTAAGGACAACAAATAGTTCCCTGCCTTACCCTCCACAGAGCAAGCATTGGATTAATAACAACCAGGTACAGCTAAGTCTCTGGCAGCAGCTAAGGTTTGCACAAAGTCTAGCATACCTAGCCGCGCTAAAGCAAATAATCACAACAGAAATAAAGAGTGAAGCTCTTTAGTCAGGCTGTGGATGGGGAGAGGAGTGTCTGACGGTAACACATAAATCAGAGCCAGTATCACAAAGCAGCGCCTCCTCCAACATGGCTCCCTAGAGAGGAGTCTGAAGTCCTCAGTGAAATCCTCAGCCTTTCTCCGAGCTATGTAAATCATACCTGCCTGCACCGACTGCCCCGCCACACCAGACCTCCTCAAGACCCCCAGCTCCCCTGCCCTGCTCCCCTGCTCCCCTGCTCCCCTGCTCCTCAACCCTTAATTCAACCCAGCAGGCACTCAGCCCCAGCCCCATGCAGTCCCAGTCCTCAGCCCCAGTCAGGAAATGGAGCAGAGAGGGGCGACAGAGACCATTTGAACATCCACTGTCGCCATGTGAAAGGAAAAAATAAACACACTCCAAATCAAACCTCGTCTCGTCTCAGAGAAAAAACGTTTGAGAAGCTGGCAGGTCGAAAAATAGTTGAAATAAGCCCCATGATGGTTTGCTTTGGAGGGTCCATATTTGATCCTTCCAGACACCTCATTGGGAGCTCTTGCGGAGGGAAAAAAGAGCTGTTGATGGAATGCAGCCATTGGTTTGACCCCCTGGCCCTCCCTGGGAGGAAGGCCGGAGACAGGTAGATATATGGCCAGTTTGTTATTGTGAATTCCAGATCCTGTGATTATCTCCAACTCCAACTTCTGGAGTTTTTTAATCTGCAAGGGATTCCTGAGTTTGGTTCAGCCAGGGCGGCTGCCGCTGCTGCTTTCTACTCACCTTTCCCTGACCCCCTGTATCCCCCACACACACACACTCTCCCCTTTTGGAACAAAAAGAAAGCAAAAAATTACACCTTACAGATTCCAGGGCCAAGGTCGGGTTTCGTTTTAATGTCCGTTTACATGTGGGTGGGGTGCAGGGGGAAGAACGAGAGGCTTAGGGGATTTCCCCATGGCAGCCGTCCATTTTAACAGAAATGCAACTCACTGATGTCACACACCCTAACCTCTCTCTCTCGTCTGTCATTGTTGATGGGAAGCAGCATTCTAAGCGACTGCCACTGAAGTCCCTCTCTCTCTCCACTGTTGACCGACGCTTCAAAAACCTTGGTGCTTTTCAGAGCGGGTGACGGACAAGACAAACAGCGAACCCTTGATAGCTGCTGCTGCAGAGACGCCAGAGACATCTAGACAAAAAAGGAATCAAGTTTCCCTCCTCGCTACCTGCTCCAAATGAGAGGCGGTCTGATTGAAACCAGACAAGGCTAAAATGGAACTGTTAGGTCCAATAATGAGATTCCCCCAGTGTATGTTTGAATTAGGTAATTACAGACCCTCCACCCCCCATGGCCTGATAGTCAACCATCAACCATCAGGCCATAGACGAAGGGGGGAGAACGAGTTCCCGAGATGGTGGAATATAACTCTTTCTTCCTCTCTCTGTACTTTTATAGGGAGGTGCAGTGGAACAAAAGGAAAATGGGTTATGAAAATAGACACAGCTGGCAGAGCCCAAACAATGGCCCAGCTGGTTCTCTGTGGAAGTAATGATCCTCAGACCCGCAGAGCAGACGTGAACGACCGAGGAGGTCAGTGGACTTAGTGTTGTAATAAAAGTACAGACAAGATTAAAAGAGAGAGGGGGAGAAGTCAATAACAGACTGAGGCTGACGACGGTAAAACTGACACCTGCTTTCACAGAGGTTAAGTTGGCGTTTCAGGGCACAAACTCTGCTGCTCAGGGTCATGTGTGAGGGTAGGCTATATTCAGAATATGGCTTAGGACAGCATCGCTATTTAGGGCAATGCATTGACAAGAAAAGATTGTCCTTGATGATTGTTTTTGTTTTTACCACTAACGTTGTATACCTGTTTTATAAGTTTGATTGTACTTTAAATATTGAATGTGGATATATATTTTTTTATAACGTATGAAGCGTCATCAAATTTACGATGAAGGACATGTTTTGAACCTTTGCTGTTTCTATTTGAAAGAACAATAAGCTTTCAGAACTTCATCAATAAAAATTGTCAATGTCATTCCCTTGTTTTATCAGTAGAAATCCAAGGATACATTAGTTATTGTAATATCAAATTAATATATGATACAAATTAACATCTAGATGTCAAAAGTAGCCTTGTGATTCTGTCAAAGCAAAGCATTTCACTTCTTTCCCACTCACTGTACATTCAAACAGTATTATATTGACATATGTTGAAATTTTGTTGGGATAAGTATGCAAAGGATGTGTGGTATGCATAATTAAGTTCTGCTTCCATCTCATAACTGCAGGGACAACGTTGTCGGCGGTGCGGTGAGGCTGGCAGCTCACTTCAATAACTGTATGTCTGTGCATTGTTCTTTTCAAAAGTTTGTCACTGTGACAGCGTCACTGGGGTTTGTGACACGGCCTGTCATGCTGGAGATCACTCCAGCCTCTGTTGCTGTCAAGTCTTATCACCACTCATTCCTTAAGTTTCTGCATGCAAATATTCCAAATCTATATTAGCATACCGCTACAGTAGCTTCATGCCGGGGGGGAGAAATGAAAGAAGGCAATAATCTCTCTCTCTCTTTTGACTTTATCTGCGAGCTATCCTTCAGCGAAGTGCTCGACATTAGGAATTCTTCAGCAGTCACTTATATGAGAGAGAAGGATATTAATGTTTCGATTCGCAGCTTTTTGGAATATGAAACCGGCTTGTGTTCTCGATGACAAACACACTTAAGTTATTCTTTTAATATTCCTGAAAATGATTCTGTTTTACCCCAGGTTGAATGGCAATGTCACAAAAGAGCGTAAATAAAATTATTAAAAGCTACACACAATAGTTTGGGGGCTCGCGGGGGTGGCTTACATGAACGTTTAATTGCATTACAAGACAAACATTTAGCAGCATAATGTAGAATCACAGCAGTACAATTTCATAGCGCTTCCACACAAAAACACAGCCCTGGCATCCATTCTGATATATCCATCACAATGCCCCTATCTGCAAGGTGCAGGATAACTTGATTAAGGGCAACTTATTGGATTTGTGGGAGGGACTGAGAGGGGTGGAGGGGGAGAAAAGAAAAACAAAAGGGAGGATTCAACTATGACAGAGTCTACAAAGGCAGCCGTGAAACAGTTGCTTGACGAGAGAATGATTGCATGATCTGCAAGTAACCGCCTGCCACTGGCGTTGTTCTCCCTCCAACTCAACTTGTCAGGTGTAATCATTTTGTTCGGCTTAATGTTTAATGCAAATGCACTCAGGGAGAGTCTTGTCAGGGGGTTGTTTTTGTGTGTGTGTGTGTGTGTGTGTGTGTGTGTGTGTGTGTGTGTGTGTGTGTGTGTGTGTGTGTGTGTGTGTGTGTGTGTGTGTGAGAGAGAAAGAGGATTTGTGTGATGTTGGGGGGTCTATGTGTGTGTGTATGCATGTTCGTGCATGTGTGCGTTTACGCACTTGTGTGTGTGTGTGCTTGTGTGTGTTCGTGTGTGCAAGCATGTGTGTGTGTGTCCTTGTATGTGTGTGTGGTGTATTGTTTTTTAAGCACTCTGAAAATATTTGCATTCCTCTGAACGTTGCTGGTGTTGCCCTGATTAGTTCCTGTATGCATCAGGGTTTTCTCTGGTGGAGATCACACAGCTCATGTCACATCACACGCGCTGCCTGGAGTGCTGGGGCTGGCATGTACTGGTGCCTGCTCCTCCTGCTCCTCTGAGCCCATCCACATGACAGCACGGAGAGGAGAGTTGTGTGTACTATTGAGATTCAACTCAATGTATTAGCAATCCCCTACGATGATGGATGAAGGTGGAATCAATTTGTATGTTTTGGAGTTTGATTGAATTGACCTCAAAGACAGATCGTCAAGGTGACCAGAACTCAAGCAATCATCTAATTTGTCTCAGCGATCAATGTGGTCAATATTGATTGGTTTTCCTACCCTGTAACCTATAATGTTCCACCATATTTTTCCACTGTTATCTGCTGTGTCTAGCCTCACATGGTCCATGACAACTGGATTGGATTCTCCGAGTTCCCAGCATCCATGAATAGTACATGCAACAACAGATGTATCTAGCTTGGGATCTCTCTCACTCGATATCGCAAAGCACTACCACTGAACTAGGCCCAGACAAAACTTCAACCCACCCATGCAGACGTCCATCCACCACATTTACGCCCCCAAATCAAATAGGTTCCTCCCTAAATAACAAAGTTAATGTTAATCAGCATTGCAAGAAAGGCATTTCACTGTACTTGTGCACGTGACATTAAAACTTGAAATTGAAAAATTTTACTTGAAATTGAAATCTCTAAAAGACAACCACCATGGACCAAATGTAACACGCCCCTCCCAGGTCCCCTTCGTGAACATAGGCCTTTTCCTGCTTTTACGGAACTATAGATTTTTTTGAAGGTTTCTCGTCAACATCAGAGGAGCTCATCTGAGACAGACTAATGTCAGCATTGAGGAAGAAGCTAGTCAGTCAGGCTGAATGTATTGTTATTATTATTATTATTAGGCCACGGTTTCATTCTCACCAGGTTTTTTCTTTTCATATGTGCCTTCATTGGATGCCAGATGCAATAAAAGTTATGTAGCCTGTGGAAAATTGGCCCACTGTCTTATCAACAGAATGATATTCTCTGCCTTGCCCTTTTTATCACCTTTAAAACCCTCTCGTACTTTAATGCAGCCGGCTGACTCTTATGGAGCTGGTTCTCTCTCTTCCTCAGTTTCCTATTTCAGTCAGTCAAAGCTGGAGATGGAGTGTGTTTTGAGTTATCAGTGTGAAATTTCACCCAATTTCTGAAGACTGTGTATTTCATACATTTTGACAAATTTAAGTGTTCTTTACCTCATTCTTCTAATTTCCCAATACTCTGAGCCGGTAGTCATTATTTCCTCATGTTGGGGGAAGTAATGGGTGAGTTCTTATAGACGGCCTGTAAAAAAAGCCACCATTTATATGTTGCTTCTGAGTGCGTTTCACACTACTTTTGGATTATAATTGGATTGTAAGGCTCGTTTGAATCCTGCATAGTATAATGTTTCTGTCATTGTCGCAAATCAACTGCATTATACTTTTTTTAAAAACACTCCAACTTCAACCAGTAAAATAGCTCTTTGGCTAGCTTTGCAGCTGCACCAATGTGTCGGAGGAAACACCGTTTGACTGACGTCAGCCTGCAGGCGCCCGGCCCGCCACAAGGAGTCAATAAAGGCAGCTGCACCAATGAGAAAACCCTGATCCTTGTGGCGGGCCGGCGCCTGCAGGCTGACGTCAGTCGAACGGTGTTTCCTCCGACACATTGGTACAGTTTCCTTCCGGGTTAAGCAAGCAGGTGTTAAGAAGTGCAGCTTGGCGGGTCATGTTTCGGAGGACCCATAACTCGACCTTCGCCTCTCCCTAGCCTAAAAAAGCAAAGCAGTGCCTCAACAACTGATCTATTTTGTTATCAAAGCTTGAGTTTTGAGCCAAGTAAAGCCCCCCCGGCCATACCCTCCCCTAACCCGGACGACGCTGGGCCAATTGTGCCCCACCCTATGCGACTCCCGGTCACAGTCGGTTGTGACACAGCCTGGGATCGAACCCCAGGCTGTAGTGACCCCGCAACACTGCGATGTTGTCCCTTAGACCGCTGCACCACTCGGGAGGCCTATCGTTGGCTTTTCTACAGAAATGTTTGGTGATCGACTGCTTGGTGACCACTGGTCTATGTCAATGAGTGTTCGCATTCTAGCTAACAACTTTTACATTCAAAATAGGTATTTTGCAACAATCGCTACCAAATATAATCTTAGCTAACGTTCAAGCAATAATCAAAACATCATTTTAAGCATATGAAATCCCCCAAAAGTGTTTTTGTTTAAAAGGTAATAACTCCGTAAATCTAGGCTAAATTGAATGCACGCAGATGGCGAGCAGCATTTGTTCTCCCCACGGTGGCCGTTGTACTTGTTTATGACATGAATAGCGACTTGAACCATAGGATGCAACTCCACTCCCATATGTCTTCTGTTTCACCTCTACTTGTCATTATCTTACATGTAGTTCTCATGCTTTTCTTTCATTTCTCACATCACAAACTTTAATGTTGTTGTTGTTAAAGACCCGCGGGGAGCTAAATGTTGATGAATCTGGATTTTTTTTTCTTCTATGCAACCTTTGACCTATGTTCTGCGGTGCAGGTCCCATGTGACGCAGAGTCATGGCGAAAATATTTTGGAGGATCCTGTGAAAGCTGACATGACCTCCAGTTGAGGAAATATGGCACTACTGCGCTGGCGAGAGAGTGCGAGGGAGCAAGGGAGCGAGGGCGAGAGAGAAAGAGAGAGAGAGTCAGGGAGGAGGGAGGCCTTTCCGTTGATCTCTGAGCCTACTCTGCACTGAGCTTAACTCCCCTCACATTCCTCATTTCCATATATCCATTCTGTCATTTCACAGCTAGATATATGACCATTTGATCCCAACACACTAACACAGGCTTTACTGAGGAACATTCTGAGAAAAACAGGCAGAAAAGTACAAAACGGTTTGTTTTTCGCCAATGCTTTCGTTGCCCAATCAAAATGTCAGTCAGTTAGCTTGGCTGACCACATTGTTCTACACAGACCCAGACGAAGCAGTATGATTTGTAAGCTTTGGGGTTGTCCAACATAAATTACAGTCTCATTTACCCTCCTTTAGAATCTCCCAAACAGCAACAAAATGTATCATAAGCTCCACTATGCTGTATCTCACAACATTAACATGCTAAGATATGCCAGGTGGGATGCATAAACATCACATTCACATGGGGATTCATATATCGACCAATCAGAAAACACTTAACTCTTCTATGAACACTACTAAAGTGATTAGCCATTGGTCCTGTAACCAGTGGTTTGGTGGTGTATGGATACAGATGGGTGGTGATAGAGGCTAGTAGGCAGCTCTGTTTCTCATCAGAGTCACAACTAATGTTTAATGCTCGGTGCTCAGGCCACCTACCCACCACACACAGATGGCTGCCACGTGCCGTCCGTCCGTCAATCCATCTTGTCAACATGGCCCAATGGGAGGGTCACAGCGGGACTGGACTCCATGGTCAGACTGGAAAAGAAACGGTTGGTCATATAAGTTGTTTTTCTACACTGGACCATGGTACGTACTGTAATTGTGTTATTATTGTTAAGGGTTATTTTAATAGAAAATAGTCAACTCCAGTGCAAAGTTAGATACTAAACACTGTCCATCAATATGGATATAGCTCAGTCCAAATGGCAAACTATAGAGTGGTTATATATGGTCAGGGTTGTGTAAGGACCTACATGCCGGGGCTACAGCCCAAGGCAGATGGAGCTTGTGGACACGCACACTGTCCTTGCTATGCTGTTATGCTGGTGTGTGTGATACATAACATTCATTCTTTGTGCTTGCTGGTTCTGATGTCCCTCCACCCATAAGTAAGCAATGAATAAACTGTAGCTTTCAATAAATACTCTCTAGCCTGAGAAGTAGAGCTGAGATATGGTAATGGCATGCATCTCCACCCTCTACATGTTTGTGTGTGTGTGTGTGTGTGTGTGTGTGTGTGTGTCTCAGGCCACAGAGGCAGAGCAATAACAACAACACAGCACAGAGAATGCAAGTCAAGACCTTGAAGAGAACAGAAACATTACAAATAGCAACAATAGGACTTTAATCTGTGACAACAATAAAATGGTACCAGGGCTAAATGACTGAATCACCAGAAAGAGAGTTGGTCAGGCAGCGTCAGGCTAATAGAGAGAGAGAGAGTTGGTCAGGCAGCGTCAGGCTAATAGAGAGAGAGAGAGTTGGTCAGGCAGCGTCAGGCTAGTAGAGAGAGAGAGAGTTGGTCAGGCAGCGTCAGGCTAGTAGAGAGAGATAGAGAAAGAGAGAGGGCGGGAGAGAGAGCGAGAGAGAGGGAGAGTGTTGGTCAGGCAGCGTCAGGCTACGAGGGAGAGAGAGAAAGAGAGAGGGCGGGAGAGAGAGCGAGAGAGAGGGAGAGTGTTGGTCAGGCAGTGTCAGGCTATTAGAGAGAGATAGAGAAAGAGAGAGGGAGAGTGTCGGTCAGGCAGCGTCAGGCTACGAGGGAGAGAGAGAAAGAGAGAGTGTTGGTCAGGCAGCGTCAGGCTACGAGGGAGAGAGAGAAAGAGAGAGGGAGAGTGTTGGTCAGGCAGCGTCAGGCTACGAGGGAGAGAGAGAAAGGGAGAGTGTTGGTCAGGCAGCGTCAGGCTACGAGGGAGAGAGAGAAAGGGAGAGTGTTGGTCAGGCAGCGTCAGGCTATTTTCTCATTAGAATGTTACCTCTGGCTCTGCTCTGCCACAGACTTGAATCCTATTAAGATGACCTTCCCTCCAATACTGCTCATTAAACTACATTGAAATGCTACTTTTTCATCTGCCAGCGTAATGAGGGGACCAGTGTACAAACCAATATGTCGTCTTATCAGAGGAGGCTGAGCCATGCTGCAATTATAAAGACCTTTGTAAAGTTCACTTCCATTATGGCCCTGGACCGCTAGTAATGACATTGTGGCTACGATCGTTTCTCCAGTAAGTTAATATCAAATATGAAACCATAGATTAATGTCTCCAGTGGCTGGTGTGTGTGTGTGTGTGTGTGTGTGTGTGTGTGTGTGTGTGTGTGTGTGTGTGTGTGTGTGTGTGTGTGTGTGTGTGTGTGTGTGTGTGTGTGTGTGTGTGTGTGTGTGTGTGTGTGTGTGTGTGTGTGTGTGTGCACGCGTCAATGCCTGTCCTCTACTGTCTTCCACCACATCTATAATCCTCTGATATTACAAACCATTCATCATCTCAGCCTGACATGTTCATAAACTAAAACATACAGTAATTAATTTAGTTAGACCCAGAGAGAGAACGGGGGAGAGAAGAGAAGATGAGGAGGAGGAGAGAGAGAGAAAGGGAGACAGGTAGGAAGATGGTTGGACTGCATTGGAAGAAAAGAAGAGGAAATATTATTATTACTCTGTCCAAAAAGTTTGGGCATGTCATCTGCAGAACCGACATCTGATCCCAAAATAATTTCCAAATGACGTATGAGTCCAAGAAGAGAGATATTGTAAAGCAATAGCAGTTCTACACAGACTTGATCCACAGATAGGGAGATGAGATTTAATATGTGGCCTCCAACAGATGTATTCCTCAATAGCACACTGATAGCACAGACACAAACGTGCACACACACACACACACACACACACACACACCAAGAAGATAGGCCTATCTGGAGACGTCACTGTTTCACGGTGAGGAAAAAACGTAACAACCACAGTGTTCAATGTATGCTCCTGACTGGGTAGCCTCCGCTATGGTCCCACATAGACTAGCTTGGTTGCCATTCAGTGGCACTTAATATATCGCATACGTAGATTCCCCAGTACTCTGTATATCTATCTAAAGAAAAGACAGTGTATTATGTCATCTTATCATAAAAATATAGCATTAGACGACTTCACGGGAGGCCCGGTACACGAGCGTGTCGGGGACAAAATTCTAACTTTTCTAGTTAGCATATTTATTTTATGCTAATAAGGTGAATTTATTGAATTATAGAAGGCCTATCCAACATATAAATACCTATTTGTTAGCCAGAAGAGCAACATAGCAGATAAATATTTGTTTTTTGTCACTCGGGTCCAATCGGGTCTGGTCTAGACACAGACCTGTTAGGGTACGGGTCGGCTCTAGGTTGTTGTCGGGTCCATTTGGGTTTGGGTGTGATTGGCCTTGGGTCTGTTTGGGTCCGGACCCGAGATGACCACTAGCGTGCACTACCCTATGGATATAAAGCAATATTCAATGGCTGATTTTGATGTGGATTCAAACAGTTTGAATTGTACTAAATATAATGAAGAAATCTGATTAATGTAAAGCATTCTTTTGTCTACACTACATAACTGAAAATAAACAGCATCTGGTTCAGTAGAGCCTTCTATTCTCATATTACAACAACCTGTTTTTACTGGACCGTTGTGGGTCAACACTGTACTGTCTAACTGTGCTGGAGACAGTGGAGATGGATGCTTACACTGTAGAAAATGGTGGAATTAAAAGCCAGTGTCAGGGTAATTGACAGGAGGTACCTGAGGATATAGGAACAGCAGACAGGATAGTACTGACACATGAATGAAGAGGTGGGAGGCTGGGCCTGGGCTGGGTGGTGGTGGAGATGGATGAATATGTGCTGGTAGTCATTCTGAGGTACTTTTGGTGACAAATAATTCGAGGCGATGTTTGATATGTCAATGTAGTAACAGTATATCATCAGATTAATATAGAAGGAGGGTTAGGTTATTTATTTCTGTTTTCAAAACAACTGTATTCCAAGCGGACACATCAACAGAGGACATATCAATATGCTTAGTGTGCAGTAATACATGGATGATATTCAGCAGATTTTTAGTGCAGGGGTAAAGCCCCAATCCCTTCCATCTCACCATTTGAAATGAAAGATACGTTTTCCAAGAAAGACAAAAAAATTCATTTAACTTTCACATCAAATGCTGCAGCTTTTGAAGCTGGGGGCTCGTTATCAGGTCAAATGTTTCTAATCAAAATATCTTTGAGCCACACAGCCTTCTTCCAAATCTCAGAATACAAATCAGCCGGAGTTAAAAATTGCCCTTTTCCTCAAAGCAGTACTTAAAATAGCAGTGAAATATAGCTACAGTATCATAATATCAAAACCAGAGCATTGTAACTTGTCTACTTGGCTGAGCTGACTTGAATAAAGTGATCCCCACATGCAGATATAGACTCATTCTGGTCCATTATTGCCATTTCAGAGCCAAACTCTCGCTCAGATCATCATGGCCCAGTAAAAAAATCTGTGTATCTGGATTTTGCTTATCGGATAGGATTACATGCATAGAAATATAATGAATAGAACGGGAAAATCATTGTCTTGAATGGGGACTACCATTCTATTCATTCTATTTCTATGCATTAAATCCCATCAGACAGGCAAAATCCAGATAGATTACTTTTTCAAAATGATGATCGTCATATTGGATGAGGTGCAGTACTGAACAACTCAGCCTAACTGCCTTAAAAGTTATACATGCTCTGCTTAAAGAAGACCAACACACAGGGAAAGAGGGAGGTAGTCTAGTCTGGCGAACTACATTTCTTTCCATGATGTTCCCATTCCTCACCCCCATCATATTCTTGACTGTGGACATTCTTCCAGGCTAGGGAAATGACTAAAACTTTGGCTCGTGGCTCCAACCCCAGTGTGTTTACAGGGCAACAAATGAGACAGAACTGTGACCAAATTCCTCACACTTCCACCTTTCAACACCTAATGGCCCCTCCGGCCACTCCTACCTCCCGTCGCCCGCCAGCCAGCCCCTTTCTCAGCCAGCCACTCCTACCTCCCGCCTCCTCACCCCGACACAGGTGTTTCCCATTGCCAGTCCCAGTCCCCTCTTGCCCAAGACCAACATTGTTTTAAGGCAAATGACTCTGTGCTCCTTCCAGAAGCTCCTGACAGCCTGGCCAACGAGCCGAGCAGAGCACCATGTTTATCTGGATTCATAAAACTGCGTAGCATTGCACCGTCTACTCCCCTAGTCCCAAGGGACAGCACATGGTTTTCACATCATTCCAATCTCCTCAGACCTCAGACCAGAAAGACAGAAACTCCACAGACCAGGCTCTGATAAATCAGTAGCATTTTAGATATCTGGGGTTCCATTATGATGTAATACTGTTGTTTTTACCCATGGGCCCTTCATATTGTCATCTTTTGAGAGCTAGGCAGATGAAATGTGTGCAGTGTGATTAGGCCAACCATTACCATACCTGAGCTAATGGAAGCAGCATGCATGCAGTCATCTTGATCATTTCATTTGAGTGTGCCCCGGGGTGGAGCAATCTTTATTTCATCAGCTCAGAGGAGTTTATTTCATTAAAACGTCTACTTGTCCGTCAGTAAGAACCTGTTCCTTTAGAGATAAGCAGTATAGAGTTCATCATAATTGCAAATGTTTGCACGTACTGTAATCTAAAGGCCTTGTGGGGTCTTGTATTCTTTGAGATGTAAAAGGCTTGTGCTATTCACAAAGAAGTGTCAAAAGTACTTGGATTCGTACTACATCCTAATTTGGCCTCACAACCTGTTTTTAAGTCATCGTTTTCTTCTGTCTTCCTTTTTTTGGGCCTTAATACAGTATGGGTGTGTAAGTGGGCACACACACACACACACACACATACAGAACCTCTGTCATGGAAGTGCAATAAGGAGCGACTGAGGAAGATTGCTGGGTAATTCCCGGCACATGATTGACTTTATGATCGTTTTAGGGCCGCAACTAGTCGTTATGCTTTCAACCTGTGCCAAAAGTTTCCTGTGAAAAGTATGTGTGTGGTGGGGGGGTATTAGGGCCCGGGCAACAAGAGGTAGAAAAACGCCAACTGCCTCAGAGCCCTCAGACACCTCCTGCTCGCAGTACTTTTAATGCCATGGAATTATGGATCTGAGAGAGAGGCAACAACTGTCTGTGTTTAATAAAATGTAACACACTGACAGGAGTGAGACGGCCATTTTCACCTTTCCTGTTAGAGTTGAGACATGGTCACCACCCCTTCTGCTCTGCTCTATAAAGCACCAGGCTACCGATGTCACAGAGTCAAATCCTGTGTCATTATCCACCAACGGTTGTCTCTCTGATTTTTGACACATCGGAAAACACAGATATGAGTTCTAAAACTGCCACCCGGTCTCTTTACCAAGTCAGTAAATGTAAATCTCAAATAGGATAAGAATGAATAAATGAAGACTGCGTCCCAGGAGGTCCAGTATCTGTGCTATCACCACAACATAATACCCACACAGAGGGAAAACAGATGGTTATCTGCAATATTCTGAGATCATTAATCGTGTCTGTCAAATGGATGATGACTTCATAACCCAGATATTATTAGAGTTGGGTCATCTGTGTTCTCTTTGTGTGAAAACAATACTTTTCCTAACCCAGTACAGTCTATGAGAGCAATACACAGTTCATTCACACAAGGTAAACATAGACCTACACGTAAATCACACAAATGGTTTTGTATTCAGTGACTGAAAGATTATTCAAAAAATATCACACAGAACATTCAGATATGCATTTTCTGCATAGAATAGACAGAATAAGGAATACTCTCAGAATATTGCACCCCAATGAATAAGCCCAGGGCTGGTCCATCCACTACCCACATCATAGACACCCAAACTAGGCCTACACAGAGCCCAGGCCCAGATACCCGGCCCAGACACCAGGCCCAGCCACCAGGTCCAGCCACCAGGCCCAGCCAGAGAGATATAGAGTCACAGAGCAGCTCTCTCTCTTCTGTCTCCCTGTCACCAGGGAGGCTGGCCTATGCCTTCATAAATCCCTCAAACATGTCGGCAGAAATTCCGATGACATCATTAATGCTGTGTTGAAAAATCCCCTCAGGCACCCCGGGATTCCCGGGCCCAATCCAAACTCTGGCTCATCCCTGGCGGGAATAGCGGGACGTTGGTCCGGAGCATGAAATCTGTCCCACAGCGCAGAGGCCCCGGCTTCTGAAACTGTAGATCTATCTGTCAGCTAAACACATCCACTGTTTCTCTTTTTACTCTCTCTCTCTCTGTTAGTACTCCAGTCCAAAAGAGACTAGACCAACAAGAGAGTCTGCAACTGTTTGAGAGAGAGAGAGAGAGAGAGAGAGAGAGAGAGAGAGAGAGAGAGAGAGAGAGAGAGAGAGAGAGAGAGAGAGAGAGAGAGAGAGAGAATCATCTATAATTCAAATAAACAGGAGGAGGATTAAGTTATTTTCAAGACTCAGAGGATTTCAGCTGGGATTGTTACTTGGTTAAGAGAGTAAATAAACATGTGCTCCGAGGGCAATGGAGAGGGATCCTAAAGAGTGGGACCTCCCTGTTACTGTCAGTGGCTGGTGTTTAGTTCATGTAAGTGTTGTTGTTGCCGTTGTTGGTGTCTGACACATGCTGAAGCAGTGGTGCTCTAGTGTAGTGGTTGTGCAGTCATTGTTTGGTTAATGTCCTGTGGTGGAGTCTGATTGGTCTAAATGACCTGTGACACCTCATTAGTTTGTCAACTTTCCCTGGTCTGTTCATCACATTATTAATGAGGACATTGAAACAGCACACAGATTAACCAACCCTCCACTTAATGGTGTTGGTTTTGATTAACGTCTCCAACACTAAAATGACAGTAATGCTATGCATGTTCCGTTAGGCTAATGGGGACATTGAACAGGACCCCCCCACACACACACACACACACACACACACACACACACACACACACACTTCCCTCCCACTTTAGCTGAGACCATCTTACCACTGCTCTTGTTTAGCATGGTGAGCATGAAAAATAAGACAATGCCATCCAGGATACCTCAGCTGACTTGTCAGTGCTAACTCTCATTAGGAACATTGATGGATTAGGTGGTGCCACGACTAGGCTCACCCAGAAAAACTCTGCTCTGGGTATTATTAGTGTTTGTGTGTTTATCAACTGACGTTTAGTAACAGGTGCAGATTCATAGGAGATTCAAAATGATAGGACCTGCGTCCCATTGACTAGAAAGCACATCAGCTCTGTCAGTAATATGAGAGATTGTGGAGCGGAAATAGTGCATGGGACGAAGGATCAGTCAGCATTTGATTTAAATCTCAAACATCATAACAAATAATAAACAATGTCACAGGAGATTTATCGAACTTTTTTTGCAATGTTTTACAGCCGGAAATATAAATCACAGGCCCCCCAAATTTAGATGTGCTTCCTGTTGCGCAGATAAATTCAATTCTAGACTTTGAAAGTTGAAATGCAGGAACTGTTAGTAGTAGCTGCTCTTTTCTTTCCACACGCACCAGCTCTCAGTGGTGGAGTTATTCTTAACTTGTAGCCCAACTACCTTAAGAAAAAAATGAAATATTTGTAGTTTGCCTTATATCTAAAGTCAGCATAAAAAAAACGACACCTACACTAAACTACACAAACTATGCAGAAGATAAAATGGTTACAATGGTTTTGTTAAAAGTAAAGTAAGTAAAGTATTTTTTGCACTATGCTTAGGTTGTCCTCTCTAATATCTTTTACAGTCCAGGGCCAGGTGCCAGGTGCCAGGTGCCAGGTGCCAGGTGCCTTCCTTTCTCAAGGTTAGCCATGTTGGAAACTATCTCATAATGTCAGCATCTGAAAATAGGATCAGCTGCTGACATTAATATGGACAGTATATTATAATGCATATCAGATACATTATATGTTGCTCAACCAACATTTCAAGTTTAGTAATTTGCCTTAATTGCCAAACTAATTACAAGAACTGTTGCATTATGGCCTACACTGCATTTATATTTTCTAAAAGCAGTGCCAGACAGTAACGACTAAAGTGTAAGAATCAGTGTTTCTGGATTTTACTGGTCCTACTGCTCGAATCCTGCCTGATGGTATCTTCTATCTCCCAGCAGCACCCTGAGATGTGGCTGTGCATTGGATTTACAACCCATAGTTTACTTTAATATCAGTAGAGGTCATACGATATGATATTTTCTGTTTCCTAATATGGCTTCAGCTCAGGGCCCAGACATAAAACATTCCAGTGACAGCAATACATTTCATGTGATAACACTACTCCGAAACAATCTCGATATTGCCTTTCCCGATCATAAACAAAACCTGACCACAGTTCTGTTCTTCAGTGCACCGTATGCTCGTCTATCCGGCCTGCAGAAAAACCATGGCACTCAGTGGTAGATAGAATAAGTAGATAGATACACTCGGGGGAGAGGAGTTGGAATGGTTGTTAAACGCTGAGCATCACGGTGACTGGAGATGTGACACTGGTGAGAGAGAGCAGAGAGAGCAGAGAGCGAGAGAGAGAGAGAGAGAGGAGAGCAGACAGACAGAACAGAATGAAACAGACAGGGGGAAACATTCGGGCAGGTGCTTCATCATCTGCTCAGGCATTCTCAGGCCGACCATAAACAGTAATTTTGGCCTCCCAAAGGACCCGACATCTCCATAACTAGCACAGATATGAATCTCCTCCTTACTCTAATAAATTAGGCACATTCTTGGTAGAGTTTGCTCTGCAAATGCAGCATACACCTGAGGGAAAAAAAGAGGGATTCACAAAATAAATGTAATCTGTTAGAATTAACAAGGAGTATGCAGAATTGTGAAATGAAGAGTACAGACTGTTTCCATGAATTACTTTTGGAGGATTTGACTAGACGTAGATTACTTTGATCCAAAACAAATATGTGAGGATTTTCCAATACAAACATGTTACCGAATGAATAGACCCTTCACATGTCGTATTTATACATTTCCCCTCAGCATCTCTGAGAGCTGTCATTGCATCATGTGGGACTGCCTGCTTTGACTCAAAGGTGAAGTGCTTGACTAAGGCCTGGTTTCTGTCAACCCGTCATAATATTTATCCTCAATATGACTTTGGAAAAAAAGTTATGGGCGTGTCAATATTTTCAATGAAACTCTATAACCTGCGAACGGGTGACGATGTGTGACAACACTTGGTGACACTTGCATATTGCTCTTACACCTGCAGGTGTTGGTTTACATAAAGAGGGAGATGGTAAGGTTTGGGCCAATCAGATCTCTGAATACTGTGTTATGTGCATCCTATAGGGATGCGTGATACTTCCTTGTCAAGGGCAGCATTTGAAACATAGAAGAGCTGTTGAATATATAAAAATAAATGTAAATAGAAGTATAAAATAAGTGGTCCTGTGATCAACGCATGCACGTGCACACAGACACACACTTACACTGAATTTTATGCAATGCATTAAAAGTACTTCAAATGTTCTTGTTTACTGGAGGTATTTACGCAGCCTATCTCCATTGCTGAATGATATATGTGGTTTTGAACAGCACTTTGAGGTTGGAGGTGAGCTCTCTCTCCGTGTGTGTGTGTCTGGGTGTGAGTTGAAATAGAGTGCTAATCTCCTTAACAACAATCAATCTGTATTTGCTAATGCATAGCCTTCGTCCTCTCAGACTCCCCCAGCCCTTCAGACAGTAACAGGTGACTGACACGGGGGTCAGATCTGATGCATTATGTAGTAATCATTATTTATATAATTGCTGGATATCCTCTTTCTATGAAGAGCCTATCAACATATTAAATAGGTCAGTACCATCACCTCCAGCTATTCACGACAATAGGGCTTATATCTACATTTCTGAGCTTCACACAAATTCAATTATATACTTTTTTGTTTCTTTCCTAGGTAGCTGTCGTCAAATATTAGGGTGTCTGCCAGATGACAAGTCCTGGACACTACACACTTAAACTTTTTTATTTAATCTGAATAATGACAAGAGTTCAGCTAGGTAAACATCAATGCACATATGACCCTGAAGGCTCCACAAATTCAGAAAATAGGAAATACAATTACATCATTACATCAAGGTTAACAGTCAAAGGTATCACAAAGGTGTAGCAGGTTTTAATTGCCTAAAATTCTAGAAAAATTGTGTGTGTAGAGATCCACTAGGTGAGAAAAATAACAGGTTGGTATGGGTTTGTGTAACTACTACCAGGTTGGTATGGGTTTGTATAGCTACCACCAGGTTGGTATGGGTTTGTGTAGCTACCACCAGGTTGGTATGGGTTTGTATAGCTACCACCAGGTTGGTATGGGTTTGTATAGCTACCACCAGGTTGGTATGGGTTTGTATAGCTACCACCAGGTTGGTATGGGTTTGTGTAGCTACCACCAGGTTGGTATGGGTTTGTGTAGCTACCACCAGGTTGGTATGGGTTTGTATAGCTACCACCAGGTTGGTATGGGTTTGTGTAGCTACCACCAGGTTGGTATGGGTTTGTGTAGCTACCACCAGGTTGGTATGGGTTTGTGTAGCTACCACCAGGTTGGTATGGGTTTGTGTAGCTACCACCAGGTTGGTATGGGTTTGTGTAGCTACCACCAGGTTGGTATGGGTTTGTGTAGCTAACACGAGGTTGGTATGGGTTTGTGTAGCTACCACCAGGTTGGTATGGGTTTGTGTAGCTACCACCAGGTTGGTATGGGTTTGTGTAGCTACCACCAGGTTGGTATGGGTTTGTGTAGCTACCACCAGGTTGGTATGGGTTTGTGTAGCTACCACCAGGTTGGTATGGGTTTGTGTAGCTACCACCAGGTTGGTATGGGTTTGTGTAGCTACTACCAGGTTGGTATGGGTTTGTGTAGCTTCCAACAGGTTGGTATGGGTTTGTGTTCACTACCTCAGCAAAGGCTAGCCAGCCAGTCCCTCAGTTTAGCCGTGATACAAAACGTTTCTCAAAAATCCCCTGAGGGATTTTTAACATTCCAATAAAAGGATTTTACAGAGTGGTGTGTGTGAATTTTGGAGGTGTTGCTGGCCAGGCGAGAAAAAAAGAGGTGAGTACAACATTGTTACAAACACAGGCCTGTGTGTGAATGAGTAGCAGAGAAAATACAGTAAAGGTGATGGGCATATTTTACCCATAAATCACTGATATACAGTATACCGCAACAGCCTCTGTGCTCTACTGTACATCAGATGTGGTTTAGAAGTAGAGAGTGAGCCAAGACAACACTTTTCAAAAAGTATCCTCTTGAAATAGTTTCTATTCAATTAAATCTAGCTAATATACTTTGAGTAATAACACCACTAATATCTTCCCTACTAATTTAATTAAATCCAAGTCAAGTACTGTAAATACAAATAAAATCTAATTTCTTCAGCTATAAATCTTTTTTATTTACCTGCGCTACAATTTACACTTTATCAATAAAACACACCAGATCACAGAGAACATAATTACACTTTGATACATAAATCCAAAATACTAAGAGAAATAATCCAGCGGCCAACGTAATGAATAATTGAACGGCGTTTTAGCTAGCTAATGAATGAATGTGGTTGGGGTTTGAGTGATAGGCCTCTGGTTGGAGGGCCGTCCCTGGAGGCACGGGGCACTGGAGACGAGGATGCCATCCACTATAACCTGTATAATTGGTCATTTGACATGAGTGACTTCACTCTGTGCGACCGTGGCCATGCCGTCCTGGCAGTGGAGATTGACCCTTTAACCCCACCATTTACTACACCAATCCCAGGTAATCACTCCAATTAAGGGTAAAATAGCAGTGATCAGAGAAACAAAACAAAGAGTATAATAATGCATACTATTAGTGTAGACAGTGGGGGTATGTTAGCCGACATTTCTGATAGGGAGAATAGAGTACAACCACACAAATACTTGCTAATAAAGAAATGGCTGTCTTGGATTTTCCAAATAATCACAATAATCAGAGTAGCTGTGGTAAAGCAAACACTATACAACTGCAATAACATTGCAGAATTGATTCAGTCTTTTTTAAACTCTTGTATGTTTCCACCTAAGGAGGTGAGCGAGGTGGTTTCTTGGGCCGTTCCCCATGTATACATTTGCACTGGGCTTGTCCAAACAATCATACTTACATTTTAGCACAATTATCAGCACACCCTACTCTACAGGTCTGATAACATTCTCACCGCAGTTTCGGTGTGGCACTCAGGGGAAACAATGCCTTATTGACACGAGTTCCAGCCTCACAATGGCCACAAAACATCAGGTTCCTGTTTTTGTTGACACTGTTTAAGCCCGCCATTGAAAGCCAAGCCATTGTGGACACAGCCATGCATAATTGGAGCCCTCTGTCATACAATACAACAAATAAGCGCTTTAAATGTTTGAGTATGATAAGCCATGGAGAATACACACACAGGGAGAGAGAGAAGCAGGTGAATAGAGAGTGGAGGGCTAATAGAACTGGAAGGAGAGAGAGGGAGAGGAAGAAGGAGCGAGGGAGTCCACCACCACTAGGGGACACTAGTAAGTCACGGACGGGAGGAGTGGTGTGTGCAGCAGGCAACACTGTGAACAAAAGACTTTCTTTGTTGCACTCTCAGATAATAAAAGAATTCAGAAATAGCTACTTGACTGCTTTACAAAAGATCTTGACAATGCGTTGGCCCGTAATGCACAGGAACAGCTCCACATTTACATAATCACATGAAATGTAAACCACAGCACTATGGCCAACAAACAAACAGACGAGAGAGAGGGAAAATGATCCACTTTCCCCCATGGAATTAATATACCCACTAAAAGTACATTTTTACATTATGTACCTGCTCACAACAATAGGGAAAACATTTGCAAATGTGGAGTTTTGCTCTGTCTGTTATTCCCCAGAAAACAGCTTCTTAGCTTGCTGTAATGAATACTCTATGCAAGCCTTATGTTACACTGTAGTGTAGATGAGAAACTTGCTACAGGAATGATTTATAACTTTAATTAATACAACTTCCTCTAGAAACAGATCCATCTTGATGTAATACACATATCCCACAAAGATTTCAATTTAATTCTATAATAGAAAAAAGTATCCTTCTAACTTATGGTGCAAACTCGTCACTGGCATAGGTAGAGAAAGTTAACTTGACACTGAAATACATACTCCTGCACTATATAAATGGACTACAATCCTCCACATTTATACTGTACACACTGTCGCACAGGCAGACAAGCTACTGGCAGAAAACACACTGTCTGTGTTCTCCATTTTGTGTGTGTCTTAAAAAGGGAAAGTGGTCCTGTTTGTAAATGGGTTAACTATGAGAGTTAACACCTCCGTTTACCTCCATCACCAGATAGAAACTGTCAAGAAAGGGCCAGTGTTTCGCCTTTGCTATGGCAACCAAGCACATACACTAAAATACCTCCAACTCCAGCAATTAAACACAGAGCAATATTCACCAGTGACGTCCATAGTTATAGCCTTTGTTACTTCCACAACGCTCCTCATGAATTAGTAACGTCTGTTAATTGCACATTTATTGCACTCAAGACCACGGAGAGATGCACTAAATGGCTGAGAAAAAAATAACTTAAACTCCAGAGTTATGAATAAATGAACACATTTGAACTTAACCTTTGGCAAAGCAAAAATTAAGCTAATAAATATGCTTTATACTATGTGTACTTTCACTTCTTAGCACCAAGAAATTATCATCTCCCCCCACCTGACCATTTAACGTATTTGTTATTAGACTCATAAATAGGAAACATAGGCTACAGGAAATATAGCATTCAACTACTGTGTACGCATGAAAATACAGAGAAAACAGTCCATGAAAAAGGTGTATAGATTTAGTCCACAATTTATACCTAAATGAGAGTTTAAAAACCACCAGAACATTTACATTTCCTCTCAGAGGAACACATTAACAACCATATTTATTCAAGGATGGAAATACAAATATGAGAATCATCCAGCAGCATAATACTTCTGCTGTTTGCACTTCATTGACGCCTTTTCAAATATCCTCCTATGGCGTTTCATTTTCATGTGACAAGTTTGACTGACATTGTGGCTGGTGTTTGAACCATGTGCTAGGGTTCCCTCTCATTCCCTCTCATTTTCAGCAGGAATAATGACTATTCTTGTGTTAGACTGAGTATTTGTGTTATTGTTGTGGAGTGTCAGCAGCGGCCCCAGACGTTTGCCTAGCGTGCTATCAGCGGGAGTGTACAAATACAAACACATTCGTCAGAGTTATTGACCTTTATCTCTCCACTTTCTTGACAGCCTTCTCCAGTTATTGACAATACAAACACACGGAGCAAAGCATAACCTTTCATTTACAGAGCCCTCTCTTCCTCTCTCTCTCTGCCTCTCTCCTCCTTGTCTCTGTCTCTCTCTTCTCTCTCCTTGCTCTTGCGATTTGTTTAAATAAGATGGCAGACAATGGTACTGTTCATTTCTGCCATTTCTCTTTCATTCCAAATTTCAGAGGCTAATGTCATTAGACAGATACAATAGTCGCTATTCAGCCCCGGATACAGAGATATTTCAACTATTCAATATAGTTTTGACATGCTGACATTAGAGCAGAGTGTTGTTTCCCTATTTGTTTGGTTACAATGTAAACAATATCATAAATCGTATATTCCTTTAAGCAAGCTATCTGTCCCCCTCGCATTTTCAAATTACCACTGTATGTGTATGTATTCATACAAATTATACTGTGAACATGTTCAAGGTCTAATAGCATATTTTGACACAAAACAGGGGACATAACTCACCATAATCAAACTACAAGGAATAATTGTATATTTTTATAGTCCATCTGTAGTATGAATAACATTTGCATGACATTGTATGCAGTAGAAAACCTTTTATAATAATTAGCGTTGAAGAATCTTCCTGCATCTATCTTTAATGGTATACAACACAGTGATATACTAAATTTACCACACTACCACCATGCAACTGTACATAGTAATGCCGCTAGTAAAAACATATTAGCACCACAGGAGAAATCACAGTGTTTTAAATGTGTCCTTTTGCATTTTAGCAATGAAAAATAGTCTCCATAAAATATAGGTGTCCCCACTAGTCAGCCGCTCTGCGGACACTTCAGAGCCGAAAATTGCATTTTAAACAATCCAGACCAGTGTGGTGACCACGGTTAATCATCAAGAAACAAAGACATCAAACAATACTTGATAATGAGAAAAATGCCTCCAGGATATTAGGAATGGGGGAGAGAGAACACAGCATGAGCCTCGCTCAGCTGCAGAGGTAGAGAGGCACACCAGCCACACAGACACAAGCCGCATTCGCAAGCCCATCACACCCCCCACCCACCCACCCACCCCACACACACTTTCTCTAAGCGGGGACAAAAAGCACACACACACACACACCTACAATTCTCATGGAGTTAAAAAGCCATTAAAACATTGTCTCTTTTTTAAGTTCATGACGAGATAATTAGAATTCAGCGAGTGGAGCCAGTGGTGAGATTAGAGCTTTGTGGAAATGTGCTTCATTTTGAACCTCACTGCATCACAATTGAACCCAATTATCTGCAGTTAAAATGGCTTTGTGAGGGCCAGAACAATAAAGCTCACACTGACAAAAATCCAAGGGAGATAAAATAAGAAGTTTTTATAGACAAAAGAGTAAAAAATAAGATTTATTTTCCCAGAGTACATTTTTTTTCTATGGTATATGCATGGCTAAAGGCTTGAGTTGTATTCATATTTTACTGAGCTGACTATACATACAGTTTGGTATCTATTGAACACAAAATACCCACAAATCGCTGTAGATATTTGTACAAATAAACTCCCATTTCAATATACTTAAAATCTCACTGTGCTGTTAGATGACATCTAGTACAGAGAGCATTATTCCTAATATAAAAATACTCAGCAGGCATATATATTTTGGTTTCTCAGCTGATAATAAATCCATACTTGCTTTCATCTCTAAACTTATCGGTGTCAGTTTAATTTGAGTTTAGCTGAAATCAGTAGTTGTGGGGCCGGGGTGTGTGTGTTGTGTGTGTGTTTGTTTCAGGGTCCACTCTCCCTTTTCTCAGACAGGGTATTACTGGGTTATCCGTGATTGACGTGACTTTAACGGTTTGGCCAAATCGAGGCAGATCCAGCAACCTGGGCGCAACTGCAGCATGTGCCGCCACCTCCGTCATGCAAATTGCACCCGGGCAGCCCGTTGACTATGATTAATGAGCCTAGGCTACTAGAACCTTTGTGTCCTAGTGCAGCCGTTTAGTGTGAAATACAATCCCCAAATATTATCTATCCCCTATTAATGCACTAAATGTGTTCAAACCGCACATGTTGTTTAGAGCAATTTACAAGGAGACTGAGGGGGAGAGTGTTGTGAGCACAATTGCATTTAATTACTTGCACCCTAATTAAATTCATTAAAGGATAATAAAATAAATGAAAGAAACAGCTTTGAAAGCACCAGCAAAACACATGTCTTGTCTTCCTTGATGTAAAATATGGATGTGGGATTTTCAGGGGCAGTCATGCTGTTAGGGGGGATGTTTTTTCCAAATGCACGAATATGATACCTTGCTAATACTACAGGCATTTCCTGGTTGTGGCTTGCCTCACGTTTAAACTGTGATTTTTTTAGAGCTAAGAAACCTAGACTTCCTGATGATTGGAGAGAATTTCTGTGGTGGAGAGAGGTGAAGTCACTGACTGTGCAAACAGTGGGAGAAAATGAAAGATGATAACAATATGGCTGCTAGTGTTCTATTACAAAATTGTACCTCGTATGGCGAATGATATAATATCATTGAAGATGGTAAGGTCCAATGTGTGAGGAGACAGAGGGAGAGTGCAATTTCCTTAAACATAGCATGATGTGTAAGGGAAATTAAAGAAGCTCACAAATCCTCCTCAGCATTAAACAGTTATGCATTGATAGAATCAATAAAGAAGCATTACTTTATCTCTCTCTGTCTTTCTCTCACACGAACACACACACACACACACAGAGCCCAGCTCTCTGTCCGCTGCTAGCAGAATGTAAATGTTTCCCAGGCATTACGGTGTATAGCTAATTGCTATTACTAGGATGGTGCTTAGCACTACAATGGTGTGCCGAGAGCTGTGGAGCAGAGATCAGTGCAGCGTCTCCTGGATATCAGAGGGAAACATCCTTTGTAAATTCATCTCCCACTGTGAGCAGGCTTCACAGCTGGTTAACGGCACTGTGTGTACCGCTGCCCTGTTTACGCACTGCCTCCAAAGCACTCCTCTCTTCCCTGCATCCCCTCGCTCTTCTCTCTCTCTCTCGCTCCTCTATCTTGCTCCCCTTCCAGCTCCCTCCGCAGCCTGCTGTGGCTCTCACTGTGTGAGACATTCACACACACGAGCACACAGACTAACACACATACACTGTACATACTGTACATCCAAGAACACAGAACTGCTCTGATCCCAGCCTTTGGAGCCATTACAGGACACTGCCTTCCCAACCTCTTCCTGATTTTGATCTTTTTATACCATCACATTACATTGCTCTTTTATACTACCTACTACACATGCTGCTCCCCACCAAAAACCCCTGATCCTTTGATACCTAGACGGGTAAACTGCTACAGCCGCCCCTGACCTCAGCCTTTTATGGCAATCAGACGAGACTGCCTCAGAGGCCCTGATTTTATCTCCTCATACTGATCCCAGTACACTGCTCCCTTTTGTAGCACATCACGGTGCACTGAGCCCTTTTTGTCCCCGTGACCAGGCTGGTTCACACAACCCCCAGACCGGGGCTCATCACAGCCATCATACTACACTGCCCCACAACAATACAGCTTTATTTTGATACACCGCAGGTTAGGTCACAGTGAGTCTGGCTGGCCCGTGACACCTTTGTGTTCGCCATAAAGGGATAACCACATTCATTCATAGCTACACAAACCCATACCAGAGATGTAGTGATGTTATGATAAAATGTGACATATCATGACAAAAGTATTGATATAATCCCATGATTGGGGACACAATAAAATATGAAAGAAAAATAGATGGATCAATTTGTTTTTCTTTCATCATTTGTTGTAATTTAGAGATGTAATTCAAGTTATTACATGTTTTATTATCTTTTAAGCTCCAGACGATTTTAGGGTAACAAAAAATCTAAAGTTTGCCTATTGTACAAAATGTAATAAATAGTCACCATAGAAATTACTTATATTGCTGTAGCCAGCTTTCCTTCTATCAGGTACTTGTAAATGAAGTGTGTGTGTGTTAGTGTGTGAGAGAGATTATATTAGTCCAGACTGTGATTTAGCACTGCTCAGAGATTAATTACACAATAAGACCATTGTAAAAAAAATAAACAAGATATTGATTTGACAAAGTAGACCTTAAAAAGAGAGCACTCATTACCTGCATTATATAACATAGTCAAATACAATTAGGCCTACCCACAACTTCCCTAAAACCAGAGTACCGATGGTTTTAAATACTTATGTTATATTTTAGCCATAGATCATATCTGTACTCATATGATATTACATTTTGAGAATGATGAGTATATTTGCAGTAAAATAATAAACTGAATACTTTATTCTTTGTGTAGGCTTGTGTCCCCAAATAAATAGGGCAATTCACTTCAGGCACACACTTATGCGCTAAGCTCAATACCCATCTTTTACAAATCTTCTGAGTGTTGTCTAGTATATCATTATTCACAATCCCAGCTAAGTGTTCCTTCCACGGACACTCTGAGTATAAACTATGAAGAGCTCAAATGAAAGGAGATATAACACATCAATAAAGGATGCCTGCCTGCCCCACAGTACCTACTCTAACTTGTTACACTTTCCCTCCAGACTTCATAAGTGTGTCCCAACCAACTACTTTTAAAGACTAAAGTTTTCTAAACTACTCCATATGGAACCTGATCTGGAGTCAGTGGTGAGGGACAGCTTGGGATGTCGCTGGGGTTTTGAAGTTAAAAGGAATCCACTTTGTATTAATGTCTAAAAAGACATCCAGATCTCCTGTCTTTAATTCCAAATCCCTTTAAATCACCCTTTGGCAGAAAAAGAGGATTACAGGGTTTTGGAAGGTGTTGATACATGGCTATGGGGGTGTACAACTCTACTTCTTAGAGGACATCAGTTCATAATAGGCAGTTTTGTCATCTATAGTTTAATTTCCAGATAATCATAAAAATATCTAAATGATTCAGGTTGTCTTTGTGAAAAACGTTCAAAGTTAATTATTCTCTTTTTTTTTTAAGTATGCTCTCCCTTTCAATTCAGCTATTTTAGGCTATCAAAAAATATATATAAAAATGTGTTTTTAATTTTGCTGTAGGGTTAAATTTTTTGTTTAGGCTACTAGTATATATAATTCATTATAATGAAAGAGTACCATGCATTGGTCTTGAATGCAGCATACTGCAGCATCCCACTGTATGCATTTCCTACCTATGAGAATGTATTGCTATGATATTACAGGTGATCTTTTCCGAATCTGTCAAAGTTCTCCAAGTCTTTTAGGTTTGATAGTGCTGTTGGTATTGAATCGCTGTAGCAAACACCGTAGCGAGCCTATCCCTTGCCGATATACTCAGCTCCTGCAATATAGACCAATAGGAGAGCTTTTTATACTGACGTGTGTGTTTTAACTTTCTCGCGGTAAGAAACCAGGAAGTGTATTGTGCTCCTTGCATTTATGGTAATAACATTAATTTACCCGGAAATAGCATTGTTTTTTCCCTGTATTATATTGACTTAACATTGCATGCAGTAGCTATTATTAAACTAGCGGACTATTTACTATCGTTTATGTGACCGATTTGAAAGAGTTTGATACGCTGAACAACATTGGTAGCTAAACAGCTAACACACCAACGTTAGTTAGCAAGCAATTTCACAGCTGATTTTGCCATTGCGAGTTGTTATCACAACTTGCACGTTTTTGATTGTTGTCTTCTATTTGTTTAGCCACGCAGATGATTAAAAATGAAGCTGTCTCGAGCTGAATACAAGGAGATCGTGAAATGCACCGAACATTTGAGACCCACGCGTCAGTGTATGACGATACTGAGGCAAAGATTTCCAAAGTAAGTGATGCATGTTTCAATATAGTTTACCCTATTGATATTGTCATCAACTTTTGCTATGTCCTTGATGCTTGTTGTCCTACTGAATGAGGCTATCCCTGCATAATTGTGTAGCTCGAAGCTGTTACGAGCTTCACGGCACATTCCACAGCTAACGGGATTTCCACATAACACGATAATTCGGATAGCCATGCTAGCTTCGCCCTCATGTGAGTATTAGCCAGCCGGCTAGGTAGTGCTACAGACTGGTCTCAGACTGGACGTGACATAGTAAACGTAAAACATGGACCTCAAATTGATATGTTACGTTTGGTATGATTAAATTAGAAGAGTTACTTAAGGCAAAAGGAGGGTGGTTGGGTGAGCGTATAATGCGAACGTCTAGCCACCCCAAAGGTTGTGTGTTCGAATCCCATCACTGATAACTTTGCCATTTTAGTTAATTAGCAACTACTTACTTAACCTTTTTAACTAACCCTTCCGTCCTCGGGGGGCCTGATTGGTGTCACACTTTTCCCCCATCCCTAGCAAACACACCTGATTTAAACTAATTGCATTTGTAACTGACGATCATGATTAGTTGATTATTGGAGTCAGGTGTGTTAGTTGGGGCTGGGGAAAAGTGTGACACCTATCAGGCCCCTGAGGACTGGAGTTGCCCAGGCCTGCACCTTAACCCTAACCCCCTAGTGGTAGCTAATGTTAGCAACCTAGCTAACATTACCCACAATAAATTGGAATTTGTAACATATCATACGCTTTGGAAATTCATAACGTATAAAATAGATTGTAATTAACATATCATACGAAATGGATGCTGGACATCCAACAGTTAATACATACCATACCAAACGTAACATACCTTACTACACTGAACAAAAATACAAACGCAACATGCAACAATTTCAAATATTTTACTGAGTTACAGTTCATATAAGGAAATCAGTGAATTGAAATAAATTCATTGGGCCCTAATCTATGGATTTCACAGGACTGGAAATATAGATATGTATCTGTTGGTCACAGATACCTTAAAAAAAAGGTAGGGGCATGAATCAGAAAACCAGTTAGCATCTGGTGTGACCACCATTTGCCTCATGCACCGTGACACATCTCCTTCGCATAGAGTTGATCAGGCTGTTGATTGTGGCCTGTAGAATGTTGTCCCACTCCTCTTCAATGGCTGTGTGAAGTTGCTGGATATTGGCGGGAACTGGAACATGCTGTCGAGGATCCCAAACATGCTCAATGGGTGACATGTCTGTTGAGTATGCAGGCCATGGAAGAACTGGGATATTTTCAGCTTCCAGGAATTGTGTACATATCCTTGTGACATGCATTATGAGGTGATGGCGGTGAATGAATGGCACGACAATGGGCCTCAGGATCTCGTTCACGGTATCTCTGTGCATCCAAATTGCCATTGATAAAATGCAATTGTGTTCAATGTCTGTAGCTTATGCCTGCCCATACCATAACCCCACCGCCACCATGGGGCACTCTGTTGACATCAGCAAACCGCTCGCCCACACAACGCCATACACGTGGTCTGTGGTGGTGAGACCTGTTGAACGTACTGCCAAATTCTCTAAAACAACATTTGAGGTCGGCTTATGGTAGAGAAATGAACATTCAATGCTCTTGCAACAGCTCTGGTGTACATTCCTGCAGTCAGCATGTCAATTGCACGCTCCCTCAACTTGCTACATCTGTGGCATTGTGTTGTGACAACTGCACATTATAGAGTGGCCTTTCAATGTTCCCAGCACAAGGTGCACCTGTGTAATGATCATGCTGTTTAATCAGCTTCTTGTTTTACCACACCTGTCAGGAGGATGGATTATCTTGGCAAAGGAGAAATGCTCACTAACAGGTATGTAAACAAATGTGTGCACAAAATTTGAGAGAAATAAGCTTTTTGTGCGAATGGGAAATTTCTG
Source organism: Brachymystax lenok tsinlingensis (assembly GCA_030435695.1). Lineage (NCBI taxonomy): Eukaryota > Metazoa > Chordata > Actinopteri > Salmoniformes > Salmonidae > Brachymystax > Brachymystax lenok. The sequence continues at coordinate 13,247,467 of CM059808.1, read as the reverse complement.
TGATCTTTTATTTCAGCTCATGAAACATGGGATCAACACTTTACATGTTGCGTTTATATTTTTGTTCAGTATAGTAATACATTTATGGTTTTAGAAACAATACAAAGCATGTTCATCTGTTTTTTTTGGTGTAAATATTTTGGCTGGTAAAAAAAAATCTGAGTGGCATCAATCCACACACAATACCCCATAATGACGAAGCAAAAATAGTTTTTTTGAATTTGTGCAAAAAAAATATATTGTTTTTGGGACATTACATTCATTGTTATATTTAGAGTTTGTGATCTAGTTAATGCGTTTTCACTTAGGTGGTGAATTAGCCCCTAATAAATTAGCCTATGATATTAGTACACATAAAGATGTAGGCAAATTCATCTCTTTTGAACTAAATCAGACCATTCTGGAGACATATTTTAAAAATAAAACACAGGCTGATTGTCAACTGAAAATGCATGAAAATCACTGTATTAGGTTGCACATAAAAATATTTTATATATCAAAAGGTAAAACAACTTATTTGTTGAATACCATCTCAGTAGTCCATTATACTTTTTAATAAAGCACTTCATTAAATGACTTAAAAAGACAATACTACATTTTTCTGTTGCGTGACGCAGCGAGAGAAACAAAAATTGTGCGACCAAATCATGGGCTGGTGCCACGAACTGAAAAACCTTGGTGCCACCAGGGGAAGATGTTAGTCTGGAGCCCTGTCTGGGTGGGAAGGGGAAACCTGAACTAGCTGTTATTGGCAGAGAGGTTTGGATTTTTATCAATTTAAGGTTTGGTCTATTAACTAATTTAACACCTGGTGCTGTCACCAGGCATGCCAAAAGTCCTCCCACCAAAACAGGCTGACAGTTCAGGCGGTCTTTTCAAACAGCTCTTACACTAAAAGGGAATCATTTTTACAATTTCATAGTATTATTCCAACTTCATAGTGTGGCAATATATAGGAAAACATAGGGAATTACGTTTTTGACTGCACTGGGCCTTTAAATTACAGTAGAGGTTCTGCCTCTGCAACATAGCATGCTGTTGACTCCCACACCAGTAGGCAGCGTACCGTCTGTCCAGTCAAGGTCAATAGCCAATATTTTATTAAAGAAAATATCAATACAATGAAAACTGCACATTTTCATACATTCATTGTGTTATTTATCAGTAAGTTTAAATTAATATTTATTGCACTGGTTGTTGTAATTAATTAGCAATAGATGCATCTTCAGTTATGTAGGCTGTTATATTAAGGGCAAAAATGTGTGCATTTATTTCAATATACTTTGTCCATAATGTCCTACTAAATTCAGCCTCATTAAGAAATAATCCATAGACAGTACTTTTCAATGTTTCTGCATTGAATTTCATTACATCAGCGAGCCAGCCTCTCCTCTGGTCCACTATGTAGCTGGCTGCATGTTCAGAAATATAAGCGGGGGTTAATGGCTGTGTTGCGTTTCTCCTTGACACTGAGGGACCGCTCTTTATTGAATGTAACACATGTAATCCCCCAAGGCCACCAGGACACCGCTAGATCCTGCCGAGGTCACTTACAAAGTCGAATGGATTTGGAGCTTCCTACTAGCATTGTGCCCTAATCACCGCTAGAAGAAGGCACCGGGGTCCCCAAGGGGGACACAGCCTACTTTGAGCAGGCCTTTGTTCTCAGTGTCAGCATTTTACAGAATAGGTTATGTGAAAAGCTACATATGTACCACATTTTTGTCCATATTAGTATACATCATTGTAATGTTTATTTAGGTTCTGAATGTGATCTTTTACCCCACAGTGTTTCTGTTTCTCAACCAAAACTACCAGTATCCTTCCAGTAAGAACTGTTCTTCGGGGGTGATAACTGTATAGTGCTCCTCTCAGTGGTGCTGGCTCTTTTGTTTAGTCTTAGCCGTTATTGTTATTATTTCCTTCTCGGAGAGGCCCCTGCTCTTTAAAAACCCTGAGTCTTGTCATCGGGCCTGACAGACAGGCACGGCAGCAGTGTTTTCACAGCCTGCAAAATTATTCTGCTTGTCCAATCAGCTGAGCCGGGCTCTGGAGGGTTAGTGATTGGACTGGCAGGAAATCAGGCTCTTAAGACATAACATATCGACTAGGCCATCCATCATCTCTTAGCATGCGCTCAGGCACGGCAGGCAGGCAGGCAACCCCTCTGACTGTGTGGGAGCCCTGCCACTGTGTAAATACTGGCCAGCCTGACTGTGGGCAGGGGGTAAAGGAGGAGTGGACTGACCCACATGGTGGTATGGGGGTCGTGCCAGGGAGAGGGGACAGGCAGACAAGGAGAGGTATCACTGTCAAACCCGTATCACAATACTGCACGGTTCTGGTCACTATGGAGATAGAAGTAGTATAATGACCTGGCTACTTTCTAATCAGTGCTTTCATGACTGTCATGTTAATAACAACTATGTCACTGCAGATGGATGACAAGCTAGATGCAGGAACTGTTGACTGTGAATTCTTATAGGCCTGTTCTTTACTCTTAATATGGAACTGGGGATGTAGGCCTATGTCACAAAAATAAATGCAGAATATGCACGTTACTTTCCCTGAATTTGAGTTGTAATACATCACAACTAATTGGAAATTATATTTCACAATAGCATTTAGCATTCACTGCTTTTGATAGGAGAGTTAATGGGAAGAGGATCAAAATCCCAAACAATAATGATTGTGATAGGCCATTTCAAGGTAATTTCCACGGGGTGTCTGCCAGTCTTTCTGCTGGGATATGAGTAGGGATAGAGGGAGAAAAGGGGGAGGGAGAAAAGATGGAGAAAGGGAGGGATGTGCCGGCCGTGGTCCCTCGGCTGTGTCGCCTGCATAACACAGATGTTGGGATTCATCTGTCAGCCTGGCCTCTCCTACCGAGCCCGGGCTGTTCTGAGGGGAAAAGAATTGGACACGGTGCTGTCACTTCTTACCCCCGCTCACAATGGAGGGACATGCAAATAGTCCCCCCCTCCTGCCCGGCCGGGGATGTCCTGTCCCTGTTCCTGCCTAGTGTCTGGCTGCCTGGACCCTGGCTACAATGAGAACCAGGGAGGCAGTGTAGCAGCAGCGTGGGGCCGGGAAATTGCTCAACACAGCCAATGTGACAACAGTCCCATCAGGCCTTTCTTTCGACCACGCATTAGAATTGGAAATTATGGGCTGCTGCTCCGAGGCCTCGCCTGGCTTCCCCCGGTCCAGAGGGGACCACAGTCCCTCCGCTCTCTTTGTCGAGAGAGAGACTTCTCTGGTCTTCTGCACTACTTTATGAATGAATTTGGATTTAATGTTACTCCCCTCTTTAAAACACCTTTCAGCTTATTCTGCATATGGCTCTTCTGAGTTAGAGAGAAGGGTGTGGAAGTGTGGGAAAAGAATGGGACTAACAAACACACACACACACACAGCAGTTCCCTAGTGTGGAGTCCCTGAGCGTTTTCGAATCGGGCCCTAATGTGCCGTTTTCATCAGCAGTGAGGCGGGCTGCAATATGGTGCCGGGGGCTCGCTGGGGGAATATGAATGTTGATTAAACATGCGTTCAGCCTTTTGAAATTCTGAAAACGTGTCAGAATAATGGATGTTGAGCAAATGTCAAGCATTTGTTAATTTCTCTGTTATTTGGGGTTTATCTAGCGTGATCTGGGGAGGAATCAGAGGCCAGCGTTGTTGTGGCATGTGTCATTGATATGGTGATTTCTTGGCAAGAGTCACTTTGTTTTTGATGGTAATATTCAGGCTGGGGAGGACTTTGCTCATTGATTATTTATTAGGTCTATGGTTTCTCTATTACATGCCAGTTAATAAAGGATGTGGTATTATTCATTCATTAACTTCTGCGCTCGCTCTGCTTTAACGTGTTCAGCTTTACACAAAGAGGATAGAAAATCATGTTGATTTTGGTCAAATTGTTGACAAACGCTGTCCTCTTTATTTCTAGTTTCCGTGTTTTGCCCTATTTTCAGTTGGCACATCTTTTGCAAAGTAAATACTATGTCTTTATACTGATTATTGAAGACATTGTTGAGAGCTCTGTGGGATATTTTACTTCAAACTTTGAGACTCTTGAGACTAGGCTAGCTAATTAAACTACTGCATATCTTGGAAGAGGATTGTTCACACATGGCAACACACAATGAAAACATTCCTTGCTAAATAGCTCTGAAAACTCTAACACTTGGGTGAACATATACTGAACAAAAATATAAACGCAACATGCAACGATTTTACTGAGTTACAGTTCATATAAGGAAATCAGTCAATTGAAATACATTCATTAGGCCCTGATCTATCGATTTCACATGACTGGGCAGGGGCACAGCTATGGCGTGGTTACATGTGGTCTGTGGTTGTGAGGCCGGTTGGACGTACTGCCAAATTCTATAAAATGACGTTGGAGGCACCTTATATGGTAGAGAAATGGACCTTCAATTATTTGGCAACAGCTCTGGTGGACCTTCATGCAGTCAGCAGGCCAATTGCATGCTCCCTCAACTTGATATTTGTGGCATTGTGTTGTGTGACAAAACTGCACATTTTAGTGGCCCTTTATTGTCCCCAGCACTAGGTGCACCTGTGTAATGATCATGCTGTTTAATCAGCTTTTTGATATGCCACACCTGTCAGGTGGATGGATTATCTTGGCAAAAGAGAAATGCTCACTAACAGTGATGTAAACAAATTTGTGCACATTTGAGAGAAATAAGTTTTTTGTGCAATGGAACATTTTGGTGATCTTTTATTTCAGCTCATGAAACATGGGACCAACACTTTACATGTTGCGTTTATATTTTTGTTCAGTGTAGAATCACATATTAACCTTACATTTTTTAAATGTAAAATATAGTATATTTTGGCTAGATTTCATTGTTCCATTATTTTGTTTCTTCGTGTAGTCTTTTCATTCTACCCTAAGAATGTGTCCTAGCATGACCATTTTAACTGGGTGTGTCTCAACCTGGATGTGGTGATGACATTAGCCAGGGCTTGGTCTGGGTCTGTCTCTGAGACTGCCAGATGGGCCAGTAGTGAGGTCTAACCTAGCAGCCCACCTAGCGCTTCAGCAGTCTCAGCCTCAGCCTCCCCTGGTCTGGATGACCACACCACACGCCTCTGGCTCTCCACTCAGACCAAAACACAACCTGCCAGCTGGGGCTTGTGGGTGAAAACCCCCCAGCCAATAGGAGTGCTGTCTGGAGCAGGCTGGGATGTAGCCGCTGGCCGGGAAGACTAATCACAGAACTGGACGGGTTTATATGGTCAGGAAGAATGGAGGGAGGAGAGAGAGATGAAGAGAGGAGAAAATAGTGAGACTGCTGAGTTTGGAGGAAGAGAGGGGATAGAGAGAGAGGAGTGAGACTATGCTGAGTTTACAGTTTGATGTCAGGTTGAGGAACTCATGAATAATAGATGTGATCAATTAGTTGATTAGGAAGCGGAGGAATAATATGCTTCCTCACTGGGATGTGTTGCTCTGGCCTCGGGAAGCTTCCCAAATTGTAATGCATTGGCTCATTGGGCTAAAAAGTACTCCAATAAACTGCTGCCAATCGCCAGACAGTGTTGTCAATGATGGCAGGAGGCTACTTCATTTTCCGTAATTTAGTGCATGAATAAGTAACTTTTTTTGACGTAAACATTAGGAGAGGAAACTAAATGAAAGTGGACAACATTCACGGTTTTCCATAGCAAACTGACAAACTTCTCCAGTAAAAATGTGCCTTTCAAAAATGATAAACAGCGCGCACACACACACACACAGACACACACACAGACAGCTATGCTGGAGACTATAGCCCCAGGATCTGTTTGCATACTGGGATCAATTGCAAAAAAGAAGAATGGAACAAATTGCCCAGAATGGTACAAGTGGTGTAGTTGTGCTTGAGAGAGTAGGCAGGCAGTTGGTCAGCGTAATGTGTTTTCTTGCCAGACCAGACTTGCTGCATGATGGATAACCAAGGCCTCATTTTCAATTTTCCACAAGAGTTTGCAGAGACTGCCATGATGATAATAATTGCGCTATAACAATAGTAACATGCCTTTAATAGCTAGAACTTAGATTGTCACGAATCACATATGGAGAGGCCACTACCTTTCATGACAAATCATAATTAGGTCTGTGATGGTGTTATGGGCCACACTATTTTAACCACACTTACATGAAAGCCCAGAGATCCTGGACACCCCCGAAGACACTTATTTAAAAATATTATATTCATAAAGTGAGGGGTTAATATGTTCCTCTTTCAGGACAGCTCTAGCGAGACACCATGTTTGTGTGCTTCTGTTAAAGCAGTCTCTGGCTCTGTCCACACAGTGACACTCCCCCACAGGGAGCTCCAGTGGGCTATGGCTTCCTCTGAGTGAGAAAGAGAGTTCCCATCCTGTCTGTAGTATTGATGCTCCCTGGTACTGATGGGAGTTGTGGTTCATTCCTGGGGGTTCTAATCACTCTGAAGCCACAGAGTAGAATTGGATTGTTCTCCTGTCAATGAAATATTTGACTTGTCTCTAGGTTGGTTTTCAATATGCGTCTTGTTGGTGTTCATCACATTTCTTCGTTTCTTTTAAGGAGCATTTATCATAATGTAACCACAATGGTGATTTATGTTTGTATGTGGTAACATTTAAAGATATCTTCACAAGAAAATGAAAACATTTCTGTTAACATCAAGATGACATTTTGGTAAATTTGGTGTCATGATTTTTTACATGCACATTTCCATTCTAGATAGGCAATTGTAATGAAGAAAAACAACTTTAATGGTAAACATTTTTGTTCATAAACAAGTATTTGTTTGGAACGCCATGACTCTGAGATGCCTGTTTGTTTATGTGGTTTGTGGAAATGTATCACAGTTGTACATTAAGGATTTTTCCTCTTGATTCTGTCTTGCTGATGATGGTAGACTTTGGTGAGAAACAGATGTTGGCCCCTCTTATCAGCATGTGTAATTAGAGGGATTTGCATATGCAGAGTATTTAACAAAAAGCACATCCAGCTATATTTCTTTCAGTACACAATGTATCATTTAAGGGAAGGAGAATGTGTTTGAAGTATGTGATCTTTTCACAGAGATCATAACAAAATATGTATAATATCCATATATCAGATAATGCATCTTTAATTGTTTCTAGCCATTCTACTGTCGGCCATGTCACTGAGAAAAGGTGCTAATATCAACACGATGAAGGTACAGTAGCTTAATCAGACTTGGATATACTGTCAACCATTGAAACACCGACACTCATACTTTCCTTTTCATTATCACCCCCCCTCCCCCCAAACGTCCTCGGAGTCATTAGTAAAAAATGTGCCCTGCCTCGGTGAGCTTCATGCCCTGAAGAGTCACGACACGCACCGCTCTCTACATATAGGCTAGATGCTCCAAATGCTAAGTACTGTCACAGCATATGATACCCACGCCATTAGCCAGGTGGCTTTCATTAGGGGAATGACTGCTATCGTTTATAATTAATTATTTGTAAATAGGAAGATTCAGAAAATAATTGATAGCTTGTAGTATATGCCCTCAATTAATTAGCTAGCGAGGCAATCTGGTGGTAATCTCTTCACCGTTGGTCTTTTTGTTAAACGTTTTTGATTAAAAGCAGTTTTCCTCTTCAATGGTTGTGTTATGATGGGGCATTGTTTTGAGAACTATATGTGATGTCATACTAGAGAGAAATAATGCCGTCAAATAGGAATCCCAGACTAGTTTCATCCTCAAGGGCGTTGGGGGACCCTGAAGCATTGACAACATATCCCAACCAGCATACGCAGACCCAATGTTGTTATTTACAATCTAATATACTCTTCAGTGTCCTACAACGTATATGCCTTAAGTATTCAACACATGGGGATGAGTAATATATATCCCATGGTGAATTCTAGACGTGAACAGACAGTCCTAGCAGCGTAGTAACAAAGTGAACGTCCTAATTGTTTTAATCAAATCCGGAGCCCTACTATTTCGGGCCCTGTGCATATTAATGTGGCTGTCTAGGGTTGTGGGGCTGGGGAAGGGTAATTACACAGAGAGACAACGATTCCCTAACCACTCTTCTGTTTCCTAACCTTCTGTCTTTCTATGTTCACAATTCAAGGCCTCTGGGATGGATTCTGTTTTCCTATTTTTCCGGAGAGGTCATTGTGTCCATGTGAATTATGTTTTTGACCCTTGCAACTTCTTAATTAAATGTTTTTCTTAGACACTCAAGTTGCTGATGATGATTCAGATGGTTCAGAATAGGCCAACTATACCATATAACTCATCCAATTACAGCCACACCTTCATATATACACTATGCATGCTCTATTTAATGACTGTTATCCTATTGGCTAAACAACACTACAGTCATAATATAGCTGCAGCTCGTCTGACCAAATGTTGACTCCCAGTGGGTCAGTGTCTGGGTCAGTGTCTCCCTCACCTCACACAATGCAAGGGTTACCTCTTCAGATTGACATATCATCAGCATCAGGGTGATATCCCAGTCCATAGTATCTGTTAGTCAGACTGTGTATTGGTGAGGCCAAAACCGTCGCTGTATTCACTCCAGAGGTTCATCATGACATGGTCAGCTGAGAAGAGGCAATGGCGAGTCCGCTTCAGTCTCTATTTACTTTGCAAGGGAAGAAACACGCTATTATCAGCCTGAGTATTTACAGATGTAATCAGGGGTTGGGTTTGTAGGTCATCCAAGGCACTGGACATTGTTATTGACCCCAGCTTTCCATGGGAAAGAAACTTCAAAAGAAAGATGGTGAGGTTGATGAAGCTGCTCGCCCCCTCCTCCTCCTCCTCCTCTTATTTACCTTATCCTGTTTGTTGGCTTTTGTTGATTTGTTTACTAGATACATACTGATGCATGAAATTAGATAACATAATAAACCAATGTTCCTTGTTACTGTTATCTCCTGTCACCATACACCCCTTCTCTACACTAGGGTTCTTCTTGTTAGGATACATTGAATGGGTACACACACATTTCGGAGTCATAGCTAACGACACGGTAATAGACTGGTTGAGTTGGGCTCCTCCTTTGTCGTGAAATGCCTCTGTTTTTACATCAATGTGTGTGTGTGTGTTATCGCTGCCACCGAAGGGTCAAAAATCCTCTTATGGAGCAGAGAGAGCGGGGTATGGGAATGTAATGCTACTGTTGAGCAGGCTAGGAGATCAGACCACTATTGAAAGGCTCTGCGCGTGGCTCCATTTCTTTACCATGAATTGAGCGTAGTTCCCCAGGAGAGCACAGGTTGAATAGGCCTAAACATTAATGTAAAGCCTGCAATAACTTATTATTCATGTCTATTCATATAATATATATATTGCCTCATTGTAGAACCTTGACAGATTCTATAATCCCAGGACAAGCCTTGGTTTGCGTTCAGTTATTGTGCGCCCTGCCCTTCCACCTCCCTTGTCTCGTAATTTGGCTCTCCATGTGGCTCTCCATGTCTATCTTTTGTAAACTTGGAAGTTGGAACAAGATGTTTTCATTCTTTGGATTCAGTGTTTTCACTGGATTTCCAGGTGGGAGAAAAGCATCGCAGACAGAAGCGAAAAAGAAAAACATAACCCTGTTTCCAAAAAAATGGTAACCGTGCTGTTTGAAACCGATATGTTTTCACAGATATTAAAAGCAGTTTGTGTCCCTTTAAACTTAACAGGGTAAAGATTTAGCAATTAGGGAGTAATCACGCTCATTATACAGAGTAATCCATTTAAAACCTAACAGATGTCTGTTTCAGCAGAGGGAAGGAGGTGGTCCCACTCTGAGAATAGTGCTGTAATGTTGTTGAAATGCTCAGGTGCAAGGTTGAAGTGGCGAAGATTTTCTCTCTCATATATATATATATATATATATATATATATATATAAAAATCTCCCCTAAGTGTCTACATGTTGACTGTTTTAATGGCTCATTTAATTGCAGTGGTTCCTACGTATCATTGTAAATTAAGACTGGGGCAGCCCCAATGTTTTCGTTCTCTGAGACCCTTTTTACATTTTTTATATGTTCATATTTTCTTGTCGTAACTTTTTGAAAAGTAGTAGTTTGTGGTTTTGATGGTTGTCCACATGACAGGGACAAGCACTAGAGACTTGCATTGTTGACCATTACTCCTAGTCCTTCCACAGTCACAGCAGTAAAACTGTTTATCGCTGACATCTGGAGAAGTTAACATTTGAGGTTTTTGCGGGGTTTAGGCCTATAGTCATTATAAACTACTAAACTATTCCAGTGCTGTAGTCCTTTTTATTAAGATATAGACAGAAATCAATGCCTCAGATTCCTTTGGCTTTGTTTACATGTCACATGGTCATTTCATGGTTTGCAGTGATGGCCTATACGGACTCAATATTTCAATGCAGATAGGAAGCGAGGGCTTCTAGTCAGTATTTACATACAATTCTCAGGTGACTTGTAAAGAAAAGTCTATTAAATTTAACAATCAAATGTACTGAGAGTGGTATATGGAGACACAAAACCACAGGAGACCATCGTTCTCTCTGTGTGTGTGTGTGTGTGTGTGTGTGTGTGTGTGTGTGTGTGTGTGTGTGGTTTTGTTTGTACTATACGTGCATGATGTGTTCATGTGTGGGGGAATGTTTGTACTGTCCAATTAGAGAAAAAAAAATCTGTCACTGCTTTAAATATTTTTGATTCGAAGGAGGGAGATTTAGGTGGACGGGGGGAGAAGAATCCCTGACGGAGCTTCCAGGTTTCCCCCCACTGCCAGGTGTTTAACATTGACTGAGCTGGAGATGAATGTAGCTTATGGCAACCAGTGGAATTGACCAACTCCTGGGAGTCTCAGCTTCCTGCCGTGAGAGTTTATATTTTCAAAGCCCATCAGTTGCACTGGGAATGTTCTAGAACGTCCCATAGGCCAGCACTGATAGTGAGGCAAACATACACACACCTAGAAAGAAGGCTCACTCATCGCTAACAAAATGTGTTTCAATATGTTGCCACTGAGCACTGTGTTCCCTGTACTGCTAATGGAAATGAACCCCATCAATTATTTACATGGATTTGCTTTGTTTCTCCCTCATGTTTGTGCCTTTTAGCCCGGTTACAAGGTAACGATATCGTCTCTGTGGTTTTCTACACCAGGATGCACTCAAAATAACAACAACGAATTGACGATGTTCTGTTCTACTGTGTTTGGGGGGGCTATTTGGTTTTGAGCAAGAGAAGAAAGAAATTTCCAGCTAGACTATATTTTCTCTCTTCTCAGACCAACCCCCCCCCCTCGCCTCCCTCCCTGCTGCCGGACCATCTCTGCAGGAATCCTTTGTCCGAGGTGTTCATCTGGAACAACTTTGCCACACTTGTTTTCATGTTCTTTTAGATTACAGGGCAGCCGAGCCGGCCCTGGCTTTGAAGCTGTTCTCTCTCTCCCTTTGTCTCTGTGCAATGCACTCTGGTAATTAACTTTGTCCTTCTTTTATTTGTTCCAGTCACTCGCAGTCCACTCTTCTGAGCATCTTCTCCCTGGAGTACCAGGTTAGAATTTTTCTTCCTTTGTGATCCCTGACAGGTGCCTAATTGAATGATGAATGTCCTTTTATTTCTTTGTAATTGAACTGCCAGCTCTCTGATTGGTTTGGAGGATGGCCCCTCCCTCCCTCTCCTCTGTTTCACGTGGAGGGCCCTGCTTGCATGAGTCTATGTGGATGTCTGCCAAGCCTTCCCATCCATCTGTCTAATAACATCTAGCCGCTGCTTATTTGGTGGACCTGTAATAAATTATGCTAAACCATTATTATTCTGACAATAATCATTTCCCCGTGTAGTACGGCTGCGTGTGCTAAATGTTTGCTGACTCGCACTGTCACTGCCGCTTTCCACGTCTGACAGCGGATGATGATAAATGACCGCTGCCGCGAGTGGCAGAAGGCAGCACAGGCAGAAAATGGAGTCATTTATCATCCCCCTGACAGGTGTCAGTCACGCCGCACGTCTCCACGGAATTACATTTTTTTGTGTAGTAGTTTTTAAATAAGTCATTTTTTAAGCAATGCTCTTTCTCTCCTATCCCCCTGGTTAAGATGGGTTCAAATTGAATTGCATGATGGAAATATGTTACGTTAGGTCGCTGTTTGATCGAGGCGGGAAATGAATACAAGGTTTTGAGTAGGTGGTTGAACAAGGTTGCTTTGACTCACTGTGAGCAAATTTATTGAGATTCAATTACTATGACCCCTCTCTCACAGCCTGTTCATACACGATACCATAGAGCACCCAAGGCGGAGTGATTCAGGGGAAAGAAAAGCTTTGTTTTTTGTCTTTGGGTATCAGCTGCAGCATGTGTATGTCTTGCAAGCGTATTTATTTCTATTGTGCTATTAATAATTGCACCATTACAATATGCTGTATTTTGTGTTAAAATTAAATGTGTTTCGTTTTAGTAACACTATATGTACCCTTTGTTCCAGAAAAGGACCAAAAGAACCATGTCAAGGCATCATGCCCCAGAATGCATTGAAAGCTACTACCAAAGGTACGGTCCTGCCCCCGCCCCCTCAGGAAGGGAATCACTCACGTTACGCGATATGAAGTAGACAGGGCTGAGAGTAGGTGGGCCTCCATGACAGATATAATCTCCTCCAAACAAATCACCACCTTTTAGGATTCATTCCAGACCTCCACATGCACCTGCTGAAAAGTGAGAACAGCAGTTGGACATTTGGCTTACGCAGGCTTATGACGGGCTGATTATCCCTAATTCTGTTAACTGTTAAACTAATAAATACGTTGTTTTTTTGTACAGGCTAAAGGGGAAGTCTGAGAAAGCATCTTCGCATATCACAATCAGCCTTTTTTCTAGCTTATTAAGCCATTGTTCTGTTGGAAACGAGGCCTGGATAATGCACTTCTAATCCACTTATATAACAACAAACCTCAGAGATGATCTGGGAAAGATCTGAGGGAGCTTTGGTGGTTTCAGTTAGCGAGGGGAAAAAAGCAGTTTTGGGTGGGCAAAGAGAGGGGAGTTAACTAACTAACTAGCATGCTTGGCTGGCTTAAAGGAAGTGCGATTATTCTAAGCACTGCCGTCTTAACCACAGCAAGCCTGCCAAATGCCACTGAGGCCGGAGTCATCAGGGACATGAACATGTTTTGGCTGGCCTGGTCTCGCCCCCTCTCCCGCTCTGTCTGACTTTGTGGGCTGTTATTCTTTTCACCGCTGTCTGTTGTCTCTTTGTTATAATGAAGGTACCTGAGCGAAGCCAAGGCACGTCCCTCTGTCCCTGTCCTTTTGGAGCTGGCCAATGAGGTAATGTCATATAACCTATATGTCTCTACCCCCATCACACTTTATGTTCTACTCTTTTATTTTCCATTTGAAGTGCACACAAGCAAATCTTGGTACAAACATAATTATACCCTGAATACCCCTGAATGCGTTTCAAATAATCGTTTTTCCCTGTCTGTTAGCGATTATGAAAATTGGACAAATGGTCCGGTCTATTAACCAATTATTTAATGTAATTAGTCGTTTATCCCCTTTAACGCAGATGTGAAAATAGTTTGTGCTTTATTATGTCATTTTTATAATTGACATTCAAAACTGCCACAGTTGCTTCAAACTGCAGACAGGTGAGGTGCAGGCAGGTTACCGACCGGTTCACTCTTCAATTCATCACAATATTGTTTTAATCGGGCAGCACATTTTCCAATCACACCAAAGAAAGAAAGATACAACTCCACTGAAGCCTACATGTTTGTGGTTTGGAATATTATATTATGTTTTGGGCAATCATAGGTTACTATGAGGGATTTGTTCTCTTCAGAAATGGTGTGTGAAAGCGCTTGGTGTTTGTTTTAAAACCGGTCTTGGTGCTGTGAGTATTAAATGGTTACACACGGCCAAGCTCCATCACATCACAAGAATGAATGTGCTCTGCGCTAGTTGGTGTCTCCTGTGCATTGCAGCCAGTCAGCAAATGAACAATTAACATTGCGTTAGTCTCAAGGTTTAATGGGTAGTGAGAAGGTGTTTGGTACAGGAGCCCTAAGATGCCATGCTATTAGGGTAGCTCCTCTCACACCCTCAGTACCATGGGAAAATGTAGCGAAAGGCTCGATGAGAGAAGAAGCTTGGAATTAGATGTTTACCCAGATAATAGCAGAGATCAGGTTTTAATATCCCCTTCCAATAATGATCATCTTTGTTCACATGGGTTGGTTCAGCCATAGGTATCTAGGTAATGGAGAAGAAATGAAATGTAGTCACCTCTAGATAAAAAAGCATCAACAATGTTGCTCACTTCATGACTTGCAATTTCAAAGCATATTTGTCTGTCCCCTTAAACCTTCTTTTAAATGGCAATCAACATTTTTATTGCAGATGCTTCAAAAAAGATTCCATGCTTCCTTTTCTAAATCTGAATAGTTCACATGCATCAGTGGCACCTCAAAGCTAACTGTCATTATTCATTCTCCATTTAATAGACATATGATTTTTTTTCAAAGGATTAAACTCAGCTCGGAGATAACTGTCTGAACCATTTAACTGTCATTTTAATACGCTACTTAACATTTAAACCAAGCACTCATGCTCTCGCAGACAGCTAATTGATCTGGTCTCAGCCCATAATGTGACAATATACAGTATCTCCAACGGGGGGAAATAGTTTTCATCAATGTTAATCATAATTTTTCCCCTGAAATATTCTGCTATGCTTATGTTTTTTATATAAAAGTTTTTGGTTTTATAAATTTTTTATGGTGCTTCGTGAAGGTCAGTTAAGCACATATGCTTAAGGCAACAGGCATTCGACTGCATTAGACTGTCTGTGAGTGTGACACCTTTTAGCATCAGGGGCAAATAAAACCGAAGCTGCAGAGTTTTTCTTTTTAACAGTAATTATTTTCAGCAGGCATTCAAGGGCCTGTGAATCTTAGTCACATGTTAAACTCATGAAGTGCTGCGATTTGAGAAGCTATGAGATGGACTGATGATTAATATGAAAATTAGGGAGACGCAAGTACCTGAACTAATCAGGTGGTCCTTATGCAGGCTGGGCCAGCGTGGGTAATGTCGCCATTTCTCATGTGTCAGAGCTGATGTGGGTTACTCGGGATGGGATGCTCTCTCGTTATCTAAAGGGTTGATGTGAATAGAAGAGGGAGATGCATCTTGGATGAGGGGGAGAGCTGGGGAGAGAGAGCCCTGTAGGCTACACAGACGCTGTCTGAGCTCCCTCCCTAATGAAGATAAAGATTGTCTCCTAACCTCTGTAATAACTATAGACATGTTTGGTCTTTAGCTAGCTGCCTTCTGTATGCAGAATTATGGAGATAGTTAACAAATACTACCGGCGTTGTCTTAAAGTCTTTGTGTGGAGTGGAGAGCTCTGTCTCTGCTTCCAGCACCAGCGGGAAGGATCACAGAGGAGATGAAACACTACAATCTCTAAACAAGCTAAGGGCAAATTCACTTTGGGGCCCAATTATGTTAACAAGAGAAAAATGTTCCCTGGCTGTTAGAACAGTCGGTTTCTTAAAGTCGCTGGAAATTGCACACATTTTACTAGCCACGCTTGTGTATTACTAAGGCAATGGCGTTATTAGGTAATTTGTCATTTCATGTGTTTTCCATTTTTATATTGTGCTATATTAACTCTGTCCAAATTGCATGTTTTTGTGTTATTTCCCAAACGGTTTGTTACATTTCGGGGGCTAGCAATTTTGTTTCCAAAGAAGTAAGAAAATACAACTTTTTTGCTCAAATCGTTGCTCTTCAGGATTCTTGTTTATAGATGTTTTGTTTTTAGCTTCCACCAGAGATTTGGTGTACCTATCATTATGTCTTACCTGTCTTGACACTGAGGCGTACAGTATATGGGGCTACAGTGCAGAATGAGTAGAGAAATGGAGTGGGCTGGTGGCTGGGAGGTTGGATACCAGATACCTTGTTGTCAGGGCCAGATTCACACTGGTAATCAGGCCCCCAAATCAGTCATTAGTGTTCCTCTACCTGTCAGGCTTACCCTTGATCTCCATCCGACTGCAGCCCTCTCAGTTCTCAAGGTGTCTTGCCTTCCTTCCCTTCAAAGACGGGCTCTGCCATAGGTCCTCTACTCTTCCTCTTCCTGCGCCTGTGATATTAGGCATTGTACTGTAGTTACCAGCTCCGGTCCCTCTGGTGTGTCCTGTCCTGTGTTTCCGCCTTAGTAATCTTCATATGATTAAAGCTCTGATTGTGTCTCTAGGTTGGATGGGTTTGTTGCACTTTTCGTTTCAGATGATGTGACTTGTGCCTTCCTTCCATGTCTCTCTTGATAGAGGTGAAGGCATTTAAAGCTGGTAACTTGGCTATATTAAGAGCCCTTTTGTTCCAGAAGGAAACATTAGTGCGAAAGAAAGACTCCCAGAAACGAAATGATGTTAGGGCTGCTGTCGACAGTTGGGTCAAGGTTGTAAAACAGCATAATATAGGCCTACTGTAATTTGGCCCCATTAGAAATGTCATTATGTCTGTGACGTCAACCCAACACGGACAGCCAATGTTTTTCCAATGGAGTCATTCTTAGTTCTTAAAAAAAAAAAAACGCACATCCAAATGATCCAAAATTGTGGGAATGTCCATGAATGTCTCACAATTGTGCCATTTTCTATGGAGGGAGAAAAGCAAAGTCCCCTCCCATGCTCTGTTTTGATTTGAACTATCTAGATCCCTTAACAACCTAATACTCACCCACTCTCCCCCCTTGTTGTTTTAACCCCTTCACAGGTGGACCTCTCCCCTGCGCTCATGGCTCGCGTCATTGTGGACAGGTTCCTTCAGGATCAGGAGGGCGGTGTGTGTGAGTAGGGTCTTTCTCTCTCTCTCTCTGGTTCTCTCTGTCTCTCTGGTTCTCTCTGTCTCTCTGGTTCTCTCTCTCTCTCTGGTTCTCTCTGTCTCTGGTTCTCTCTCTTTGTTTTTTTCATTGGTTCTCTCTGTCTTAATTCCCTTCCAAAGGGAAGCTGAAGCAACAGTGCTGCTGCTGATGTTGTTCAGCCCACACAGTCTTAATGAGAGACAGGCCACTGCTACTACCTGGGGCAGATGACTGACAATTAAGCACTCGGAAGACCACCCACCACTTAACTGCTGTTTAGATCAATGCTAGTTCATTTCATCAGTGTTATTTATAACCCCCCTGATCTCCCCCTCCTCCTCCCCCCACCCTCCCTCCTTTTCTTCCTCCCTCCATTCCAATTGGGCTCCACTAAGGAAATGGAATTGAGGGGAAAGTGTGGCAGAAAAAGCAAACGGTTGCTACATTGCGCTGACGGACATATGAGGCGAGAGTGAAAATCCAGACACTTTCTTTCTTGAAAGTGTCCCAAAAATAGACATCCTGGTTAGTCTGTTTTCTTTCATGGCTTGACATTACTGGAGTCATGGAATGTGTATAGATATTGTCGATTTTTGTTGTTGTTGATATATAATGACATTCCTATTTAAAATCTTAATATTCATGAAATATTCAACCCCTTTAAACCTTTGATAGTCTTGAATACTTCAAGAAAATATGCTATTATTACTGAAGTGCATATATACCAAATAAACAAATATTCTATGAAAACAAATCATCACACCAATATACATAATAGCAAACTGTGATTTATTTTGATCACAGTCAATAATGCACTTCTTTTGCCCATCCATACAGTCACTAACATTACAAAGAGCAACAGGACGGCGAAACCAGGAGTTAATTTGCCACTGGGTGAAGAAAAGACATTTAGTTATTTTCCAAGTGTCAAGTGGATGATTAAAACGGTCTGTTAAGTGAGCTCGGGGGACTTGCCTGTAAAAGGTTTATGAGTAATATTCACCGCCATATTCAAAGTGATCCGTAGACACCAGGGTAATTTCTCTCTGTCCATCTCTGCTCCACCAAGCGCAGCACATCAACCCAACCGGTTGGGCCTCTGTATGTTTGTCTTGTTGCTTATTCTGAGGAGAGGAGAGGAAAGGACAGAATATGGCTTTTGGTATTTTATAGTCCTTCACCACTTCACCCCCTGTGTAATGTGTGCCTTTGCTGGCAGACAGTCTAGGTCTCTGGACTGTTCTCGGTTGCAGCATAAATTCTCCCCTTCTTTGATGCAGTGGAAAACACGACCTGCTGTGCAAAACGTTCAGGAGGACATACTGTTGCCTGCTTGTTTGGCAGGGTTATTTTACTTCAGTAGCTCTACTTTCTTGTGTGGTTTGTTGGTATTTTTTTAGCCTTGAGACTTCACGTCGTCACCATTTGATTCTGTGATCCTTTACCTCACCTAATTCATTCAGACGAGTGTTCTGTTAATTTCCTTCTAATTCCTCTCATTCACTGTCGCTCTCTGTCTCGGTCTCACTCTCTCTCTTTCTCTCTCTCTCTGTCACTCATACACATCCCACACACTCACAAAGATCCCACATCATTTCAATAGACACATCCTGGAAAGTGTGTGCCGGTGGGTGCTTTATGAGTGAATCACATGGTGTCAAAACACAGCGCCTTCGATTTAATCAAGAAAGAGATTAAAGTGGATGTGTGTTATTTTCAACTTCTCCACAGCACAGCCATTTGTCAAAGTCAAGTCTGTGATTGCTTTGGACCCACCGTTATCCACTGCCTGTCAAAATAGTAGTCGGAGTAGTGTGTAGAACAAGGCAGACCGAGGCATTCTCTGTCTGAGACGCTGCCTGGGAGAGTCAACCTGCATCCCACACAGAACCCAAACACTGGAACTTGGTGAGATTAGCTTCTTGAAGGCTGTACGGTAGAGATGGGCATTTGAAATGATTTCTCTATTCAAATAGTATCATGACATTTTTTTTCAGATATCCGCAAAGTCCAAATTCTATACTCACACAAGTGATGGGATATTGGACTATTTAAATAAGAGTGTCCATCCCTACAGTACTGTATAGATGTTGTGATCACACATGAAGGTGAAAGGAACCGTTGCTACGATGGATATACATTTGATGTAAAAACAGACTTATTTATTTGCACACGTATGTGCTTGCATACTATTAGTAAGGTTTCTGTAATGCAACATGTAGCTTTGTGATGACGACAAGCGTCCAAATTGTAATGACTAAGACAAATAATTAGAAATATTTGAAAATGAAAAATGTCTATATTCTGAATCTCTTGACAATAAAATGCTAAATTATGTATAGGCTGTACAAACTACATACAGTCATGAATGCAACTATAGCCGGTCTTCAAACACAAGGCTGTGTCATCCATGCAGCTTTCCCATGCAGAGAGCTGGTTCTCTGCTGCTAGCCAGTGAGCCAGCCTGTGTGAGTGTGACTTATAAATTGACACAGCCTCTCTCTATCGCCTCCCCTCGCAGTGGTGACCTGCCTGGCCTTTGGCAATGACGCGCTGCACACACAGGCTCCACGGTTAAATCTGGAACCTCCCTGTGTGTATATTAGACTTATGTAATGTGTTTCCATTATGAAACAATGCTAGGATAATTGTATTTGCTGGCAATTAGCTAACAGGTTTGTTCAGGGCTATTGGCAGGCGTATCAATCATTTGCCCCCCCCCGCCGGACACACTGTGT
Source organism: Brachymystax lenok tsinlingensis (assembly GCA_030435695.1). Taxonomy (NCBI): domain Eukaryota; kingdom Metazoa; phylum Chordata; class Actinopteri; order Salmoniformes; family Salmonidae; genus Brachymystax; species Brachymystax lenok. Next base: position 13,227,874 of record CM059808.1, on the reverse strand, counting down.
GGTGTGTGTGTCGCAGGAGAGCGAGCAGTCTGCAAAGATCAATAGACTTCTTCTATATAAGGAATCTAGCCCCAACTGGGTGAGTGACTCCTTTGACTAGCGCCATCCTTTTTTATTCTCCTCTTTCCTTTGCATTTAAGAGACGCAGAAATGGGGCCTTTGGGACTGTGGAATATATGTACAATCACTACAGCCAGATCAATACAGACTTTTAAATTGTTTTCTGTCTTTTCCTTGTTTTGTTTTGCTGGTGGTTTGTCTCCCCTCCCTCCTCCTCCTCCTCCTCTTCCTGCTAAAGGATTAAAGGGAGCATCACTCAGGCAGGACGATAGCGAGGCTATTTGGTGGCGCATGTAAATAAATCAATAGATTCAAAGCAGTTTCATCACGTATTGAATATGATATCAACATCCATAATGTTCCTCGTCTCATGAAGACAGACTGGCTAGAGGGGAGGGGCAGGTAGTACTGAGGAAACATCTTCTTTACTCCTAGAGAGACAACAGCACTATAGGTCCACGTAATCTACAATTGTTCTCAAGAATGGTCATAATATCGGGATGCTTTGTGTATTTAGGTTGAATATATAAACCTACATCCATGCACTCAGTCCATAATATGATGAAGACTAGACAGTGTTTGAAGTAAAATGTTGATTGGTCACTTCTTTTTTTTCTTTAACTAGGCAAGTCAGTTAAGAACAAATTCTTACTTACAATGACGGCCTGCCGGGGAACAGTGGGTTAACTGCCTCGTTCAGGGGCAGAACATCTATTTTTTCCCTTGTCAGCTCGGGGATTCGATCAAGCAACCTTTCGGGTACTGTCCCAATGCTCTAACCACTAGGCTACCTGCCTCCTCTTAGTTGACCTCACGACTTAAATGTATTGAGGCTTGCCCATGGATAATGATGATGATGATGATACTCTTAGCAGTCACTAACTAGGAGATTAGAGAGGGACACTGAGGGATCTCATCCCCCCCGCTCCATCTTGTCATCCCTTCTCTCCTTCCATCCCTCTCTCCATTCTCCCCACTGACGGGAGTTGAAGTGCCTCTAGATTTAGATACACTTTTTTGAGGAGGCAATTCTGCTAGCTATTTGACCTTTTCCCTTTTTCCCAAGGCCTTCCACCAGATTAAATTCCTGCTCCATGTTTTCTAACTATGCAATTGGACCGCTGCAAGATTTATTGTCATGTTCGCTCACCAGAGAACCATGTACCAGAGAACCATGTAGGCAAGGTTATGTCGCCTACGTTTAGATGTTAACATTTCTGAAAATGTCCATGGTTTTCAACATATTTCATGTTTCATTGATTTAATTTGTTGATCACAAAGTGGATGTGGCTTTAGACCCACTGTTATGACTTTGATGGTTTCTCCCCCATTTGTCACTAAGGGCTTCTCTCTCCCTCCTGTTTGCACAAGATATGACCAAGATTGGTGCCGGAGCAAGAATCACACATTCATACAGCCGTTTTGTTTTGAATAATGAGAGCCAGGGAACTTCATTAGCAAGGAGGAAGCAAGAAAAAGAGTAGGTGGTATAGGAGAAGGGGATGGTGGTTGTGGCAAGGTAAGCAGGCGTGTGGCACTTCACTTGACAAGTATACTAATTACTCCTTTTCATCTTAGGAACTGAAGTCAGCCTCTGCTGCAGTCTTGTGTTCTGACCCAGGAAGAGCTATGGTAGAGCCACCCCAGCCCACCCACACGCACGCTCTCATTTCAATGCTATCAGGGAAAATCAGGTGGATGTAGATCAGTTCTGCCCCAGCAACCCCTTCTGGTGCTCTGCTCCTCCCGCGCTGTCGATACCACCCAGCACCATAATACACATAGCAGGAGGAAAGGAACAATGGACGAGAAAACAACACGCTTTTTCTCTCTCTCTCTCTCTCTCTCTCTCTCTCTCTCTCTCTCTCGTCTTCTTTTTTTAAAAGCGGGAGGATACATTTAAAAGGAGTAAATTGGAAAATCAAATGAGGGCTTTAGGTAGCCGTGGAGATTTTCCGAGCTGTCCGCCGGTGTCTGGTGCTCATCTATCATGTCCCACAAGTAGTCAATTCCTCCAGTATCTGTAAATGTTTTCAGATATTAGCCAATTTATATGCTCCGAGATTCATCATGGAAAATCAGCTTTAACGGCGCGCATTATCAGGAGCCGTCTCTTTCCTGCTCCATGACGTTTGATGAACGAGCGTCCTTCCGCAGCTCAATGGCTTGTGCATGGGAACGATGAGGGGGGGTTGGGTTCGGGTGGGGGGGATATGCAGGCCTTGGTCCCCTATGGGGAAAAAAAGAACTGTGTTTTTTAATTAATAAACAAACTTGCCGAGGAGCTCATCAGTGTCGAGGGCAATAACGACCGCCATCCATTATTGTTTATAACGGTCCACCCTCAACAAATGTTGCCTTCTAATGAGATTTTTTTTTTTTCATTCGTATAATGACTTTTTCACCCTACTGGAAACAAGGGGGAGAGATGATACAAATTAAATGAGTAAGGAAAGAGAAATCAAGCAAGGTTACTAGTTACGTTCTTGTGGTTACAGTACTGAGCTACCTACCTTGTAGCATTGAGCTTTTTGTTTTGTGCGTTGGAAGCTCTACTAAACGGGATGTTGTGGTGTGTTTCTTTAGCAAATCCCAATGGGAGGTGAAGTGTTTCTTTCTAATGTTCTCCTCCCCACTCCTGCTCCTTAGATGTTGATGATATGATACCTCAGTCAGAATTGATGCCAACATGGGACAATTACAATAAATTTGGTGTATATTTACAAGGTGTAAAGTCATGCTGCAGGCTTTGTTCTCTGCATGTGAGGCTGTAACATTTTGTGTGTGTTTGTTGTGTATGTGCTTGTGATGATCTAGTGTATGTATTTATGTGTGCATGTCTGTACGTGTCTCTCTTTGTGTGTGTGTCTTTCTGTGTGTGGCGGTGTAGCATTTTGAATAAATGTATGCTGATATTCGATGGAGGCTGCAGCGATGCGAGGGAGACGGGGGATGCTGGGCCCTGTTGTTATTTACTGCCGTGTTTGCGCACGGCGCATGGCAGGCGATTCCCGGCCTGCAAATGGCATTAAGGCCGGCCTGTGATGAATGAGCATTAGGGTAAAGTCATTTTAAAGGCAGCCTGATTTATTAGCGGCCTGGTCTTCCATTTTCATCAGGTCATTGCTTGGCTTGAAACTCCACAACGTCAGCTCCAAGGTCACCCTCTTTATGGCTATTTATAACCCTATCTCTCAACAACAAAAAAGACCACGGGGAAAAAAAAGATCACTTATCATGGCTACTCGAAAATATAGCGAATGAATAACAAGATGGAGGGAAAGGGAGCGTGTTAGCGTATAGCTAAACTGTATACGTGTTAGTGTCGTGTTACTGTATGTGAGAGACTAGAATGTGGTGATGGTCAACCTCCTATTATGAGTGCTAGTAAGACAAGAGCTTTAGTGGTGGCCGTTTGCCTTCGGGAACGTTTATTACACATGACTGTTTCGCAGAAGCAGCGTCAAATCTATAAAACTACCATTAAGAGGGTGGATCAATCAAAATGCCATTAAAGTGGAATAAGTTGCCAATATTGCTGATGTGGTTGCGGGTCCTTTGATTTTCCTTCAGATTATTAGGCACAGTCGAGTAGTGACTTTGTTAAGAGAAACGAGTGTTGCTGGCGAGTAATATGTCTCTCGGCTTCATAAAGTTTGCTGCCTCATATTTCCCACTTTATTGATTATCCATTATCATTTGTCATGAGGTGTCCTAACTCGAGGGGAAAATATAACCCTCTTTCTTCATTGCCGGCGCTGCCTGCGCGGGAGCACGGTATGGATCTGCGTGTGAAGGTACCAATCTCTGAGAAAAATGAGCAGAGAAATAAAGCACAGCCCTGAGAGAGAGCGGGAGGGAAAAAGAGAGGGGAGTGCTGACTGGGCTTTGTTCTCCCTCCACTCGTTTCTCTTTCAGCACTGGGAAGAGCAGACGAGGGATCATATTTGTTCTTCCTCTGCCGGGTGTTTGATAGTACACAAGAAGACTAGCATCTATGAAGGAAAGAAAGAAAGAGAGAGGGGAGGAGGGAGGTTCTGAGCGTTTTACGTGTTCTAGCAAAGATCTCGTCATAATGAAGGTTTAGGTTTAATAGAGGCTTATATAGTCAGGTCTTATAAACCCACAGTCCTTTTAAGTCGATTTTATTTCACTGGACGCTGTTCACTCCTCTTCCTCCCCTTTCTATAAACCCCTCGAATTAGCCTTCCTGTCTTCAGCACTATCTACCTACACATCTCAGGTAGAGATTCCCTAGCTAGCTGTGTTTTTGGACAGGATCCATTAACGTCTGAAATATGAATAGAAACATTCCTGATATTGTCAGTAATGCAGTGAGTCTGTCACGACCGTATGTATATATCATTAGAATGGCGCGCCTCAACCATTTCGTCACACAATGATACAATCCATTTAATCCCAATCTTTGAAAAAATGATTTAAGGAATTTTTGCTGTTGCAGTAATAGGGAATCAATCCAACGGCTTGCAGCTCACTGATTTATAATGGTAGTGGAGCTTGAATGGGGATGAGAGAGGCAAAATAGTCATCATTCATAACGTAGATAAACTACATGGGGCTCCTGTGCTCTGGAGTGAAACTTTTATCTATGGAAAATCTCAATAGGCTCCAAGCAGCCAGGCAGGTCGATTGACTAGGCCAGAAATACTGCAGTAACACAGGCAGCAGCAGGGTAAATGATGGTAAACCTGACCTTGGTGTTGGTCTCCTCTGTTGATCCTCCACCTTTGTATCTCCTCAGTCACTGTTACATTTCTAAAAAGGTTTGTGATATTTGGATTGGGGAGTTGTTGGGACTGGGATGACTAACGATAGTTTGTGTGCTGGCTTTCTCTTCTGTCCTGCTCACAGCCTCCAAGCAAGTCCTCAACAACATGCTACGGGAACCATCTTTGATTCCAGACCAGGCTTTAGCAAATCACGTCTATCAGGTATTTGAAGTATACCTTTATACTGTAGCAAATAACATTTATAATTCCACACCGTAATTTAATTGTCACTGAAATAGTGAATGTGTATTATTTGTTCAAAATGAATCCGTACTGTATCTTTCTCATGGTTAATTTCCTGTAGCAAGTCTTGCGTGTGTGAGTAAAAATTTGGAAATATTCCCAACCCTTTTTAACGGGTGTGTTGGCTTCTTTCTTCCTTCCCCCTGCCTGGACGCTGTAATATTTATTCCCCCTCTTTTCAGTGCACAATAAATGACTGCTGTTATGGACCACTGGTAGACTGCATCAAACAGTATCCTTACCCATAAATGTTAAGCCTGAAATTGACGAGGAGCTATTGAAGGGGATGAGATGTGTCTGGCTTCACCTGACATAAATGTTCTGCTTCAGAGGGGAAGTGTTTCATCCTGACTCCCCGCCGTCCCCGTTGCAGGGGTGGAGGAGAGGAGAGGTGGAGGAGAGGAGAGGTGGAGGAGAGGAGGAGGAGAGGAGGAGGAGGAGGAGGAGGAGAGGTAGAGGAGGAGGTGAGGTGAGGTGGAGGGAGAGGAGAGGTGGAGGTGAGGTGAGGTGAGGTGGAGGGAGAGGAGAGGTGGAGGAGAGGAGGAGGCTGGTGTAAATGCATCTCTCTTGTTCACAGAGTGAATCAGGCCCAACGTTCTATGCCACATGAAGGGGGTAGGCATAAGTATTGACAGACATTTTCTATTTACTTCCTGTGGGTTAAGTGGCTCTTGAAATGTGACAACTCCAATAGAACAAATGGCCCAGGAAGGGGGATACAGTTTTTTTTTTTTAGTTGAGAAATTAAGCAAAGTTGGAGTTGTTTTGGACCACTGAAAATAATTAGAATATAGTACATTGAATGTGGTTTAGGCAAATATGACTTTCTACCATTTAGAAAGGTGTCTTCTACTGCCGTTATGCTACGTTGACCTTTTCCCTGTTTGCCTGTTCACCTGCCTGCTCAGTAAAGAGAGCAGTCCAAGTTATCAGCACCATGGAGAGTTCTTGGCATGTCACTGCCACATGAAATATAGCCCTCTTAGCTACTACCTCTCTCTCTCGCTCTCTCTGTCTCTCTCTGTCTAATTCTATCACACTCTTGTTCATTCTCTCTTTTTCTCACTTGATCATTGTCTCTCCCTCCCTCCCTATCAGTGCAGCAGTGCAGGCCCAGTGATCAGAGAGTGGGAGATGGGCAGTCATGGGCTGTCAATGGCAGGTCACCACCACCACTACCTCTTCTCTCTTTCCCTCTCTCCCAGATAGGAAGGCGTGGGTTGGGGCAGCAAGAGGGCGCAATGGGGGTCTATTTGAATATTTACGGGCAAGCAGCTGGGGACTGCTATGTTTTGCGGGGGGCAAGGATCGGGGTGCGGTGTGGCGGGGGCTTGTTCTCTGTTCAGGGGCGGTCAACCCTGTCCCATCCTGCCCTCCCTCCTCACCCCCTTTCACCTTCCTTTCACCCTCCTCCCTCCAGCATCAACTCACATTCACTCACTCCGCCATGCCCAGTTCATGATAACCGCCCCACTCCTATGTGCTTTTGGAACGCCTCCATGTGGACATCAGAAGATTGGCTCTGCTGCGTGTGTCACTCAGGGCATGCATGTATTAATCACCAGTGTCTGAGTGATGTGTGTTTGTGGGGCGGTGTAATGCCTGAAGGAGTTTCAGCATTTTGCCAAAAAAGCTCATTATGTATATATCTGCCCCTTCATGGATGCAGAATGCTTTCCACAGTTTCCCTTGATTCACAATGGCATTTATTCTAAAGGCAAATTTATTGTTTGTTTTTGATTATTTATTTTTTATGAGCAGTACATTCCAGAGGCTGAATGTGTTTTGCCAAATTGGCATTTGCTCAACATTTTGTTTTCTCAGAAAAGTTATCTTGTTTGTTTTTGTAATCTACAGATTTGTTGTTCAAGTTTAATTCTGATGGATGGCCTTAAAACCCCTGCTCAGATGATGTTGGGGAGGGGCATATGACACGCATATCCAGCACATAGCTTAGCATGATAGATTAGTAGCTGTCTCATCTGATGTCAGGTTGATGAGTAACTTCAGTCCCTGTACTAGCACATACGCACACCCTTACATACTCTTAATTCACGCACATTCTCACGTTGTTGCCACAGCAACCCATTTAAGGGAGGCTTGCCGTTTCCATAGCAACCCACCTCCCAGGGGAAAAAATAAGTATTTTTTTGCAGTGGAATTTAATTTGATGGATTTGTAGGGAAACTGTTATTTGCTCTCGAATGCAGTTGGACTTATCATTAATGAGTGGTAAATCCTGTGCCATTACAATGTGTTTCAGGCTATGAGTCACAGCCAGTATGTGCTAGATTTGATCTAGACCCTCGAGAGACATCAGTGTTTATCCTTTGAAAAGTGAATAAAAGTGACTGAGTGCTGGTGGGTATATGTCCTTAACCATTCACCCCTAGTGCTATTGGCCAGGAGGCCGAGGTGCTCCTACGTGACAAACTGAAGGAAAGAAACCTGTCCTTCTTAGGTAAAACTACAGCTCTCTCTCACACACCACAACAGTTAGCTAAAGTAATCTGGCTGTGCATTCTGTTTTTTCACAAGAGGAGAATTTAAAAAGGAAACGTGGACATGATTGATGTAGTGGGTGTTATCTCCCATTGATTTACTAACAACTAGGAGCAGTGTTATCTAATGCCCTGTATGTTTAATTCATGCGCTAGCCCAGTATGAATATTTGATGAAATAAGAGCTTCAAAGATACTGACCTAATGTTTGATACACTCAGGTTTCCCACTCTAAGTGTTTCATTTAGAAAATGTTACAAAATGGTCAGTTTCTGCCCAGATATATTTTACACCTCCTCCTGAATGGGAGGGGAGACATGAAGTAGTATCTGTTCCTTTAATATTAATGATGTTTAAGTGTTCATCTTCAGTATTGCAGTCTCATGAATAGATTATTCTAGGAAAGTGTTTTGCTTATACAACACAACCCAACAAGCTGAATTCGTGTTGAGTAACATGTTTCTAAGTCCGGACGAAATACTCATGTAATGCAAGTATCCAAACAAATGCCCTGGTTTTAATGTTGTATTAGCTATCAAGCTTAGTCAGTTTTTAGCCATAATCACACGGTTTCCCCTCAAGCAACGCTAGAGGCTTTTCAAATGTGTTTTCTACTTTATTGTGGCCTTCCCTCCCATCCACTATTGTCTTGTCCTGAGAGTCTAGGTTAAGGTAGTGAGTGTCCAGGTGTGAAATTGTTAGAGGGAAATTTCCCCCATCCACTCCCCTCGGTCAGATGAGTGATGAAGGGGAAAAAAGTAATTCCCTCTGTCATTAAGACGATATCATTTATTTGGGCCTGGAGTGTTGACCTTCCTCCAGGCCTGCGTGGATGACTGTTCTAAAACTGTCACGAGTTTAGGGGCCTCAGCATGGCGTTAGGGGCCACAGAGGCAGCCCTGCATCACGACACCTAGCCTGATAAATGGATTGGAAATAAGCTCCCCTACAGTAGGGACAGGCCATTCATTTTAATCAAAGGTGATGTAAAAAGGGGATTGGCGCTGCATGACAATGTCAACAGCCCTGTAGGTGTTAGGAGAGAGACCACACAGCCCCTCCACCACCACTATGGGCCTCTGGCTGTAGGCTGCCTGCCACAGACCTTCGCCTCTCCTCTCTCAACCCTCCACCCCGACACCACTCTCCGCTCTGTCCCCCTTACTGGCCCATTAGTCGAGCTTGGCTGGTGACAAAGAGGCAGGCCCCCGGAATTGAATGACCTGGTCAGACTGAGTTTTAAATCAGGTGTTGGGCGGATAATGGGCGAAGCGCGCCAGGAGTCAAGGACAATGGCTGCGGCCCGTGCAGGAAGGGGTCAGGCTCACAGCGGCTATAATGCCAAGTCTCTGTCCCTTTCTTTATGCTTTATGACGCTCCACCGTCCCATCTACTGCTGCTGCTAGTGGAGCTGTGGAGAGTGGAGTAACTACCAGGCTTTATACATTTTGTGCAGTGGCAGTACAAGTGTCAGATGTAGCTAATGGTTTCACTGTTTTCTGCTGTCCTCGGCTGTGTCTTGGTGCTTCTGCAACACTGAGCTTTTGTTATCATTGTGCTGCGGTGGTAAAGAAAGGCATCTTGGGTAAAATGTGCTGGTTGGTGTGAAAGACCTACTGGATTTCTGAAAGGTCAATCTAGGGAAGATAGAAACCAAGCCAATGCTTTGGAGTGGATACAACATTATTAATGTTGCACTGTGTCACTGCATGCTGTCACCAAATAAGTGTCAGCTTTTCTTTAGGTCTTTCAGGACAATAATATGAGGAAATGTCAAAATGCTAAAATTACTGTGATTTCTGTAGATGAAAACCAACTGCGAACCAAAGGTTATGACAAGACGCCTGACATTATTCTGGAGGTGCCAATCGGTACGTATTTATTTGCACGATAAATGTCAGCGGTTTTATTTCATTTTCACTTGTAACTGCTATGGTCAGTTAGCTAAAATAGCTAGCCTTTACAGCTCTTTTGGATATGATTACAAGTGTCAAGCCTTTGTCATAACAATACACATTCCCCTTCCATTCTAGTTGATATCACTGAAAAGCTTCAAAGTCTATTTAGCAAGAAAATGTCACATGTCCCCATCCAAATGCTAGTTCTATGGCCAGCTTGATTATACTGGCTGATTCTAGCTGCCTATAATATGATGATAGTTTATACAATCTACTTGTGTTGTTTTATTATAGTGGGTGGATAGACATTCTAAAAGACTGTTCTCATTTGGAAAACATCTTAGGCCTGGATGTAAATGCTGGGTTAGACCAGGGTAAATGCACAGATCTATGACCTTTTTTGTGTTTTCTTGTTTCAGCTGTGGAAGGCCATATTGTCCACTGGATTGAGAGCAAGGCCTCGTTTGGGGACGACCACAGCCATCGCACCTACCTGAACGAGCAGTTCTGGAGCTACTGGAACAGGTACGTCTTCTCATAGATTTCCATACTGCGTCGCAAAACCAGCCAGACCTACGGTACTGTAGACTATGCTTACACTTTCCAACATCTCCCAATCAAACCCCTTTTCACATCATTAGCTGCTCCCAGACGTTTTTGTCTTTTGAAGGTAGGTCACGCATAAGTCATATAGTTATGTGTAAAACAACTTCCTTCAAATGCAGGTCATGTCCACTCCAAAAATCCCCACAGTGTAACATTACACACTTCCTCCCGAAGAGGCTCACTGTATGGTAGTACGTGTAGTAGGACTAAATTACAACACTAGTCACTTCCATTAAGAACTTTCTGGGGCTGGATTGTTTTCCAGAGTACACAACACATTGTTTGAAGGGAAACGCAGTGAAACGGAAGGGTGATTAATCCCTTCGATTCTGTTGTCATGGGAACCCCTGGACAGGAACGAGGGAGTGAGGGCTGGAGAGTCCCACGCTGGGGAGGAACGGAGGTGTGCTGCCGGCCTCGTGTAGAGGCCCCTTAGTCATGCATACAACACAGGACCTCTTGTCATTGTCTCTGACTAGTACTCACACTCCAGGCATGTGCCAGGGAGTCTCAGGGAGGGAAGCCAGGCCCACGACGTCTCCCTCGAGGAGTTAACAAAATTTAGTTTGAAAACTAACTGTAGCGACAGTGGAGGGGAAGTGAGGTATGAGGGGTTGTAATCAGCCGTTTGTGAATTCCACTTTTTTAGAAGCTAAGTATTTTTTTCTTCTGTACAACAAATTTACAAATAGTGCTCAAGTAGAAATCCTTAGTCCTTGGCTTGTACTGGTGAAATGATCTATGATGTGTACCAGAGCGTCATTCATACCATTGTGGCTCAAATAAACCCATATCGTCCCTCTGAGCGCCCAGACCGCCCGCCTGCAGTAGGGCTTCTCTTACTCACTCACAGTGTTGATGGCTTCCATAGTGCCAGGCGCCATGGAGACCTCACCTTACAGGTTTAGTAGCTAAGCGACCGACACAACAACCCAAGTGTGTTTTGTGTCAGGGCATGGCGAAATAGAATTGAGGGGCGAAAGCGCTCGCCCGTGGCCTATCCCTCCTTGCCTCAACCATGGCTTCCAAATGCACCGAGCCTGAAAGGTCACCCCCAGCGCTCCTACCGCCCCACTCCTCACAACTTGGCCACTACAGCCCCAACCCTGGCCCCACTCAGCTGTGACGGCCCGCTGACACATAGTGATATGACGGCCAGTGCCGGGAAGGTTCCAGCCACCCCATGCTGTGTCCAGAGACCAGGCTGAGCCAGGCTGTGTGGAGGGGCTGCAGCAGAGAGAACAGCCTTAGTTTGTTTGGTTAACTGATAGTTGTCACTTTGTCTAAAAGGTCATAATGGCAAAGTAATATGATTCATCCGCTTGCCAGCAGTGTGATAATGACAGTCTCGTATGTCACAAATATAATTACTTGGATTCTTTTGATGATATTACCGATATTTATATTAAAACGTAAATCAGGAAACTGAGGTGGAATAGTTTTACAGCAGGAGAGCGTTAAGCATGTTTATAGACAAATGACTTCCTGATTGACTTAACAGATGCCATCTAACCAAACATCTGCCTTCCAGGGAGGATGATTCAACAATATACTGAGCAGTGAAATGAAAGAGACTAGCAGGATGCCAAGGTCATAATCAACAATGTGTTTTATTTTCTCAGTCTAATATATTTTTATTTGGAAATGGCATGCTTCCCAAAGGCAGTGGGGATAGAAATGCTCTGAGCTCTGTGTCATTTGATAATGTTGGCGACCCCAAGAACCCAATGTCACTGAAGTATGACACTCGAAGGACCATCTTTGATGGCTGCCATTTTTAGTGGGCCTCATTTAAAGCCCCTTTAAGAAATTTGTTGACCAGAAAAAAAGTTTGGCCCAGGATCCAGAACATTCCTAGACCATGAGGGGATGAATGGCGTTTTAATGAGAAAACACTTGAATGAAAACTGTCTCAGTCAATCAAATCTGACATGATATACGAGTCAAAGTTTGAGAGACGGGTCTTTTATTCCTATTAGGTCCTATGATTAGTACCACAGGCAGCACGACACGGCAGCAATAACAGCAGACGACTGAGACTTTGCCTCTGCGCCCAGCCCAAGTACATGTACTCTAGTCTGTTATTGTTATATTGAGAGGACAATAGCACTTCTCCATCTTTTATTTTGTTATTTTTTATTTAACCTTTATTTAACTAGGCAAGTCAGTTAAGAACTAATTCTTATTTGCAATGAAGGCCAAACCCTAACCCGGACGACGCTGGGCCAATTGTGTGTCGCCCTATGGGACTCCCAATCACGGCCGGTTGTGATACGTCTACCTGCTCTTGGTATTAAAGTTATGGAATACAAACGGATAAACTGATTGGAAGATGGCATCTCTAAGCCTAAAAGCCTAAGATATCTGTCCATTCCTGTCTTCATTGGTATTCAGTGCAGTGGCCTTGTCGGGGTATGTTAAGAAACTGACAGTGTAGATCCCATCATGTCAGCCAACGGCCTGGTCAGATAAACGCTGCCGTGTCAAAAAAATGTCTGTTCCTTCAGACCCCACCTTTCCCAGCACCCTTGTAATTTTTAATTGACATTTACTGCTGACATTTTGAATGCGTTCCCTCGTGTTGTTAGGCCTGCATGGCAGAGTCTGAGAGGCATGAGCTGCCCCTGCACTTAGTGTGTGTATGTGTGTCGAAGGGAGGAAGGCAATGAATTTGGGGTCACTGCATTGTTTGCAGTCACAACCATGTCAAGCTAGAGAGCGAGAGAGCGAACAAGAGAAGGGGAGCGAGCGAGGGAGGGAGAGAGAATGATGGGGTGACATCATCCTCCCTTCTCTTCTCATTAGTGGTATCATTTCATGTGACAGGTCCTGGAGGGCTGAGGGCCTTTGTGTTTGTCCATTCCTTCATTCAACCATTCTTCAAAGACAGGTTCCAGTGGAGGCAGTCCCAGCCCTTTGGTTTCCCTTCTACATGACCTTGTAATACCACCGCCACATTGTGGAATGACTTCACTACTCCTGACTGACGTTTCCAGTGATTTGCTTATTTTTTTATGTATTTCCCTCCCTGCCTTTTAACCGAACTTCAGCACACAGGGCTCGCGTTAATTGTTCTTTGTTTGCCCTCCAGCCTTATAAAGTGAGCAACGGCTGTGTATTTCCTCGAAACGAAAACACAACATAACTAATTTTCCCTCCAAAACCCTCACCAACAGCATTCATCATCCAAACAATAGTCTTGCCAAAACTCTAAACTCATAATAAACCCCTCTTCAGTGGATTGAAGGGTAATGACGCTGAGCCTCGCTATGAGGCTCCGCGAGACGAACGAAGGAAGAAACTGCCTGCGAATAAAAAAGCACTAGCGTGTTCAGGCCCAGTGCCTGGATGAGATGGCACGATATCGCCACGGCAGCCATTGGTCTCCTCTACCCATCAATCTTTTGCTGCTGGCGTTCCAGACTCCGAGCCAGGCAGAGAGAGAGAGAGACAGAGGCAGCCTACTGAATGGGCAAATAATTGAGTTATCAATCTCCCCCAACTATCAGAGTTGTATAAAAATTATTCACCTGCCATTGAATATTACACAAATAATGAGCCTCCTGTGTGTTTTAGGAGAAGTGGGTAAGGTTTCCCAAGGAACTGCCCCCGTCGTTCCTCGATGATAATGTAAATCAATTGTTGGCAAAGGTATCCTAATAAATGCTGGGTGGTGGTGGTAACAGGAGTGGAGATGTCTCTGTTGTGTAGTCAATGTGTTTGTTCTAGACGTATAGTCATTTATTATGCAGACGTTTGTTGGCAATTAGCCTTTGTTTGTGTATCTGAATGTGCTCTGGCGGTTTGTCATGATTTACAGCGCTGTATGATACGGGTTGTAATGATTTAGTTTGACTCATTGATTTAGGCTTGTGCCATCTTGTTGGGTCTCTTCTGAATGATTGATGTGTGTATCGTGTCTTTGATAGGGGACAGGGGACTGGGCTGAGTGGTGAATGTCAGTCTGGGATGCCAGAGTCTCTCCTCTGATCTGACCATTGGTGTTACTTAAAAGCAGCATTTCTGACAGGGGGATACAAAGTGCTGATACACGTTCTCTCTCCATCTATCTGACACTTGATGTCCAATTATTCTTTAGGCCTGTCTGTTTAATGACCACAATGAAATCATAATTGCCAAGTTCACATTTTTCAATAATTTCTCAAACACTCAAGTAAATCATAATGTAGCCTCGGTTGTAACCAACAGATCTCACTTTATCTCTAAATGGTAATGCGTCAGCTAAACCAAACCCCCAAATCTCATTTTCCACAACAAAAGCCTTTTTCAGTCATTGTGATATGATATTGGTACAGATTAAAAGGGCAAGTGTAGAACTAAATAATTAGATTCCGGCATCATCCCCCCCACCACACCATACAGGACGATGAACGGCCTTTGTGGAAATGAGCGTGATCGCCGGCCCACACTCTCGCTTCTACCCAAAGTTAATCAGCTGTGCAATTCGTAAACTGCAAATGTGTCAGAGTTGAAAATGTTAGAGCTCCTAATGGAGGCTTGAAAAGGTTACATCTGATAAAAAGCTGTCAGACGTCCACAAAAATGATTTATGGCATTATAATGGGACAATATGGCTCATTTCTCCCTCATATGAAATAGGGGTTAAGACTTTTGGGTTTGCCATATACATCATCACGTTGACCACTTGCATGTTGTTGACGTTAGATGAACCTCTCTCACAGTAATATTTTCTTCCTCCCTCTTTGTTCTAATGATGTGATACTGTTTCATATTATGATATTGTTTTTGCCGTAACATGTCTACAGATTACACAGTTTCCACATTTTCAAAGCACATGTCAATGCTCATTCATAAAGATCCACTATGCAGAAATGTCTCCACCGTTTCCTGGTTGAAAAAATTCAAATAGTTTGCTTAATTTCAGTTTGTGACAAAACAAGCAAGTATAGTGTAGAGAATCATTGTACCATCTAAACCGCTGGGAAATATAATTTCCATAACCAAAAATATAGTATTTTCAGCTGTTTGAAGCTGGTGTACAAAACCGAAAGTAAAAGATCAAAAAACGAAACTTAAAAATGGAAAGCATAGAAATAGCACACATAGAACAGATCTATTGCTTCTTAGATTTGCTTTCACTGTGAATGACAGATCTTTTCCCCATAAATGAACAAAATGTGGTAAATCTGCTCCGTGACACCTTGACTAACGAACAGATAGAGAGCTGTTTTATGTTATGTTTTATATTAGTTGACACAGCTGCAATCAGACATCTTGATTAATTTCAGAACTTTTTCCAATTATTTCCGACACAACTGTGTGCTACGGTTTTTACAGCATAAATTGCATGATAATTCTGTTATAGTCTTAGCCTGGTCAATCTGATAGCCCTGACATCAAATTAAAATTTTAATGTAAGATATTGCTATAATGTATTCATTTTTAATGGATATGTCCATCATTTTGTGGTACATCCTAAAGCAGCAAGGCCAGGAATGTCTAATTAATAAATTGTAATGACTTGCTCTCTTGTGGACAAGCCTTGTTGCGTTCAGTTGATTATGTATTTGTCTCTATAGGAAAGTGTTATGGTTGGACACTGTATGAGATACAGGGTAAGGTATGTTTGGTTTGGAGAGTATCCTTTGTGCATTTGTGTGTACAATACACAGTGTACCGTGTGAGTGTGTACGTGTGTGTAATGCTGTTGTGTATGGTGCACGATTTTGTGTGTGTGTGTGTGTGTGTGTGTGTGTGTGTGTGTGTGTGTGTGTGTGTGTGTGTGTGTGTGTGTGTGTGTGTGTGTGTGTGTGTGTGTGTGTGTGTGTGTGTGTGTGTAGGCAGTTTATGGGTAAATGGGAGTGTGCTTTTGGCCCAGTGGCAGAAGCAAATCCATCATAGAGCCAGAGCAGATAGAGGTTGTCACCTGAGTGGGGGCCGCAGCCACAGCAGCCAGCGCTGATCCGATGAGGCCAGACATTACAGGGTCGTCCTCAGGAAAAGGCCCCCATGCCTCTGGGGTGACAGTGTGACAGGGACAAGACCTGTGTCGTGCCACACCGCACATCGCCACCTCACCTCGCCACGAGAAACATGTGCAAAAAGGACAATAGGCACCATTGCCTATTGGGCCGTTCTAAGACTGTGGCGGTAGTGATGTTGATTCACAGTGTAGTGGTTCCTCCCTGACAAGGCCTCCTGTAATTTTTCAGCGACGATAGGCCTACGTTAAGAGGACATACTGAAGTGATTGTGTTACTTCTTTAAGGACAATGTTTTTATACAAAGACCAGGTGTGGATGAGTTAATTTGACCCATTCACTGTGAAAGTGTTGACATCAGCTTTTCTGGGTAGAAGTGTCCGTAGTCCTCCCGACATCGTCTTATCCTCCCATTCATAATGTTGTGGATACCCCATGTGGAGTTGGAACGTGCTCCATTTTATTGTTTCCTTTGTTACAACATCCTCTTGGAGAATATACCACAGCTAGAAAAACAAGTCCACAATGGAGGTCCCTCGGGGCTTCCAGAGAGAGTGTCTTTCGGGCCACAGCTGTAACACATCACACCGAGCTGGAAAGCTACATCTACTCCTGTATAACACGAGAAACTCCGAAATACTAATGGCAAATGACAAGTAGGCTTGATGCTTTAAGGATTTCATGCTTTTAAGGACGCACATTTGGGTGCATTGTTTAAGGCGTCTGGGGTGTAATCCTCAACACTTCAGGTCCCCAGCAGCCTCAGGATTTAACCGCTCGGCGTTAAGCCTCCATGTCACCTATTTATTTGACTGGGTTTGTCTCTGCCTGCCTGCGCATTATCCAAATTTGTCGTTTAACGTTGAGGGCGGCTACGAGCGGCTTTGACGCGGCGGGCGGTGTGTAGAAACGAGGAGCGGGACACAAAGAGGCACCCCAGCGTTAGCGGGATATCCCCAGCCTCGCCGTGTGACAGTTAGTTTAAGATGGAAAAGAAAGCCTTCAGTAAATGGAAGAGGCAACATGAGCAACGAGCCTCATGCCTCACCAACAGATTTCTGTTTGGTTGCGGAACCTTTCTCTCTCTCTCTCCAGAAATGAATTAACATTTTTTTTGTCAGCCTTCAAGATTTATGTCATCAAGACTTGTAAAGCCACGCGTGTAAATATTTCTATTTTTCCTGTTTTTTTTTCTATGGTTGACCTTCCGGGTTTCATTCCAGGCAGAAGTCAGCAGCATTTGTCATCCCTGTGAGATCCTGTCTAGGGGGCGCAGCACAGAGAGGAGTGGGCCTGGATTAGAATGTCTTTTTGTAAAACCCAATTATACAGGAGAATTCTGATGGCTGGAATGGTTTTGAGCAGACGCGGGCCCCTTACCCCCCAAAGACATTGAGGCCCGGTCGTGTTAGAACCGACGTGACGGGAGACGTGCACTGTTATTTTCCTGACACAAAGATTGCCTTGTGAAAAATGGTGTGTGCACGCCGAGCAGAACGACCACTCAATCCATGGTATATCACACCACACACAGGCCTGTGCACACACATTGCACACGTTGCTGTTGGAAATGTCTGCATGTATAGAAAGCTACAACGATATGGCTGAAGATAGTAGGATAATTATGGGTGTGTGGGCTGGGTGTTGTTGTATGAAGGCTGTGCTATTCTAGCATGCTGACTCAAGCCATTGTAGGGAACGGCAAGGGTGGCTTGAGTACATTTTTATAAATACACGCATACTGTAGGAGAGGGTTGTTATAAGGTAATGTATTTCAAGGGCCCTCAGATAAAACCCCTGTAAGTGTTTTATTTTATGTAGCTCCACAGTGGGCTTTAATAGCAGTCCAAAGTCAGAAACTTTGAAACGGCTTAATTGTGGGTCTAAGTGTGCAGAGGAGGGCAGAAAAGGCCCGTAAGTCATCAGATATATCCCTCGATTGTACACAGAGGGCTAAGGAGAGCGCTGGACCATGAGCCTCATGCCTGTCAAGAGGAAATGAAGGAGGCGGAAAGAAAGGGATCCATACCCTGCCGGCTCCACGGTCTCCGCCACGGCTTTACAGCTAAAATATGCCCAATTGAACAGAAACAATCTGGGCTTTTGTTTTTCTATCTAGTAACATTCCCGTGACATTTGAGGAATTGCATTAGGTGTAGAGGGAGAGGTGCCCCCCCCCCCCTCTCTTCTCTCTGTCTGTCTCCGGTTGAAATGGAGAGAAGAG
This sequence comes from Brachymystax lenok tsinlingensis, assembly GCA_030435695.1. Lineage (NCBI taxonomy): Eukaryota > Metazoa > Chordata > Actinopteri > Salmoniformes > Salmonidae > Brachymystax > Brachymystax lenok. Next base: position 13,209,589 of record CM059808.1, on the reverse strand, counting down.
GAATGCATATTTTAGTTCTGGTTGTGCTAGCTTCAAGACATGTCAAGTGTTTAACAGCTTTTTGGGGAGGATTACTTTTCCCCCCTGGTATTTTTGAAATTCATAGCCACTTGCATGGAAGTCTGATTTTACAGTATAAAGTATGGTAATAAAGTGGTGATGGTTAAGTTCATCTTCATTTTGACATAATTTGTTGATATATTCATCTTTGGTCTTATATTTATATATTAATCTGATAAAGACAGACTACTAAATGCAAGTATTTACATTAGTTTGAGTCCCCAAAAAATGCATGTATTGAATAAATGTGATAATCTAGAGAACATAGATGTCTTCCCTTTTTTTTTTTTTAAATAGCAACTCTCGAACACAGTTGTCACTCATGGTCTTCCTAGACCCATCACTCATAGTGTGGTGTGGTGCTGTGAGCTGGTGATTGGTTCTTTATAGATAACCCACATAACTGCTTCCTCTTTCTAGTCTCACTATACCTTGCTCAACCCTGTCCTTTTTCTGCTGTGAATTTCCCTTCACCCCTCTCTGGGTTTTCTGGGCACCCCTACCGTACATTTTCCCAGTTCCACATCTTGACGTTGTAATCAAGGACCAGATAAATTACGCTACAGACAGTTTTTTTTCCTAATCTGGAACAAATTTAGTACAACGTGGAACAATGTCGTATGTACCACTCTGCCGTGTCCGCCCACACACTACAGTGTGTAATAATTCAGCTTGTGATGTTTTCCTAGATCTCTTTTCTGTTACAGTGTGACCTCTGTGTGTACTGACCTCAGAGAGTCACACACATGAAGGTCCTTGGCTGATTTGTACCTGAAAAGAGTCTTTTGAGACTCAAAGGGCGACTCAGGGTCAACCAAAAGGTATTTTTGTTGTGTTTTTTTTACGGAACCCATGGTTGCCGAGAGGTCTTCTTGAATAAATCACAATTAGTGAGCAGCCTTCGTTACGAAGCCACTCTGACTAATAGGAGGGTTATAAACAAAACTCTGAGAAAATAAATGTCACCGAACACCAGTCGCTCCTCATTTCCAACCTAATCAACAATGTCAGGAGTATAAATGTATTTCAGATTTTTGCAATCATTTTTTAAAAGTTAATGTTATATTGTCTCCATTGTTCAGTATCCTTTAATCAGAATAGTGTTCAAATGTAAAGCTTTTCAGAAAATGAGTATTCAAGTCAATATACAGTTGAGTGCAGTTTTTAATTATTTTGCCTCCTTTACCTACCTTAAGCTAAAAGAGCCTATCTGCACTTAAATAATACATATAAAGTGTTAAAAATAAAATACAAAATGTAGATGTAATGTATTAGATTTATAACTGGTCTTACCTAACGGTAACCCTGACCTTGTTTGATGGATGTACCGTAACACAATATATTCAGAAACTGATAAAAAGCGGTTGTGTTATATTACTGTATTATTTCTCAAAAATGATATTAACAGCGCTGTCCGATAAATAGATACACCCATGTAATACACTTTAGTACTTGTCTTTATTTCTACGCTGGCTTGGCGTTTGCTGAAGAGATTCAGCCAAACCAAGTTTTCCCCCGACCCTGCTCCCAGCACTCTCGTCTCCCGTCTCTGGTTTGAGTTTCACGTCTCTCGCCGGCCTGATTGCCTGATAGTTTTAACATCCCTGCCCTCATAGCCATCGGTGGGAGTGGCGTGTAATCAAAGACACATGAGGAGCTAGCGTCCAAGCTTTGACGTTCTGATTTCACTCATCAATTCTGGAGGGCTAATGTACAATCTATCAGGTCAACAGATTAGCCTCTCCGAAGCCTCGCACATTATATAAACGATTAGGTGAAAGGCAGTCGGGCACTAATCTAAATCTCCTATGATAAATAGTACCCTCCAACCAGAAGTCCTTGACTGCAAATATGTTCTTTATTTTTTGTGGGCCATAAATGAGGCCCAGAGTGCAGACCTTTGTGGACGGGGTTTGAAAGGGTTAACGGAATGGTATGATCCACTGTAATGTTTCATCGGATGCGGGAGGTTGAAACGGACAAGGCAGATATCCCATCCTCTCCTTTGGACTGATGCGAGAACAGAGGCAGACATTTTTTTTTAACAAGTGAAACAAACTCCGTCCGAGTTTGGGGCTTTGAGCCACTCCCTTTGAATGATGACCGCGGAGATGTCAAAGAAATCCATTTCTCATTTTGAGGGATATCTCTATCAGCTGGCGTGTAGGCTGCAAATTTTGGTTCATGTTAAGCCCAGGGTCTGTCTCTTCAATGACGGCTGTATGTTTTAAGTGACCAGTCTTATTTTTTATTATGGCCGTCTGTGTGTCAGGAAGGTTAGAAATGAGGGGGCAGAATAGAGTTGTCTGGTGAAAGGACTCTGATCGAAAGTGCCACTTCAATTTGAGCGCAGCTGCGGCTAAGCCAAGGCTGGCTCGCTGTCCAGCCCGGCGGTTCACGTTCTCTTCTCCTCAGACTGGAATGAATGTGAAAACTATTAACTTCAGACAGAGTTGGGCCTGTCCATTTTTGATCCCAGCAGCAACTCCCACTCACTCAGTCAATGTGAGTTTTATCATACTGTTGTTTTGCCATGAACTCAATTTGCAGATACTGTTTCAGAAACTTATAGTTTAGCTTTTAGTTCCGTGGCTCAATACTTTCTTCCTTCTGTGTGGGTTGACAAAAATTCCATAATCTCGTTATGAAGAACAAACCATAGGTCAACCATGACAACATTGACTTCACAGAGAGTATTATTAAATTCTTACTGTCTTGTACTGTTAATTTGAATCACATTTGAAAAATAGGTTTCTTGATTGCATTGGCATAAGAAAGGGCAGTCCACTACACCTCTCCTAATTTGGCGATGAGGGGGTTTAGCAGCTTGGGGAACTCTATCCTCTGAGTTGCTGACAGTCCACAGCCCCCTGAGTCCCCACTAAGCAGGGTGTCGCGGTCAGAGAAAATACTACCGGCTCTGTTTTGAGTAATCGTTGTGGCTTGAATTAGAAAAGTGGATAAATTCTCTGAATAATGATCGCAAAACATTTTGCCTCAGCTGCCTGGGTTAAACTAAACACGATGGCGTAAAACTTTTAAGCCGCTCTTTTTTCTCTCTCACGTTTTTGTATTGTAGCGCTGAGTTCATGGGAAACTCGCCTCGAGGTTACCTGCGGCCTTGCAAAGCGATGGGGAAAAAATTGTCATGGCCACGAGAATGTTTTTGTAGTTAGTTGAAATATTACTAACCTTGTCAAATGTCATTTTGAATGAGAAAGCAAACATATTTTAATCAACGTTTTTGAAGCGGGGCTTTTTAAACCGTTGACTCCGGCAGAAAGGGGTCAGCTAATTGCATCGTTTGATGTCATGTTTGGTCTCCCTCCCCATTTTGATACAACTGCATGGAAAGTTATACTCTCACCCCTCCTCCTCAGACACACACACACACACACACACACACACACACACACACACACACACTATTTCTTATTCTCACACACACACACACTATTTCTTATTCACACACACACACACTATTTCTTATTCACACACACACACGCCAAGCAAATGGAAAACTACTGAAAGGTCTTAACATGCTCAACGCTGTAATCTTCTCAAAGTGTGTGCTGCTATTTCCTGTCGGCCCTCCTCTCAACTTCAACCTCCAACTCTTCCCTGCATGTATCACCCTTCCCACACTGCTCTGGCAGGACTGGAGTGGGAGGGGGACCAACGATGTCCCTCAGGGCTCGGTCCTCAGTCCCTGTCAGTCTCCTGGCTGGCTCGCCACCACATCACCCCTGGTCTCTCTCCACACCATAGCTAAACACGGAGGGAGCGCTCCGTGCTATGCCCTCCAGCGGCCTCGGCTCAGCCTTTAACTACACAGCGGCCCGTATCACTTTGGCTCTCATAATTACTGTTTTAACAGCACAAGAGGAGGGGGAATATACATTGTAAATTGTGTTTGACAACGTGGGTTTAGTGGTTTTGTCGTGGCTTGTCTTTAGTTATTAGTCAGACTTCCACAGATAAGGCCTGATGCTGAACATACCAAGGTGAGCATTGTAGGAGCAGGGCCTTATCGCTCCCATTGATTTAGGGCAAGCCCCCTGTGACAGAGGTCAGTGTGCACTAAAGCTATCCATCATCCAGGTTTGATTTCTGTTCAGGCCTGTCTCCAGGTTGTCTACACGTAGGCAGTCTGCTTGACACGAGGGCGGAGGGTTGGGTTGGGAGGGTGGCGCAATGTGGAGTTTATGGAAACATCTATGGCGTTACTCAAACAGCCTGTTTTAAGACATACAAGTAGTGATCACTTAAAGGAACATGTGGTTATCGGTTGACTTGTGTATTTTAAATGGGTGATTAAAAGTGATTTGAACATGAGAAGGCTCTGTTTGTTGAGTTGCATTTAAAACACTGGACTGATCCATAGGCTCTTTATCCCACCCTACAATGGCCTGTCAGATTTGGACCAATATTACCATAATCCTTGATACCTCACAACAAGCTACATCTAATGCATTTCTTTATCAGATATGTGACATAATTGTAAATTCTGATAATTTTCCCACACTTTATTTCCCCAAGGCTCCAAAACTGTAGGCTATCCCATATAGATATTTGCTTTGAGATATTTGAGCTGTTCAGATTTTCCACTATTTAAATGCAAATGATAATTTTGTACCCAATGATAAATAATCTTATTCATAAACACAGTAGAACAGTATTTTCTCTTAGCAGGGTATTTTTCCCCACTAGTCTCAAGATGGGTATTTATTGCTGTTAGTGTCGTTCATGGCCAGACTTGTAACTTTTGGCTTAAATGTTGTATTTACTCTGGCGTCGATTTAGGAAATCATACTTTCAAATATGCTATGATTCGTAATATTGATTTGTCATGAAAGTTATTTATTGCACTTTTATTTTCCACAACTGCTGCAGAAGTCGTAAAGCTGTCAAAGATTCTCCTGGAGTGTTTTTTCTTTGGTACTTTTAGTGATTTTAAAAGGTTTTGAAATAGCTCTATTGAGTGCTTTGGAGAATGGTACTCCAGGCAGAAGGTAATGGCTTTGTTGGTTTTGTGGAAAATGTCTTTGTAGCCAACATGTTATGGTGCTACTCTACTCACTCTCTCCCTTCAGAAGATGCCTTAAGTAATTACACTTCAGTCTATAATCAAAACCGTGTCCGGTAGTTTGAGAACCCCTGGATTTATACGGTGGATTTCTGTTCAATACAAGGGCAGCTTAAAAATGTTTTATGGTTCTCTACTCACATTATATTCCTTCCTCAAGCCCCTCTAAAATGTGTCACATCCCATTACACAAATTTGGATATGCTAAATTAGCGAGGAGGGTTCTTATGTTGAATATCTTATGGATACTTTTTTTTCTTCTCTATTTTCTCCCGTTTGCTGAGGGTTCGCTTGTTGGCTGGGGGGAAATGTAGGTCTTTAACTCTGGGAAGTTGTCTTGAATTTTCTCCCTTTCGGAAGATGATGTGTTTTTGCAATTCAAATATTTGCTCATTCTCCTCTCCAGCGCTGAGCCCCTTTGATGCAGGGAAGTTCTATCAGGCCCAATGACAGTGTGAGTGTGCAGCCTGACAGCGCGAGAGGCAGCGCCATACTATTTCTAACCGCATATTTAAATGGCAAGGAAATACAAAATCTAAAATGCATGCAAATGACTGCATGTTTTGCATGCTGATATGTTGGTGATTTGGAGGCTTGCATATTCAGGTGGTGTACAATACGTGCAAAGCTTCAACAACATTCATTGAGTTAATGTGGTTTGTGTGTGCTTGATCTCTTTCTAAACAAACATTTCTCGAGAGGGGGCCCACAATTTGATAGATTTACTTTAGATAAGGGTTGGTTCATGTTTTTATGGCCTGCTTTAAGTGGAAAGACGCACTTTAGGCTATACATTAGGCCTATATTGAGGAGAAGATAACTGATGCTTTTGGGATATACGCTCATCACCTTGGTTCACTCAGAATGCCATTGATATCTCTGGTCACACCTGATCTATTTATTCAGACAAGATTTAAGAAAGATTCCGACCCCGTGGTCTCCTTTTCCTGTTATTCCATGTTTTTTTATGATTTTAAAGAGATCATTTCTGTATAGGTTCTGGGAGTGTGCACCGTCTTTGCCATAGTGTCTGCAGGATTCTAAAAGCAAAGGTACCCATATGAATGTCTTTATTGCCTGTTCTTGCCCTTCACCACAGACCAAACCCAAGACACACAAAGCACTAAATGAGCCTACAGCGTCCTCCTCCTCCTTAATGTACAGAAGATATAAAATAATGAATTGAATTGTCATCTCAACGACCAGCCGTTGCACTCCGCACCCTATAATTCCAACCTTTTCTCCCCCTCTTCCCCTCTCCTCTTTTTTTCTTCTAAACAGCAATTAATCTCATTTTTTTGTCCAATTTCCACCCCGCTCCTGAAGCTCCTGAGTCCCCTGTTTTGTTCCTCTTTGGCTTGGTTCCTGTGCATAGTCATTAAAGGCCCAATTAATGTCACCCTTTAGCTGAAGAGTGCTCATTTTTATTGGGGAGCTGACAGTCGCATCCATGAGTGCCGCAGTGTAATATGCGTTAATTGCCCCGTAACACTGATAATTACCAGTTCTTCAAGCCTCTCAGTAAACTGTCATGCCCAGACACGACTGCTTTGAAATAGATTACTCATTAGGGGGACCTGCCCTGTTTTCCAATGGGGGCTCACTGTGTTGCCATAAAAAAATAATTCTGGTGCTCTTGAACAAATAGTTGCCAAGAGCAATTTCCTATTACAACTTCCTGGTGACGGGTCCTCTTCTTTCTCTCTCTCTCTTTCTCTCTCTTTTTGTGCTGCCGTTTCAGCCGTCACTGGAGGTGAGGGGTCAGTAAGGTTGAGACGGACGTCCATCACAGATCTTAAAGAAAGGAAAGCCGTTTATTTGTCATACAATCACCTGCTTTGGTGCTTTCACTTTCATGTTTTAGGTTGAGCTTAGTTCTTATTCTCCAGTGCTATAACTGTATTTTCTGCCCCGTTTAATTATACAACGATTAAAGTCATCCTTTAACGAGTATAAGGAATATATAGGAAGTTTCCATTTCTTGTTTGATTTGGTGTATTTCTTCACCACAGCTCTGTCTTTGCAGATTTCTTGTTCAGATAGTGAGGTTGACCTTACCTTGGGACTGTGTGTGCTCTGCTGATTGTCCTAAACCGTTGTCGCTCACTTCACTAAATGTGCCCCACACATCACGTGATAGATAGGAAAGACTTGATACAGAGTGCAAATAAATGATTGATAAACAGTTAGAAGGGAAAAACATGGTGTTGACGTTGTGTCGTGATAAGATACTGTACTGGAGGAAGGACAGGCCAAATAAACAGGGTCAGCTATCGCACGTCCTCCACTGCTAAAGGTGTTGGCCTGGCTAGTCATGCTAGAAACAATATTTAGATTTCGCCAGAGCCTCGTAAATGCTCCAAGTGTGCACTGGGCGGGTTTCTCTCTCCTCCCCACTATTTTCACAAAGCACCTTTTTGTCATTACTCATTTAGCTCAGCTAAGGAAATCCCAGTATGTGAATACCATGAGAAAAGCCTCCCTTGTGCATACATACACAAGCACACGACACACACACACACCGCTTTTGTTTTATCTCCCTCATAGCACCTGCTTCAGGCAATCTGCTCCCACTCCTCTTAAATGAATGTTGTCACGACCCTTCAGATTCTCACCCGGCTATGTGCTAATGAAAGGAGATGGTACAATTTGAAGTGACCAGGTAGGAGCCAGAAGAGCCAGCAGTGCACAGCTGAACCAGGAAAAGGATTGGGCACACAGACACACTGGCAGTGAGACAAAAGACAAGTAACCGTTAGTCCTCTCTCTCGCTGATATACGCATTAATCTAGTCATTAATACCACCCAGATGTGTGTGTGTGTGTGTGTGTGTGTGTGTGTGTGTGTGTGTGTACACACACACTTGCACATGCTGCTCTGCGTTTATCTGTTTTGGTCGAGCACTTATTGAATTGTTTATGACAGGCTTAATTGGGCTAATTGAAGACATTAAGATTACCTGTCAGCTATGTGTATCCAAACTCCCCATCCGTCTGACATCTAGTGACAAGTGAGGGACCCCGTAGCATCCGTCATGATGGCGCCTTCCCAAGCGGTAATGAGGACAATAGGGGCCACTCTAATTTGATGTGGACAGCCTCTACCACACGTTGCGGCCGGTGGAAAGGGGGTCTTTGGGCTAGTTTGGCCTAATGGAGTCCCCTTTGGCATACTGACAGACCGATGAGGCAATTTGAAGGGAAAAGTCAAAGGGGCTCCAGTGTTTTCAAGTGTTTAGGAACATGAGAGAGAAGCCATTCGGGGGCAGTGGCCTTAACAGGGTGAGAGACAGACGGAGGGACATGGGTGTGGGTCTGTGTGTGATAGCATACAGTGACCACAGAGCAGTACGTAGGATGCAGTATCTTTGTCTCAGGACTGACAATTGTCATTTCCTGCAGCTAGTAAGTTATCGTCAACATAGGTCAATGTCTAAACACTGCTCCAATGCAAGGCCTGTATTTAGCTCTATATCTGTAGATACTTCCTCAAGATGACAACTTTGGCCCATACCACTGCTTGTTGGTCTGCGTTGGTAAGTTAGGCTTTTTGACATAGAAATGGGGGACTTTCCACACATGCACCACTGTCAGCAGGCTTGGATTGCCAGGTCTTGGCCAGAGAGCTTTCTATTCTTCCTGTCAGGGATTGTGCTGCTGTATATCTCTACTAACCCCCCTCCTCTGTGAGCGTTGTATGTGTGTGTGGGGGATTTGCTTTGTGGTGTCATCGCTATGACAGATCAACGCTCTCATCCCCGGAGATCCTCTTGTTTGTTTTTCCTTCCTTCCAAAAGGGGTTAAACTGTCAGGTTGACAACTTGCTAGACTCTCCACTGCCCTCCTCTGTCCCTCCCTCCACCTGTCCCCCTTCATCCCCAAACCAGTGAAAATCAATACCAGATTGCCCGAGGACCACTGTTTTGGCGTCTGCCTGACCCCTGGATGTCCCCCCTCTTTCTCTCTCCCGTTCTTTCATTACATATAGTGGTGTGTTTAACTTCCAGCCTGATCCCTCGCCTAATTAGTTTCGCTGGGTCCAGGTCGAGGAGCCGCTCTCTCTCTCTGTGGCGCTTTGACGGGACACAGGCCTGGGAATAATAAAAAGGGCAAATCTCCCACACGTACACTGACTCATGCACACAGCCACATGCACACACACACACTGACTGACACACGCACACACACTCACTGATGCACAGACAGAAACCCCAGGAGTGGCTTGAGCAGGGATCTTTGTTTTGTTTTCTTAGCAAATTGTTTAAAACTACAATGAAATTTGATTTGCACCCCAGATCATCAGAGAAAACACTGCCGGTATCCCATGTAGCTCATCGCTAATGGAGAGTTGTGCTTGGACTACTCCCAGGCCTGCTCTCTCTTCTGGGATAGTGTTGCATTTTGGGAGGCCTACTGATGACCACTACTGATGACAAGTGATGGGGTAAAGTCGATCTTGTCGGGATATTCTTTTTGATGATATATTGTAGTGTTTTGACAATATCGCAATATTATTTTTGTGCTAGTTTGCTGTACCTGCACCAAAACTCCAGTATTTTTCCTTCATTGCTTGTTCTCCATCTTCTTTTTAAATAGGGAGGCAATTTGTTTTCAGCACCTATTTCTATGAGCGATCAAACCGCTTTCTCATGGCTCTCTCTTGTCCCTCTGCAGAAGACATATGGTGAGCAATATGTTTAGAACATCAAATCGTAGTAAAATCACAGTATCATATCTTAATACATATGAAATTGTGAGAGTTGCAATACATATCGTATCGGTACCTAAGTATGGTGATGGCATTACCCAAGTATGGTGATGGCAGTACCTAAGTATGGTGATGGCAGTTCCCTGCTCTACTGATGACCCCAACTGGCTCAACGTTAACCCACATGGAGTGACCACCATCCTGTTACAAAGTGGACATGAACACATATGTATTTATACTGAGCAAAAATATGAATGCAACATGAAAGATTTGACTGAGTTACAGTTCATACGTATAAGGAAATCAGTCAATTGGAATACATTCATTAGGTCCTAATCTATGGATTTCACATGACTGGGAATACATATATGCATCTGTTGGTCACCGATACCTTAAAAAAAATGCCTCACAATGAGCCTCAGGGTCTTGTCACAGTATCTCTGTGCATTCAAATTGCCAACGTTAAAATGCAATTATGTTCGTTGTCTGTAGCTTATACCTGCCCATACCATAACCTTACCACCAACATGGGGCACTCTGTTCACAACGTTGACATCAGCAAACCGCTCGCCCACACAACGCCATACACGTAGTCTGTGGTTGTGAGGCCGGTTGGACGTACTGCTAAATTCTCTAAAACGAAGGTGGAGGCGGCTTATGGTAGAGAAATGAACAGCCACTTTTCTGGCAACAGCTCTGGTGGACATTCCTGCAGTCAGCATGCCAATTGCACACTCCCTCAAAACTTGAGACATCTGTGGCATTGTGTTGTGTAACAAAACTGCCCATTTTAGGCCTTTTTATTGTAATGATCATGCTGTTTAATTAGTTTATTGATATGCCACACCTGTCAGGTGGATGGATTATCTTGACAAAGGAGAAATGCTCACTAACAAAAATGTAAAGAAATGTGTGCACAAAAGTTTAGAGAAATAAGCTTTTTGTGTATGTGGACATTTTCTGGGATCTTTTATCTCAGCTCATGAAACTTCGGACCAACACTTTACATGTTGCGTTATTATTTTTCTTCTTCGGTGTAATTAAGTTATGTACTCTAGGAATATGTCGTCTTTGTAATATTTCAACTTTTGTTACTGTAGATAGTATGTATCATGTTATCATTCAAGGTAAATAATTGATTTAGCTAAGCCACTGATATCGGAGTACTTTTTGTGTGTGTGTGTGTGCCAACCACATGTCCAGGTGCTGCCGCTGGAGAGACCCAGCGACGTGTAGCCTTCTTGGCCTCCTCTCCCTGGGGCTACAAGTACCTTACAGGAATGTAAACAAAGTGCTGAGTAAGCATTTCGCCCTGCATCGTCCGCTCGAAATACCCAGGCACCCCAACCCGAGCTTGTCCCAGATTCTGCACAGAGCCACCATAATAACTGCTAACTCCAGACTAGACCACGTTCCAAAGCTTACTGCCAAGCAGTGGATGGATGATACCACTCTAGTCTACATCTGTCGAAGAAACAGTCGAAGAGAAAGTCAACTTTTTATTTTCTCTCTACCTTCTCTTTTTTTGTCTTAGAAAGGTTCTTGCTCGCAGCACCAACTCATTAGGTGTGTGTGTGTGTGTAGCTGGAAGCAATAGGGGCTGGAAGGAGAAGTTCAGATGGCTGAGTGCTGACATGTTGATTTCGTAGTGGTAACGCGACTGTGCACTTCCAAAGGTGCTGACTTGGACAAAAGCCAGGCCTGGTTTCTCCCAGGGAGAATCTAGGAGGGCTGCAGTCTAAATTTGGGTTGGCCTTCTCGGAGATGGAAAGGCCTCGGGGCCTCCAGACAACAAACATTCACACCTCCCTGTATGCCCTGCTATTGATTCAGCCTTCATTAAAGCAATAGAGGGGCATTGAATATGTGTCACGCTTACCTTGATCCTGCTCTGACAGAGGGCTTAAGCTCTGTGTATTGTGCATATTGTTTCACCGGCAGGAAACGTCCAAAGCGAACTGAGTAAGCTGAGTGAGTGGCGTGGTGAGGCTGAGTCGGATAGATCCATTCCATGTGTGTGATTTGTCTTTGAGTTCCTAAAGTATGCTACAAGCCTATCAGCAGCATAAGGTCAGGTCAGGCCCTCTGAGACCAGACCAGGGCTAGACCATGGAGGCTATGTGTGTGTGCTGGATGTTTATCTCTGCAGATTAGTGGGAGGTAGAGGACACACACACACACACATGCAAGTTTGCACACAGTCATATGACCTAAGACACACACGACCTGTACACCCTCTGAAACACACTTGTATATACTCCTTGCACCCCACACAGCGTGGCCTGGCTGCCCCAGCAGGGCCAGATTGGGTTACAGTCCAAACTGTTGTTGATTAGGGCCGTGGCTGTAGAGGGGGCTCATCCCAAATTGAAAACACATTAGCAGGCAGGGTTAAGGGCAGGATTAGGGCCTGGGCCTGGTGCCGTGCCAGAGCAGTGCGGACACAAAATGGACGCCCTTTGCCTGGCTTTGACTGGGTTTCCCCAGAGACTGGTGGTAATTATCGACCGGGGCTTCTGGGAGTTCACAAAAACTGGTTAAAGGAACATGTATCCCCCTGACACTGTCGTCCTCTTCTGCCTGCGTCCCCCTCCCAGCACCACGGGACACTTCCTGTCTCTGAGCAGGATTTAGAGACATGGGGATTCATTAAAGAGTCGAGGGGGGACTGTATACATCTCACAATTAGCACAATGGCCAGTGTTTGGTTTTGGAGCTTAATAGGCCTTGTCTGAACACAATGAAAACATATCAGACTGCTTCTTTTTTCTTTTTTTGGGGGGATTCGTTCTGACATTTCTTGAATTAAATATATATATACAGTACCAGTCAAAAGTTTGGACACACCTACTTATTCAAGGATTTTCCCATGTTTTTACTATTTTCTACGTTGTAGAATAATAGTGAAGACATCAAAACCATGAATTAACAAATGGAATCATGTAGAAACCAAAAAAGTGTTAAACAAATCAAAATATATTTGAGATTCTTAAAAGTAGCCACCCTTTGCCTTGATGACAGCTTTGCACACTTGGCGTTCTCTCAACCAGCTTCACCTGGAATGCTTTTCCAACAATCTTGAAGGAGTTCCCACATATGCTGAACACTTGTTGGCTGATTTTCCTTCACTCTGCGGTCCAACACATGCCAAACCATCTCAATTAGGTTGAGGTCGGGGGATTGTGGAGGCCAGGTCATCTAATGCATCATTCCATCACTCTCCTTCTTGGTCAAATAGCCCTTACACAGCCTGGAGGTGTGTTGGGTTATTGTCCTGTTGAAAAACAAATGATAGTACAACTAAGCGCAAACCAGATGGAATGACATATTGCTGCAGAATGCTGTGGTAGCCATGTTGGTTAAGTGTGCCTTGAATTCTAAATAAATCACTGACCGTGTCACCAGCAAAGCACCAGCACACCATCACACCACCTCCTCAATGCTTCACAGTGGGAACAACACATGCAGTGATCATCTGTTCACCTACTCTGCGTCTCACAATAACACGGCGGTTGGAACCAAAAATCGCAAATTTGGACTCAACAGACCAAAGGACAGATTTCCACCGGTCTAATGTCCATTGCTCGTGTTTCTTGGCCCAAGAAAGTATCTTCTTCTTATTGGTGTCCTTTAAGTCAAATCAAATCAAATTTTATTAGTCACATGCACCGAATACAACAGGTGTAGACGTTACAGTGAAATGCTTACTTACGAGCCCCTAACCAACAATGCAGTGTCAAAAAATACAGATAAGAATAAGAGCTAAAAGTAACAATTAATTAAAGAGCAGCAGTGAAATAACAATAGCGAGACTATATACAGGGGGGTACCGATACAGAGTCAATGTGCGGGGGCACCGTTTTTTTGAGGTAGTATGTACATGTAGGTAGAGTTATTAAAGTGACTTGGCATAGATGACAACAGAGAATAGCAGTGGCATAAAGAAGGGGGGGGCACTGCAAATAGTCTGGGTAGCCACTTGACTAGATGTTCAGGAGTCTTATGGCTTGGGGGTAGACGCTGTTTAGAAGCCTCTTGGACCTAGACTTGGCGCTCTGGTACCGCTTGCCGTGTGGTAGCAGAGAGAACAGTCTATGACTAGGGTGGCTGGAGTCTTTGACAATTTTTAGGGCCTTCCTCTGACACCACCTGGTATAGAGGTCCTGGATGGCAGAAAGCTTGGCCCCAAGTGATGTACTGGGCCGTACGCACTACCCTCTGTTGTGCCTTGCGGTCGGAGGCCGAGCAGTTTGTTGGTGATGTGGACACCAAGGAACTTGAAGCTCTCAACCTGCTCCACTGCAGCCCCGTCGATGAGAATGGGGGCGTGCTCGGTCCTCTTTTTCCAATAGTCCACAATCATCTCCTTTGTCTTGATCACGTTGAGGGAGAGGTTGTTGTCTTGGCACCACATGGCCAGGTCTCTGACCACCTCCCTATAGGCTGTTTCGTAATTGTTGGTGATCAGGCCTACCACTGTTGTGTCATTGGCGAATTTAATGATGGTGTTGGAGTCATGCCTGGTCGTGCAGCCATGAGTGAACAGGGAGTACAGGAGGGGACTGAGCACGTACCCCTGAGGGGCCCCTGTGTTGAGGATCAGCATGGCGGATGTGTTGTTACCTACCCTTACCACCTGGGGGCGGCCTGTCAGGAAGTCCAGGATCCAGTTGCAGAGCGAGTTGTTTAGTCCCAGGGTCCTTAGCTTATTGATGAGCTTTGAGGGCACTATGGTGTTGAACGCTGAGCTGTAATCAATGAATAGCATTCTCACATAGGTGTTCCTTTTGTCCAGGTGGGCAGTGTTGAGTGCAATGGAGATTGTATCTTCTGTGGATCTGTTGGGGCGGTATGCAAGTTGGAGTGGGTCTAGCGTTTCTGGGATGATGGGCCATGACCAGCCTTTCAAGGCACTTCATGGCTACAGACGTGAGTGCTACGGGTCGGTAGTCGTTTAGGCAGGTTACCTTAGTGTTCTTGAGCACAGGCACTATGGTGGTCTTCTTAAAACATGTTGGTATTACAGACTCGGACAGGGAGAGGTTGAAAATGTAAGTGAAGACACTTACCAGTTGGTCTGCGCATGCTCGCCGTACACGTCCTGGTAATCCGTCTGGCCCTGCGGCCTTGTGAATGTTGACCTGTTTAAAGGTCTTACTCACATCGGCTACGGCGAACGTGATCACACAGTCTTCCGTAACAACTGGCGCTCTCATGCATGTTTCAGTGTTATTTGCCTCAAAGCGAGCATAGAAGTAGTTTAGCTCGTCTGTTTGGCTCGTGTCACCGGGCAGCTCGCGGAAGCTCTTGCCTTTAGCTCAGTGTGGATGCTGTCTGTAATCCATGGCTTCTGGTTAGGGTATGTATATATGGTCACTGTGGGGACGACGTCATCGATGCACTTAATGATGAATGACTGATGTGATGTACTCCTCAATGCCATAGGAGGAATCCCGGAACATATTCCAGTCTGTGCTAGCAAAACAGTCCTGTAGCTTAGCATCTGCTTCATCTAACCACTTTTTTTATTGATCTAGTCACTGGTGCTTCCTGCTTTAATATTTGCTTGTAAGCAGGAATCAGGAGGATAGAATTATGGTCAGATTTGCCAAATGGAAGGCTAGGTAGAGCTTTGTATGTGTCTCTGTGTGTGGAGTATAGGTGGTCCAGAGGTCTTTTTCCTCTGGTTGCACATTTAACATGCTGATAGAAATTTGGTAAAAACGGATTTAAGTTTCCCTGCATTAAAGTCCCCGGCTACTATGAGTGCTGACTCTGGGTGAGCGTTTTCTTGTTTGCTAATGGTGGAATACAGCTCATTCAATGCTGCCTTAGTGCCAGCCTCTGACTGTGGTGTAATGTAAACAGCTACAAAGAATACAGATGAAAACTCTCTCGGTAGGTAGTGGTCTGCAGCTTATCATGAGAAACTCTACCTCAGGCGAGCAATAGCTCGAGACTTCCTTAGATATCGTGCACCAGCTGTTGTTTACAAAAATACATAGACCGCCGCCCCTTGTCTTACCAGACAACGCTGTTCTATCCTGCCGGTGCAGCGTATAAACCAGCCAGCTGTACATTTAATGTTGTCGTCGTTCAGGTACGACTCCTTGAAACATAAGATGTTACAGTTTTTAATGTCCCGTTGGTAGTTTTGAATCTGCGTAACTCGTCAATTTTATTGTCCAAAGATCCACTTTTGCTAGCAGAATGGAGGGAATTGGGGGTTTATTCGATCGCCTGCGAATTCTCAGAAGGCAGCCGGACCTTCGGCCCCTCTTTCTCCACCTCCTCTTCACGCAGATCACGGGGATCGGGGCCTGTTCCCGAGGAAGCAGAGTATCCTTCGCGTCGGGCTCGTCAGAGTCGTAAAGGAAAAAGAGGATTCTGGTGAGTAATCGCAGTCCTGATGTCTAGAAGTTATTTTCGGTCATAAGAGACGGTAGCGGCAACATTATGCACAAAATAAGTTACAAACAACGCAAATAAGCAAAACACAGTCGGCTAGGGGCACGTAAAACGTCTGCATCTTCTCCGGCGCCATCTTAGTAGTGGTTTCTTTGCATCAATTCGACCATGAAGGCCTGATTCACGAAGTCTCCTCTGAACAGTTGATGTTGAGATTTTTGTTACTTGTACTCTGTGAAGCATTTATTTGGGCTGCAATTTCTGAGGCTGGTAACTCTAATGAACTTATCTTCTGCAGCAGAGGTAACTCTGGGTCTTCCTTTCCTGTGGCGATCCTCATGAGAGCCAGTTTCATCATAGCGCTTGATGGTTTTTGTGACTGCACTTGATTGACTGACCTTTATATCTTAAAGTAATGATGGACTGTAGTTTCTCTTCGCTTATTTGAGCTGTTCTTGCCATAATATGGACTTGTTCTTTTACCAAATAGGGCTATCTTCTGTATACTGTACCACCCCTACCTTGTCACAACACAACCGATTGGCTCAAACGCATTAAGAAGGAAAGAAATTCCACAAATTAACTTTTAATAAGGCACACCGGTTAATTGAAATGCATTATTGGTGACTACCTCATGAAGCTGGTTGTGAGAATGCCAAGAGTGTGCAGAGCTGTCATCAAGGCAAAGGATGGCTACTTTGAAGAATCTCAAATATAAAATTTGTTTAACTTCTCAGGGATTGCTGGGGCGCTAGCGCCCCAATCCCGACACTACCAGGTGAAATGTAAGGCGCCAAATTCAAAATCCCAAAGTTGAATTATTAAACATCCACCAATATACAAGTGTTCCATACTCATCAAAGGCTCTGTTTCTTGGCAATATCACAGCGTTGTCAGATTTCAAAAAGGCTTAACGGCGAAAGCAGCACATTTGATTGTTTGAGGGTAGCACCTCACATATTTTTCCCATAGCCATGAATCGATTAGCCATCATGGCACACACATAACACATTTCACAGCTTAAAACAAATCAATTACCTGTTGAAGAACTTCTGCTGAGGTCATCATAAGTGTCCAACGAAGACAATCCATGGTTCTTTTGTTAGAAAAAGTCATGTATTTTATCCATAAATCCTCCATTTGGTTTGCGCGTTATAATCAGAATCGACAGCCTCCACTAGTCCATTGAAACGTGACGCAAACTCGTTCATCTTATACCTATAAACTTGTCCAAGAACAATCAAACATAGTTTTAAATGTATCCTTAGGAACACTTTTACGTATATTTACTATTATAAATCAACCGGAATATAAACTGATCAATAAAGACGGTAAAAAAGACACTGCGCGCTTTCTCGGGAACGCGCACTGGGTACTGTTGACATAAAAAGGTCACTTCCTGGTTTTCTCTTCTTCTGGTCTAATTCATCCAAAATAAAATTTTACACTGTCTCGAGACTGTTGACATCTAAAGGAAGCGATGGGTACTGCATTCATATGCCCTTATATGGTCATTTTCATGAGGGAGGGGTTCCCAATGAGGCACTCTGTCAACACCACTTTTTCCAGGACAGAAATTCCTCGGGGTTTCGCCTGCCATATGCGTTCTGTTTCACTCACAGACAAATGGTTAACACTTTTGGAAAATTCAGAGTGTTTTCTATCCAATGGTACTAAATATGTGCATATCCTATTTTCTGGGCCTGAATGGGAGGCATTTTACTTTGGGCACGCCAGGCTCTCCATAACCGACCCCTCAGCTGCCACTCCCTAACAAGTTAACACTTTTTTTGGTTACTACATGATTCCATATGTGTTATTTCATAGTTTTGATGTCTTCACTATTATTCTTCAATGTAGAAAATAAAGAAAAACCCTTCAATGAGTAGGTGTGTCCAAACTTTGTACTGGTACTTGTGTGTGTGTGTGTGTGTGTGTGTGTGTGTACACACACTACCATTCAAAAGTTTGTAGTCACTTAGAAATGTCCTTGTTTTTGGAAATAACATAAAATTGATCAGAAATACAGGGTAGACATTGTTAATGTTGTAAATGACTATTGTAGCTGGAAACGTCAGATTTTTTATGGAATATCTACATAGGCGTACAGAGGCCCATTATCAGCAACCATCAATCCTGTGTTCCAATGGCACGTTGTGTTAGCTAATCCAAATTTATCATTTTAAAAGGCTAATTGATCATTAGAAAGTCCTTTTGCAATTATGTTAGCACGGCTGAAAACTGTTGTCCTGATTAAAGAAGCAATAAAACTGTCCTTCTTTAGACTAGTTGTGTATCTGGAGCATCAGCATTTGTGGGTTTGATTACAGGCTCAAAATGGCCAGAAACAAATAACTTTCTTCTGAAACTCGTCAGTCTATTATTGTTCTGAGAAATGAAGGCTATTCCATGCGAGAAATTGCCAAGAAACTGAAGATCTCGTACAACGCTGTGTACTACTCCCTTCACAGAACAGCGCACACTGGCTCTAACCAGAAAAGAAAGAGGACTGGGAGGCCCCGGTGCACAACTGAGCAAGAGGACAAGTATATTAGTGTCTAGTTTGAGAAACAGATGCCTCACAAGTCCTCAACTGGCAGCTTCATTAAATAGTACCCACAAAACACCAGTCTCAACGTCAACAGTGAAAAGGCGACTCCGGGATGCTGGCCTTCTAGGCAGTGTGGCAAAGAAAATGCCATATCTCAGACTGGCCAATAAAAATAAAAGATTAAGATGGGCCAAAGAACAGACACTGGACAGAGGAAGATTGGAAAAAAGTTTTATGGACAGACGAATCTAAGTTTGTGTTCGGATCACAAAGAAGAACATTTGTGAGATGCAGAAAAAATGAAATGATGCTGGAGGAGTGCTTGATGCCATCTGTCAAGCATGGTGGAGGCAATTTAATGGTTTGGGGGTGCTTTTGTGGTGGTAAAGTGGGATATTTGTACAGGGTAAAAGGGATCTTGAAGAAGGAAGGCTATCATTCCATTTTGCAACGCCATACCATACCCTGTGGACGGCGCTTAATTGGAGCCAATTTCCACCTACAACAGGACAATGACCCAAAGCACAGCTCCAAACTATGTAAGAACTATTTAGGGAAGAAGCAGTCAGCTGGTATTCTGTCTATGATGGAGTGGCCAGCAGAGTCACCGGATCTCAACCCTACTGGGCTGTTGTGGGAGCAGCTTGACCGTATGTACGTAATAAGGGCCCATCAAGCCAATCTAACTTGGCTGGGGAGGTGCTTCAGGGAGCATGGGGTTAAATCTCTTCAGATTACCTCAACAAATTGACAACTAGAATGCCAAAGGTCTGCAAGGCTGTAATTGCTGCAAATTGAGGATTCTTTGACGAAAGCAAAGTTTGAAGGACACAATTATTATTTCAATTAAAAATCATTACTTATAACCTTGTCAACGTCTTGACTATATTTCCTATTCATTTTTCAACTCATTTCATGTAGGTTTTCATGGAAAACAAGGACATTTCTAAGTGACGTCAAGCTTTTCAACTGTAGTGTGTGTGTGTGTGTGTGTGTGTGTGTATATATATGTGTGTGTGTGTGTGTGTGTATGTGTGTATATACAGTATGTGTGTGTATATATATATATATATATATATATATATATATATAACAATTTTATTTTTATGATTAATATTGTGTCCTTTGACATTTTACTGCATCGTTGGGTGCTAGTAACGTAAGCATTTTGCTGTACCCCCTACATCTGCTAAGCTGTGTACGCGACCAATAAACTTTGATTTGATCATCTTCAAGCATGAATTAGTAAAATACTGATCTTTCACTCAACACAAGATTTAAGTGTGTGTTCAGTAAAACGACTCAGAGTTACAAAATAAAACTGTCCCTGGTTATTGGAAGTGCTACTCTTTATTCCTTTGTTACATGAGAGACAAAATGGGCTCCTGTAATACAATGCAATCTAAAGGCATCATCTCCTAATGAATTCCTACTCAGCATATCATAATGGAAGGGGTTGGTCCATTCTGGTGATGTAGAGTGTCATTCCGGGGTGATAGGGAACACATCTCTGGGAAAGATCAGGTGAACTCCCCATCACCTGACACTTGATCCAGTGAGGAAGAGGGGGAGAGAGTGAGATGAAAAGTGAGAGAGTTGGAAAGGGCAAGAGAGGGACAGAGAGAAAGAGGAGCGTGAAAGATGGAGGGCAAGAGAGAGAAATAGAGAGACATGGAAAGAGAAAGAAGAGAGTTCAATGCAACCACAGTGGATGGATGAAGGTCTGTGCTGCTGCCGTAGCCCACCAGCTTGTGTACTGCGCGCTCTCTGGTATGTTCTGATGAAGACATCATGGTTGGTTAGATTGTTGTATGACAGTGTTTTTAGGGCCGGCCCCTCTGCTCTGAACACAAAGCAGACAGGACCAAGGCCAGACCGCCGGTTGTTTGGTTTTTCTCCGCAGCCAAAACAGGGGAGTGCCTGTCAGAGTGCTTCAGACCATAATGCAGCAGATATGAAAGGAACCCGACACACACGCGCACACACACACACACACGTCACCCTGATATGCGATCCTACTTGAGGTGGGGTACAAGATGAGTTAGTGGTCTCACTAAGCATTAAACATGCATTGAGACCTCTTCTGCTCAGGGTCGACTGTGTTTGGTGCCTAACAAAGACCAAATGGCCGGAAAGTGCAGCTACAGTGTAGCATGGCGTAGCATACAGTGTACCACAGTGTAGCATTTTCCACTGCACTAGCCAGGTCAAATCCATTCCTTACTGCGGAATATGTGTCTGTAGGTACAGTTGAAGTCTGAAGTTTGCATACACCTTAGCCAAATACATTTAAACTCAGTTTTTCACAATTCCTGACATTTAATCCCAGTAAAAATTCCCTGTCTTCGGTCAGTTAGGATCACCATTTTATTTTAAGATCGTGAAATGTCAGAATAATAGTAGAGAGAATGATTTATTTCAGCGTTTATTTCTTTCATCACATTCCCAGTGGGTCAGAAGTTTACATACACTCAATTAGTATTTGGTAGCATTGCATTTAAATTGTTTAACTTGGGTCAAACATTTTGGTTAGCTTCCCACAATAAGTTGGGTGAATTCTGACCCATTCCTCTTGACAGAGCTGGTGTAACTGAGTCAGGTTTGTAGGCCTCCTTGCTCGCACACGCTTTTTCAGTTCTGTCCACAAATATTCCATAGGATTGAGGTCAGGGCTTTGTGATGGCCACTCCAATACCTTGACTTTGTTGTCCTTAAGCCGTTTTCCCAGAACTTTGGAAGTATGCTTGGGGTCATTGTCCATTTGGGAGACCCATTTGCAACCAAGCTTTAACTTCCTGACTGATGTCTTGAGATGTTGCTTCAATATATCCACATAATTTTCCTTCCTCATGATGCCATCTAGTTTGTGAAGTGCACCAGTCCCTCCTTCAGCAAAGCACCCCCACAACATGATGCTGCCACCTCCGTGCTTCACGGTTGGGATGGTGTTCTTCGGCTTGCAAGCCTCCCTTTTTCCTCCAAACATGACGATGGGCATTATTGCCAAATAGTTATATTTTTGTTTCATCAGACCAGAAGACATTTCTCCAAAAAGTACGATCTTTGTACCCATATGCAGTTTCAAACCGTAGTCTGGCTTTTTTATGGCGGTTTTGGAGCAGTGGCTTCTTCCTTGCTGAGCGGCCTTTCAGGTTATGTTGATATAGGACTTTTTTCACTGTGGATATAGATACTTTTGTACCTGTTACCTCCAGCATCTTCACAAGGTCCTTTGCTGTTGTACTGGGATTGATTTGCACTTTTCGCACCAAAGTACGTTCATCTCTAGGAGACAGAACGCGTCTCCTTCCTGAGCGGTATGACTGCTGCGTGGTCCCATGGTGTTTATACTTGCGTACTATTGTTTGTACAGATGAACGTGGTACCTTCAGGCGTTTGGAAATTGCTCCCAAGGATGAACCAGACTTGTGGAGGTCTACCATTTTTTTCTGAGGTCTTGGCTGATTTCTTTAGATTTTCCCATGATGTCAAGCAAAGAGGCACTGAGTTTGAAGGTAGGCCTTGAAGTACATCCAAAGGTACACCTCCAATTGACTCAAATGATGTCAATTAGCCTATCAAAAGCTTCTAAAGCCTTGACATAATTTTCTGGAGTTTTCCAAGCTGTTTAAATGCACAGTCTACTTAGTGTATGTAAACTTCTGACCCACTGGGGTCAGAAGTGATACAGTGAATTATAAGTGAAAAAATCGGTCTGTAAACAATTGTTGGAAAAATTACTTGTGTCATGACAAAGTAGATGTCCTAACCCAATTTTTAGTTATTTATTTATTTTCACCTTTATTTAACCAGGTAGGCCAGTTGAGAACAAGTTCTCATTTACAACTGCGACCTTTACCGATGGACTATAGTTTTGTGGTTGAAAAATGAGTTTTATTGACTCCAACCTAAAGTGTATGTAAACTTCCGTCTTCAACTGTATATGCGTTCGTATTGCACATATTTCATATGGTGGTCATTCGGGCTCTCATCCACAGGCAGACATATATCCTGTTGTATCCATTAATGAACCTGATAGAATCATCATCATTATGATCATCCACTTCTCCCCAGCTAGCACCGTGTCAACCTTATTAGATGAGTCTAAATCTGGCCCTTCATCTCAGTTATCACAGACAGGCCAGGCCTGCTGCTTATTACATGTCTCAGTCCCACTCTCACCCATAGAGGCCAAGTGATTAGTACACCAGAGCAGGGTAATGAGCTTTAGTATTTTGATACAATTATATCATCCAGATTCGGCTGGAGACGAGCTACCCTCCATGTATTAACCAGGTTATCAGTACAGCTGCTTGAAAGGCTTCATAGGGTCGTAGAGGGTGATAAGATTAAAAGACGCTAGTTGGTGTCAGAAGTGGGATCCTTTTAGGAAGGCGTTAGGGTTGTGAGGGGTGATATGGGGGATGTAAGTGGTAGTTTTTGGAAGGCGTTAGGGTTGTGAGGGGTGATATGGGGGATGTAAGTGGTAGTTTTTGGAAGGCGTTAGGGTTGTGAGGGGGTGATATGGGGGCTGTAATTGGTAGTTTTGGAAGGCGTTAGGGTTGTGAGGGTGATATGGGGCTGTAAGTGGTAGTTTTGGAAGGCGTTAGGGTTGTGAGGGGTGATATGGGGCTGTAAGTGGTAGTTTTTGGAAGGCGTTAGGGTTGTGAGGGGTGATATGGGGCTGTAAGTGGTAGTTTTTGGAAGGCGTTAGGGTTGTGAGGGGTGATATGGGGGCTGTAAGTGGTAGTTTTTGGAAGGCGTTAGGGTTGTGAGGGGTGATATGGGGGCTGTAAGTGGTAGTTTTTGGAAGGCGTTAGGGTTGTGAGGGGTGGTAGAAGTGTGAGAGGATAAAGAAGGGTTCTAAAGTTGAAGCAGATAGTGGGTCTAGATTTGTGTAAGGGCAATATAAGGTCATGACTGTTTTTGCGGTCAGAAGTGGGATCCTTGCTGTCGGAGCCTGGGATTATGGGAAGGGATTTTGGGTTCTAAGGTCATATGATTAGCATGCTAACAGTACATGGTTGCTTATGGGGTTGGGTCGACTGTTTCTTGGCCAGTTTCTTGTGTTTCAGGCTATACGACATGAGCAGAGCCTTGACCAATGACCGGCGAGGTCAGAGGGCCCAGGGCAAGTCCTACTCTCAGGGTCACAGAGGTTCCCGTGGTTTCCTGATATAACTCCATAATCGCCTCTAATCTCCCTCGCTCCTATTGGCATCCTACGCCGGTGGGCATAAACTCCCCTTCCCTCCATCCCCCTCTCCACTACAAACAGTTTTAGAGGAATAAGAACCAAAAAGAGGCTTAGGTGGTGGGTGTGGCGCTCCAGTCTTGGTGTGTTTTTATTTTTGTATTTTTTTATATATATAATAATTTTAGCATTTTCAGGCCACTTTTCTGCAATTCTCAGAGCCGAGATTACACATTTTTGCAGTTTTAAAGTAAATTCCCTGCAATTCTACACATTTAGCCATGGAGCTGAGAGAAATTGTTGCTGTTTTAAAGATAATTTCCTGCAATTCTAATGCTGTGGTCTTTTGCTCAAACTTAATGACAAAATAAATCATATTAAATTGATTGTTTTCAATTCCACTGACTGTCTAGCTTTTATTTTGGTGATTGTTAGTTATCAAATATTATTTAAAAAAATATATAGGCCCATTATCATTTCACATACTTTATGAGTTTTTTGTATTCGTTTTATACAGTTTGTACTTAAGCATCCCAACAACAACAAAAATCCCTGGCGTCACGTCCCATTTCCAAACACCATTGACAGGAGGGGAGAGAGAAAGGCATAAACACTTTTGGGCGAGTTGTTTTATTTTGTATTGCCCTCTATTCCACCTTCATTACGGAGATTTGGAGGCTGATCGTTGTCTCTGGCCCCCTGATATTTGTATTTTACATACCTGAGCAGAATTGAATGTTTCCAGAACCATGAAGGAGGGAGGAGGAGGAGAGAAGAGGTGGTGATGTGTGTTCTATTTTTTGTTGCAGTGATCTTAATAACCAGCCTGGTGGTTGGCTGACTGTTCTGTTCACCTTGTGTTATTTATGATCAGTCGGGAAGCAGGACATGGGGGGGGTTGCTTATTTACTGCCTGCTTCGTTGGAGGCCACCTCTTTGGGCCGAATCAGCCATTTAAATATCCTGTTTGTGGATAGCCTTTGTTATCAGTGCTGTGCTGTTATCATTGGGCTGACTGACGCAGGCAGGCCTCCAGACTGGGCTATTGAAATGTGCAGGCAGTATGTACAGACAAATGCAGGGTTCTCAATGAAGCCATATCGGCTGGCTTACAGACCTAGAGTTCCCCCCTCCACCACCCAATCCAAGCCCTATAAATAAACAGCTATTAATCAGCCAGCCACAGCAACAACTGACCATGGCTGTGAAAGCTGGTTTGGTCATCTCTCTGTCTCTCTCTCTCTCTCTCTCTCTCTCTCTCTCTCTCTCTCGTCACTCTTTCTCTCTCTCTCTCTCTCTAGTCACTCTCTCTCTCTTTCTAGTCACTCTCTCTCTCTCTCTCTCTCTCTCTCTCTCTCTCTCTCTCTCTCTCTAGTCACTCTCTAGTCACTCTCTCTCTCTAGTCACTCTTCCACTTCTTGTTGAGCAGGTTCCAGACCTGTATTTCAAGGGAGAGAGATAAAGAAAAGAATCCCCTGACTAAGCTCATGTTTGGCTGTGCCTTTACCAGTTTACCTTGCGACCTGATGTATGGACCGGCCAACAAAGACGTCTTTGTGTGGAGACCTCAAACCTGTAAGGTTCACCGTCATGTAGGGACTTATGCTATCTGAATCATTTCAGGGCCATTTGTTGAAACTGTTTGGTTGGTAATGTAGAATGAGGGGAAAGTGTGGTAAAGTCGGGGGTTATTTTGTCTTCATTTCAGTTACATTGCGGCGGTAATTTATAAACCAAATAGCATAGAATAAACTTGTTTTCTTGTGCAGATTTATCAGAGAACCGCCTCACTATTCTTGACAAGTCAAATTAACCTTGATCTTTGTTTCTTTTTGGAATGTTAAAGGCTGAAATATAGGACTTGCTCTCTGACGTCCAGGGACATTCACAGAGTGTACTGTGGTGCTACTAAGAAATAAAATAAAACATTTTTATAACTTTCCATTAGAACTACTGTGGAGAGGCTGAAACTGACATGTGGAGGGCTGCAATTAGTCAATTAATTACGCTACAATTGTATATGCACACGTGCTAGCGTGTGTGTGTGTGTGTGTGTGTGGCAGCACTAATACTACTCTCTGTACACCTCTATTTGCATCTGTTTTGTTCCTAAGTGCTGTGCTCTCATTAAGCTGCCGTTCTAAGCAGCATGGCACCTGCTTTCAGAGAGAACCAACACCACCCGCTCGTTAGCGCTAACGACAGACAGTGTGCCTGGCAGTCCCAATCTCCGCCCATACTGACTTGTCAAGCCAAGTGTCCCCACTCGCTGAAATTAGCTACATTTCACAAACAATTTCACAAACTCGTTATGCAGTTAGGTGTTTATTGGAAGATCGCCGACTTTCCCCTGAGCGGCGGATAATACGCACCCGCTAGGTTAAGGAGAGAGGCAGCCCCCATAATAAGCCGTAATTACAGAAACTGGAGCCTCGAATTCATTACCATACTCCTTTAGAGGAGGTTTATAATTCATTACCATACTCCTTTAGAGGAGGTTTATAATTCATTACCATACTCTTTTATAGGAGGCTTATAATTCATTACCATATTCCTTTAGAGGAGGTTTATAATACATTACCATATTCCTTTAGAGGAGGCTTATAATTCATTACCATATTCTTTTAGAGGAGGTTTATAATTCATTACCATACTCTTTTAGAGGAGGCTTATAATTCATTACCATATTCCTTTAGAGGAGGTTTATAATTCATTACCATATTCCTTTAGAGGAGGCTTATAATTCATTACCATACTCCTTTAGAGGAGGTTTATAATTCATTACCATACTCCTTTAGAGGAGGTTTATAATTCATTACCATACTCCTTTAGAGGAGGTTTATACATTGAGTTTTATACGAGTTTCTGTTTCTTTTTACTTTGTCCATTGAACATACTTGGGCCCCATCGTTTGTGGTCTTCAACCTTACTTGCTTAACCTCGACCCCATGTTACGACCCTTGACCCATTGCTTAACTCACCACCTATCCTCTGTCAGCACCAGTATTATTGTTCTAGAGCTAGGCTTTGCTCTGGGATTTTTACTTTAACGTCCTCCACTAGTATTGACTCTTATTAATTCCGAGTAGGAATCAAAACCCATTTTGTTTCCCTGTGCTTATAATTTAGCTTGTTTCAATTTGTGCCTGGCCTCCCCTGACAAACCATGGCTGTGATGTATCGTTCAGCGCTGTACGCGTTATCTGTTGACGTACATTTTTAACCTTTTCAGAAGGTTGCCTCTCCCCTCTCGACGAACCATTCCCCCCTCTCCTCTTCTCCCTGCCCCCCTCCCCAAGCGATGAGTACATACAGTACAGGAAAGAGGAGCATAACCCCTTTTCCAGAATCATCTAATGTAAATGTTTAGGTTTTGATTCCATAACATTTCCATAAAGAGAGTTGTGGTGCTGCCTGTGCCGTGGCTGGTTGGAATATGAGGGGGAAAGGAGGTCTGAGCCTGCCCTGTGCAGACAGAGTGTAGAGTCAATAGGCTGAGCTATGTGTGTGACTTTGCAGTGAACTTGCAGTTTACATCTGTGGGCTTTCTCTGGGGCTGTTAGCTTTGGCCCGTTGGTTTGCTCACAGATACAGGGCCGTAAATCACACACTGTAAAACAGGGAAGGCAGGACGGGGGTGCAGGAGTGTACTGCTTTTAGGGGCTGGTACAGGAAGAGGCAGTGTGTAGGCCTACATGTGTGTACATGTATGTGTCTATGTACATGTGTGTACATGCTTTATGTGTTTCAGTTGGTTGACCAGGAATACATCTTACATGCATTCCTTGAAAGTGTAAATGTAACTATAGAGTGATGTAAAGGCTGATGGCATGACACCTGACCACCGCTGCAGGTTGTGCAGGGCTCTACGCTGACCTTTTTTACAAGGAGCACGTGTGTGCCTAAGTTGAAAAATGTAGGCACACATAAAGAGATTTATGACCACAATGAAAATGTGAAGTCCACGTCGCACAGCAAAATTATTTAGGCGCATGTGCGTGTAAAATGTTCACACTGGAGAGCTCTGTTGTGGTTATTTACATCGCTAAAATGTCTTGTTGTCACACACGGGCCAGAGGTCAACGAGACGATTATTTTTAATCACACCTATACAGTATCACCAAGCACATAACTTACAGTCGCTACTATTCTGAGCATTAGTGTTCCTATCCTTCTATGGTGTTGGTTGGGGTCGTTACTTTTAATAGGCTGTGATTTGATGATTGATCGCAGAACCTTCCAAGGTTATGAAGGTTTTATGAACTCTGCCTTTGGGCTGAACTTCCTGGTTCACTCTCTGCAGCCCCTTTGGGCAACTTCCTGTCTGGCTCTTCAGAGACGTCTTCAGAGACCCCAAAACACCCTTTACTGTCTGAGGATAGAGTGTCAAGAACCAGATAGCCTTACTTCACTGTTCGTTCCCAATCTGTTTTTGTGCGCAAAGGGGGCTGCTCTCCCGAACCTGAAAGTTCAACTGTGACATGACTTTATGCATGGCAGCTAGAGTTCAAAGAATAGGTATGATCTGCACTACACGTAGGGGGCCACTGGCAGATCTTTGGGGTGTAATAAATAGCTTGGAAGATGATTTATCACATGTCAGGGAGAAGCAGTGAAATAGCGCAATGCTTCTCCAGCCACACTGCCATTTTAATTGCTTCCGAGCCTTTTCAATGGGGCTCAGGATATATGATGGGGCCAATAAAACACAAAGCTGCGACGAGAGCTAGACAGAAAGAGGTGAAGGGAAAAAACGTACATTTGAATATTGTCTGAACTTGACTTTTCCTCGGCTGCTTGACAAGTCGTCATTATTCGTAGTGTTTTAGTGGGGCAGTTCACTAAGCCTCTTAGTTGAACTCTCTGGGCACTGTATAGGAGCCTTCTGATGACAGAGAGGTTTCTAGGGCTGGCTGGGGCTTTGTTGCTACTATGATTATTGTTATTTCAGTGCCATTGTAAGGTGATCCGGTGTGTATATCACTGTGTCAGTGGGATCTTATCGCACCGGCAGCTTTCTGTTTGATTCAGTACAAGTTTCCTGGACAGGGATCAAAGGAATGCACCTCAAAGAGCTTATCTCCTCTGTGTATCTCAATCAATCTCTCTCTCTCTCTTTCTTTCCCTCCTTCTCTCTCGCTCACTCGCTAATTCACTGTCACTGTCATCCTCCCAAAATCTAAAGTA
Source organism: Brachymystax lenok tsinlingensis (assembly GCA_030435695.1). Taxonomy (NCBI): domain Eukaryota; kingdom Metazoa; phylum Chordata; class Actinopteri; order Salmoniformes; family Salmonidae; genus Brachymystax; species Brachymystax lenok. The sequence goes on along the minus strand of CM059808.1, from coordinate 13,180,396 downwards.
AACAGCCATAAGCATATGGGATTTGGGTGGGAAACTATCTGGAAGCTACTTCCAGTATCTCACTATGATGTCTCTGTTCTGTTGATGAATGCCTTGCTTGACAGTTTGATGACATGAACGTTAATGTCTTTCTGTCTTCTCCCACTCCATAGGTTTGGTCCAGGACTGGTCATCTACTGGCATGGTTTCATTGGTGAGCTGGACAGCCAGAGAGACAGAGGCATACTGCTCAAAGACTGCTTCCCCTCTGACATTGTGACCCTCTGCCACGGGACCAGCCCAGCCACGACTGACTCACAGACTGGCTGACACTGGCCTGAGCAAGGGGAGGGAGAGGAGAGGGCAGGGGGAGAGGTGGGGTTAAGGAAGGGTATCGCAGAGGTGGATACGTGGATCCGGAAGCAATTTAGCTTTCCTGCAGAGCGAGACTACTGGAAAATATCTGCTCTGAACTCTAGATGAACCTCCCTCCATCCCCTCCTCTCCCTTTCTCTCTCTTTGTCAGCCAGCCAGGGTCAGGCTCATACCTCGGTGCGAAAACAAGGCTAGGAGTCTGTCCTGGTGCTGGTCAGCCTGTGGCCCCGGAGGCCCCTGGAAGAGGACAGGACATGCCCTTATCACACAGTGGGCCCTGGCCCTCGTCACTCGTTCCTCTGCTCTCCATAGGCAGATAAGGGAGGTGGGGTTTGGTGGAAATGGGTATGGAGGAGGATGTGTATCTACCTTCTACGTCACTCACTGCCTTCTGTCACTCTGTAGGGGGCAAACAGATCCCTTCTGATTGGCTTGGGACTTTTCTCTGACCTCTTGCCCTCTGGTTTTGAGAATGTTGTCTTTGTTGTGATGTGTCACGTTGATAGGAGGAACATTGTCCTGGTCAAGCAGGTTTATAAATCTAAACATTTGTATCTGTATCTTTTTATGTCTATCTGTCTTAAATATTTTGCTATTGACTTATGGACTTTATGATCAGTCCTGTTTGTAATTGAAAACCATATGAATGCACTCATCACTGTAATTATTTAAGATGAATATTATTATCCAAGTTTACGAACCGGAACTCGCACAAAGCACAGTACGATATGTCCTGTGCGAGACACAAGTACAAGTTCACAGATGGTCTTAGAGCCACAGCAGCATAGTGTAGACTTCTATGTTACATACCTGATGTCCATGTGGTCTCCACAGCAGTCGTCTGTTGCTCATCTTTCCATCCTTAGATAGATCCTTTTATGAGCAGTTCTCAAAGGAAGAAACACAGCTGAGCCTGGAGCAGTGGAGTGAGCAGCGTAAAGTTAAATGATGTTTTTAAAGGCATATACAGTGCTTTCAGAAAGCATGTATACCCCTTGACTTATTCCACATTGTGTTGTGTTACAGCCTGAATTAAAAATGTATTAAAAAAAATTTTTTCACCCATCTACACAAAATACCCCTTAATGGCAAAATGAAAACGTTTTTTAAAAAATTAGTGAAAATGTATTAAGAATGAAATAAAGAAATATCTCATTTACATAAGTATTCACACCCCTGAGTCAATACTTTGTAGAAGCACCTTAGGCGATGACACTGTTAGGATAGGCTACCATTCATCCCATTGCTCATTTAACTGGACCCAATTCACAGTAGCCTAGTAAATGTATAAGCTATTTCAAGTATTTTGCCCTATCCGAAGCGTAGGGTAAAGGTAGAACAGACGGTTCCCCTTTACCATTGACATTTGTAGGCTACATCTGTATATTGTAATGTCAAAATTCTCAAGAAGACAATATTTCTATTTTTGTCTATGCACAGTCTTTTCAGCAATGGCACAAGCAGATATTTAGTGTAAAATGTACACAACAGTTATAAATGAGGCCCCAGAGGAGCAGGGTAAAGCTTGAGATCAACAACTTCCTCTCTCTTTCTCTCCTCCCCTCCTAATCACCCCCAGACCAGTCCTGACCTGATACCCACTATAAACTGTCCACCCTCAACAACAACCTCTGAAAAACTGGTCACTGCTCTGACAGACAATGGCCATACCATCATCATGGGAGATTTTAATGCCTAACACACTGATTTTTAACTGTAACACCACAAACCAATCGGGAAGAGTACAAGGGGACGTCCTACACAGATATCAATCAAATTTCAATCAAATATATTTATAAAGCCCTTTTTACATCAGCTGATGACACAAAGTGCTATACAGGAACCCAGCCTAAAACCCCAAACAGCAATCAATGCAGATGTAGAAGCACCATGCGCATATACTATACTATGCCCACATGCACACACCAGTATAGGAGTGGGGCAGTCACCCACTCCTGTACTCCTATACTGGTGTGTGCATGCTCGTACATAGCCTTGCAGGGGCTACAGCATGGTAGTATAGTGTATGTCTGTGTGTGTGGAGCGGGGGCTTAAATACCAGTAAAGTATTGCATGATTTGTTAGCCTTAAATCTCTAACCTTTAGCTGGCTTCCATTTAGGCCTAGGTCCCGCCATGAGGAGGCCGGGAGGTTGTGGCTGTTTTGCTGGGCAGCCATGGCTTCCTCAGTCAGGGCCCCAGCCCCCTGCAGCAAGCCCCCTTCTCCAGCCCCGGTACAAAACAACTGTCCCCAAGTGTCCAGTTAAACACAGCCTTATTGCCGGGGCCGTGGAATGCTTAGACATCACTTTACGGCTCCTCTCGGACACAAAAACAAGGTTTTTCTGAACAGAGCAGGGAATATTTCAGTGAGCAAAAAATAGTAATATATTTATATATATATACGGCAGATTCAGTTCCTCTCAGGTTTCAAGCCTTCCTGCCATTGTTTTCCAAGATGGCTGTCACACAAAATAGGAGCTGAGGTCAACCCCTATAAATTAGTTTTTGCACACAATGCTAAACCACATAGGGCTTTTTTTAAACCTGCTTCTAAGGCTCTGGGTCGACCCAGAGAGATTTCCATGATGTGAGTGCAAATTTAGGAAAAGGTTCCGTCAGGTGATTTTGTGAAAGTTCAAGTCTTTATTTTGTGTTTTCCTTGTCTGCTGTCTCTTTTTAGATTCATTGTTCTTGTCACAACAATGGGGCAGTGAAACCTCCCCAAATATGGATGGTCTGGAGTGGAGGGCTTTCTTCCTGTGGCCAAGGGGGACCAGGACTCCCTGTGCTCTGCTCTGTTGGTAATGTGATCCTGGTCTCAGATAACCTGGAGAAACAGATAATCACACCACATGGCTCCATTCTATAAGCCTGGATGGAGGAGCGAGAACTGTCTTGTTCAAATCAACATTTTATTTGTCACATGCTTTGTAAACAACAGGTGTAGACTAACAGTGAAATGCGTACTTACAAGCCTTTCCCAACAATGCAGAGGGAAAGAAAATTGAGAAATAATAGGAAAGTAATAGCACGTAATAATGAATACACGAGTAACGATAACTTGGCTATGTACACAGGGTACCAGTACGGAGTTAATGTGCAGGAGTAGGAGGTAATTGAGGACAGTGCCTTCAGAAAGTATTCACACCCATGACTTGGTGGGATTAAAATGGATTGAATTGTCATGTTTTGTCAATGATCTACAAAAAGTATTCTAATGTCAAAGTGGAAGAAGAATTTTAACATTTGTAAAAAACAATCCTCAAAACAAAGCACTAATACATCTTCATTACAACCTCCTGAGTCAATACATGTTCTAATCCCCTTTGGCAGCGATTACAGCTGTGAGTTTTTCTGGGTAAGTCTCTAAGAGCTTTGCACACCTGGATTGTACAATATTTGCATATTATTATTTTTATTCTTGTCAAGTTATTTGTTGGTCATTGCATAGATGTTCAAGCCGATTTAAGTCAAAACTGTAACTAGGCCATTCAGGAACCTTCAACATTGTTTTGGTAAGCAATGTTTGGCCTTGTGTTTTCGGTAATTGCCCTAGTGAAAGGTAAATTTGTCTCCCATTATCTGTTGGAAAGCAGTTTGAACACGGTTTTCCTCTACAATTTTGCCTGTGCTTATCTCTATTCCGTTTCTTTTTATCTTAAGAAACCTTAGTCCTTGCCAATGACAAGCATACCAGCCACCACCATGCTTGAAAATATGAAGAGTGGTACTCAGTGATGTGTGTTGGATTTGCCCCAAACATAATGTTTTGTATTGTATTTTGTTTCTTTGCCACATTATTTGCAGTATTACTTAAGTGCCTTGTTGCGAACACGAAGAATGTTTTGGAATATTTTTATTCTGTACTGGCTTTCTTTTCACTCTGCCATTTAGGTTAGTATTGTGGAGTAACTACAATGTTGTTGATTCATCCTCAGTTTTCTCCTATCACAACCATTAAACTCTGTCGCCATTGGCCTCGGTGAAATCCCTGTGCGGTTTCCTTCCTATCCGGCAACTGAGTTAGGAAGGACGCCTGTATCTTTGTAGTGACTGGGTGAATTGATACATCATCCAAAGTGTAATTAATAACTTCACCATGCTCAAAGGGATATTCAATGTCTGCTTTTAAAGTGTTTTACTTATCTAACAATAGGTGCCCTTTGCGAGACATGAAATTCACTGCTCGACTGAGGGACCTTACAATTATCTGTATGTATGGGGTACATAGATTAAGTAGTCATTCAAAAATCATGTTAAACACTATTATTGAACACAGAGCGAGTCCATGCAACTTATTATTTTACTTGTTAAGCAAATTTATACTCCTGAATTTATTTAGGCTTGCCTTAACAAAGGAGTTGAATACTTATTGACTGAAAACATTTCAGCTTTTCATTTTTCATAAATTTCAAAAAATGTCCTAAAACCAAATTCCACTGTGACATTATGGGGTACTGTGTGTAGGCCAGTGACACACAATCTCAATTTACTCATGTGGAAAAAGTCAAGGGGTGTGAATACTTTCTGAAGGCACTGTAGATATGTACAGTAAATACTATTTACATATCTCCATATCTACTATAGCTAGGAATAAAGTGACTAGGCAACAGGATAGATAAACAGTAGCAGCAGCATATGTGATGAGTCAAAATAGTTAGTGCAAAAAGGGTCAATGCAGAGAGTCCAGGTAGCTATTTGGTTAACTATTAAACTAACTATTTAGCAGTCTTATGGCTTGGGGGTAGAAGCTGTTCAGGCTCCTGTTGTTTCCATACTTGGTGCATCGGTACCTCATGCCGTGCGGTAGCAGAGAGAACAGTCTATGACTTGGGTGGCTGGAGTCTTTGACAATTTTTAGGGCACCGCCTGGTATAGAGGTCCTGGATGGCAGGGAGTTCGGCCCCAGTGATGTACTGGGTCATATGCACTACCCTCTGTAGCTCCTTGCGGTCAGATTCCAAGCAGTTGCCATACCAAGTGGCGATGCAGCCAGTCAAGATGCTCTCAATGGTGCAGCTGTAGAACCTTTTGAGGATCTGCGGGCCCATGCCAAATCTTTTCAGCCTTCTGAGGGGGAATAGGCGTTGTCGTGTGTGGCTGCACGAAATACAGCCCTTATTCTAAGTGTTTACAAAATCACCTATGGGAAAAATGTACAATGTAAAAATTATTGGAACCATTTCCCAGTTTGACCACTAGGTTTTATGGGTATTATGACACCTCCGCTGTGGGGTTCTATAGGCTGTCTCATCATTGTCGGTGATCGGGCCTACCACAGCTGTGTCATAAGCAAACTTAATAATGGTGTTTTGAGTCGTGTGTCCCCACGCAGTCGTGGGTAAACAGGGAGTACAGGAGGGGACTAAGCATGCAGCCCTGAGGGGCCCCCTTGTTGAGGGTCATGGTGGTGGATGTATTGTTGCCTACCCTCACCATCTGCAGGCAGCCCATCAGGAAGTCCAGGATTCAGTTTCAGAGGGAAGTGTTCAGTGGCAGGGTCCTTAGCCTAGTGATGAGCTTGGAGGGCACTAGGGTGTTGAACACTAAGGGTGTTGAACACTAACACTGTCAATGAACAGCATTCTCGCATACACTACATGACCAATAGTATGTGAACACCTGTTCGTTGAACATCTCATTCCAAAATCATGGGCATTAGTTGGTCCCCCCTTTGCTGCTATATCAGCCTCCACTCTTCTGGGAAGGCTTTCCACTAGATGGGAGCATTGCTGCGGGGGCTTACTTCCATTCAGCCACAAGAGCATTAGTGAGGTTGGGCACTGATGTTTGGCGATTAGGCCTGGCTCGCAGTTGGCGTTCCAATTCATCCCAAAGGTGTTTGATGTGGTTGATGTCAGGGGCCTAGCCCAAACCATGAAAAACAGCCCCAGACCATTATTCCACCAAACTTTACAGTTGGCACTATGCATTCGGGCAGGTAGTATTCTCCTGGCAACCACCAAACCCCGATTTTTCAGACGGACTTCCAGATGGTGATGTGTGATTCATCACTCCAGAGAACGCGTTTCCACTGCTCCAGAGTCCAATGACGGCAAGCTTTACAACCCTCCAGCCGATGCTTGGCATTGCGCATGTTGATCTTAGGCTTGTGTGCGGCTGCTCGGCCATGGAAACCCATTTCATGAAGCTCCCGATGAACAGATATTGTGCTAATGTTGGTTCCAGAGGCAGTTTGGTACTCGGTAGTGAGTGTTGCAAACAAGGGCAGACAATTTTTACGCGCCATGCGCTTCAGCACTTGGCGGTCCCGTTCTGTGAGCTTGAAACATATAGGAATTACAGACTGGGTCAGGGAGAGGTTGAAAATGTGAGAGAAGACACTTTCCACCTGGTCAGCACATGCTCTGTGTATGTGTCCTGGTAATCCGTCTGGACCTGCGGCCTTGTGAATGTAAACTTGTTTAAAGGTCTTACTCACATCGGCTATGGAAAGCGTGGGTACACAGTCGTCCGGAACAGCTAGTGCTCTCGTTCATGGTTCCCTTTGGGTTTCCTTTTGTAATCCATGATTGTTTACAAGCCCTGCCACATCCGACAAGTGTCAGAGCTGGTGTAGTAGGATACGATCTTCGTCCTGTATTGACGCTTTTCCTGTTTGATGGCTTGTCGGAGGTCGCAGCAGGATTTCTTACAAGCGGACGGATTAGTGTCCCACTCCTTGAAAGCAGCAGCTCTAGCCTTTAGCTCAGTGCGGATGCTGCCTGTAATCCATGGCTTCTGGTTGGGATATGTACGTACAGTCACTGTGAGGACGATGTCGTCGATGCATGTGGTAAACTCCTCAATGCCATCAGAGGAATCCCGGAACATATTACAATCTGTGTGAAACAGTCCTGTAGCTTAGCATCCACTTCGTTGGACCACTTCCATATTGGGCGCATTACTGCTACTTCCTGTTTTAGTTTTTGCTTGTAAGCAGGAATCAAGAAGATAGAGTTATGGTCAGATTTGTCAAATTGAGGACGAGGGAGAGCTTTGTATGTGTTTCTATGTGTGGAGTAAAGGTGATGTAGAGTTTTTTAGCCTCTAGTTGCGCTGGTGACATGCTGGTAGAAATGAGACAATACGGATTTCAATTTCCCTGTATTAAAATCTCTGGCCACTAGGAGCGCCCTGCTGGGTGAGCATTTTCTTGTTTGTTTATGGACTTAAACAGCTCGTTGAGTGCGTTCTTAGTGCGAGCATTGGTTTGTGGTGGTGACTAAACAGCTGCGAAAAAATATAGATAAAGTCTCTTGGTAAATAGTATTGTTGGTGGATGAGATGAGTTTCCCCCTCTTACAATGTAAAGAACTTTGAAGTAATTACAAGCCTCTATGTCAATACAATCCGGTTTATAAATACAATCCATTGACACTGGTGATCTATAAAACTAAAGAGTTGAGGTTCAGGGACTTTTTTGTAAAAGTTTTCAACTTGGTGGCTGCAGTGATCCTTAAATATATACAGTAATCCTCTATATACAGCAATCCTCTGCATTACTGTATATAGTGAAAAACATACTTTTTATTGCATATTAATACACAAATTCCAAGCCTTATTAACCTGTACTGAGAATCCCATGTGTCAGATCAGTGTGGTTTCCCTCACCGCTGCCCAGTCTGTTTAGTTTGGGCCCGCAGGCCAAAGGAAGTCTACAATCCGCTCTGAGCTGCGTCTCGTCTTGGCCCAATCTCCCCGCCGTTCTCGCTGTTTTATCTCTCTCCAACCAAGCTGCCAGATAGACTGCTGAGACAGAAAGAGGGAGCAGGCGAAAAAGAGATAGAGTCCTATGTTCCATCTTTCCAGCAGAGCAGACGTTCGGACCACCAAACAGACTTCCTCAGCGGTCCTTGGTTATTTATGGTGAAGGAGCTCTGGCCAGTATCTGCCCCAGGCTTCGAGATGCTCTTCCAGGGGAGTTTCCCTGCCTGCTCAGCCTCTCCCCACCAGGAAGAGATCCACTGCTGGAAATAAATAAGGTTTCAGATTGGCCCAAGCCAGGTCCAGAATAAAAGCATGTTTTGTAGATGGGTACTCTCTCTATACAGGCCTCCAGTGGAAGATTGTTTAAATTTCCAATTTTTGTTTGGTAACAGTGCCACTAATCAAAGTTTATTATTCAAAGAAACACAATGACTCATGGGAAAAGGGACATTTTAAGATTGCCAGTTTGATTGCCAGTTTGGTGGAGGCCTTATTGACAGGGTAGGGGGTTCCATGTCTGTTCAAAGGGATACTGGACAACTGTTACACATCCAGGCCATGTGGATGAAAGTGGGTAGAATGACTCACTGACAGTGTGGGACAAGTAGGGACACAGTCCTCAGCTTTGGGAGAGACCAGACGTGATAGGAGATCGCATGCACCTCAACTCTACCCAACGCTTGGCCACTAAAATATCCCCATTTCTGTGATGGCCTTAAATGAGCAGCATGGAGTATCGGTTCAAGCCTTTCTGGTAACACAAGTCACTTCCCGTTAAAAGTGACTGCCAGTTAGTGGAAACCCAAATATCTGGGATGGGGATACTATGTTAGAACGTTGAAAGGTGTTGACTGGGGCTTCTTGCTAAGTGAGGTATTGAGTTTTAACTAGAGTGACCATTTGTAAAAACAGTGAGCTTGAGGTGTAGCCATGACTTCAAATAAATCCAAGGCACATATTTGGAGTTCCTCCTTGTGCGGTGTCATACACTGTGTGTCTGTATGCATCGTTAAGGGCAATGACGTTTCTTTCAGGCTGAAGCTGATAAGCCGTACATCGCAATATTTACAGTGGCTGTATTTGCTTGTCGGCTTTGATTTGTCCCTTTTGCTGTAAATTGTATTGACGTGGATGAATAAAGAGGAGGAGAAGGAAAGAAATAGACCTTTGATTGGAGTGGTGGAATGAGTGAGGGTTGGTTTACGGTGGTGGTGGAGAAAAGAGGGTTCAAGGGATAGACAGAGAAAGCCTGCATGGATGCTGCAGCAGTAGAATTGCCCGTCTGAAAGGTCAGACCCCCTGAGTGGCATTTGGACTCTGACAGAGGTGACCCAGATAGTGTGTCATCTCTCCTTCCCAGTGTGGGTCCAGCCCAGACCCGGTGACATCTACCGGCCTACACCAATGCATGGGGAAGGGGAAGACGACTATGGGGTGGGGGGGGTATAGGTCTTTCTGACATTTTAAAAGTAAAAGAAATGGAGGTAGGAAAATGTGATTCTGGGAGGTGGAGAGGGAGGTAGGTGAAGAGGGAGGGGGTGAAGAGGAGGGGGTGAAGAGGAGAGGGGTGAAGAGGGAGAGGGGTGAAGAGGGAGGGGGTGAAGAGGAGAGGGGTGAAGAGGCAGGGGGTGAAGAGGCAGGGGGTGAAGAGGGAGGTAGGTGAAGAGGAGGGGGTGAAGAGGAGGGGGTGAAGAGGGAGGGGGTGAAGAGGGAGGTAGGTGAAGAGGGAGAGGGGTGACGAGGGAGAGGGGTGAAGAGGGAGGGGTGAAGAGGGAGAGGGTGAAGAGGGAGGTAGGTGAAGAGGGAGAGGGTGAAGAGGGAGGTGGGTGAAGAGGGAGGGGGTGAAGAGGGAGGTAGGTGAAGAGGGAGGGGGTGAAGAGGAGAGGGGTGAAGAGGAGGGGGTGAAGAGGGAGGGGGTGAAGAGGGAGGTAGGTGAAGAGGGAGAGGTGAAGAGGGAGAGGGGTGAAGAGGAGGGGGTGAAGAGGGAGAGGGGTGAAGAGGGAGGTAGGTGAAGAGGAGAGGGGTGAAGAGGGAGGGGGGTGAAGAGGAGGGGGTGAAGAGGGAGGTAGGTGAAGAGGGAGGGGGGTGAAGAGGGAGAGGGGTGAAGAGGGAGGGGGGTGAAGAGGGAGGGGGTGAAGAGGAGAGGGGTGAAGAGGGAGGTAGGTGAAGAGGAGAGGGGGTGAAGAGGAGGGGTGAAGAGGGAGGGGGTGAAGAGGGAGGGGGTGAAGAGGGAGGTAGGTGAAGAGGGAGGTGGGTGAAGAGGGAGGGGGTGAAGAGGGAGAGGGGTGAAGAGGGAGAGTGCTGAAGAGGTGGCGATGGAATCTGATACAGGAAAAACAAACGCTGGCAGACCCTCCCACTAGCCCTCCGATTGTAAGCGCCAGCGACTGATGAGAGCTGTCACTGGCTTGTTATTATGAAATAAATATACTTAGGAGCTGGCGGAGGGGTCAGGGAGTGATGTTGACGCCGATGGTGGCCATGGAGATAGGGGGTAGTATTATGGGCTGTCTCAACCACAGGCTGTGATTAGTGACGATAGCAGAGGCCAGAGCCTCGGACCCGAGACAGAGCCCAATCAAAACCTGCTAATGCTGTTGATAGCAATGGGCCTGCCTCTCTCTGCATACTGCACCACCCCACTCACACTCATTCATAAATACATAGCCTAGCTTTTGTCAAAACCAGCCCAGTGATTATTTATCAGTGTGTAATAAATCCTGGCCTGAGATCCTAACACTGAGATGAGACATTATGTACTGCCCCTGCTTCGTTATGGAACTGTTTGAAAAGGCAGATGTGATTGGTTATTTTATTAAATTGTTGCCAGTGGTAACATAATATTTTTGTGCTGGAAAATTATGGAAGGGCAGGGGTGGAGGGATGGAGGAGCGATGGAGCTAGACAGGAGGCTAGCCGGAGGAGTGGAAACATGGAGGGAGGGGTGGGGGGTTGGACTTGTCTTTTTCCTGATGGTTTATGAGTATTTTGTTGGGCCTGGCTGTAGCGAACAATTAACTGTTTGGCTGCGAGCGTCGTGTCGGCTCCTGTGCTCTCCGTCTGAGATATGGGGGCAGTTTGTCACTTTTACAACTCATTTTCACCCAAAACACTCCACCACCACTCTAGGGCTGGATCCAACCTCGCCACCATATCCTTGAGTTCCCCCGTGACAGATAAATAAACACCACACCAACACATCCTGTATCTACTATAGTTGACTTATGGGAGGTCACCTTGCACAGGGATCAATTGTGCCATTCATTTTTAGAGATGCAATGATGTCACATTACGTTGGAGGTTTATAGGCCTAAAAGGACTTGTTGCTACGATAGAAATAATCCCCATTACTGTTGTCTACATCTTGTTTTGTTTACATATGCAGATAACGTAAATGATGGAGGAATAATGAGATGTGATGCATCTTATTCAGATGTCACAGCTCACTTAAGCCCCATGGCCCTGTTGTAAAGGAGTTGTAATGGTCTGTTCCCAGTGGGTTAGAGAGAAACCCTAGCCAGGGCCATTCAGGTGTGCTGCAATAAAGTGCTTTTCACTTTCTGAAGACTTCCTGTCTCCAGTGGCATCCTCCGTTTCCTCCCCCACAGTCAGACAACAGGCTTTCTATTGGCCCAGCCACTCTTTATCACAATGGCCCAGTCCCCCAGGTATTGCTCTACCTAGACACAGATAAGATAGCTCTCACTATTGGCAAAGAGAGGCTATCTGGATATTGACAGCAGTTGATACTCTTGTTGAGAAACAAGCCTGACTTGTTTGCTATTCATCCAGCTTTTTATCATTGTGGAAGACTGTGTGTTCAAACCACTGCGCCCCTGTGGAGTGGCTGGAGACCCAAATAGCCTTAAATCATAGTTTGGACATCCCCGTTGCTATTTATTGCCACCAGCCATTGCTTCTGACCGCTAACAGGCTCCTGCTATCTGTGCCCTCGGTCTCCCTGCCTCCCTCGGACCCCACTCTACACTGGTCCACGCACGCAAACACACACACAGGATGGATGTTGCAGATTTAGGTGTTTTTTCTGTCTATGACATTAATTAGCCATGCATGATAACACACCTCTACAACAGTGTTTCAGTGACTAGATACATACAGGATGTAATTAGGCCTAACAGTACTAGTCATAACAGGAAAAATACACTGTCAGATGGTTTTATTCAGGTGCTTTGTAGGCTACTGATTTGAGAGAACCTGCTGCTGAATGAATTCGGCCTAAATAAACTGCTCATCATTAATGACTGAAGTATAATGGCACATTTATAAAGAAGTCGATTCAATTAATGAAAATGGGCAGGCCAGGGTTTTAAAAAAATACACGAGGTTTTTACTGGTTCTGCTGGTATCTTCTTCCACCTCCCAAAGTAACAGTATTTCCGTTGAGATTAGAAAGCCTGGCAGGCTATGCATTTTCGATTCAATCACGGATTGTTTTGAGTGGGTTTGTCTCACACGCACAAACGTGGATGTCCTAAATTAGCGACCAGCTCACCCAAGTCGAATGACAGGGTCGACATTTTGATTTAGGGTGGGAAATGTCAAGGAATAAATTGATTGACATAGCATTTATTTTATCGAAATGATAAAACATATCAAATAAAATCTCATTAAGATTGCTTAGTTACAAGACGTTCTAAGACATTGAGGCTAATTTATATAGTGTGTAATATGCTACTTTAATGTTATCTTAATTTCTTTCTAATTTTGAAATCAGACGCATCTTAAATGCCATTCTTTAGGCCTATCTTAAATTGTCTGCTCAGTGTTTTCTAAATATGCATTCCTTTTACGGGACATTTGATTATTTAAGCATTCTCTTCTTAAATATTTTCCGGGGTTGGGTGCGTGCGGTCGTTAACTAAATGACCATTCCTAATTTGACCAGATTTGTCTCGAAAATGTGTGCTTAATCTCGTTATGGAGTTCGCCGCTGATTTTACATTTTCTGAGTATAACCGTTTTTTTCCTCCGAGTGAGCAGGCAGAAATCTTGGACATCAAAGTACGCCCAAAATAATCTTGTAAAATGCGTTTACACTTTTTATCTTTAGAATGTCTTTAATTTTCAAACAAATTTCAGCGGCTTTAATAAATTAATTCAGTAGCCATGTGCACAATATCCGTATTCATTATTCTTTACCTTAAAGTTTTGCAATATTTAAAAATAATAATAACGAATAATAATATGGTTAATAATAATAAAACAAGGTGTTATTATTTCTTTTTGAATATTGTGTATTTAACAAAGTAATGAAATCAATATATTCCCTCTCTCTCCTTTAACATTTCCCTCTTCAACAATGTATAAATCAGATTGGGCATGTCCACGTTCAAGTGGCACCGACTCAACCTCTTCCTATCTGGTTTCTCTCTCCCTCCTCTCTCTATCTCTCGCCTTGTTCGGGTACACCATTACTATGTTTTGAAAAATAAGGAGCGGTTTGTACTGCCATCCGAGAAGATAATGGTTACTGATTCCATTCTTTCAGTCATAATCTTAAAGTGGACTAAGATTAATGGTCGCTGCGTTAGCTACTCGACGCAGGGTGCTTCTGGTTCACTGCTGTGTGACTCTAGCCATGCTGTTTACTCTTGAGCCTGACAGTCCTGAGTAGAGATGGCTCCTTGCCTGGTTTGGTTATGGTGTTTGAAACCTCTCTAGAATACACGAAGGAAGGGGTTGGCCTACTACACACCGGAATGAGAAGCCTCGCATAAGGAGGTCTATACCTGTGAGTAAATAGATGTTAAGAGTCTTTAGGGGTCACCTATATAAACAGGGTCATCGTGGCTGTGGACGCTGAGACTTCAGATAAACCTATAGGCCTATTGACCATTGTTTTGGACGTTTTTGTTTACGTTTTCATAAAACGTCATGGCCACCAATGAGCAATATGTGGTAAGGATTGTGTAACAAAAATACATCGAAATGCTTTGCAAATTAATGATAAATTATCAATCACGGGGAGGTATGTGATTGATATGTAGGCTACGGTATTTGAATTTCCTGTTAAATGCGAAATATGAAAGCAAGTATACTAGGCTATACACAAACATAGCAAGAAATAACTTTCCAGCATGTTGTAATAGTTTAGATACACCATCTTTAAATGAATCAAGATAACCTAATTGGAAACATTATAATAACATGCGTGTGTGGGGAGTAAGGAGAAGGAGAAACGCAGCTCAGTGCAGTGTGAACACATTATTCTCTCTTCCAGAAGGGGTCGCCATGATGTTGCACAGTGCCCAGGGGTCCGCTTGTACTCGGTAAAGATGGGGGAAAGAATCTCTCTCTTTCTCTCTCTCTCTTGCTGCTTGTCTCTGCTCTCACTCCCCGTATCTCCTTCTCTCCTTTCTCTAGAAGCGCCCTTCCATTGCCAGAGCCCTTCTGTTGTTTACAGTTGTCGTGAAATGTCTCACTTTGCTGCCCTAAACTCCCCGCAAGATATTTTGAACCTTGTTTTTGTTCAAATAGGTGTAATAATTATACATAAATCCATGTTAGGTACACGACGAATTATCAACATTTCTCCCGCCTGTTGGTTCCGCCAAATGAGGCAAGATTTATTTGCAGAATATTGAAGTCCTCGAGCTATGAACCACGATTATTTCAGTGGAAAAGTGTTCAAATGTTGAAAACCTTTAAGCCCATGTAACACTCAGCATTGCGGAAGGCAACCTAATGAGGAAATATCAGATCGTCCTGCCCGAGGCTGGCTTAATTAAATCTTAACTCATTCAAATATAAAGGCTCGAGCTGCACCTAGCGGCTTGAAACTCCCAGCTATTTCATTTTATTGCGCTTTATTTATTCTCCACTCACACGTGCAAGTCCCTTCTATTTTCCCAACGCACCGACTGACCATTGCACTGCAGTTTTCGATTGCCAATTCTTCCCCCTTTAGCTATGTGATTTAACTAATTATACATTTTACATCATTGAGTTTTAGGGGAGAGGAGGAGGAGGGAGAAAGCAAAATCTGTCATTCATTTTTAAATAGACAAGCACCACTGGAGTGTAAAAAAATCGGCTCTAATTCAAAAAAGCGACCAAGCGCAAAAAGTCCTCAACATTAGCCTGCTAGTTATTAATGTGATTTTCCCCTGAAACAGAATTCCCATCGTTAGTTTTCTCTAATTTTCGACAACATAATTTAAATGCATGTTTCCACTAGCCCATAGATTATTAATGGCCTTATATGTAAGTATTTACTATTTAGGCTGCGTGCAATGGGATGCAGGTTGCGGTATTGTAGCAGTGGTGAAGACTTGACTGTCTGATGCATCTCACTAGTACATCTTGTCAATCACAATCATGCTTCTGAATTTCAATGCACGATTGGTGACTTTTATTTATTGTAGAATAATTTTATGATTTTAAGAAAGGCCTATTATTAACAAAAATAGTAGGCCTATTATTAGCCATATGATTATCATGAGGTATTATGATCAACGTTTTAATTAAATTATTATTTAAATTGTATTATAGCTTAGTATTATTATTGTTTGGCCTACATTGCTGTATTTGAGCTTTAGGCTATAGCTCTATTTCTTTCAAGTAAAAATGGCCTGTAAATGTGCGGGGTGTTTTCTTTGTTGCTGCAGGCAATGTTTGAATAAAAAGAAACGCTTCTATTCGGATACAGTAGTTGTGTGAAAATATAATTAATGATAAATAGGTTGTAGCCTATGTAGCTGTCTTCAGTAGACGCGTTCATCAAGGGTAAATGGGAGTTGGCAGAGCACTACGGAGAATTGGGAGAAAGAGTTAGCAACATTCCTGCAGGGGATAAGTTGTTGACAATTAAAACCCACATACACACACACACACACACACACACACAGAGGAGAGAGATACACTGTATGTATGGTGATAACACACGAGTATATAAACACATCCCTTTCTTCCTTCATATCCTAACACTGTGTGAAATATGGGTAGGTCTAAATTGAAGTCAAAGTTAACATACACTAACCTGCACTACACTATAAAACAGCATTTTTGAGGCCAGTGAAGGCTTCTGTTTTTCATCCAAATAAAATGATAGGCCTATGTATGCTATGTTATATTCAGTTGGGAAATGTTTAGTATTAGAAATAGACCCACTAAAAATGTATGCATCTCATTTTTTAGAGACCGTATTGATAAATCGACATTTTTTCATCCTCATGGATCAAACCAATAGCAGAGCCGATTAAAATATATCCACATAGTCTAGTCAAGGAACAGCAAAGCAATCAAACAATATCGTCTCTACATATCAAACGCTCCCTCTGTCAAAGTGAAGTTTGTTTCCAATCCTCCTCCAACTCGATATCCTTCCCTATTCCCCTCTAACCCAGTTTTATCAAACAAAACAACAACCTCCCCCTAGCCTCCACAATCCTTTTTGGTGTGCTATAATAAACCATTTTCCCCGTGCTTTATTGATCAGTCAGTCTGAGCTAATGTAATTATCCTCATCAATAGGGGACTGCAGGGAGAATCATTATGCGGTTGACATTGATAAATGATCACCGAAATTCGGCCTTTTCTCCCGGGGACCCCGGCCCTCTGGCCCGCTCACATACAAAACGTAGTCATAGAAACACGTATGGCAAAAACAGAGAAAACTTCCTAAATGTTAAAAAAGGAAGGCAACAAAAAAACGAAAACAGAGCGATAGAAACTAAATAAAAACTGTTCCCGAAGCAAGGCATTTTTGGGAGGCCAGGTGCAAAATGAAGGACGCGCGCGAAGCCCTACCACTCATGAACTCACTTCCAATGCAGCATTTCGAAAGAAGAAAGCTACAAACTTCGAGCAATATGGGTTTAACTTGACACACAACTGTGAATCTAAAATACCGAATAATTTGCAGAAAACCATCTTAGTAGCAATGGCATTTTTGTAGCCTTTTTCTTGACTCACTCCAAAGAGCCTCCAACTCTGCATCCCCCCAAAGCCTGAGCCAGTGTTGCAGATCGAATAACCTACTGTGCTTTTCCAGGTGAAGAAGAGACCATATTATCATAAGGTTCGGGCTTTATTAACATGTTGCGTGTGTACACATAGGCTACACCCAGGCACGGCGTCGTGTTCTGCAGGGTATTGTGGACATTTAATATCATCGCCTGAGAATGGGAGAGGAGGTGGAAGGTGCCATGGAGGCCGGGTGGTGGTGTGTTGTGCAGAGAAAGCAGTGCAGGGGGACTATTCTTTATTTTACTCCTGCAGCAGTACCCGAACTAGTTTTGACAGGGAGGAGATGAAGGGGCGGAGTTGTTTAGCTCGGCTGGATCATCCATCATTCCTGTCACACCGAATCGGCAAAGGGAAGCAGCAGAGGCAATCTACCTTCTGTCTCCTCGAAAAGGGAGAAAGGGAAAAAGGGAGAAAAAAACTATTAATATTAAAATCCCTCCTCCACTCCACCCCACGCCACCGCCAATACCCCCATCCACAATAATCCAGGCGTTTTCTCTTTTTTAAATCAGATCATCTCCACACAAAACGGAGGGCTTCTTCCGTTTTTTCCACATATAGGATGATAAAACATCTTAGAAGCTTTTAAACAATTCAAATGATACATCATCAAATGCGTTGGCAACGCGGATGAAAAATGAACAGGTTGTCCAACCTGTCGAAGGAAGGCCCAGAAAAGTGTTTTTGTATCTTAATTTTAAAGCAGTTTTAAAACATTGATGTGTAGAATATTTTGCATGTTTACATTATTATTTTATTTGGTTTATGTTTCAATATACAATATATAGGCCTGAATATTTGTATTCCTGTAATATTGAAATACTCATAAAACTATTTGCATTCTATTACCAATGCAATCTTCCATTTGTAAATACTTTTTTATTTTCACGTTTTCAACTGAAAGTCTTAGGCTGCACAATTGATGGAATAAAATAGATTGACCAAGCAATTTGAAAACAAAATAATAATAAACCTTATCAAAATCATTTTGGATTTGGACACTTTTTTTTCCGAGGATGTTGAATGATTAGAAATTAAATAGATTACTATCACGCGATGATTATTCAGCGGATTGGAAAACTGATAGAAAATATCCATAATCACATGAACTAATTTGTGTTTTTGCTTCATGTTTAAGACTATAAGGCATTTCGAAGTTTGTAAGTTGCATTGGAAGTGAACATAATTAACAGCAATATTTCCCTTTTCCACCAGCCCTGTGCTTGTTCTGGCGCCTAGGCAACAATAACGGGTGAGCGGTAGTAAAATGGGAAATCCCTGTAGCCCTAACAGTTCTCTCCTACAGTAGACTATTCGAAGGACAAAATACCACGTGTATGGTGTAGTGACGGTGGGACCTTAAAATAATACAGAACGTATTCAATATATTTCCTGTAATTTAAAATGTATGTATTGTTATTATCAACTGCTTTCGCTGTGTGGAAAAGAATAACACAATCCACTATGTTTTACAATAGCATCATGGACAGGAGTGTAAAAAAAACAACTGTCCATTACAACACTGTTGGAGTTAAAGCCGCTATCTGAAGGGCAGAAAGATTTCTTTCTGCGAGACAGGGAGATTGTCATTTCTAGTTTAAGGCTATGACTTCTATGGCCGCGGGCAAACACTGGCAAAGAGATATCAAAAGAATGTCAGTGAACCCGTGAGCAAGTCGGATTATGCCGGCAGGGGTCGCTGTAAAGCGGCGGAAATATCCACTTGCAGCACATGTAGTTTACTGAGGATCTGTTCTCAGTTGGAAACGGCTGCAGCACAAGGGAAGGGACAAATGCATGTTCTATTGTTTGGAGCTAATGCAATTAACTGTCTGTGATAAAACTCAGGTGATTGTAAATAGGCCTATGTTAAACTTGATCTAAATCGATGATCTGTTTTAAACTCTACCATAATGTGAAGGCAGGCAAATCATCTCCACAAGTCTCTGCACCTAATTTCCACTGAAAAAAAGGAAAAAGAAAACAAACCATTGCAAATATAATTTAAACACACATTTAAAATTAACATTAACTTATTAATTTGTTTGGTTGCAATAGGTTGCATTGTGAAAATCAAAAATCACATAATGCTTCATTCGACTAAAGTGGTGCCACTCCCTTGGGGGTTTTGAAAATATAAGCCTTGACAGGTTAGGTAACCAAAGGGTGCGGAAATGCTCTGTCTTTGAATGAACAATTGAGCTTAGTAGGATTCCCTTAATATTGATATTGCCTAGCTATTTAGCCAAACATTTTCTGTCCATACCATGACAACTTGGCAATAATAATAATAATAATAATAATATACAACCTATAATAAAAAGTAAACCCATTACTACGTAATTATTATTAGCCTACTCTTAAAGTTATGTTTAACACACAGCACACAAAAATCTAACAAAAATCAAAAATGAAATATTTATTACAGCATTTGTGACTGAACACCTTTTAAACATTACGTCACAGTCCTCATACAAGTATTTAATGTATTTTTGACAAAGCTTAAGGGAGACGGCATTTTATCATCTAGTGAGGAACACGTGCTGAAAAAGGAAGGAATTCATGGACATACAATATCAATGCCACAGCAGATCTGAAACTAGCAAAAACATTCTTTTTCAATTGAGGTAAACACATAGAATATCTAACATGAAACAATTAATAGACTGAACTCTGTACGAAGTTTGTTACAATATTCTCTTAGCTTTTTCCCAAAGCTTTGAGTTCATAATTTAAGTTCTTTTTTTCTTCTTTTTTTGAAGTTTTAGGTTTTTGGGTGCATCTACCATCAACTGCTTCTCCCAGTGCCAAAGAATCCACCATTGTGTAAGTATTGTCCATATGGCAAGTATGTTGATCCAGAGGCAAAGAAGCAGAGTAGGATGCTGCTTTTCCACTATTAAGTTTCCTTCAATAGGCTCTGTCAATGAGAGTCCAGGATACAAAAAAATAAAATAATAATCAAATAAAAATGTATAAAACCAACACAATCCAGTGCTTGGGCAATTCAAACTAAAAACTTTTTTGTATATACCTACAGGGTAACATTCATTCATGAACCAAAAAAAGAGGGGCATTAAACATGTTCAAACTGAATCTTCTGGAGAGATCAGGTGTCATTTAGCAGCCTTTTCCCATCACACCCTGCTCTTTATGGGGGACAGGGCCTATTCTGCCTGTCGCTGTGGTTGGGAGCAAGTGGGCGTCCGTTGTTGAGATGTTCCATCTTTTCTTTTTAATAGTGCTGCTGCACCTCCGAGACAGTTTCTCCTCCAGGAAGGAGCACACACAGTGTGAGAGAAAGGGTTAACCTTTTATTCTACAACTAGCTCAAGAAATCGAGTGATCAACAAAAAATGCAAACGTTTTAACTTAGTTGCTATACTTTTTATACTACAGTAGTTATAACTCTTGGAGTCTTTTTGTCTTTTTCTTTTTTCTCTCAATCTTCCAGAGTGATTCCGTTTTGAAAAATTAGTTGAACGTGTCACTGGAGAGAGTGTGTACTGTGTGTGTGTGAATGCGTGTGTCTTAAGTGTGTGCGTGTGTCCGTGTTTGCGCACGTACGTGTCTGTCCTCAGAACATCTTCTGTTGATCTTTAACAAAAGCCCAAGACTTTACAAAGTGTTCTTGTCAGCTTGGTCCTCCATTTGGATGAAAGTAACAAAATTGAAAAGTCAAAAATAAAGAAGAAAAAGAAGAATCATCACAGCTCATGTGGAATTCTGTTTTTAGTGTGGAATAATGGCCAAAAGGGTTCTGCTTTTATTCAGAAAAATAGTCTGAAGATATCTTTGTTTTAGGGTTGTTGATGTTTGTTTTCTTCTCCAAGAAGCTGCTGTTGTTGTTGATGTTGTGGTAGTAAAGTTTGCTTATACTATTGGGCGTGAATGTCCAGGCCTTGTCCTTCAGCGCTGGGGTCAATGGGGGTCAGCAGGGGGCTCTCTGCAGACATGGTGATTCCTGGGTGAGAGGGGGTCCTCCGTGCATCAGCATGGCGGGGTGATGAGGGTGGTGGGGGCCGGGCAGGTAGGGATGGAGGGGGTGTCCGTGTCGAAGCTGGGAGGGGTGAGGAGTCATCTGATGAGTAGGGTTGTAACTTGGGGCCATGCTCATGCCCATAGGACCAGTCTGAGGTACGTACTCCCCTGGCATGCCTTGCAGACCTGAGAGAGAGAGAGATGTTTAGAAACAAGCACTCACCATTTCTTACTACGGAATTCCATTTATGGGACTTTGACATAAAACAATACATTAATTTATACTTTGTGTAAAGTGAGCTAATCTTGTGGTGTAAAAATAAAGTAAAAAAAACATACTAGCTACATTTAGGATTACACATATCCCAAAAGCTACTTCAGAGACTTGGATTCAAGGAGCTAAAAAAGCGATTGTATTGCACTATTTTAGGTGATGGAGAGTCCTTCACAATGTCAATAGAATCATGGTCAGTTCGCAGGTTGGAAAGTGATCTCCAACCATCCAGACACTGTCGTTTTGGATTACGTATGGAGAAGCTAGCAGCTGTATTGATGTTAGCAGCACTAATACTTTTACAGGCAGAACAGTCAATTCCCCCACTGAATGTAGTGACAAATCGAATAAGAGGCATTTTCTCAGGGGGACGTGCTACTGGGAACATATTTGATTTAAAACCCCTTAAAGAAGTTATTAAATAATTTAGAGCTCAGTTAACTATCACAACATGCCAGTCTGAGAATAGCGTTCAAGGCTTTGCGTTTTCCCCTCCAATAAGAGGCACTTTTAAACAAAACAAAGTGCTGCTCTTGGAATAGAGGGAGTGTGGGTTTAGGAGTATAATGACAACAACAGCTAAAGCACAGAGACAGCAAGAGATGGAGGCACAGAGAGATAAAAGGAGGGAGAGAGAGATGTAGAGCGAAAGACAGAGGGAGGGAGGTGGAGGAGGAGGAAAGAGGGAGGGAGGAAGGAATATGCTGATACCCCTTGGTATGGATAGTAGGACCCTGTGTTGATGTGTGTGGAGACCCCAGCCTGTTGGCATTCCCTCACACTGTGCCTGGGTGGTGGAGACAGAACCTGCTCAGTGTTGCCTCTGTTTGGGTATTCAGGGGGGGTTTGTTGTCAACAGACCAGAGGGGAAGTAGTGGTGGTGGAGGAAGTGGGGGGGCCCTGGGGCCTGGTACTGGAGTATGGGAACAGGCCTGATCCAGAGGCTTGGATGCTGGGGAGGGAACAGGCAGGGGAGCGCAGGCCTGGGCCTGGGGTTGGGTACTTCTGGAGCTGGAGCCAGTGGGTCCTGGACCAACCCGGCCTGCTTTGTAATGTGAACCCCTGGGGAATTAACCCTGCTGAGGAAAAGGGGTGAGGGAGGGGTGGGGGAGGGGTAGCAGCAAGGTCACCAGGCATGCTCACTATCCACATTCCTCCACCTTAATACACCGCAATTAAGAAATGACACAAGAGGGCCCGGCGAGGGGAGGGGGAGAAGGTGGGGAGGGAAGGGAGAGGAAAAAGGACAGCAATGGCCGATATTAATGACCAATCTCATTGGCTGAAAGCCGGGCAGCCATTTTCTAATACTCGCTACCCCTACTATCCACATCAGTTCATTTGAAATGCACATGTTTGTCAGAACGTTCTCTTAAAACCTCACTATCGGGGTCATAAAATAAGTAAATCAATCTGGGCATGCTGGGTTGGGCTGGGCCGGGCTGGGGTGTGAGGCGAGGGGTATGTGAGGGTGCTCTCACCTCTATATAACCTGGAGCGGCTCCTGTTAAAAGGCCCAACAGATGTTTTTGACACTGTAAGCTGGTAATCTCCAGTCTTGTAAGCTGCAGTCATTCTGTTAAGTAGATCTGTGGGCCCCCCTTTATTAACAGGAGTGGTACAACCATCTGAAGACAATAATGGTGACCAGTCTCTCTCTCTCTCTCTCTCTCTCTCTCTCTCTCTCTCTCTCTCTCTCTCTCTCTATTTCTCCCTCTTTCTCCCTCTCTCTCTCTACTTGTTCTGTTCTGTCCTGTTCTGGCAGAGCAGGCCTGCTCAATGGCTTGCGATAATTAAGTACCGAATATACCATATTGTGTAGCAGCTTAATCATATCAATAGAGGATCATATTCCTCTGTATTAAGCTATTAATGTTATTGGTCATGAAGCATAAAATATGTTATGTAATTAAATAGTCCAAAAATTATATAGCCTATATTAAGAATTAGCCAAGCTGAGCAAATGTTGTCTCTATGTGCCTGTTTTAGGGAACATTGCTTCCTGAAGGGTTTTTATCCCTGATGCCATTAACAAAGACAGGAGAAGAGGAGATGAGAGAGGGAGGAAAAAAGAGGGGTGAAATGGGCTCTGTCGATAGAATGGCTGTGGTGACCCTATGGAAAATCCAGGCCCAATTTACATATAAAGGGTTCTTTTAATCAAGGTAAGTGTTATTATATTGTGCCTCATTGGGCAAAGGAGTTTGGGTGTTCAATAAAATCTCTTCTGCACTGCTGCCTTTGGGATGCGATATGTCTTGATTTCTCAAATGTCAGCGATGTGGTGCTAGCGGGAGGCAGAATTGCCAGGCTTAATCAGACGGCAGCCATTTAGAGAGTGTGTGTGAGCGAGAGCGAGAGATTCCTTCCTTTATAACACAGCCATTCTTTAATGTCTCTGGTCCTTTAAATGGATCTGTGTGTGTCTCATGTCGGGGCTAGTCAATGCCCCCTGGAGTAAAAAACATCCAAACACATCCCCCCATCACCCCCTACTCGCCACCCCCACCCCACAGTGAAGGATAGGCCATGTCACCCACGGCCCGTATATCTCACCCAGGGACCGTAATGTACTGCTGCGCTCCGTCTTTGCATATAAGATAATTTGGGCATCAATCGTTCCCCAGACAGATTTATGTCACTCGGAGGACAGTTTCACTTCTCCTTCTTTATTGCTTCACTGGAGCCTGCTTAATTTCTCCCCGCCAGACCCTGCCTCTGGAGATGTTATTTTTTCCCTAAATGTCCAACATTTGCATTGGCTGTCGGAGATGGGGAGAGCGATGGCCCTGTTGTGATAAATAAATGTGTGGCATTGGTACATGCCATGCTAAGCCAGGGTTGTTGTTTGGGGTGAATGTTTTCCTGTTGTCTTGGCTGGCGCCACAAGTCCCCCCTCGCTTCTCCCAAGGACCGACAGGAGAAAGCCTCACGACATGGCGACTATTCCCAGTCCTTCCATTCATCCTCAGTAGCAAGCTAACCCCCCTTGCGTACCCCCCTTTCTCCCCTTAAAGCACCATGCTGCACCAATCACACTCACTGGTTGTCATGGGGGTTGCTGTAGGGGAGGTTGTTGTAAAATTAGGGTGCGGATGGGAGAGGGATTGTGGTGGAGTAAGGGGGATTGTGGGTACAAACCACAAGCCCAGAGGTTTGAAAAATATATCCAAGGAAAAAAGAGCCCAGTTGTACTTACTTCCCCCTTTTTCTTTGTGTTTTACTTTACAAGATGGAGGTTACATGTAGTGCCATTGCCCATCCATGCCCATATTCATCCCCATTCCACTCATAGGCCCTAGAAGAGGAGAAACACGCCAGAGAAAGGGTCAGCAGAAGGTCAAAGGTTGAATCACAGATGGGTCAGAGCAGACAGACACCCTGGTAGAAGTAATCATTGGTTAAGTCTGGAGAGAAAACAACAGAGGATGTAGGAAGAGAAGGTGCCGTAGTAAAGAGTCCCCACAAATCTCTCCATTTGTTACAAAGGGAGATGGGTGAAAAGAGAGACAAGCTAGGCAGGCAGCAGGCAAAGGGTGATACCCAGGGGAGTTGGAGGGTGGAGTTGAATGAGGGGACTTTACTAGGATGCAGTGATATCATCAGTAGTGTTGTGACATTGGTTAGTATTGGGTTGATGATGCTGTCATGTACAGTACAATAGTCAGTGCTGGGGTGACATTTCCATGGCTAGAGTCGTTGGTGGGTGTTCCTATCAGTCTACAGTAGTCAAACAGTAAAATTGGTTGCATTGGTGACTGTACACATACACAGTCCAGTGACTGGTATACAGTATGCAGGATAGGAGGAGGAGGGCTTACCAGCTGGCCGGATCCCCATGTGTTGCTGGCCATCCAGCACGAAGCTGCCCATGGGCTGGCCCTCCGGACTGTACGCTGCTCCTTGACTCACTGAAGGATCAAGAAGAAAACCTGATTGTAGTCAAAACGTGGACACAAAGGAAGGGAAAGAAAGAGAAGACACACCACACAATCAGCTTATTGTCCCAGCTCTGGCCCAAACATACTGCAACACATTGTGTTCCCGATGACTGATGCATGACAGGCAAACACATACAGTATGAGTACACACACACACACCAGAGACACACACACACTTTAACACTAGAGAACAGAAGAGATTAAGCATTGTTCTCTAACAGAGAAAAGAAAGCACGCAGTTTGACGAGATCAGGGCGTTCTGTCAAGACCATCACCAGCCATTCCCCAAGCAACAGGGATGTTATGGACAGGTACACAATATGGGACATCATTGGACAGGGACACAATATGGGACATCATATGGGACATCATTGGACAGGAACACAATATGGGACATCATTGGACAGGGACACAATATGTGACATCATTGGACAGGGAAGCAATATGGGACATCATTGGACAGGGAAACAATATGGGACATCATTGGACAGGGAAGCAATATGGGACATCATTTGCACAAATATCACTATTTATCCCCCTGCAACTGTCATTATTTATCCCTGCCAATTTAAATGACTTAAAATCTCCAAATTACAGAAGGTGAAAGGACTGATTATGATAATTATTTACAAATGAGATTCATATCATAATATTATTATAACATTATAATACTGTGTACAGTAGAAATCAAATTACACCATACTGTCCTATTATTAGTCCTATTGAGTAAGAGCCCTGTGGAGTCTTTAGCAAACAGCCTATTCCCGGACTAAACAGCCTATCCCCGGACTAAACAGCCTAATCCGGAGTAATCTGTAAACCCTGAAGATTAGGCGAAGCTGTAAATCATGCTGTTTTTGGAGAGATTGCTGATTGACACACCCTAAACACACGCTCTCCCTTCTCTTTCTATCTCTCTTCTCTCTTTCAAATATTCCCAACAAACCGCAGTAATTGTACTGGGAGTCAGTGCGATTTGGAAAGGCACGTCTCATTTCAATAATTGCTTAACTTCATTTTGCACAAATCTCCTCCCCAATTTGTGGGGCTCTCTCTAGACTCGGAGCGAGCTAATCAACAAAAAGCTTTTCCCCTCAGAGACATATTACGTGGCGCTTTTTCATAGTAATGTCACCGTCGATGCGGCATAGGGTGGCTACATAAATTCCTGTACAGATTATTTGCTCAATTTCAGTGGCATGTTTATGACTCAATCTTTCAGTCGTTTTTGTCGTCTGACCATGGTAGATATGGAAAATCAATGCCTGATCAATTTACAATATGAACCCATCCTTAATTAATCATTTTCAGAGGAATGGAAATCTCTCCCTACGTAGGGCGGCCAGCCAGAAATCAGAAATCAATGGATCATATAAAACCCATTCTCATCCGTTAGGTTGTTTTTCATGACCGGAATGCATTAATCGCTCCATAATTACTAAATTGAAATGATGAAGTTCAAAACAATCGCATATATAGGACCCTTGATATTTCAAATCTGAGCTAAGTGAATACAGAGCAACAGCCAGAGGACTGACACTAGAGGGAATTGAGTGAATTAAAAAACACAAAGTAGATACCAATTGAAACCCTCCTCTCTTCTTTCCCCCTATCTATCCCCCCAAAAGCTGTGAAGGATAGAAGGAAAAAAAAAGACAGAAAAAAAATACACAACAGCCTGAAAAAAATATATAAATGAAAATGCTCCAAGCCTTCCTGGAGCTTCTCTTGTGCCCAATTAGTAACTCACAGAAAGGGAACGTGTTGCTAAAGCACCTCTCAGGGTTAGATTGGGATATCGCCAATTACAGTTAATCACCTAACGACTCTTGTGTATGTGTGTGTGTGTGTGTGTGGTAATAGGGGAGTGGATTTGTAAGGTGTGGGTGTTTCTGGGAAGAGGGGAAGAGATATTTAGATATATATATATATAGTCGTTTCTTTACCTGCTCGATTTGACTGGTCAATCATGGGCTGTACTATTCTTCTCCTGGCGTTAATGAACCTGGGAGAGAGGAGAGGAGAGGAGAGAAAAACACACTTTAAATCACACAGCATTCACAGGACACAAGTAGAAGTTTTCATAAAAAAAACGCAACAAAAACAACACCGTTTTGTATGACTTAGTAACACCATCAGCCACTGGCTGATCACAACAGAGACACAGCAGTAACAAAAGGGCAATTGTGAGCAGACTTGTCCTTATGATCTATTCCCCTTTTTTAATAAAGCTTTTGATTACATTTGGTTGCTATGGAGACCGAGGAGCCATTCCAAAGGCATTAAGTGTGTGTGTTGTGGTGAGGCGGCTGTGTAACTGAGGTCTCTCTCTCTCTCTCACACACACACACACACACACACACACACACACACACACACACACACACACACACACACACACACACACACACACACACACACACACACACACACACACACACAGATCCTATAAACATGTTATTCCTAGCGTGTTATTGCTCATTAGAAATTCAAAATAATGTGCAAGTTCGCAAGGGGCAACATACAATCGGTTCCTTTCATTGTCCACCCTCTCTCTCTCTCTCTCTCTCTCTCTCTCTCTCTCTCTCTCTCTCTCTCTCTCTCACTCTGGCCCTTCATTGCAGGGGGTTCTGCTCCCCGTCCAGCTGTCTATAAATGAGCACCAGGCATGGCCACTTGGTGCTTTCACAAGGTATTGTTATGTCACCAAGCCCATCAATTAGGCTGTGTGAAGTTTTATCACCGCCACAGCGGAGAAAAGGTGCAGTTCCACAAAGCCTGCCCTCCCCGACTCTCCTCTCTGCTCCCACCGCTTTCCACTGTAAAGACAGAGGGGTCATCTGGAGGTGACTGCCAGCCAGGGGCAACCTCTTAACGTCTCAAATGGGACCCAGGGCCGTGTCAAAGACAAGCCGCCTACACCGCCCCGGACCGGCTTTACCTTTACGGACCGAGCATGTCTTTACATCTCCATCTAGTACCTCTCTCTCTCTCTAAGAAGTCAGAGAGGAGTGAGATCGCTAGCACTACAGGTACCACATGTGGTTGATATTAGAGAGAGGTTTCAAATCATTGTGGGGTATTCCAGCATGGAGCCCTCTTGAGAAAAAAAAAAGTTTCTGGGAACGTGGAGAGGGCAACGCTAAAGGACTGGTCATTAGATGGAAAAAAGGAAGGTTCTGGAACCAATTTCAGTTCCTAATCCCCCGTGAACCCCTGATACCTGCCCTTACCGTCTCCTGTTAACGTAAACGCCTGTAATCTGCCCGCTCAAAGTGCCATGG
The DNA here is from genome assembly GCA_030435695.1 of Brachymystax lenok tsinlingensis. Taxonomy (NCBI): domain Eukaryota; kingdom Metazoa; phylum Chordata; class Actinopteri; order Salmoniformes; family Salmonidae; genus Brachymystax; species Brachymystax lenok. The sequence goes on along the minus strand of CM059808.1, from coordinate 13,151,862 downwards.
TTAAATGGACAAAACGCATGGTTGGGAAAAGAGATGGAGCCGTGCTCATTTGCGAGGGTGCACCCAGAGTACAGGTAGGGTATAGGGTGCACCCAGAGTACAGGTAGGGTATAGGGTGCACCCAGAGTGCAGGTAGGGTATAGGGTGCACTCAGAGTACAGGTAGGGTATAGGGTGCACCCAGAGTACAGGTAGGGTATAGGGTGCACACAGAGTACAGGTAGGGTATAGGGTGCACCCAGAGTGCAGGTAGGGTATAGGGTGCACCCAGAGTACAGGTAGGGTATAGGGTGCACACAGAGTACAGGTAGGGTATAGGGTGCACCCAGAGTACAGGTAGGGTATAGGGTGCACCTAGAGTACAGGTAGGGTATAGGGTGCACCCAGAGTGCAGGTAGGGTATAGGGTGCACCTAGAGTACAGGTAGGGTATAGGGTGCACCCAGAGTGCAGGTAGGGTATAGGGTGCACCGCTGGCCCCAGAGAGGACAGGCAGACACACAAACACGTCCATGGGAAAGAACAGGGTAAAGGGTAGGTACACCGTTTCAATGTTGATTTGGGGCTGTGATTTGTAATCTCTTGAAGGTAGAGGTTTTGTTTGGCCTATATCATAAATACTGGTTGAAACTGCTTTAAACTGTTTGTGGCTCATGCATTATGAGTAAGAGGGATGTAAAAGAGCATCTTTCCCTGTCTATCGTTTATTGTCTACCTTCACTACGTCACTATGCCTGCAGTGCTTAGGAGAGAGACAGGCTTCCAGCATCAAAACCAGCTGAGCAAGTAAACACAGCAGAATGTCCCACTACCGTGCTCCCTCTCTGGGCAGGCTCACAGAGCAAGGCCTGACAGAAATATATATCCTGCTTTTTCTTTTTTCTCCCAAGACGGCACAAAGGATTGGAAATTATAACCATGTGGATTCTTACCTATTCCAGGACATAACCATAAACACGTAAAATCAGGAATGTTCCTTGCAGGTGATAAATATTCCAATACCCGACCAGTGATGGGAAGAGAGAGCCTTAGGAATAACAAAGTGCAGATGAAACAGTGTGTTTGTGGTATTGATCTTAGTTAGAACCTGTTTTGATCTTATTCTACTCAACTGCTGCTCAGTATCTACTACTTAGGACATTTATGGCGTAAGTATACATGAAAATATTTTCATATCAGGGTTGGTTTGCTGTCCACACTCAAATGTTATGCTGTTCTGACATGGTCATTTGAGTAGGAAAAACAGCTCTTTACAGCAGCATACACAAACATATATGGATATTCAAATATTTTTACACACACACAACCCAACCACCATACACATGACAACAGGCTCTGTTTTTATTCTCTGAACAAGTTGCCACAGTAACGCGGTTGGCGAGGTTGCGGGGGGAGGGGGGTTGCTGACCAACCAAGGCCCCCTCTATGACCCCAGAGCGCCTTTTATCAGTTTGAGTAAAGCCAATTGAGATTATCAGAGCCAGGCCTGATAACACTGTTTTCTCTCCTCACACATGGAGGGATGGATGGATGACAAGCAGGCAGGTAGGGATGGAGGGATGTATGGGTGGCAGGCAGGCAGGTAGGGATGGAGGGATGGATGGGTGGCAGGCAGGCAGGCAGGGATGGAGGGATGTATGGATGGATGGATGGATGGATGGATGGATGGCAGGCAGGCAGGGATGCAGGGATGGCAGGCAGGGATGGAGGGATGGCAGGCAGGGATGGAGGGATGTGTGCATGTGTGGAGGTGGGAGTGACTACACTCCCAAACTTCCTGCTAACACACATACATCCACACATCAACACCATAGACACATCCACTGCCTCTACATGTCTGAAGGCTAACCAGACCGGTAGAGAGAGGCAGGTACACTAGGTACAGACAGAGGTTTCTCCAAAACCTCCAACCATGTTTTAGTATTTACCTCTGGTGGTTTCCCTTATTATGTCCTGACTCTGCTCAGTGTTACGTTACCACACACCCTTACGGAAAAACCACATGAATTTCACGTGATCACATGTGAAGTGTTCCAAAAACACATGTTTTCATGTGATCACGTGATATTACAGTGAGGGAAAAAAGTATTTGATCCCCTGCTGATTTTGTACGTTTGCCCACTGACAAAGAAATTATCAGTCTATAATTTTAATGGTAGGTATATTTGAACAGTGAGAGACAGAATAACAACAAAAAAATCCAGAAAAACGCATGTGAAAAATTTTAGAAATTGATTTGCATTTTAATGAGGGAAATAAGTATTTGAACCCCTCTCAATCAGAAAGATTTCTGGCTCCTAGGTGTCTTTTATACAGGTAACGAGCTGAGATTAGGAGCACACTCTTAAAGGGAGTGCTCCTAATCTCAGCTTGTTACCTGTATAAAAGACACCTGTCCACAGAAGCAATCAATCAATCAGATTCCAAACTCTCCACCATGGCCAAGACCAAAGAGCTCTCCAAGGATGTCAGGGACAAGATTGTAGACCTACAAAAGGCTGGAATGGGCTACAAGACCATCGCCAAGCAGCTTGGTGAGAAGGTAACAACAGTTGGTACGATTATTCGCAAATGGAAGAAACACAAAAAAACTGTCTCCCTTGGCCTGGGGCTCCATGCAAGATCTCACCTCGTGGAGTTGTAATGATCATGAGAACGGTGAGGAATCAGCCTAGAACTACACGGGAGGATCTTGTCAATGATCTCAAGGCAGCTGGGACCATAGTCACAAAGAAAACAATTGGTAACACACTATGCCGTGAAGGACTGAAATCCTGCAGCGCCCGCAAGGTCCCCCTGCTCAAGAAAGCACATATACATGCCCGTCTGAAGTTTGCCAATGAACATCTGAATGATTCAGAGGACACCTGGGTGAAAGTGTTGTGGTCAGATGAGATCAAAATGGAGCTCTTTGACATCAACTCAACTCACCGTGTTTGGAGGAGGAAGAATGCTGCCTATGACCCCAAGAACACCATCCCCACCGTCAAACATGGAGGTGGAAACATTATGCTTTGGGGGTGTTTTTCTGCTAAGAGGACAGGACAACTTCACCGCATCAATGGGACGATGGACGGGGCCATGTACCGTCAAATCTTGGGTGAGAACCTCCTTCCCTCAGCCAGGGCATTGAAAATGGGTCGTGGATGGGTATTCCAGCATGAAAATGACCCAAAACACACGGCCAAGGCAACAAAGGAGTGGCTCAAGAAGAAGCACATTAAGGTCCTGGAGTGGCCTAGCCAGTCTCCAGACCTTAATCCCATAGAAAATCTGTGTAGGAAGCTGAAGGTTCGAGTTGCCAAACATCAGCCTCGAAACCTTAATGACTTGGAGAAGATCTGCAAAGAGGAGTGGGACAAAATCCCTCCTGAGATGTGTGCAAACCTGGTGGCCAACTACAAGAAACGTCTGACCTCTGTGATTGCCAACAAGGGTTTTGCCACCAAGTACTAAGTCATGTTTTGCAGAGGGGTCAAATACTTATTTCCCTCATTAAAATGCAAATCAATTTATAAAAATGTTCACATGCGTTTGTCTGGATGTTTTTGTTGTTATTCTGTCTCTCACTGTTCAAATATACCTACCATTAAAATGATAGACCGATCATTTCTTTGTCAGTGGGCAAACGTACAAAATCAGCAGGGGATCAAATACTTTTTTCCCTCACTGTATGTGAAGTTAATGTGATAACATGCAGTGCAACATTTGATAACGCGGAACTACACACGTGAAAACGTGATCACATGTGAAGTCTTTCACGCGAAATCATGTGATTTTCCACATGTGAAATCGTGTTTTTTCTGTAAGGGACACACACACACACAACACACACACACACACTGGCTCTCAGCATGGGAACCCCATGTTGTCTTCAAACAAATAATTAAAGTAGGGTTACGGGGTCATGGAAAGGTCATTTCTGTGGATACGCCTCAGAATGTGTACATTAATTACCCTGAGAGAGAGCGAGAGAGAGGCTGTGCACCCTGCTTCACTAATCCACTCAGAGACACATGAAGAGTAGAAAAAAGGGTTCCAATCACTTCTGATTCGCAAGGAAAAAGCTTCTGTGTGTGTATATGTACTTGTTCATGCCAATATCCAGCATGTGTGTATGTGCACACCTGTAAATGTAGCCTACTGTACATGTGTGTGTTTTCACATTCTGTACAGTGTAGTGATAATGGACCTCCACTCACAGCTACACTCCTTCACCCAGCACGTTTCTATCCACCAGGAACATAGTGTGTCTATGTACAAATACTGTCTGCAACAGGACCAAGAGGGTATCACTTTCAGTAGAAGTCCTATAGAGACTTGGATTTACTGCAGCTCTGGGTGTTATTTTATATGGGGGCCTTTGCAGCATAACACAATAACAGCAACAATCTGAGTGATGGAGTCAAGACAGCAGGAGGTCACTTGACCCTGGCTCTCCACTGAGCTGGATCAACACACGATCCCCAGCCACTAATTTCAGCTCACTCAAACAGAGGGGAGCCACTGCAAAGCAACCGTTTAGGTGTTAAATACCCGGCTAGCGTGTTAGCACACTATGCTACGCTAATGCTAGACCAGAGACAGAGCGTGTGTATGAGAGGTGGGAGATTCCAGTTCTATAAGATTCACAGATTCACCTTCAGAAGACCTTAGCCTTGGTATTCTCTTTCTTCCTGTGTTGTCACATGCTGTTTCTTCACAGAGAAAGAAAAGGCTTTCATAGAGATAGAGAGGAATGGTGTAACTTTGCATTTAAATCACTGCAAACCAGTCCTGCTGCTGAATATCAGGGTCTTGCTTCTCCTCTCCTGTTTTTTTTCTTCCCCTCCCTCCCTTCCTCCTCCTTTCAATCTGTCAGAAAGGCCTTGTTTCTGGTTAACTGACTCGCGGCCACACCTGGTAACTCGCTCCTGTTGTCAGCATTCCTTCCCTGAGAAAACCTCATGCCAAACCAACCAGCCATGGAGCGCAGCCAAGAGAGAGAGCGAGAGCGAGAACGATAGAGCGAGAGACTCAACGGGCCAATCACAGGGAGATCTGAGGGAGCCCAGCCAATGAGGAGCGGAGCCACTTGTTTGACGAGTTGAAAGAGAGACACAGAGCGAGAGAGACATACCAAACATGGCCCTCCAAGAAACCAGGGCCATGGCTCCAAATCGAGCCCATCCGGAGCGTGCTAAGAGAGGAGGGGTCCTTAAAATGATCCTAACACGGAAATAGTTGACAGTTTACTGCCTCCTTAACTGACCTGAACATGCCCGTTTGGAGTACCCATGCCAGAGTTAGGGGAGGCAGGGTTGGAGCAAGTTTCCGTTTGCCAGTCAAATTCTGGGCCTCTGCTTTTGCAGAAAGCAATCTGACTTATAACAAGATTAGACTCAATCCCTGGACCATTGTTTGCTCTGGTTTCTATTAGACCTCATTGCTTCCATACTTCCGCTTTCAGAGGCAGATAAACATTCTAAACTCTGAGTGAGTGGTTGAGTCACTCTTAGCTGGAATGAAAAAAGTCTTCGAAAAAAAAAAAGTCTGGAAAAACAGCTGATGCACTTTGACCTGAAAGTGTATGCAGATTAACTTGGGAGGGTGTGTTTAATACAAAGCAAACAAGTCCCAATTATCAGGCAGTCTGCAGGGCAGCCCAGGGTCCACTGAGCTGATACAAGGCTGATAATCTACTGTGATGTAAATACAGATGGAATCTGTCCACCTGGGCGTCCTAGACACACTGTAACTGTTTAAGCCAGCCACCGGATTGTAGCACCTATCTACGGATTTATCATAAACTATCAAAAATAATCTTTTCAAAAGCTACACCACGAGTCGAGGGGGTAGGGAGGAGGAGGAGAAGCGGGGGAAGAGGAGGCGGAGCGAACTTCCTCCAGCTATTCCTATTGGAGAGTCCCTTTCCTCTCTTCTTTTCTTCTTTAAGTTAAAACAGGAGTCAAAAGACATAAGCCGTGCAGCATTACCTCACCGCCGTGTTTGATTTAGTGCAGATGTGAAACGGAGCGAAGCTGGGAATTGCTTTTTTTGGGACGTCGGAGAGGCTGCAAAGGCCCACGTTTAGGGCAGCCACCGTGTTTACATAGTTTCTCTCTCTCGCTCTCTCTCTCTCCTGCCTGTCTCTCAAAATGGAATAGCTTCACCTTCACCATTTCCACTGACCTGTTTTCTCTTATTTTCTATAGCTTTTCTCTCATTTACTTTTGTAACATTCCTCTCTACAAAATATGAGTAGCATTAGCATTTCTCAGTCATTTGTCTCTCTCCCCAACCCGCTAGAAGCCATTAAGAGTGGAGTGGTAAATCAGACAAAGAATTATATATTTGTTTTGCAAACTGACACGATTTAACGAGCAGCTAATTAAAATAAATCAATAGCACTGCGGCACGCTCTCTCTCTCTCCTTCGCTCTCTCTCTCTCTCTCTCTCTCTGGGGTGTAGAAGTGGGGTAACTGACTGCAGTATGCTTCACTGTTGGCTTTACCTCTGGCATAACTCCCTATCAGCTATTTCCATCTGTATTATCATATCCCAATCATAACCAATCAGATGATCTATATCAGGGTTATGGGTGAGGGACCTCTCTATCAAATATTTTTTCAATGGGGTGAAGTCATAAAACATGGGACTGTGAGACAAATATTTCCTGTGCTCTCCACCAATACTTTATCACAACTCAGCATTTCCCCAAAACAAGCAAGTTTAGGGATGTCACCCCTGGGCCATCCCCCCTGTGGGGTAAGGCTGGTGTTCCTAGGGGGTAATGGGGCTGACCCCTGTGTGGCGGGGCCGGCCAGACCCCAGATGCTGACTGTCTGTCAAAAGCACCTCCAGTGGCCAGTGGGCGGGGCCACAGGGCCAGGAAGCCCACGGTCGTCGCTATTTGGATCTGGCTAGCAGCTGCTGCTCCTGACCCAGCCACGACTTTGTTCCTCTGTTCCTCCACTCTTCTCTCTACTCTGTCTGTTTCAGGGCACGGAACAAACCCATCCTAAACCACTGGAAAACCAGAGAAATATTTAAAAGAAACGAGGGGGAGAAAAGGGGAAAAAGGAAAAAAAAACTCTCAAATATTTCCTCCCTGCAACATCAACAAGCTCTGACAACTGCACCGGGGTTTTTTCTTGGCCCCAGCAGGGCTCTCAGGCATCTCCTTTTGACGCTTCACCCTCCTTTCTTTTTTAAGAGATATGATAGTTATTGTTCAAATGCGGCCAAGCCTGCCCCAGGCGTCAACACACCTGTATGAAAGAGGCCTTATTGTAGCAACCTGGCAACGCTGCTAACCTGCACCTTGCTCTACCAGTTTTTAGGCTGTTAAGGAGGGGGAAGAGTACATGCCACCGTGTCTCTTTCTCTCTATTTTGCTCTTCTCTCAGAAGGCACCCTAATCTTTTCCCTCATTAATTCCCTTTTCTTCTCCAGGCAGTCACCTTTGCTCTGGAATGTTTTTACTAGTGCTATTATTTTTGATTATCACCGGCAGAGGAGAGATTAGGGAGAGGAGTTGATCTACATCCTCTTGTGAGCTCTCAGTCTCTTTCTCTCTCTCTATTTCTTTCCCCCCAAAGACAACAGCTTAATAAGGTGCATAGGTGCACTAAAGGTGTTCCTATCCCTGTCTGGGCAAACCCAGGCTCAGGGGGAACAACAGTGATTTCCCTTGTTTGAAGTGCAGTTGAAAACATCCAGCGCATGTCAATATTAGCCTCTGTCAAGTCTTTCTGGCGTGGGCGGCATGACAGAGGTCTTCAGTGCTGGAAGGTAACTCTTTATTCCTCCAAAGCCAGCCTCTCACCTTTAGGGTTGGCCAGGGCTCTCCGCTTTCATGCAGGGCCAGCACAGGCACACGCTGGCAATATAAATACACACACACAGACACACACTGCCTCTAACACACATGAAAAGTACACATCCGCACAGAGAGATAAGTATACATATACTGCAGAAGGAGATGGTTAGGCTTCTTTTGCTAGATGTCTCTCAGTGTGTGTGCACCTCCCCTTCCCCCGCCTACTTTTTCCTAAAGAGCCCCAGTGCAGGTCGGAGCCCTCAAAGCACCTGGGGCCAGTCAACTGGTCTCTGTCATTCAATTCCAGCCCAGCGACCAAGGGAAGACTCCACAAAACGTCTCAATTATCTGCCTTTTATTGAGTCCACAGAGAGATAGAAAGAGAGAGAGGGGAGAGAGAGAGTCCTGCACTATCATTACTATGGCCAACACACACACACACACACACACACACACACATTAGACCCAGCCTCCTAAAAGGAGTAGGTGTTCGTAAGGTCGCCCAGCTCCTATTCTTTGTGCAGCCGCCCCTGCCACCCCTGCTTTTCCCCACAATTCCCTTTGTTTGTCTCTGTGGGGAGTTCAGGTATAATCGTTGTTTTCCACGCTAACCGCCCTCACCTCTAATCGCAGGGCGCTATCGCACAAATATGGGCCTTTTCCCCTCTCTCTCATTCTTACGCTCTTCTCTCTTCCCTTTCATTCTGTCCCTTTTTCTTTTTTCTCTCCCTCCTCAGTAATTGAGAGAAAGAGATTCCGCACTTCTCCCCCCCACCCCTATTGTCTGATATCAAATGGGGCGGCTTTGTGAATTACCAGGGGAAACTGATAATGACATGACGGATGCGTGAGATTTCAAACAAAATTGAGTGTCAATTGACCGCATCGTCTAGGCAACACAAGTGTCTGCGGCACACCAGCCAGACAGGAAATAAGGCCAATCTATTTCCTTTGCTTCATTCAGGTGTAGGATCTTAATCTGAGCCGGTTTGCTACAGCAGGAAAATAATCCTGAAGCAACAGGAAATGTGAATTATGTGGATTATAATTAATAAAATTGTAGGGGTTGATACATTTTTCGTTAGGGAAAATCAAGTCTGACATTTTAAAGTGGAAATTACAGACACACTACAAGTTGCAAATTCTCAGCAACAAAATAGTGATCAAATGAAGATCCTACATCTGTATCAATGGTCTATTCTCCCTCCCTGGGTTATGACACTATAATGGGCTCTCTGCTCAGGCAGCTTCTAGAAGGGGGGACCTGCAAAGAGGGGCTTCAACCCTGTGTGTTGCTCCTTATGCAACACACACACACATGCACAAACACGAAAGCGCGCACACATACACTGATTCTCAAATGCATGTGGAAGAGACAGAAAACCGAGCCAGTGGTAGGGTAGAAGGGTGCCCCTATTTAATTGTATTCTTTCTCCAACTCTCTTTTTCTCACACTCCCTTGCTAGTAACCATGAATTTAGGGCAGTGAAAATGCACAGCAGTTTGAGCAATTAAGGAGTGACATCTAAACCTGTCTGGGAGACTGCCTGAGTTCCCTAATTCCAGGACTTTTCGCTTCTACTCCTTCTGCTCTCACGCTCTTAAAGAAGTATTGGCAGGGATGAGAAACGTGTGTGTGTATGTGTGCGTGTGTGTGTTGGGAAACACTCTCCCAAGGGTGGCCCACTGGGATGTCATCATCTCCTCATCATTGTGTCTGCGGTGTGTGGTAGAGAGTGTGTGTGAGACCGACATAGAGAGAATGAGTCTGTGTGTAGTATTTTGTGTTAGTGGCCTTGAGAGCCATCAGTCATATACTGCTGGCTCTCCTCTGACTTCTCTCTTAAATAATTAATTGGACCCTCAATCACTAGAAACACACAGATGGACACTCTGAGAAACCACAGTTTAGGGGTAAAAAGTCAAACATCAGTCTAGTAATATAAATAGATTTGTTTGTAGTGGAAGACTGCAGCAGCATTGACACTGTAGAGCAGTCAGATGTGTCCAGCACCTGCCAAATATCTCCTCTCCATTGCTTAAGGCTCAGAGATAAGCTACTGTCCGTGCAAACATCTTATTGTGTCTCCATATGTGACTAGGCCCTGAGTTTACAACCTTACAGACACTAAGCCCCATTTCTACTGGCTCTTAAATTCTCAAATTCGAGCTGGGTCGAGGGAAACCCGGGCCAGCGCAGCCCAGTTTCACAACTGGTGCCAGCTCGATTAGAATTCGGGCTGGTGATGCCGTTACTATGCAACCACCAGCTGATCACTGCTGGATGCTGACAACACGTTTAGCTAGCTCGTCTGGGCTTGTTGCTGGTAGCTAGCACATGGACAAGCAGTACTGCAGTAGTAAGACATGACACAAATGACCACCATAGCTGGATCCTTCATTAATGTTTGCACTACACAATCAACTTGTATAAGAACAGTCAGCCCTCAAATGCTAGCTACCTAACATTAGCTAGCAAATCAGAGTTGAAACAAACTAGCTAGCTAACGTGAGCTAGTAGGAGTTTTAGCTGGCCAGGTCGTATTGAAAGATAGCTAGCTAGCTACATCATATCAAACCTGTTGTCTGGTTTGCTTGGTTAGCTAGCTAAATACATGGCTCTGAGTCTGGTTGGCATTGGCAGGAGTATGGGGTAATGTTAGTTACAGCATGGTGAGGGTGAATTAATCACATATTGGCTACCTAGCAACCTAATATCATTTCTCATTAATGGAGTCAGTGGATACGCAATTCTAGCAAGCCCACCAAGGCCAGCCCAACCCGGGTTGACTTCAAAGTGCCAATGGAAATGGGGCTTTAGAGCTCAATTCAATCAAACTCTGTAGCAGAGTCACATATAAACCTATTTTGGATTCTGTCAGTGACCGATCCATGGCCTCTTTATTCCTGATATTATTTATAGCACCTCGCTGACTGAGTATGAGGTAAATACAGTCCTAATGAATGAAATCATGAATACAGTGAGATTAAGAGATAGAGGGAGCAGGCGTTCTGCTGACACTGCAGATGAGCATGTAGAACAGAGATGAAATGATAGACAGAGAAAGAGAGAGGAAAGAGAGAGAGAGAGAGAGAGAGAGAGAGAGAGAGAGAGAGAGAGAGATTCAGGCGGAGAGAGTGAGCACTGGCCCCAGAGGACCAGCCAACCTGACAGAAAATATTTGATATAATTAGTTTATCTGCTGGTTGGGGGAGATGGCTGCAATTGTGGTTGCAGTATGTGGAAGGGAGAGATATCTACAGGCTAACAGTGGTGCGTTGGAGGGAGTCAGGGGACTGGGCGGGGCTGTGTGTGTGTGTGTGTGTGTGTGTGTGTGTGTGTGTGTGTGTGGAGGGTAAAGGTGACCAGGTGTGACAGAGTGGCCCTGGGGCCGTTGTGTTAGGGAGCCAGAGCGGACAGGAGACATACAGAAGCTCCTTCTTTACCTGATCCATCTAAACCCAGTGAACCTCAGACAGGTATTCTCTATCTGTCCAGGCCTGCGCTCTCTCTCTCTCTCTCTCTCTCTCTCTCTCTCTCTCTCTCTCTCTACCTCTCTCTCTCTCTCTTTTTCTCTCTCGTAAGGTGTCTCTCTCTCTGTTAGTCTTTCTCTTTCTCCTGGAATGGTGTCTCTTCCATAATGCTGTATGTTCCTACCCCACCTATCATTCTTTCAATCTTACTACCTCCCTCCCCCTTCTCTTTCCTAACACCATTGTAACCACATCCACAACAGCATTAATATATTATTTTGACCTGTTTTGTGTGTGTTCTTTTAGAAGTAGTTATATATGGCTGGGTGCCCTATGGCTGCGAGACGAGGCCCATGCCAATAACCCCATCATGGAGGACCCTATAAATCAATACAGGCCTTTGTTTGATTCAGCAAGCTTTGCCAGGGTTCAGCTTGTTATGGATGAGGTATCAATAGAATAAGTGTGAAGCGCTGCACAGCGTGGGAGGAGAGTCCCCTAGGCTCCCAGTGCAAGGCAAGGCTAGAACAATCCACTTTTAATTGGAACGTGGCCTGAAAAGCTGGTAATTTGCAATTTGGGAGAGAGGTGAGAAATAAACGATGCAGCCCTCCCTTTCACCTCATTTACCCCCACACACACACACACACACACACACTCCTCGATGAAGTTATCGGAGGAAGCTAGAGGTATTAAGTCAGAACTACTATGCACAGCCAAGCTTAGTGAGAGAGAGCTCACAATGAGGCCCCTATCAGTATAATCGTGGATTTCCCCCCAGCCTTATGAATATTTATCTCCCCCATTATCACCAATGATGTTTCAATTGCACCTTGCACTGAGCATGTGCAGGACGGGATGCCACCTCTCCCGTTTACAGTGACTGCTGAGAGAGAGAGAGAGAGAGAGAGAGAGAGAGAGAGAGAGAGAGAGGAGCAGGCATTGTTGTCCCTAGCCCCCAGACATCACTAGACACTTTACTTTAGCCATTACTTGGAAGGGGGATATCCACATCAGTGTAATCTATGTTCATTAGTAAGGTCTGGTGAGTCTGATGAGGAGGAACAAAGCTACTTCTAATACATTTAGTCCCTCTGCAATACTGCATGCATGACATCAATGATTCTGGTCCCAGTGTCTCAATTCCAGTGCCTGTTCTATTGGTGCTTGACATTGGCAGCAAATGGTGGACTTTAGTGCTACATAACAGGCCAATATCCCTGGACCTTCCAGCTGCAGTCTCTGAAAGCCCATGGAGAAACCATTTGTTCCAATGAGCTCTAAAGGCAAGTGGAAGCTCATAAATAGAGACTTGACTGTATAGACTTTGCATTTTATCTTAAAGCAGTTTCCGCTTTTATGGGCCAGGGACCTCTCCAACCCAGGGAGGGAGAGAGGGGGATGGAGAGAGATAGAGAGAGGTGAAGAGGATGGAAAGATATAAAGAAAGGGGAGAGAGAAGAAATAGGAGAATAACAATGAGGAAGAGAGAGAGAGAGAAAGAGAGAAAGACAGAGCAGGGTCACAAATCTTGATGCTATTCTAGTATGTGACATCTTCGCTCGTTTGCGGCTGCTCATTAACAAACAACACTGCTGTGAAATTGGTTTAATGACAAAGTAATAAAATTGCTATTCTGCTCACAGATGGCCCCAGGCACTGAGAGATTCTGCCAGGCTTACACCGGTTGCCCGGGCGCATTCAGCTGCTTATTCATGAAAACGGCATCCTTCACTTTTTCTCTTTCTTTCTCTCTCTACTCTATTTTTTTTTAACTCTACCTGCAAATGAAATAAATTAACCTACTTTTCCCCTTGTATATTCCTTGAATTCTCTCTCTCCCACACTCTCTCACCCCTTTACTCGCTATGTGTGTGAGCCTCTCTCTCTTGCATATTCTCTCCAGCTTTGGCGCTTGCTCTTTCCAGCTCTTACCCCAAATAGAAATTACCATCTTAAAATGAAAAGGAGGCTTGCCCACGCAAATGCAGCTCGACTTCATTTCAAACGCAGAGCCCTTGTTATTAAACGACCCACCAATAAAACCAAGCCATTGAAGAATAAAAGAGCCAAAGGGAGAAGTACAAAGACATCCTCTCTCTCTCTCTCTCTCTCTCTCTCTCTCTCTCTCTCTCTCTCTCTCTCCTTCTCTCTCTCTCTCTCGCCCTCTCTCTCTCTCGCCCTCTCTCTCTCTCGCTCCCTCTCTCTCTCGCCCTCTCTCTCTCTCTCTTTCCCTCTCTCGCCCTCTCTCTCACCCTCTCTCTCGCCCTCCCTCCTGCCTTGTCTGGCTTCTTGTAGCATGTTGACCCCAACTCTGGAAAGGCTTGACTTGGTTACGGGAAAACAACTAAAAAAGGTATTCATTTTCTATGATCAGCTGAGTGTGCCAGCTTTTCTTAAGGAGCCAACTGTTTTTCAGAACTCCCCTCTCACACGGAGGTAGGTACCTCTCTCGCCCCGTGACCATAGCGTAGTGGGCGCACTGTGCCAGCCTATAACCCAATGTGGCCCTTCATGCCCAGACAGGTGGACAGGGTCTTGTTAATCTCACCCAACCATCATGGCTGGCACTGCCACCTATTACACACATGGGCAGACACACTGCCACACACATGCATCAGCTGTGACAGCACTTACTGTATGCATGTTACGCTAATATCTGAGTGTGAGAACCAGTAAATGGATGTATGTGTGTGTGACTGTGTGTGACTGTGTGTGACTGTGTGTGACTGAGCTAGACATTAGTCTCTCATTCAGTCGCACTTAGCGAAACGATTAACCAAATAAAACTGCAACACAACACAGGAGGGATTCTGTTTTGGCAATAATCAAAAATATGTTTTTCTCCTCCAAACACGGAAAATGGTTTAACTAAAGTGGTATTAATATTACAGCCAGATCAAATTATCCTGGAGGGAGGGGTTGTTGGTGGGAGTGAGGCACTTGGGATCTGACAACAGAGTCAATTCTGCTAATTAACTGCCAATTAGTGGTCCCTAAATGAGAGGGATCATGGTGCCCGTGTTGGCAGCGCCCGGCAAGCACACACATGCACAAACACACACAAATACACATGCGTGCACATGCACACAAGGAAACACACACACACACAAACACACACACACACACACACAGACACACAGACACAGACACACACACACACACACACACACACACACACACACACACACACACACACACACACACACACACACACACACACACACACACACACACACACACACAGATACAGCGGCAAGAAAAAGTATGTGAACCCTTTGGAATTACCTGGATCCCTGTATAAATTGGTCATCAAATTTGATCTGATCTTCATCTGAATCACAACAATAGACAAACATTGTGTGCTTAAACTAATAACACACAAATTATTGTATTTTTCATGTCTGTATTGAATACATCATTTAAACATTCACAGTGTAGATTGTAAAAAGTATGTGAACCCCTAGACTAATGACTTCTCCAAAAGTCCAATCAATGAGACGAGATTGGAGATGTTGGTTTGAGCGGCCTTGCCCTATAAAAAACACTCACAAAATGTGATGTGAACCATGCCTTGAATAAAAGAGATCTCAGAAGATCTAAGATTAAGAATTGTTGACTTGCATAAAGCTGGAAAGGGTTACAAAAGTATCTCTAAAAGCCTTGATCAGTCCACGGTAAGACAAATTGTCTGTAAATGGAGAAAGTTCAGCACTGTTGCTACTCTCCCTAGGAGTGGCCGTCCTGCAAAGATGACTGCAAGAGCACAGCGCAGAATGCTCAATGAGGTTAAGAAGAATCCTAGAGTGTCAGCTAAAGACTTACAGAAATCTCTGGAACATGCTAACATCTCTGTTGCTGCACGTCGGAAGTTTGCAAAAGTGCACCTGGATGTTCCACAGTGCTACTGGCAAAATATTCTGTGGACAGATGAAACTACAGTTGTTTGGAAGGAACACACAACACTGTGTGGAGAAAAAAAGGCGCAGCACACCAACATCAAAACCTCATCCCAACTAATGTATGGTGGAAGGAGCATCATAGTTTGGGCTGCTTTGCTGCCTCAGGGCCAGGACAGCTTGCTATCATTGACGGAAAAATGAATTCCCAAGTTTATCAAGACATTTTGCAGGAGAATGTTAGGCTATCTGTCCACCAATTAAAGCTCAACAGAAGTTGGGTGATGCAACAAGACAACAACCCAAAACACAGAAGTAAATCAACAACAGAATGGCTTCAACAGAAGAAAATACGGCTTCTGGAGTGGCCCAGTCAGAGTCCTGACCTCAACCCGATTGAGATGCTGTGGCATGACCTCAAGAGAGCAGTTCACACTAGACATCCCAAGAATATTGCTGAACTGAAACAGTTTTGTAAAGAGGAATGGTCCAAAATTCCTCCTGACCGTTGTGCAGGTCTGATCCGCAACTACAGAAAACGTTTGGTTGAGGTTATTGCTGCCAAAGGATGGTCAACCAGTTATTAAATCAAAGGGTTCACATACTTTTTCCACCCTGCACTGTGAATGTTTACACGGTGTGTTCAATAAAGACATGAAAACGTATAATTGTTTGTGTGTTATTAGTTTAAGCAGACTGTCTATTGTTGTGACCTAGATGAAGACCAGATCAAATTTTATGACCAATTTATGCAGAAATACAGGCATTTCCAAAGGGTTCACATACTTTTTCTTGCCACTTGCCACTGATATACATCCACCCGGGTGCTACACACTCATGCTGTATATTTAGAAGTCCAGGGGAGAAACAGAGAGAGAGAGAGGGAGAGAGGGTGGAAAGGAACTCAAATGCCTCTGTGTAAAACCCCAAAATGCTTAGATGAGTGAGAAGATATAAAAACAAAATGAGGTTGGGCCAATTTCACATTTTTACATTACATTTGGAAAATATTAGTTATTATTTTGCATTTCATGACAGCTCCTTACGCCAAGTCGGAGGGTCATAAAAAAAGGCCTACAAATCATAAAAAACACTGTTTCTAAGTGTCTCCCAGGGGAGGGAAAAGCTGCAGTAATAACAAAAGCTAGCCTTCGTCTTTTCTTTACCTACCCAGACACCACTATAGACACATGTTGTGTATCTAGTTTATCCAGACACCACTATAGACACATGTTGTGTATCTAGTTTATCCAGACACCACTATAGACACATGTTGTGTATCTAGTTTACCCAGACACCACTATAGACACATGTTGTGTATCCAGTTTATCCAGACACCACTATAGACACATGTTGTGTATCTAGTTTATCCAGACACCACTATAGACACATGTTGTGTATCTAGTTTATCCAGACACCACTATAGACACATGTTGTGTATCTAGTTTATCCAGACACCACTATAGACACATGTTGTGTATCTAGTTTATCCAGACACCACTATAGACACATGTTGTGTATCTAGTTATCCACACCACTAATAAGATGTTGCATGTGAATCTATAGCGGCCATATGCCTCCTTACTGTGAGTCCAAGTCTGAGGGAGGGAGGGAGGGGGGGTAGCATGCTGAAAAGGGAGTTCCACTGCAGTCAGGCTATATGCTAGCTAACACTAACTACGGCAGGCTGATCTACAGAGAGCAGTATGGGAGAACAAATAGAGAAACTTGACTGATTCTGGCTGGATGGACAAAATAAACAGCGGGGCGCAGTCCAAGACTGTGACATCACAAGGAGTAGATGAGGTGATTTTACGTAAAAATGGAATTTGGACTTTCGAGGGGTGCAGACAGACCCCTGAGTCCCCCCTATATCACCTCAGCTGTGCCTCTCCCTCTACTGTCTATGGATCCCGTCTAGCCTGACTATCTCCCACGTTGGCATCAATGGGTACTTGGCGCCGTGGTCTGGCGGATATCCATCCCCTTATCATGTGACCTGTGTTCTGACAGAGGCCAAAGGTCGCCCCCGTGTCTTAATAACTCACTCATTGTATTCCTTTCTGCCGCTAATTAGAGCCTCTCCCTCTGTGTGTGTTTTCCGTAGCGCCGAGCCCCAGTGAGGAGGTGGATAGGTAACAATAGAGTGTGGCTCAGTTCCCTCTTTATTGTTATTAGTGCTCCAATGCTATGACACTCAGTCATTATGGCCTCAGAGCCTCTCTCTGTCTCTCTGTCTCTCTGTCTCTCTCTCTGTCTCTCTATCTATCTTTCTCTCTCTGTCTGTCTCTCTCTGTCTCTGTCTCTCTGTCTCTGTCTCTGTCTCTGTCTCTGTCTCTGTCTCTGTCTCTGTCTCTCTCTCTCTCTCTCTCTCTCTCTCTCTCTCTCTCTCTCTCTCTCTCTCTCTCTCTCTCTCTCTCTGTGCCATGGAAATTACCAACTGCCCGCCTGCCTGTGAGATGAGGGAATAATGAGGGGACGATTTCCTTCCTTTTTTTAGGCACTGCTGCTCTCCTCGGTCATCTGTTATCGGACTCATCTCTCAGGGCTGCGTAATAACCCTGTGTGTGTGTGTGTGTGTGCGTGCATGTGTGTGTGTGTGTATGTAGGAGTAAATAATGAATGGTGTGTTGATGGTAGTGAGTGGGGGCATGTCGTGCTGGGCCTGATGCTGAGACATGAAAGGATCCGGTCAGGCCCCATTTAGCCCAGACTGATAGAATAACACAGAGCTGCTGCATTCTGCTCACAATGACAACTGCAGCTGGATTCTACATTGTGGATCCTTGCCTCCAGTCCCCACGCTGTTCCAAGGCATCTCAACCTGAGCCAAGGAAGGCCTGCTGATTCACCTCTTCTGCTAGGTGGAACCTCTAGTCACAACCCTCACCCTCCTTTTCAATCTCAAACAAATGTTTCAATGTTTTCCGACCACTCCCCAATACTGTTAGGGTGACGCTAATCTCCACACTGTAGGCAGAGCAAACAAGACGCTAACTAATGGTGAACTTATGTCCCTCACCACACTGTACACACAGTGTCTACTCTACACACACAGAGGGTGCAGTGTCCCTCTAGCTATTAACACACACAAGGCCAGTGTTTGAGGAACAATTTACCTTGCCTCCTCCTCCTCCATTGCAAATCAGTGCAGTGATGAAGTGTACTTTAACCTGCACCGTTTGTTCCATATTAGGAACACTTGGCTAATGGGGTGTGGGCTGTATAAGCTAACAGCTTCAGTGACACTTATTAGCTACCCGCTAGCACTCACCATATAGCTTTTAGCCTATTAGCTTTCAAGGCTAACACGTTGTAAGGCCTTGTCTTTCTAGGTAAGGGACTTGGAAAATAACCAAAGGAATACTCCACAGCTGCAATAGTCCTTCGGGGGGTAATACAGGTGAGGTGAGGGGCAGGTAAGTGTGCTGGGGGGAGGTTGGTGGAGGGCTTGGCAGGGTGAAAGGGAGAGAGAGGGAGATGCGCCGTCCGTTGACACTACACAGAGCACCCTTGTGCCCTCCTCGGGCCGCGATTGTGCCGGTGGACAAAGCCGTGATTCAGGACATCCTCCCCCAAGGGGTAGAGATGGAAACTGAAGACGGCGGCCATCCCTCTAGCTCTCTCGCTCTCTCTCCCGCTCTCTCTTTTCCCTCTCTCCGTCTATCTCTCTGTCGCGGGCCAATAACCCGGCAGCGCCCCAAATCAAAGGAAAGCAGCACACAATGCACTCCCTCGGCCAGCCAGGAATTTCAGAGAACGTTTTTTTTCTGGCCCCATCAACAGGAATTTCATAAGGCCTCTGTCATATCCTGGGTGGAGGGATGGCCCATCTCTCAGGGCCCTGGAACCGGGAGGAGACGACAGCAGACCAAAGAGAGAGGGGCCAGGGCCCAAACAAAGGGCCATTTAACTCTACCTCACCACACCACCATGCCTGGTTATAAAAAAAGAAATCTAATTTCATCCTGTCTGTGGCTCATCTTTCGTGCACCGTTAAACACCAAATAACACGGTGCTGGCTCCCAACGGCTCTCCCCCCTCTACCCCACAACACCACCAGAAGCCACTATAAGCCTCTCTAATTACTTTATTTGTGAAAACAGATTCCTGGTGTGTTTTTGTTAGCTAGCGCTAATGTATAAGTGAAACTAAGGCTCGGGCCATGGGTTCTGGCTCACGGTTTGTCTGGGCTGGCTCTGGCTGGGAGACTGGGCTCGTGACGATGCATCCCGCCGAGACACATTTTCAGCCTGTTTATAAACAGATTGGCTGCATTTTCTCTCTGTCTATCTCTCTCTGTCTCTGTCGCTATTCCTCTCTCGCTCTCACTCTCTCCTCAGTCTCTCTCTCTCTCTCTCTCACTCTCTCTCATTCCTCTCAGGTTAGTAGACTATTTCTGCATTAATCACCATGACACAGGCAAGGCAACTCAATTTTCTGCTCCTGTAGGTAAGGTGCGTGGCGTCCCGAAACAGCGGCACGGCGAGGCATGAAACAGGCAAGCGGGGGCT
This sequence comes from Brachymystax lenok tsinlingensis, assembly GCA_030435695.1. Lineage (NCBI taxonomy): Eukaryota > Metazoa > Chordata > Actinopteri > Salmoniformes > Salmonidae > Brachymystax > Brachymystax lenok. Next base: position 13,132,176 of record CM059808.1, on the reverse strand, counting down.
AATCTTTGGTTACTGGTGTAATTGAAATGCTATCCACACTGTAGGGTGCATTAAAGTCTGATAACAGCGGTTCCTGTGGCCAATTTAAGTAGCTTGACTTCCCTCTGCTAAAAAAAAGGAGAGAGAGAGGGAAGGAAAAAAATGGTCTGACAGATAAGGCAGACAAACCGAGCTAATTCTCCAGGCATGTTTCTCATTGTGATCCAGGATAAATTAGGAAAAAATGAATCACGGAACCAAAAAATCAATTGACCCTCGGGTGTCTTGTCAGGCTGCGAGTGTGATAAACCTAAAAGCTTGGTTAATGTCGGCCTGCCTGTACCCAACAGATAGAGCACTTTGTAAATGAACCTGCTTTGATAAATATATTAAGGAAAGCTGCGAATAAAAGGCAGAGACTTCTCATTTGTAAATAGAACCCTCGCTACATGGAATTAAAATGATAAAATGAGGTTCCATGTAATTAAGTTTGTGTAAGACCTGAAATCCGTGCAAATACCTTCCCGGAATTCTGAAAGGAAGCTGTCAGTTCAATTAATCTGAACATCACCCCGAGAATGTGCCGAACAAAATTAAGCCGTAGATAAAACCTGGGCTAGTATTTTGATACGTAATTCCTGTATCATTTCTTTGCTTCTGTGATCATTTTATTTAATCCACCACCCCCAGTTATGTGCTAAGCCATCTACAAAGAGACTGCTGGCCAGGCCACCGAAAACCTTAATCCACCATATAGCATGTGTAAAAAGGGGAGGGGGCGGCTGGTGGGTTTTGCTTGTGTGGTGGTGGTGGTACTGGTAGTAGATGAAGGGGAGGTAAGGTGGGGGGTGCCATATGATCTCTACTCTTTTCTTTAACCATATCCAAGTGAATACATGTATATCAAACAGCAGAGACCAGTGACTTCGTGCTGAACACTTTGCTGACAAAGCCACAACATCCTGATACCTTGCATCCAGGGATGCCACAAAGACAGAGTGTGTGTTCGGTGTGTGTGTGTGTGAGATGAGGTGTGGTAGGAGGGGGGACTGTACATAAACGGTTTTCACACTTTAGGAGTCTTAGCCGTCTTGCCTGCCTGGTGGGAAGAGGGAGACGAAGGCTTTTGAAAATGAAAGGCAGAGCGATGCTGGTGGCAGAGATAGGAGGACGTGAAGACTTGACTCACCAGTTGTTAACTTGTAAGATGGTCAGGCCTGTGTCTTGGGCTAGCTGCTTTTTCTGTTCTTCAGAAGGGTACGGGTGCTACAAGAGAAAGACAGAGAGATAGACGAGATGAGTTTCTTTGTTCAAAGAGATAAACATAAATACTCCCGTATCGTATCACACTCAGATAGAGTGAGAGCCGTGGCTGAGGTACGGATGGTGTAGCTCCCAGGCATGTGTAGGTGAAGACTATACCTCCCATGGCCTACAACTAAACCCGCCCCTTCCTAATGTATAGACATGACATACAAAGCATACACATTACTGCCCACACATGAACACACACACACACACACTGCGCAAATCAGTGCAAACCTGTCAAGAGGTGGTCAAACAAGTTTGTCAAAACTGCCAACTGTGATAACCCTCCTTCCTCATTCCATCCAACACACACACTGACAAGCCTTTCAAACACACCAACCAACACACACAGCCTCTCTCCCCCTCAATCTCCAGTGTCTTAGACTCCCGTTTTGTAATACAATCTAGAAAATAAGTGTGTGAAGATTTGCATTGAATCCATTTATTTTCCTTGAACGTCTGAAGGGAAAACATGGTTTTCTGGTTTCTGTTTCATAGAGAGGCCAGTGCAGCGTTGAGAGGAACAGAATGTCTCCCCTCTCTCTCGCTCAACACCTCTACCTGCAAATGTAATTCTCAGAGTGGAGCTGTAATGATACTATTTGTGTCAGCTTCAATATAGCAAACATGAGATGATATAAATGGCAGACCTTGGGCCTGTTGTGTGTGTACATTGATGTTGCTGCTATGAAGCATGACAAAACAACAGTGACAGATGTCTGGTGACAGATGTCTTTAAGGGCCAGATTAGGGGAAAGTGTACATGCAAACGCAACAAACGAGTCGCTATGCGTTTCATTCAGCCACTCCGCACACACACGACACACACACACATACATGTATGGATGGCATGCACATACAAACACACGACAGACACTGGGGTTTAAAAGGTGCCATCTTAATCCTACTCATCCATCGACACACGCTTTACCCTCTGCCACCCCTCCTACCCCCTTTACCCTCTGCCACCCCTCCTACCCCCTTTACCCTCTGCCACCCCTCCTCCCTCCTTTACCCTCTGCCACCCCTCCTACCCCCTTTACCCTCTGCCACCCCTCCTACCTCCTTTACCCTCTGCCACCCCTCCTCCCTCCTTTACCCTCTGCCACCCCTCCTACCTCCTTTACCCTCTGCCACCCCTCCTACCTTCTTTACCCTCTGCCACCCCTCCTACCCCCTTTATCCTCTGCCACCCCTCCTACCCCCTTTACCCTCTGCCACCCCTCCTCCCCCCTTTACCCTCTGCCACCCCTCCTACCCCCTTTACCCTCTGCCACCCCTCCTACCCCCTTTACCCTCTGCCACCCCTCCTACCCCCTTTACCCTCTGCCACCCCTCCTACCTCCTTTACCCTCTGCCACCCCTCCTACCCCCTTTACCCTCTGCCACCCCTCCTACCTCCTTTACCCTCTGCCACCCCTCCTACCCCTTTACCCTCTGCCACCCCTCCTACCCCCTTTACCCTCTGCCACCCCTCCTACCTCCTTTACCCTCTGCCACCCCTCCTACCTCCTTTACCCTCTGCCACCCCTCCTACCTCCTTTACCCTCTGCCACCCCTCCTACCTCCTTTACCCTCTGCCAACAACCTTTACTTTGTTTCTTTTTTTCAGTCTTTCACCAGACCAATGCAGGGTTTGCATATGATAGTAACTTCTAGCAATGTCATTTTGGCCCTATAATCATTGCTCCATTTTCTCATTTACAGCTAGGAGAATAGATATAATAGAACTTGTTCTATCCTATCAGTAGAACAAACAGTAGAACAGTAGAACTTGTTCTATCCTATCAGTAGAACAAACAGTAGAACATTTCTTCAGGTAACAATGTCTGTCTCAATGTGCCCTTTTTAATTAAATGAAAGAGGAAAAAAACATTTTAGGAATGTGCTCAATTAATAACAAACAAGGCTGGGATTGGACAAATAATGAATCAAGGCTGCAAGGAGGATTAATCTGATTTCTACTTGTGTATGCAGTCCCTTTTAATATGCTAAAATCATTAACAAAGAAAGATGATAATACTTACATAGAAATACATTGTTTGATTGCCAGGTGCTGACATTTTCTTGGCTGAGGCAGACAGGTTTTTTTTCTGTGTGTGTGTGTGTCTCCACCTTTATGAGCGTGTGTTTGGCTTTTCTCTTTTCATCCCTGCACAACAACGTGTAATTAGAGTAGGGACCTTTCCTCCCTCCACTCTCAGCTTCCCTGGCTTTTTCACATTAGCAATGACCACGGCCACCATCCAAACCCACACACACACTCTGACATGAACACACACACACACACACTAATGGGGAGTGGAGGTGAAGGGAGAGGAGCAGACAGGGCCAGATTGAAAATGGGAGTGGGTCATTTACATTGCATTAAGGCTTCCTCGGCCTCTCGGGCTCAGACCCGGTCATCAATCGCCCCACTGTCAGCCGGGCCGGGTGATAAATACAGCGGGCCGTGGCACGCCGTGGCCAGCAGCACCACATAATGAATGGTTTGAACAAACAAGAAAGATGTCTCATCAAGGAGAGTGGGGATGTTAAAGCCCCTTGCAGCAAAAAGCCCTGAGTAAGGAGATTTACTCCTAACCACATAGACACGACACTAGAAAATCCTATTTCACTCAGCCTCCCTCCCTCCCTCCCTCCACCAGAACCCCCAGCCTCACACACACATACAGTACATATATACACGCATGCACACACACAGTAAACATCTGCCTGTGTCTTACAGCCACCCCCCTCTCCACTCCTCCACCTCACCTCCTCATCTCTCTGTCTCTCGCTCTTTCTCTCTCTCGTTCCCCCTGTTTCTATGAGTGAGAGTCTGCAGGCCACCCACAGCTTTACATTGTGGCAGCACTCTAAAGCACAGGGGCTCTGAATATCACGGCCACACAAAATGGAGAGTGCTGCGGTCTAGGAGCTAATACAGGCCGGGGTGCTTTGTACACACAACCCAGAGAACTAGGCCATCATGGTAGGCTAGCGGTTCCAGGGCTACAGCAGCCGTGACATTGGAGGAAGAGTATTTAGCCCTTTGAGCAACCTCTTCATGTTAATTTCCTGCGTAAAAAATATCGGGCAGTGAATCACCAACGTCAAAGAAATAATATGAAAACCCGAGATAGATATCCTCTGAGTGAGAGACAAATGTGTTAAGTCGAAAATAATAAATCATTCAGTGTTTTTGATTGTTTTTTCCTTTCCTTAAGATATCTGTCCACCCTCAGAAGCATGTGTGTGACATGATTTCCTAATGGATGCAACACAAACCAAACCCACAGAGATCAAAGAGGTTATTGAAAATCCCCCTCAGCTAGCTTTGAATGGAATCAATAGAGCGAGTTACAAACACCAAAACCAATATCCTGAAAAGGGGAATTGGCCACAAA